>OV884017.1:2500000-3125000 GCA_930367235.1 Sarcophaga rosellei | reverse complement strand
ATGGCCGAAAATTTATCAAGAATGTCATCTAAAATGGGACGACATTGTGTAATCTGATAAGGCCATAAGAAGGTAGGGATGTGTTTTAAGAAGTGATTTGTTGAACAATAAAAATTTTAATTTCTGTAGAATCAAAGAACATAATCTGGTATTATGATTAAAGAAGAAACAGAATTATAAGTATGAATAAAAGCTATTTATTCCTGTTAAAGTTTTCTTTTTTCTTATAATATTTTCAACATTTTATGAGAGTCACTAGACACTAAGTGATATTGATTATGCCTTGGCTGAACCTAGTCTTGATATGTGATTTTACATAATAGAAACACAATGGACGCAGCATTTGCAGCATAACAAATTTGTAACTGCCGTCTCAGGCAAGCAGCATGCAAGTCAATTATTTTAGAGAGGGCAGCGATAAAGCACAAGTAAAGCAAATAAAAAGTGAACAATTCTTTACCAATGGTACTCGTTAAAGGTTTTTTCGCTTTATATTTTATACAAATCGTTTTTAAAACCATTATTTAATGCGTGTTGTTGTATTAACAGCAATTATTTTCCCATTGCCCGTACAGAAACCTATTTTTGTCAGCAATAATTCTCTCATTGCTGCTAATAAAAGTAGAAATTAGCCTTAAAACGAAGCAGCAGCATTGTCGCTTGTTGTTGCGTTGTCTTTCTAGTTTTGAGAGTTTGCTGCACTGCAAATGTTGCGTCTATTGTGTTTATAGCAACGATGAAATAGCAAGCAGGAAAGACAGATTCTCTGACAGGTTGTTACTCTGACATGGTGGATATCAAGAGGTACTATTTCGAATTGTTAATGGAAGACATTTTATTTCTTGTATAAACTTTTTAGTCTATCAAGACACTTCAATATGGAATTTCTGCAACGTCATATTACAACATCAATATAATATTACAGATCTTGAGAAGAAAAATCAATAAAATTTTTCAATTAACCAAACATAAATGAAATAAAAGGTTACAGATTGTAAACGCTTCTTGAAAATCGATTCATCTTTTCATCGGTTAAATTTGACACATACATAAGTCAGATTACGACCTTGGTTCCCATTTATGTTGTGTGCGTTAATTTTTATACATGAGTAACGGGACCTACAGTTTAAAGTCGACTGCGAACGCCAGATTTCTGAGAAACTTTTCATGGCAAAACTCTTAGAGTTTTTGCCAGAAATCTGCTGAGAGGAATTTATGGAAGAAATATTTTTTTCATATTTCGTTTAATTGGAGATGCTTCACCTGGATTTTGAACCGAGGCCTCACGTCTAATAAACCAACACCCCACGTGGTAGGCCACGGCAACTTCTAAAATAGACATACCATTCGAAAAAAATGTAAAGTCTTTGATTAATTTTTTTTTATTTAATTCTCGTTTTTATTTATTTAGGAAATCTAAAATAGGTTTGTGTAATTAGTATATGATACGGCGTAGTTTGAATGAACAAAAAATCATAGTTTTTGAAAAATATTTTCAATTTTTAATTTAATTTTTAATTCCACATGCATTGGGGGTGTCATGTTTTCGAATTCAAACACATTGAATAAATAAAATTTTGTTTTCTAAATCGTTTATTCAAAACGAAAACTTTGCGGTAATGTTTCCCCAAAAAGGAGAAAAAAATAGATGTCTCTCATGTAATTTTAAATTAGAAAATATTCGAAAAAATAAAAAAAAACCGAATAAAACTTTTCTTATTTTCATTTCATAAAATTTTTGCTGCATGTTTTTCGTACGAAATTAATTTAGAATGTCTGCATAAAAATAACGTTTTTCTTTATTTTTTTCAAATTTTTTTCCTTGTTTCTCGTAGAGAACTGGTAGCCAAAAACTTTCGCCAATTTTTTGTGGAAATATGAAAATTTATTACAAGAGCGGCAGCAACCAACAGCAACAGCAGCAAACAATAACTATGAAAAGGAAACATTAGTTACAACAGATGTTTTTAATAAAAAAAAAAAAAATAGAAGAGGAATGAAAAAGAACAGCATAGAGCAAGGACAAAAAAAAGTATTCAAACTAATAAACCAGGGACATGATTTTCCTAAAAGTCTGCCTGCCGATTTCCTTGCCTACTTTTATGAGAGAACTGAAAGCATAACTAAAAAAACAATAGTAGGGTAACAAGCAGGAATGCCTATTATACTCTACATACATGATCAACGAGAATAGAAAATCATTGAAAACTTACTAAATTAAAACTATGTAATGATATTCAGTAATAATGATCGTTTTTAAAAATTTTAATTACAATTAATTTTGATTACAATTTATATTTGCTTTTCTTGTTTTGTTGTTTGGCAGTTAATAAAAAGATACAATAAATTATATGTCAGTAATTTAAATTTCAACAAAAAATTCGGAATTTTAAATTACCAAACAAATGCATTAAATTCACCCTGTATTACGTATTCAAATTGATATTAAATAATAATAAAAAATAAATGAAAACATTGATTAAATAAATAAAATGATTTCCGGTAATTTGTTAAAAGCCATAAAATTCAATTATTGGTTTCAACACTCTTTCAACTCTCAAATGGCAGTAGTTTTTATATAAAATAGGCAATGCAACAACAACAAACAGTACACCATTTCCGTTAAATTGTTAAGAAATATTTATTTATTATTATATTGCTGTAGATATTTTAAAAGAAATTTTGAGTAAAAAAAAAAATTTGCAAATGGTGTTCGTATTGCAAGTAATAATATTTGTTTTTTTATTTAATTTTAATGGATGCTCAATGTAAATGTAAAGCGATGCACTAGAATTTACAATTAAATGAAATAAAATTCATTAAAACAATTGAAAGTAAATAACTGTTAAGGTACATTCACATTAAGCAAATATTAGTCGAAAAAAAAGGTGATTGTTTTCTTCGATTATTTGTATTTCAAGATCACTTGTTTGGTCAAGCAACCTTTGCTTTATTAATCCGTTCGAAAAGCTGGCATTGAGGAAAACTGAAATGAATTCCTACATGAGATAAATGCTCCTCTACAGAGAGGCAAACTACTGGTCGCTAGGCCACGATTCAAACCCCAGCTCAGACATCAACAAACACGAAATATAAAAAAATATTTCTTTCGGCAACTACCTCTCAGCAGATTTCTGGCAAAAACTCTGAGAGTTAAATGTAATTGCCATGAAAAGTTTCTCAAATCTGTGGTTTGGAGTCTACTTTAAACTGTAGATCCCGCCACTAATGTACACAATTAACATGCACACACTACAAAAGTGGTGTTAGAAGCTAGGTCGTAATCCTAAAAGGGTTGCAATAACCAAATATGTCATGTATGTATATATATAACATGTATGTATGTACTTTAATCAATTATAAACTTATTACTAAATTCTGCATATCTACGTCATAAAATAAATGCTGGCCTCCTACCTGCGTGTGATACGTTTCTAATTATTTGTACTTATTGTACTTACCAGCCAATAACGTTTTATTTATCAAGAAAATTTGAAAAATTTTTAAAATCCATTTGATTAAATACGAAATATTGCGTATAATTATGAGAGCATTTAAGAATAAGTTTATTAAAGAGTCATGCAATATTGACATAATTTGTATTTCAAACTTTGTGCAGACTTTTTCAAAATCATTGGCTTACGTAGGCCAGAAATATTAAATTAGCCACTCAAAGTTTGCGTTCTAATTAACTGTCTACTAATAATGTTAAAAGAAATCATTTAACATTTAAACATTGTTTTTCAAACAATTTGAATTCGTAAACAAAATTTAAATGTTGCCAGCTTTTTAAGGTACAATTTCAACAAAGTAAACATACTCCACACTGCCCCTCTCTTCGGCACTTGTAACGAAGTTAAAATCAAGAAATAAATTTCCCCATTATTTTGGGCAAAAGAAAAACTTTACTGTATTGTAAATGTATTGTATGCAGGAGTATTTGAGAGAAACACACACACACAGACACACCATGAAGGCAAATATGAAAATGTAATGCAATTTGCTTCCTGATATGATGTTAATCACTTAAAATTTAAATGAACGAACCAGTGTGAGTACTCTAGTAAAGCAACATCGCATCAAAATGTACTAAATCTCGATGACCATTTGCCCCTAGTTAGCCATCCCCTACTTATTTTCGCACCACTCGCATCATTATGAAAACATTAATAACCACTCCATAACACATATATACTTACATACACACATACATATGTACATATGCATGTTTATTATCAATATTATCATGAGATTATGTATGTATGTTGATATGTGTTTGGTTTTTTTGAAAATATAGAGCACAGAGCACCATATGTGCTGCGTTTAAAGTTCGAGTTTCACTTCATTTTGACAGGTGTCAGCTAAAAAGTGTAGGATTTACAGAAATGTGATTCAATGTATGTAACTACAGAGCGACGTAAAAATAACTCAAATTATTTAATTAACTGGTGGTCCTGTGGAAGCCAGCACCCAACTTAGGCTTGTACAAGAGAGTTAATAATGAAATTACGAATCGAATTAAGCTGATTTAGATATGAAAATACCTGCGTATACATTTCGGAACCACCTCGGACTACTACCTTGTCGCAGCCATGTTTCGATTGCGCATTAACGCCTCAAAATCTGCGCGCTCTAGTGCATTGCGAAAGCTGGAGCTGCGATTACAAAGGTAAGCTGAGACGTTCTCCGCTCAACTCTCTGATAAGCTCCGTCGTTCCCAATCTAATCTCAGCATCTCCCACTCCTTGCGCACTACTGCGGAAACAGTCCTTGGTTTTGAATGCCCATTCCAATGAAATCAATGGTACGATGAGGAGTGTCGCGAAGCAGCTGCAGCGAAAAGAGCCGCATACAAGAAAACGTTGCAGTCAGACCGCTACGCGAGTCGAGAACTACAGAGAGAGGAGAAGGGATGAGGTACACCTTTTCAGATGCAAGAAGAAGGAGAAGGTCAGGCGAGAGCATTAGGAAGTCGAGATGCATAGATGTAGGAATGACGCTCGAAAATTCTATCAAAAGGTTAAGCGTCTAACCGAAGGTTTTAAGCCCGGATCGTTTTCTTGCAAAGATAAGAATGGCAACATGGTAACAGATTCGGAGAAAGTGCCAAGGTTGTGGAGGAAATAATTTTCTGCTCTGGTACAAGGCGATGGTGACCCCAATACCGCCTTTGGAGATGATGCTCAAAATCGCGATTATGCGTCTTAAAAACAATAAAGTTGCAGGTCCTGATGGCCTCCCCGCTGAATTGTTTAAGACCGGATGTAATGAGTTGGTAGGGCTCATGCACCAGCTTATCTACAAAATATGGCTAGAGGAAAGTATGCCCGACGATTGGAACCTCAGTGTCCTCAGTTATACAATATTGCTTTTATACAATACATGTGATCATTTAAAATATGCATACATACATACATAATTGGCCATTACAATCCTTCGTCAGGATTACGGCCTAGCTTCTCAACATATACTTAAATTTTATTTTATTTTGCATCCTAAAATAGAAACTCCAACTTGTAAAACCATATACATAGTTACTGATGTTTACTTCTGTTGCGAATAATATTGCGTTGTATTGAGCTGAGTTGTTGTTGATTTGTTGTTTGTGTCAAGCATTAATAAATTTTTCATTTTAAACCAGAGGAGGGAAAAAGCAAAACATCATCATTGTAATTGGAGATTGGGATTGGAATAGTGAAACTTTAATGTTGACTATCAAAAGTAATTTTAATTCGAGAACGTGTGTGTGTATGTATGTAACACTTTCACACTGTCAGAGTGTGAGTGTGTCTGTGTGCATGCATATTTTATTTTGTTTATTATTCGTTTTTGTTTTTCTTCTTGTTTTTTTTTGGGTTCTTTTTTGCTATTATTTCCCTGTGGACCACATACATACATATGTGTGTACGTATGCTGGTCTCTGTGACAAATATTAAATTCAATTCGTTTTTAATAGCACACGAACTGAGTTTAAATGTGTAATTTTTATGTATGTATATGTGACCAAATATTAACGTATTTATACGTGTGCATGTGTATGTATAGAGTTGCTGATATTTGTTGGTTTTATATCGTTTTTTTCACTTTTAAACGCATACAAAAATAGTCGTTTTTTCTTTCATTATTACCAAATGATTTCAAAAGTGACACATATGCTCACACAACTTACATACACATCACATGTACATATACATCAATGTTAGGGTTTATTTACTTAACATACACACACACACTAACACAAATGGCAACTCTGCATTTACATTATTTGAGCATCCATTTAGACATGTGCTCTCACACTTACACTTCAAACCAGTAAACAAACAAATGAATGGATGAACCAACACGAACAGAAACACGAACATAAACACGAACATAAACGTACGCACTCACATACACACTCGTATATAAATAGATAAAATATTGACGTAACGACTTGTCACCAACATTGACACGAACTTTATTGCTGATAGAAATGTATGCACGTATTACTGTTTGTGGGTGTCTGTCTCTTACACTTTTCTCTGTCTCTCTAACACCCTTTCGGATGTCTTCTCCAGCAACTCACTTGTAATTTGGCACCAACAACAGCATCACAAAGTTTGATATGTGTTGCTCACAATCTTTTACTCTTCTACTGTCAAAGGGCATTATGGTTCAACGTTGTATGCTGGAGCTGTGGCTGTGGCTGTGGCAGCATAGCGCAGCACTTTAGATCTCAGTTGAAAAAAAAACTACAACAACAACAAGAACTTGAAAATACTGATGCTGTTGCAAAAAGGGTTTAATGGTGTGACACCAAAATGATTTTAAAGAAACTACCAGAGTAGCAGAGTGATGGGGTGAGGGGGAGAGGGAGAGAGGGAGAGAGAGAGATTTAATTTGAAATTGAGTTGAAGATAAACATTTGGTTTCAGGCATACATTTAGGCTGTGATAAAATATCTCTGCTTGATATCATCAGTTTAAAGGTTTCTGTGATAGTTCTGACAGTTGATTTATTTTTGCTTTTTTTAAATTCTTTTTTTTTTTTTTTTGTATTTTTTAGTTTGACAAAAGCAATGTATGTCAATGCAATTTAAAGTGAAAAGAAAAAAATAATTTTAGTTTTCACTTTCTATCGCAATTATTTTCTGGATTTAATAATAATTTAATAATTCAGAAAGTAATTGAATTTAAGGAAATCTTGTTTTTGCCAAGAAAAGTCATTCAGAAAAGAAAATTAAATTTTTGACTTGAATTATGAAATTATAGAGAGAAAGAGGTGAGTGTTGAATTGTATCAATATGGAATCAAATGGTCATTAGTAATGAGAGATGATGGGGCATAATTATTGTAGAATCATGGCTAGCAGGAGACAACGAAGACCAACACACATTAAAGGTCACAAAAATAAATTTTTCGGACCACACACATTTACTGACAATAGTTGTACATGAAAAGTCGTTACAAATAGCGTTGAGCTAACAATAGATTCAAAAGCCATCTGATGAAAATTTTGGTACTGAATACTTAGCTGACAAAATGGCCAGACTGATGGTTTTGAAACCACTAAATGGATACATACTTACGTACATAATTGGTCATTACAATCCTTAAGGTAGGACTATGGACCTACCATCACTTATATTGTGTATGTTAATGTGTTATGTGTTTATGCATGAGTAGCGGTACCTACAGTTTACAATCGACTCCAACGACAGATTTTTTTACTCTCAGAGGTTTTGCCAGAAATCTTCTGAGAGGAAGTCTCTAAAGAAATATTTTTTTCATAATTTCGTTTTGATGTCTGACCTGGAGTTTGAACAGTGGCCTTGCATCTAATAAGCCAACATACAACCTACTAGACTACGGCGACTTCGATAACATAACATAACAGGAGGTGTCAATACAGTCAACGTGAAGCGTTATCGCCGTATGATTTGGCTCCAATTGAATAATCTGAACTGATGGTAAAGAACTTAAAAAAAATCGTACTACAGGTCACACGACAGGACAGATTGTAGTCTTATTGGACGAGAAATTACCAAAAAGAGTAATTCCACATTTCCAACGTCAATTGGTTACCAAAAAGAATGTGGATATTCCCCTAACGTAGAAGTATTTGAAAATCAACACGCATCAAGTTATTGCTGAGAAATCGCTCGATATGCATGAGAAAGTGCTCCAAAAATATCTCACAAGGATAGACAGCTGTAACCAAAGGCAATATAATGAAATAATTTCAACAAAACCATGACATTCTGTGTATTTTTTGAAATTTTACTTTTGCAATCGAAAACTGGACCACCCTATACAACTACTTCCACAGATCTTAATCTAGAGAATTTGTTTCCTTTAAAAATTCTTTTTTTTAAGAAATTCTTGTTTGTATTATTATTAACTTAAAGGTCAAAACTGTAGGAATAAATTTTCTGTGTTTCGTATTTCATTATTTGCTTTCAAGTATTTTCTTTTATTGCGTTATTAACACGAAATAAAAAATTTTTATGCAAATTTATGTGAAGAATATTTCTTTAAACAATTTTCCATCGTCGAGATTAATTAATTATTATTGCACTCCGTTGCCATTTTTTTTTTATTTTCTTTCTTTGTAGGCGATATTAATACCTTACCTGTCATATTTACATGTGTTGTATTGCGTTTTTTAAATACGAAAAAAGCAACAAAAAAAAAAATACACAAAAAATGAAAAACAATGCAAAAGAAGGATATGAAAACGAAGACAAATATGAAATAAAATACCAGAGGGTGGCGGTTAATTTTAAATTGACTGCTGCATATACATATGTACATTATTGTATGTATGTATATGCATTCAGATGCACTGAGAAAAATTATTGCGATAATTTACAATAACAATACTGTTTTTGTATTTCGAAATCAAATTTAAATATAATATTTCATACTCGATTGAAAGAAAAATAGGGGAGCGAAAATATTAGAATTTTCCTTTTTTTTTGAGTGTATTTCCATTTGAATGCTTATATGTTGGCTCGAGTAAATGACAAATTGACGTGATTGCTTAAATAATTGCCATTTTTTTCTTTTATTTTGCTTTATTTTGTTTTATTCACTGAATGTCTGTTAAATACGGGAAAGTGTAAAACCATGAAACCAGCAGCCATTAATCCATAATCATTTTTACATTATTTCGTTATATTGTGCTTTGCATTTCACGGCAAAATACTGTAAAAAACCTTCAGTAATGCTACTGCAGGTATACTATTTATATATGCCATGTACAGGATGTTACATTAAATTAAACTCGTGTATGGCATTTGCCATGTCATTAAATTAACTGTGCATGCAGCCATGCATGCATGCCTGCATACATTTTATGAATTGTGGGCTGAAATTATGAACGAAACACACAATGTTTGATTGACATTTTTTTTCGTCCATTAAAAGGAAAGTTTTTCTCTTCTTCTTCGTCTTCTTTTTAAGTGTAAGTAAATTATGAGAATTAAAAACAAAAAATGTTTACAACTTTAAAGAGAATTTATTTGGAATTCATTCATAAACAATTTGTTTACTTGTCACAAAATTACTAGAAAATAATATTCGGATCCAGTAAATCTTTAAAATTGATTTTAATTGATGAATTGTTGTTGCGCTACACTGTGCATATTAATATTTTCTTTCCACTTAAATTGTGTCTTTTCATTGCCTGCCTCATTATGTAATTATAATTTGACAATTGTGGAGAATAATTTTCATTTTCATTCTCATGGCATTAGTTAGTTAAAGGTCAAATGTCATCAGCATCAGAATTAAATGAATGAAAAACAATTTTCAACTAAAATCCATTAAAACCGAAGGTCATCACATCATATACTTGGAAATGATTATGTATACCAAATCCATTCTTATTATTAACCGAAATCTGTATATATAATGAAAATGAATGAATATTTTCATCACAGAATATCAATTCGTATGAAGTACAAACAGATTTAAACAGAAATCTCAATTTTTTTTTTCTTTCTTTGAAAATGAAAAGCGGCGAAGTTTGTGTATTTCATAGAATTCCTAAATAAAATTGTTATCACAACTAATTAATCTAGATTACTAGGCAGTTTCGTAAAACTGAAATATATATCCGCGTCCTGCTTTAAACAATGGGAATAGCTGGAAGTTTTTACACACACACATATGTACACAATTGGTCATTACAATCCTATAGTCAGCATTACGATCCAGATTCTCACACCACTTATGTTGTGTGCGTTTATTTTTTTACATGAGTGGCGAGACATCAGATTTTTGAGAAATTTTTTCCCACTCTCTCATTCTCAGAGTTTTTGCCAGAAATCTGCTGAGAGGCAGTGGCCGAAGAAATATTTTTCAGATTTCATTTGGTTGGAGATGTCTGACCTAGGGTTTGAACGTGAATTGAATTCATCATGAAGCTTATAGGATATCTAAATGACGCTCTTAATATTAATAAATTCCCGTTTTAGTCTCAGGCATCATCTGCAAGTCATCTATAAAAGTTGTATGACCATCAGGGAGACAAACTACAGTCTGATACAAAAGAGTTCTCTTCCTTTGTTTTTTTTTATATAGAAAAGTGGCAAAAAACACTTAATGGCCAGTTTGGTTTCTTCCCTTCTGCCACCTCTTTTTCACACGCTTTTTAATTGTCTTGTAAATGTTTTTATGGCCAATGGCTACGAGTGTAAATTGCCTTCGGCAGAAGGTGCATGGAAAGAAGAAACTTTAACGATGTCTTTACACTCTTTCGGTTTTTTTAAATGATAATTTTATTGTGTTGTTGTTAATTTACTTACACTTGTTAATAAATTTGCAAGAAGATTTACAGCAACGACGGAAAAGTAATTCGTTCGGTTAAAGAGAAACCCGTTTAAGACAATATTTTAAACGAAATCTTTTTGTTTTCTTTTTCGTTTTTTGGCTTTTGGTTAATTTTATTAAAAAGAAAACACAATAAATTACATTAAAAAACAACTCGTTACAGTAGGTAATTCTAGAGGAAGTTGTAACTTCATTATCAAATGGGATACCCCATCCATTACAGAAGGTTTCTTGCAATAAAACCTTGTGTTGTGAAAATATTCAATTATGACCGACAATTAGCAATGCTTTGGCTCTATAATTTATTGATTTTTTTTAATTACCCGGGCCATTCATTTTAAATGCCAAGTGTTAAACATTTCAAGGGAAAAACCGCACAACCAACCTAACCACATGGCAATACAATTTATAATTGCATTCGTCACGAAGTAGGTACATACATACATACTAGAGATTAGCAATGAATCGGTTTTTCGCTACTCATAAACATTTGTGAAATTTTGAATATATTAAGTGAGTCAACAATACTGACTCATACTCACTACAAAGTTGATTTATAAGTACATGTTGCAATGAGTACACGTACAACGTTGACATCAAACTCATACCATTCGAAATATGTTTGATTCATAACCATACCAGAGATTAGCAATGAGTATTCAAAAAGATGAGTAGAATCGATTCATACTCATTATTTCTGATACTTATACGCATTCATACTTATTTTAATATCATGGAACCTCTACTCATATTCAAAGTTTGAAGTACACATAACAACACGTATGATATTCGTATTGATTTCGACTCTACATAACTCAACATACATATACACGATTCACAAACAAAACAAGTATGAATCGCGTACGAAAAATAAAATACTTACTAGAAGGTTGTGTGTTTGCTCTGCTTGCTGCTCTGTCTTTTATTCGTCTTTTTTCTTTTGTTGTAAGTGCAACAAATGAATGATTCGAGTCACTTGAAGTATTTTTCTAAAGTTATGAATTTAAATGAGTAGGCGGCTTATGAATCAAACATATTTCGAATGGTATGAGTTTGACGATATCAACGTTGTACGCATACTCATTGCAACCTGTACTTATAAATCAACGTTGTAGTGAGTACGAGAAAGAATCAGAGTACATAGTTATATTTCAATATTGTTGACTCACTTTTATATTCAAAATTTAATGGATGTTTATGAGTAGCGAAAAAATGATTCATTGCTGATCTCTGTTACGTACATATGTACATACATAAATAAATATAATTATTGTGTGTGTGTGTGGAGTAAAAAAAGTCATAAAACTCGTATAATTGTTGTTCATTTCTTAAATGTTTCGTTATAATGTGATTGTTTTTGGTCTGATGTCTCCTTTGGCCATATGTCTGGCTGTGTTCTGGCTGTGTGTGTGTGTAGAATGCCTTAATGAAACTAATTTTCCTTTTAGAAGGAAATCATTTCAGCATATCGTTTTCCTTTAAGAATCTTTTTATCGTTTTTTCCTTTTCATTGCTTGTTTTTTCTTATGTTTTCATTTTGGTTTTCATTATTAAATTTTCTTCTTTTATAGATATTTTATGTGGAATATTTTAATTTGATAATCTTGCTTAACTTATGTACGTATAAAATACGGACAATTTAGGGTGAACCCTTATCCGCAATATATATGAGTGTCTTGTCTTCATATTTGCTTATTCACAAGCGTCTTTTATTAATTGGCCACTTATTGTAAATCTTATATTTTATTTCTTATTATTGTTGTCGGTTGTTGTTGGTTGTGTGTATATGCCCTAAAGTATGAAATTATTTTGTAAGTACTTTGTACACAATTTATGTCTTCAACTTTGCTTAACTCGATTTGGCAGTTGTGCGTGCATAAGGAAACCCGTGTTTGTAGTGTTTTAGCCAACTTTTAACAACATTTATTCATTTTCATTTTAATATGTTTGTATATTATATGTATACAGTCAGGAGGGGATACCTACTCCCCCTTACCCCTTCCCCACTCCCTCTCTCGCTCTCTCTCTCTCTATCTCTGGTCTTGGCAAAAATATTGTTCATACATACATATGCAAAATGGTTACAATCTACTTATGCATGTAATATCCTGAAGGTATTTAAATTATTTTGTTGTTGTTATTATTGTTCTTCTTCTTTGTTTTTGTGTAAAATTAATAACAAATATGTTTTCATTCTTATTATTATTATTATTGTTGTTTTTTGTATGTTTAAAAATATTTCAAAAGTCTTTAAGAAAACGAATACAAAACAAACCGAAAGAATCTTACATAAATGGTGGTGGAGAGGGGCAGGAGGGGTCTTAAAACTTGAAATGAGGCACTTAAAGTTAAAACCACAGAGATTATGTTGTTGTAGTCTGAGAAGTTTTAGAAATTATTTCTTGTTGCTGGTGGTGGTGGTAAAATGAAATGAATTAATTTTATTTGTAAACACATGCTGTAATCTGTGTGTGCCTTTGCGTGAGTGTGAGTTCTTATGGAAAGTAATTTTGAAATTTAATTCTTATTCTTGTAAATCGAAATCTCCTCGTAATGGAGTTTTGTTAAACAAATAAGAACACAATATTTGTTTTATTTGTTTTAAAGTGTGTAAAAAATATTCATTTGGATCTGTGTGACAAGGTTACAATGCTAATCGAAACGTCAAAGCACATCGGATGCACAATTTTGATAAAATCTTGGGCACTCAAAGAAATCCTCGATTTCATCGACTGTTAGTAACTTTGAACCAGTGGAACTGCCAGAAAAAAAAACTGAAAAAGACTGGAGAAACTATATGAAATGAATCTCTAGACCCGGACGCATTATATATAAAAGATTATAGTCTTTGGTAAGTTCTGCGAATTGCCCCTTGAGCCGACTGTAATACACATTCATTACGAATGATGCTGTTATTAGTTGTCGTTTCGATGATTATATGGAATCTTCTGTGAATGCTTGAGTATCTTTAAGTACCTTAAAGCTACTGTGCTATACGGTCTTTCAGTAGGATGTATGCTCCAATGAAATTGTGATTAAAGTGGCACCATTCGATCTGTATGTAACCCCAATAGATATTCAAAAGAATTTAAGCTTTACGTTCTTTCATCGAAGGAGAAAAATAATCTTAGAAATGCTGTCGGTTCCTAGACCTATTTAAAGCACGTGAAAATGCCAAAACTCCCAGGTTTTCATGATAATGTAATGGATGTAGACGTCAGTGTTGGCTTATTTGACGTGAGACCACGGTTCAACTCCAGGCCAGATATTTCCATCAAAACAAAATGTGAAAAAATATATCTTCGGCGATTGCTGAGAGGATTTCTGGCAAGAACTTAGAGAGTAAAATAAAATCGTTGTTTCATTATTGTTGTTTGTGTATTTTGTTTACATTTATTGTTGTAGTGTTTGTTGTTGTATTTTTGTATACTTGTTCCCCATTTTTTATGCTGATGTTTGTTGTTATATTAAGCAGTACGATCATTTTTAAACAGGTTGGTTTACTACATTGTTATGTTTTTGTAGTTTTTGTTTATAATTTTGATGTTAAGCGATGTAAAACCAAAACACCAGTATCTTGATTTTTCATTTTCGTAGCAATATGTACATACGTCATATGCTATTTCGATTATTATTGATTACTTATATACCTGAACGATTTTATTAATAAGAAACACTCCTGGAACATAACCAAGCTTATGAAACAGTTTTGTTTCATCATTTTTTACGAGATAAAAAATTCTGTGAATAAAAATTAATTTATCATGATATTCCCCATCCAGTTCCTTCCTTGTTAAATATTTAATGTCTTGAAATGTTTTCTTCTTTGTTTTGTTTCCTTTTTTTTCCACATTTTCATTAGCTGCCTGCCATTTAGATGCCGTATCTGATAATATATTAAATGTGAATGAAATTGATGTCATTTTTTGCCAAGATAATTAAGCCACTAATTGTTATCTGGTGTATTCAAATTAGCCACGTTATTGCTGATGAAGACAACGTATAGCACTCAACATATCTTTGTGTTTAACAACAAATAAATTAAAAATACATGTTACAACATGTGTATGTTTGTTTGTATGTATGTATGGGAATGAATGAAATAAACAAAATAATTATGGTTTTTAGGTAGATACACACATACGCACACACATACACATATTCATATGCATACGTACATATGTAGGCATGTGTTGAATTAACCAAAAGTATACATATGAGACAAACTTACAACAGGCTAATGGATGACAGACTACATACACATGATGCCACACCATACCACACCATACCACTTCAGTAAATATTCTCTGGTTTTCATGAATAACCGCATATCGTCATTAATTTTAACACTTTAAAGTCAAATAAAAAAATTGAATAAAATTAGAAACATATGTACATATGTATGTATGTACGTACGCATTGACAGTATCTATAAATTGCTGATGATACAATATGTGGCACAAATGAAAGTGGTGACCAGCACACAGATATACATATGTATGTATGTAGCTGTAGTGTCAATAATTTTGGCAACCAAATATTGCTTTTAGGCTTTTAGGTGGTTATTCACAGAAACCACACTCGGTCGTATGTTTTATTTATAAAATGATGATAATGAGTGGTTTTTGGGTGTGGGCTTATCTTTGATTTACCAACCAGCGGCTCTAAATGACAATGCTACCGAAAATAAGGCCAAGACACAAAGAGAAGCGATATCCATTGAAGCTTTTTAAAAGCAAAACCACACATTACCGCACGAATTTATTTTTTGTTTGTTTTCCATTTAAACAAATACTTTGGTAAACATGGAAAATTATTATTTTTTCAAATAAAAATAAAAAACAACAAAAACAACAAAAACCAGTAACAATAATACAAAACCTGTTTAAAATGATTTCAGTTATTCATAAGAAAAAAAAAGAAAAGCATTTGACAGAAACAGAGAAACTGAATACTTTCAATAATTATTGACAAATGAAAATAATGAGAGAAGCACACATCCGCTGCATTGCAATGGGAGAACATCTTTGAATATAAACCTGAAACTCTCAAGGCAGCAGATTAATTTCATATCCGACCTTTATATGGTAGCACAAATCAAATCTGAGCCTTTTTTTTGACAAGTTATTAAAGACGCCCAAGGCTTGATATTGTTCTGATCAAATACATATGCTCTGCAATTGCCAATAAAATCTAATCTCATATCTGTTCCAATAATAAGTATGTAAATAACAATTGTTTCTATAGTACTTACTCACTTTCTTACAGAGAAATTTATCGACTGCATTGAGCTTCTCATATATATGTTATACGATTCCATTGCTTTTTCTATCTTATTGTCGAAACCATGAATGATTTTGGCGACCATTTTCACAGCTACTGTGGTGATTTCAATACTGCTTTATTAATGTCTGCACTATTTGCTTCTATAGGCCTTTATTTGAGGTAATGTCTCTCGACAAATTACGTTGTCTAGTCTAGTAGACGTAAATAAAGCCTATGCTCAAACCCCCAGATCAGAAAATATTTCTTCAACGACTTACTCTCAGCAGATTTCTGGCAAAGACTCTGGGAGTAAATAAAATAGTGATGAAAGGTTTCTCAGAAATCTGTCGTTCGGAATCGACTTTATACAGTAGGTAGGTCCCGCCACTCATGTATAAAATTAATACACACAATATAAGTGGAGTGAGAAGTTAGGTCGTAATCCCAACTGAAGGGTTGTATTGATCAATTATGTATGTATGAAAGTTACACGTCTTTGTATTGGTTGCTTATGCATTAAATCAACGCTTCCATAAAAATTCATAAGAATTTCTTCTTCTTTGTTTTTACGAATATTACAACAAAAAAAGTTTTTATATTTTCTTAAAATTATTTTCATACAAACAGACACATGTAAAAATACATACATATAGATGTATGTATGTATGTCACTTACGAGGCTAGTTATTCTTTCAAAATTCAATTCAATTCATGGAAATGTTGAATTTTTAATTTAAAATTTTATTTTTATCACTTTACTAAGCATACATACTACTGTACATAAAGGAAAAGAAATAGAATTTCATATTCTCTTTGAGCATTACGAGGGAAATGTTCTTGTATTGTAGCTACAAATCATATCAGTTCTGCTCTTTGTCTCGCTCTCCTCGCTCTCTTTATTTTTATTTTATTCCTAAGCTTAGAGTATGCAACACTGATTTCTACTTTAAATCTCAAACAAATTAGAAAAAATCATGAAAAAAAACATAAACAATCATACGGGAAATACCAAACGCTGATATGAATTTCAACTGAAATACGAAGAGCATGTTAGCTTTGAATCCGCATGCATGTGCGAGTGTGTGTGTGTGTGAGTAATGTGACATTTTTACTCTTTTTTGTTTTTATTTTTTCGATTTTTATGTGCAAGTGTTGGTGAGCGTTAAGGAAAATTTATTTTTGTTGTTCCCGCACTAAGTATGGTATTCTTAAACATGCCAATATATTTTGTGGTTGTTATGAAACGCACACATATACACCCCCACTATAATATGCATACACATGAATATTTTAACATATACATACATATGTACACATACCAATGGATCTGCTTGCGAAACAACCATACAAACTCTCGCACACATGAAACAAAACATATACCAGTACTCTTCCATTTAAATATGTTGTTTTAACTTTTTTGTTTTTGTTTTTCTTTCCTTTTTTTGTTCTGTTTTTCTTCTATGCTATGCATGACATAAAAGAGAAATTTGTAAAAATGTATACAAAGTTACCTGCTATGAAACTGTATTATGTACCGGTATTATGGCCATATTTAAACGGCGACTGTGACAAAACCCACAAAACACACTGGCACTGGTACTGGCACTGGCAATTGCTTTGTAATACTGGCAGCATCAATTTACAAGTGCACTGTGTGTTGTGTTTGTGTTTAGGATTTTCAATTATTCATGAACACAAGTGACACTGTCGTATGCATGAGTTCACTTTAAAAGAAATAAACAGCCAAACACACTCTCACTTTCATCTCTTCGATACGCACACATACTTGCCATTCTCCAGATGCAATGATGATGATGAAGAAAATAAAAACATACACGGTTTTTAATACCACCACCGTTCACTAAAATATATGAATTATTTCCAACAAATACTCACTCACACAATGCTTTTAGGAAAACTCTATAAATTTTTATTACTTTAAACATTTAAATGGTAAGTGGGATGAGTTGCAATCCCTTTTTTGGTTTTAAAATTAACTCATGACAGATTTATATGTGCACTTAAATATCGCAGTCTTAGGGACTCACTCTTTCAATGCAACTGGGCTCTCAATTGTTTACGGTGCACTTTTTGATTAGACTCATACCCAATGCCCAATTTATCGAACAAACATAGTGAATGTTAACACGCATACATAATTGGTAATTAAAAACCTTCACTCAGGATTATGGACCTAGTTTCTCATACCACTTATGATGGCGGGACCTACAGTTTAAAGTCGACTCTGAACGACAGATTTTTCTGAGAAACTTTTCATGGCGTTTTTAACAGTATTCCCACTGAAATTAAATTTGTTTTGAATCTAGTTTATAGGCCTTTAATTTAAGAATTTCTATTATTGCTCAGAGATAGGAAGAACCTTCAATTCAAACGTCGATTCCAAAAGACAGATTTTCACGGCAATTTTAATTTATTTGCAGAGTTTTTGCCAGAGGGCTTGTCATATCAAAGCTTAGATTTAATCTTACGAGTAATTCAAACGCGCTTAGGTAGGTATGTATGTAAAGATGGCCGCCCATATAAGAGAATCGGATGGATATACTTAGGCCACATGGAACCCATTGTATTACCACAGTTTTCCGCTATCCCCTAGCCTCGAAACAACTCGGAGCTCCTGATGAAGCGACTGAAACTGCCAAAGTCAATCTTTGAAAGTTCCTCCAGATCAGCCATACAGTAAGCACCTAAGCACTTTTTTCTCTGTCAGACAAAATGGCGGGCATGTATCCAGCAGGTGCAGGACAGTCTCCTCCTCTTTCTCATCTCGGCAGCTTCTGCAGAAATCATTAGCAAGGTATCCAAGACCGCGACCTCTTTGGAGTTTAAGCAGACCCATCGTTCGTCCTTCATTCAGCTTCGGCCAGATTTTATATCGTTGACGGTTCAAACACACTTAATGATTCATATCTTAATTACAAGAGTATTCGTATTATTATTAAATATATTTAGTATGAGTGACCAATATGTTGAAATTTAAAAATATTTTTTGAATAAAGCAACAGCCTTACGTCCACCAGAGTTGTGTCCTTTCCGAATACATTCAAGCTGTGAAAATCATAAAATTTACTTTCAAAACGAAGGAAAACCCATAAAACATTAAATGAAAAATTTCTCCCCCTCCCTGAACATTTTCAGTTAATTTAGATTTCCAAAACATCATGCCACGACCATCATGTTTTTCTTTTTCGTTTTCGTTTCTTTTTTGCAATTTTCTATATGAACTCCTTGATGCGGTTAATTTCCTTTTAATTTTTCTTCCTTTATTTTTTCTTTGCTTTGAGTGAGTGTGTGTGTGTGAGAGTGTGCTCGAGTTCATATTAAAAATTAAAGTTAAATACACCACCAGCACCTGAATGGAATTAGATTTAAGAAGAAATGAAAGAAAGTGTGGCTAGCACTGGGGTTTATTAAACTAAAAAAGAAGGAAAATCTCAATAACAAATTTAAAGAAAAAATATTTTTTTTAACTTACCTTGACTTCTTTTTCATTTTCCTGTACAAGAAATAAAAAATAGGAAAAAGAGAACAAAATTTACATGCATTTGACCTGCTTAAACAGTTGATAACAAATTTATGCCGACAAATTTCGAGGAAAAATGAAAATTAATTGGAAAAAATACACGTTTTAAAATCTTTAAATGAATCGGAAATTGCTTTTATTATCTCTACATTTACAAAATTTCAGTAAGGATTTTGAAACTGTTGAGATAATGTCATCAGCTGTCACCGTCTGGTCATCTATTTACACTGGCTAAGATCAAAGAAACAAAATTTCGATTGCTGACAACGCTGATGTCTTTAGAAAATTAATGTTTCCTCTTAAATAGCTGTCGAAAAACAAAACCCAATACAAAATTTTGATCAAAAATTATCCTTAAATTCCTTCTGTTTGGAGAGAAATTGATGCGTCCTTATACTGCTACTTACGTTTAACGTACATTAGTCCAGGGTTTTACGTGAGTATCGCCGCGTTGACTTACCCCACGGTGCTCTAAGCACAGGTGGAAACAATGCGTCTACCAGCGCCCCCACACACAGTGATGCCCACATGATAAACAATTCACTGCCCGCATCACCATACGTGAGTACCAATTCGAAGCCTTGCATTTGGACAAGACTTCCCTCTTGGTTAGGGGTGGGACGTTTAACGTACAGTTTCGTAATGCCATAGAACTTATATCAAATGACAGAATAGTAAATTAAATTATGACTTTAAAAGTGTATACAAATATTGAAGTCGCCGTAGTCTAGTTGGTATTGTGTTGGCTTATTAGAAATGAGGCCACGATTCAAGAAATATGAGAAAAATATTTCTTCGGCGACTTCCTCTCAACAGATTTCTGGCAAAATTCTGAGCGTAAATGAAAATTGCCTTGAAAAGCAGTTCAAAAATCTGTCATTCGGAGTCGGCTTTAAACTGTAGGTCCTGCCACTCATGATAAAATTAAAACACACACAGTAATTTTGGTGTGAGAGGCTAGGTCTAAAGGGTTGTAATGACCAATTATGTATGGATGGATGTGTGTATTCCATATTAATTAGGCTGCTTTGTATTTCTGTATTGGACTTGAATGTTTTTCTTTCAATCTGTCCTATCTCGGTTACATAGAATGCTAAAATTTCATCTTCTTCAACCATACCTTCTGTGAAAACTGGCTACCAAATGTACAGTAAAATTAAATGCCTTATATTAGGCAATGATTTGAAGTTAGTATACCCCATATCAGTACTCTAAGAATTTATTGCTTTCATTGGTTATAACAACATACAGCGGGTATGGCAGTAATCTAATCACAAAACGGTAAAAATATCAATCAAATGAAAATGATGCGCGTAAAGCTTTGTTGATTTTTATTTTAGGACGCCTACAAGTCTGCAAAGATAACCTGTGTATGGTATAATTGGAAAAATGAAACTATAATTTTGAACACAACTGTTCATATGTGTAGATTTCTTATCTTTTTTTTATGACTTTTACGCACATTTATTATTCATAATAACTTTTGCCTTTGGTTTGAAATCTTTTCAATTCTAAATACTGGTCTTTAGCCAGTCACACATGTAAAGAATTTTCATTTTTTACATGTGTGTGTTAACGACATATGGTACACACATGCACATACTCATTTACGTTGCCTTATTTTACACATTTGTGGTCACATACATACGTGTAAATATTTATAAGTTTTAAAAGGATTTTTCCAAAACAATTTACGTTCAAGTTTTATTTTTTATTTTAATGGAAATAAAATAAAATTTACAATGAAAAACAAAACAAAAAAAAATAATAGTGGAAGATATTTCAAAAGGAATACGTATTAATTTCTGATCTCTGTTCTATGAAAGACGAGATAAGACAGATTTTTTCAAAGGAATAGAAGAAAAAAAACTTTTTTTTTCATTTATTTTTTAAATTAGCACTTAATCCTTAGAGAGGGAGAGATAAGGAGAGATAGTTTTTTAACTAAAGACATGAGAGTGTAATTTACATTTACAGATAAAAAAACGAAACAAAATAAAATCCAAAAGAATTTTTAATTCAGATTTTAATTACTTGAGCACAAAAAGGATTTCTTAAGTTCTTAACTTGAGCAGTTGAGTTATTTTGTCTTTTTGTTCTTGGTTTTCATATGAAAATTAAACTTAAAATCTTATCAACAGCTTTAAGATATGTTTTGTGATATAAACTAAGAGAAGAGAGTATATTAAGTGTACATACATGGTTTAAGTATTTATTTAATACGCATTTATTTTATTTCTATTTTGTTAAAGTGTGTTGTAAATTAAATAAGTATGTCAAGTGTTTACTTCTCAAATTCAATTCAATTTGTTATATTTAGCATAGATGGGCACTTTGCAGTACCAGTAAAATTTCAGTAAAAATTGATTTTTACTGATTACTGAAAAAAATTTCAGTATTTAGTAAAATTTTACTGTTAATGCAATCTAAATTTAAATGAAATTTAAATGAAATTTAAATGAAATTTAAATGAAATTTAGATTGCATTACCAGTAAAATTTTACTGAATACTGAAATTTTTTTCAGTAATCAGTAAAAATCAATTTTTACTGAAATTTTACTGGTACTGCAAAGTGCCCATCTATGATATTTAGTTAATGAAACCAAAAAAAAATTAAATAAAAAATAAAATGAAGAGAAAAAATATTAAAACATTGTTGATGAGGAAATTTTAAACATGCTACCAATGAATATACTAAGATTTTGTTTATCTAAGAGGAAGAACTCTGTACATAACGTCCATCTTAATGCATGATTTTCGAATGCAAATATTGTCGTAAGTTTTCAAATAAAATACTGTGCTTCTACAGGAAAAACAGGTAGAAAAAATTTAATTCGTGATTAGTCGAAAGACAATACAATGCTACTGTCCCAAAACGATTCAAAAAGATGCTAACTAACCTTTCACAAGAGCAAAAGATATCCGAAAGACCATAAGTGTAATACAGTAACACCGTAAAGTAGTTCAGCGCAGAATACTTACTTACTTACGCATCAAATACCCGTCTCGCAGGAGTATCCTCATCCATTCGAACGACACGGCCGAGCCAGCGCAGCCGCTGGATGTTAATACGCTGCAAAATGTCCATGTCGTTGAGGAGCTCATACAGCTCATTGTTGGATCGAATGCGGAAATCATTGCCAACTCGCAATGGACAGAAGATCTTACGTAGTACTCTTCTCTCGAATACTGTCAAGGTTGCTGTATCAGTGCTTAATAGTGTCCATGCCTCTGCGCCATAAAGAAGCACGGGCAGGATGAGCGTAGAGTATTAGGTTTGTCGTACGAGGGAGGTCTCTGCTATTCAATTGCCTATTGAGACCATTGTAGCCTTTATAGAGGCTTTGTTTTGGTTTTCATTGGCCTACGCACAACCAAAATTTAAAGTCCAGGAGATTGGACTTTCCTGCACGCATTAGTTAACATCTAGCTGGTGCTAGTATGCCACCCAGGAGGGGCCACGTGGAGGCTGTGTGTGAACTTGAATACAAAAAGACAAGGATAGTGTGGGAAGTCACCACGATGACCACAGTCAGAAACTTTACCTTGTTTGCATGCAACCCATTCCAGCGAAGAATAGTTTTGTCCAAACCCGTGATTTTTACCGTTAAGAATTCAACGTACCCAATGGCATCAGGGTGCCTGAAGAACTTTCTGTGGATTTCAATATCAAAAATTAGCAACAATAATTCACCGGAATGTGTTCAAAAATTTTAAATAATAAATATACCGTCTCTGTCATGAAGAATATTCTCGTTTTTCTGAAGAGCTTATCAAAGAAAATTTCTACAAAATTTTTTACTCTTGTACCTCGTCCTTTTTAAAAGTTTAAAGGCTGCAATAAGAACTTTGAATTGAATCATTATTGTTGTTGCCACAAACACGTTAATAAACTAAATAGCCGAGAGACAGTTAATCAGCCACTTCTGGGGGGCACGGGTACACTTGCAACAGGAGGGAAATAAAAACTAAAAAAATTGAAATTAAAATTGACACGAAAAACAAAAGGAATGTCTTCAATGTCAAGCGAGGGTTAAAAATTACTAATGCGACGGTACTCTTGAATTAGTATTCAAGAGCATGTACATATACATACGTATGTATACACTTATCTATCATATCGAGACAGAGAGAAAGGAATCAGAATATACTTGATGCGGTAAGGAGGGCAAAACCGGCTTATAATTATAAGCAAACATGCCATGATTTACTGTATTCCTTCCGTTTTCCTTGTATACATTTTCAATGTGTTTTTTTTTCTCAACTACACATATGAATATATGTGTACGACTGTGTTGAATAACAAAAACTAGAAAAAAAAATAAAAGAAATCCAAAAGTAATTGTATGTTACCGGAAACTAAACTTATTAGTCGGTCATGTATGGATGTATGGATGTGTGTGGGTGTTTGTGTGTGTTTCGGAGTTTATGACTGCCTGGCTTTGAGTGAGGAGGGCTCTGTAATTGTGTGTGCCTGATAGATAGTTTTTTTGCAAAACATCTGTATCTCTGTGCTGCTGCACATTTCAAGTGGCACTATATTGTTTTATACATATGTACATGGTACATGGATTTGTCTGTGTGGGTGTGTGTGTCAGTTATTGTAAGATTTTCTTGGTGTTGTGTGGTGTTGGTTAAACTAAATTGCAATTTGTTTCAAAACTGCAAATAAAAATAAAAACTAAAAGGGTAAGAGAAAAGACAAGAACATCAACAACATTCTTGGGCTGTTCTTCTGCTCTGCAGCACTCATTCTAGTGTAGTGTTGTTGCAGTTCTTTAATGATTTTTATTTTGTTCTCCCCTATTTTTTTCTTTGCTTTGGTTGAAGCTTGTGTTCGCAGGCAAGTTCTTAAAAAATGTATTTTATTTTTCGCTTTTTTCCTTTGTACACTGAGACAATCAAAACAAATGAAAACTGCTTCTGGTAATCTCTTTAATAATCCATTGAAATTTGAAATTCGTTTTTAATGTCCCAAATAATCATTTTCCATTGGCTTTAGAAATATTTCATTTACTTTTGCCCAAAAATTTTAACACTTTCATTTAATATATACGTGTGGGTGTGTATGTGTGGCTGTGTGTGTATGTAACAGTGTTTCATGATTCTTATTAATTGTCACATCAAATTTGGTGTTTCCCTCACGTTCATACATATATACGATATGGTGTTTGTATTGTTGTTCTCTTTCTTTTTTGCCTCAGTGTATTTACGGTACATATGAGTAGCAGTATATACATAGCAGTATGTATGTGTGGATACATGTGTGTTTGAGTATGCTTTTTGCAATATGTTTTCTGTGTACGAAAACATTCATGTTTTCTTCATACGTTTTTAGCCTCAAGTGTTTACAATACCACTGCATACGTATATACATGCATACTCATACAATAAAATGTTGTTGAAAATGAGAAAATGATATGAAAGAATTCCATTCATGATCATAATGATCATTATATTATTGTATTGTGTGATAATCATTATTATCCCTAAGATGATTACGATGTTACATTCCATTTTCTTTCCTTTTATAAGAGGAGGCTGTTGATAAGCATTAAATCCATACACATGTCTAAAGCATTCGGACCGCAAATGCAGGGTTCGCATATAGAAAATTATAAGAGAATTTGATGGCATCTCATGGAAATGCAGGTTATTTTGGATATTTTTGATATTCATGATTGATTTTGAATTTGGTTTAATTAGATACGATGTAGATAAAGTATCTTAAGTTGAAGTGGTAATTTAATACAATTAAACATCGTTCCCCCATAACTCAGAAAGTTTCTATCAAAAATATTTAGAAATAATATTTTTATTAGTCAATGTTTAGGTGACTCCTCTCGATAGAAAAGTTTTCTTCTAAAATATGTTCAATGGCGAACAGTCTTGAGATCAATCATTGGAAGTTGGCAGGATTGATCAACCTTTTCCCAAGAACTGTACACGTTTTACCCCACAGTAGTTAAAAAGGTAATAAAAAGGTTGAGTACTACGTTTTTCCCAGGGAGCAAAATCGCTGGCATTTTCTCAGTCTTTTTGATTTCAGCGCTAGAGTCGTAATATCTTGTGATTTTAATTTTCAACAGAAATTTTGATTTCATTTCAAAATATTCTTTATCGAGAAGAAACATTTACACCTCAAATACAAATGTGATTCAAGTTGTAAGCGTAAAATGAGTTGTTTTCCACAGAAAAGTCATTCAACAACTGAATTCATTTCTAAACAAATCGAATCGAAATTTTTAATTTTTACTGACCTTATCAGCGATATAACGTTTTATTACTTCATTGATAAACTGATTGTTCTGTAATATTTTTAAATATAGAAATCGATATTAAACGCAATGATAAAACCCCGCCCCATAAACTTTAAGTGCTAATAACCTGGGACAATAATTTCAATGTCATTTTTAAATTGAAATGCAATTTTTTCATTTCTATTAAAAAAAAAAAAGATTTATTCTCGAGATATAAATCTGTTTCCGCTGATCACGCCATTGAAATAACTTGAATGTATTATAAACACATGACATGATTTTGAAAATTTTCCGTAAGGATTATGACTTATTTTATCCGTGAGTGGCGTGACCTACTGCTTAAAGTCAACTCCGAAATACAGATTATTGAGAAACTTTTCATGACAATTTTATTTTACTCCCTGAGTTCTTGCCAGGAGACTGCTGACAGGAAGTCGCTGAAGAAATAATTTTGTTTTGTTCGAGATGACTGGGGCTGCGGTTTGAACCATAACCTCACTACTACTACTAATCTACTAGCCTACGGCCATTTATTGCCGCGTAAATGCGCACCGACTGCATTGGCACATGTTGGCATATTGTATTTGATATAATCATTTTCATATTCACGCATGTATTGTGTTTTTGATAACTAGACGCGCAGCATTTAATGCCCCTTATGTGTTTCCAGAATTATTATAAGAGATTTTGCCAGAATGCCGGTAAGAAAACGTCAGCGAAAAAATATTTTCTTAATTTTCTTTTTTTCAAAATGTCAGAACGAAGTTAGAAATCCCGAACTCATAAACCTAAAAGCTTATTTTGAGAATTGATAATGACATTGAGATTGAACTAATTTATCGTTTTCTAATGAAATTAATTTTTTAATTTGAGTTTGATTTTTTGGTCAGTGAATCGCTTAGACAATGTCCCAAAAACTTTTTCTTTAGCCTATCTCGTCATTCACATTACTTCTGACGAAGTTTTTCTTGTTTCCTGGCATTGTGAAAAGCCAGCAAGTTGAGATGTAATTTCCACAGACAAACCGTATACCGAACCCTGAATCTTGCAGCAGTTTCGAAGGCGGGTACAAGAACCTGTTAAGAACTGAGTGTATCTGTTTTTTATACATGTACACATGTGAACTTTAAAACAAATACTTCTGCTTAAGTTAAAGCTTCCCAAATTTGTTCTGTAGTCAAGCATACTTTGGTAGTACGAAAGAGAGAAAATAAATCAAACATCGCAGAGAAACGAGGAATTTTTTTGAGAACTTACAAGAGCCATGATGTTGCAAAATTGCATGTTTAATGGATGGCAGAATGTAAGGCAAAATGGAACTTTGCTTCAAGGAAGATTATTTTTTGTTTGTTTTCTTCTTTTTGGGGGTTTTTTGTTGTTGGTCTATGTGTTGTTATAACATGGCACGGGTGTAGCTGTAACGTTCCTTTTCGTTTCATTTCGCTTCGTTTTATACTCTCTTCGAGAGGCTAAAATAGTACTGATGGCTGCTTTAAGCCATTATAAGCTTTGTAGCTAAATTATACTTCATATTTTATTTATATATGTATGTATGTATGCTACAATAACAACAACAATCTGCAACAAGAAAGTAAGAGACTATTGTAGAAAACATACATACACTGCTATACTGTGTGTCAGTGTCTTGGGACACGAACAAATAACAGTTGAAGAAAACTGAAAGTGACATTAACTTGTAAAAATAAAAACAAACAACTTGTATAAGCCAACATGGTTGGATTATGGCATAAAAGTCACCGAAAAAAAAGGAAAAACAAAACAAAAAACACCAAGTAAATCAAAGCAATCCAAGGCAAGGCAAGGCAAGGCAAGTCAGAGAGAACAACAAATAAATTGTTTTCGAAAGACTTGTACCATTTAAAGACAAAAGAAAATATTTATACTGTGACCCAAAAGAAATAGAAAAAGAAAACAAAATCAAAAACAATGTTTTTTTTTTTTGTTGGCTTAGATCTGCTTGAAATTTAAATATAATTCATTTGGCCATTTGCTTCCAAAACAAAAACAAAGAAGAATTTTAAGAAAACTAATGCATTATCTCATGCATGAATGCATGCAGGCATGCCGGCATGCATAATCAGGTACATATTTTCCGAACAAGACACAAAACACACAAACACTAAGGTAACATGGCTTTAAAGTCACACGTGAACTCCATAATGTGGACAACTGAAATCAACTTATACAACTACATCGGCTAGTTGTACTCCATTTGTTTTCTATTTCTCTTCTTATGCTCATTAGATTCACATAAAAACACTCAGGTTTATAAGCAAAAAGTGGAACTAAAAAGAGTAAAAAACAAGTGAAAACGGAAAAACGGCATTCTTCAGTTTCCGGTGGTGGCATTAACATGATCTATGATGTGCTATGACTTGCTTGTTTTTTGCTTTTTAAGTAACATGTGGCAAGTATGAGCACTTCTTAGTGGTGGGGCAAAAAGGAATTCTTTGTTGTATTTGTATTCCCTATAATTTCAAGAATTCTATTACAGACAACACAAAGATGGCATTAATACTTAATTCATTTTTAAATACAACAGCAATGATCCTTCTTAAGCAATGTACGTGTATATGTGTAACGCAGATCAGCTATGAATCCTTTTTTCGCTACTCATAAGCACTTATGAAATTTTGAATATACATAAGTGAGTCAATAATATTGAAATATAACTATGTACTCTGATTCATTCTCATACTCACTACAACATTGATTTATAAGTACAGGTTGCAATGAGTATGCGTACATCGTTGACATCAACTAACTCATACCATTCGAAATATGTTTGATTCATAAGTCGCCTACTCATTTAGATTCATAACTTTAGAAAAATATTTTATAATACCTATAAATGATTCGAGTTACCCGAAACATTCATCAAAATTTACAGTTTTGTTGTTGTTGGATTTACAACAAAAGAAAAAAGACACACACATAAGTAAAAAAGACAGATCAGCAAGCAGAGCAAACACAAAACAACCTTCTAGTAAGTATTTTAGTGTTTGAACGCGAATCATAATTATTTTGTGATTCGTGTATATGTTGAGTTATGGAGAGTCGAAATCAATAACATCATAATACGTGTTGTTTTAAGTATGAATATGATAAGTACTTCAAATTTTGAATATGAGTATAGGTTCCATGATGAATAAGTATGAATGCGTATAAGTATTAGAAATTATGAGTATGATTCGATTCTACTCATATTTTTGTATACTCATTGCTGTTCTCTGGCATGTATGTAAGCATGACTTTTAATATGACACCAAGTATTTGGTGGAATAAATTTTTCTTAAAACCACTCCTATACGACTTGATGTTGACCAAATCCAATACCAAATGCGCAAAAATTCTTTCAACGTTTAACATTCAACGTTACGTTTTTAATTAGAAGTTCTTGTTCTTGAAACAACAAAGAATCTCATAAAATAATGTGTCAGAGGCATTTCGGATTTCTTTCAAGCAAACAATTTGCCGCAATGGAAAGTTTTTTTTGTGTGTTCTCTACTCTAGAGATAACCGCTGTATTGACTGTTTGATAAACCAAAATGGATAAATTCATACAAACAAACAAATAAAAATATGAACAAAGAAAAACAACAACTGCAATCAATTTTATTTTTTTTTTTTGTCTTTGAAATTTACTGCAATAATTAAAGGTGACCCCAAAAAATTTTTTACGTCTATTTGATGCGGCAAACAAATACCATCGCTTATGCGAGAAAAGAAAAAAGAGGCAGAAATATTTTACAAATGCATACGAATTGTAAAGTGCCTTATTGCAGGTTTACTGAAAGTCTATTTTGAAAATTGAAAATTTGCAATTTTCCATGATATTTGGCTCGAATATGCAATATATTGCCGATGTCACCTACGTTGGTGACTACAATCAATAAAAATTAATTGATTTATTGTGCATATAATAATGATAACGACCGTCAATCAAATCAGTCTTATAATGGAACGATAAATCGATTATTATTCTCCACAGTCCGTCCGCAAATGCATTCATTTTGAATCGTAAAAGTGGGACCAGTTTTGATGATATCGTATGGAAATAATCTGTAAAATTTTTTTGCACTTTCATTTTAGGGCTCTATTCAAGCAATTTTAATAATGCAATGATTGATATCAATCAATTCGTATAGCTAAACAACAACACTTACAAACATTCTGCTATGAAAATATTTGTATTGTGTAGGCCATTTAGCCAAGGTCCGTTGGTTCAAAAAAAAAAAAAAAATGGTTCGCGCTCCCTATATATACAATGGATTTCAGACGTACTGCATTCAAACCATTTCAATCATTGAAAGCAAAAAGAAAGTGTATTCAAAAGTGTTCTGGCAAATTAAATTAAAAATTTCCATCAGAATGAAATTCTTTTTAAATTTCTTGATTTTGGCTACCATTGTTGTATGCATAAAAGGTAAACTTTACATATACTTATACATAGACATTGAAAGGATATTTCAAATTCCTTGAAAATTTTTGTTTTGCAATAATAGCACAAGATTATAGCCATGCAGACCAGTCCGCATGGTATGAAGAGCCCAGTTGGCAGTGTAATGGCAATCTCCAGTCACCCATTGAACTGAACAGAAATAATGTAAGACTGGTTGTTCAAAACCATACATTTCAAATACCAGATTAATAATTCTTATTGTAGGCTATTAAAGCACTTGGCAGACTGCAATTAGTAAATTACGATGTACCCGTTACTGTTACACTGACGAATAATGGCCAAACACTTGAGATACAAATACCCCCTAATGGTGCTCATGTTACTGGCTTCCGGCTACCAGGCAGATACAACCTATGTTCCGCGCATTTACATTGGGGTTCTTCAAACTCTTTTGGATCTGAACATACCGTTGACGGTAAACGCTATTCAATGGAATTGCATCTTGTACATTTCAATAGCATATATGACAGTCTGGATGAAGCCGTAAACCATAAGGATGGTTTACTTGTATTGGGTATATTATTAGAAGTTTCCGTAAGTTCTTTAACATAAGTTTTCATTTTAAAATTTTTATAATAATTTGTCACCCCCCCCACGCACTTATAGTCCGATCAACAAAATGACTGGGATGGCTTAAATCCTATCGTTTCTGCCCTGTCTGAAATTACTGCCGTTGGTGCTTCTGCTGAAGTGGATAATTTTCTCTTTTCCAAAATAACAGATGAGGCTGATTTCAGTACATTCTACAACTATCAAGGATCTCTGACTACCCCACCCTGTGCCGAGAGTGTTAACTGGTGTGTAAGCCCAAATCCAATTCTAATTACCTCTCACGTAGCAGATTCTTTCCGCTCTTTGTTGGACCCTAATGGCAATTCTATACATAACAATTACCGTTGTTTGCAGGCCACAAACAATCGAAAAGTAAACTTGTTCTCTTTTTTTTTTTAAATAAGTTACGTATTAAAGGACTTACGAGATAACTAAAAAAATCATTCTAATATTATACTGTATTTCAAACTATGTATTCAAATTATAATCAATTAAATATACTACTTATACACACATATAAGTATATGCAAACATACATACATTTCAACTTGAACTATATGAAGATCCAGTATTTGGTCGCTGTATGTGTTCGTTAGAGTTCAAGTTCACAGGATAAGGGTGCTATGACAAGCCATGTCGTAATGCTGATTAAAAAGCTTGTAATGTAAACGGAGAATTTAATTTTTTAGTTCGTTTGATAAATCCGTTATTTGTTGCGGAGTGTAAGGAGGTCAAGTGGAAACCGAGTTGCACGACAATATAAGTTAGACGAGGATTTACTTTCTTGGTAATAATATCGGAACTGCTCTAATTGTAGGGTCACAATTAGATTTATTGAAGCAAACATTTCTATTTCAAGACTCCAGTAATCGATTCTATGCGATATTGAAGAGACGGATTCACAAAGCTCAATAGAACTTCTGCTGTGATTTATCAATTATTTTATAATAGGACTACGGTTCTTATAAGGTTTAATAGAAAGTTTCACTGCACTAACTTGGAAAACTAAAACAGGTAGACAGGTCCCTCTGCTAGAACCCAAGTTATGTTCGGAATTCGTGGCAATGAGCAGGCAGAAGAATTTGCAAGGAGAGATGCTGCCATGCTGCTCATGGTACACCAGAACCGTTCTGTGGAGTGGGAACAGATTTTTGAAAAATTATACTTAATAACACAGAAGATATAGAGAAACAATAACTCTACTCATATCAAATGGGTTTGAGGAAATGACAATACCGGCAGATATGCGTCATGTAGTAGACTATTCATTTTGCCGCAATGTCTGAGTTCGGTATACTTGCGAAGCTGATAAGGTAGGATCGTCAAGGTAGGATCAGATCTCTCCGAACCTTTTGATGCCGTGATAGGATTCAAACAGGGCGATCCCTTATCATGCGACCTCCTCAACTTCGTCAGGGAGAATGTTCTGCGGAAATCGGAATCGTCCAGTTGCTTGCGCACGCTGACGATATTGGCATCATAGGGCGTACCAAGCGAGATGTTACTGCTGCCTTTAGTGCTATTGAAGTCTACTAAGATGGGTCTGGCAGTAAATGAGGTCAATACGAAGTATATGTTATCGACAAGTAGAGACGTGTGGTTTATTGGATCTCAGATTATGGCCGATAACTATACATACTTTTGCTGGCTTGACCATGTCATTCGAATGGAGGTGGATGCTCCAGCGGGATGGGTTCTTGATGTGGGGATCAGTTGATGTCGGCGAAGAGTGCAGCCTTGTTTGAGTTGGAAGGACCAAATCGAGGAAGCCCTGATTGGTGTGACTATGTGACTAAATGCTGTAGGCACGCAAGTAGGATGTGTTACGGCATGTAGAAATCCGTTAATCGGGTTGTTAGTGGCCAATTAAGTAAGTAAGTACGTAAGTATTAGACTATCCAGGAATAAATTAAGGTTAGTAAACGGTCTTTTGACAGGGCACTGTGGAGTCAAAGTACACTTGTTTAGAATGGTAATCGCCACGAACTCAACATATCTCCCGAGGACTGGGGGATGGTAAATAGGAAACAAAAATTAAATTGTTAACTTTTATCAATTGTCTGTTGTTAATTGTTGTTGTTTAATTCATATTATTACACGAGCAAAACACGACAATTTCGAATCGTAACAGTGTGCGACTTGCTGCCAATGTAAGTGCTTGATTCATGTTTTATTTGGCAACCTTTCTGTTGATTTGTTATTGTAATTTTTTGTTTGTTTGTAATTTGTTCTCTTTTATTGCTATATTCGTAATTACTTCGTTATTGTGCTATTATTTGTTTTATTTTTGTTGTAAATAATTAGTGTTTATTTTGTTTTTGTTTGCTTGTAATCTAAATAAGGTAATAATTAAAAAAATTATTAATTTGGCCTCCACCAAAGATAATTAAAGATGTGCCTTACATATCCTGTTGATAGAATTTCATTCATTCATTCATTCAAAGCTCACCTTAAATGCTGTCAATATTTTGTTTATCTTTGCCGTTTTATGGTTTCAGGTGACAAACTACAATGTGAACAAACAAATCAGACAAACAAAACAAATGGCAACACTTTGTAATCACCAGAGATTACGATTGCAATCGTAAAGAAAGATAAAAATAAAAACGAAAAAAAATTAATTTTTTTATTATCATTCGTGCGGTATTTTCCCACAACTGGGAACTGACATCACCTTGTGTCTCAGATGAGCTTTGAAGCATTTTTCTCTTTGCGTATGATTTTAATGCAAAAAGGAGGCTGTACCCGTTAATGCTTTTTATTTGTATATGGTTCAGTGACCCGTTATCATCATCATCATCATCATCATCGTTATTGTCGGTATTGTCGTCTGTCGTTTATAGTACAATACCTATATGATTGAAATAATTTTTCCATTAATTTTTGTTGTTGTTTCTTTATGTCGGTTTTAATTTTTAGTGTTGTTGTACTGCTTGTAGTCCGTAAATGATGGGCCTCTCTCTGCAAACATTTTTGGTGTTGCAAAGCGTTCTGTTTTTGCTTTTGATTTTATCATTGTCATTACGATAAAAGCATAATAAACATTAATTACATTGTTTATGTGTATGTGCATGGGTCTATCTATGTGTGTTTAATTGTTTGATTATTTGTTTGTTTTTAATTGAAATGATGACAATGATGATGATAAACAAGGTGTTGTGTGGTTTATTTTGTTTTGAATTGTAAAATTTTATGATTTGTTTTCAATTTGAATTTGTTTAACTTTCGCAAGTTTCCCCTGATAATTTTCTATTAAGTAAGGTGTGATATTCGATAATTATTTAAATTTTTCATAAATAAATAAATAATTAAATTGATTTTCTATTTCAAACTATACATACATATGTATGTATGTATTTAAAAGGTAATATTTGTTTGTTTGTCCTTATTTGCGTGGAATCTCGCCAATTTATTTGTTGATGCCCGAAATCCTTTGTACAACACAGGGGCCATATCAGCACTGCAGTCAAAATTTTCAAAGTTGCCTAATTAAGTGTTACATTACATAATTGGGCATTACAACGCTTCAGTCAGGAGTACGCCCTGGCTGATTAAGTGTTAGGATTTTTAAATTTCTTCGGTACATTTGATAATCCCCTGAATTACTTTACAAGCCTATAAATATATTCTTACGAAAATGGAAATGGTGTTTTGCTTTTATATCGTTTAACATTAAAATTAATAAAAAAGCTACAAAAACAAATACAATGAACTTGTTTACATGACAAACAAATAAACAAAAATGCAACAACAAACATTACAAGAATAAATGTAAACAAAATACACAAACAACATTGAAACAACGATGTTTACATTTATAGAGATTTAGAGAGGCCGAAGCCACGAACATTTGTCTTCAAGAACATTCATCAGACTGTTTACCCTGCCATATAAAAGACAAGGCAAAGCAGGCGTGTGAGTTAGTAAAGTTTAGTCAGTCTTGTGTGAAGACGAGATGCGTTTGGAGAGAGTAATCGTGGTTTGAAGATCTCCGTTACAAAGATCAGTCGAACAATTGCCTGAAAATTGTTATTGTTTATGCGAAGAGTACAAACAGAGGAATACCAAAGAATAGCAATTGTTGTTGTTTATATCAAGTTGTGAACAGTGGCATACAGAATTGTGCAAATAATAAAGAATTTTAATTAAAACTAAACATAAATTTATTTTTATTTCATTTGCAATCTACTAGGTTATATTTTAAACATTTTTTAAAAGTTAAAAACGTAACAAAATATATTTGAAATTGTTTTGATCTCATGTTCAGTTTAATTTACAAAACAAAGCTATGGCAGCAGTAGCGAAGTACACCGGGTCTTAGCTAACTATGAAGTGATAATAATAAAACGATTGATTGCAGGATAAATTTAAGAACAACAAATATTATTTAAATATTCTATTGTTGTTGTTGGTTTTTTAATTTATTTTAATAAATTTATATAAAAAGAGAAGGAAAAACATTCTTTTGAATAGTTTACCAAAGAATTCTGGTAATTTTTCTGGTGTTTGGAGGCAAAAATTTAATTTTTTTATTAAAGAAATAATTGAAAACAAAATTTGAGTTGCAAGTAAAACGAAATTGACTGTTTGACCCACATTTCTATGGAATTTAACATTAACATCAGAATCGATTGGAATAGCACGTAATTAATTATTTAAGAATGTAATTAAAAATAAATAAAATAACAATTAAAAGCCAACATCATCACCAGCACCACAATTATGTTGCATCATCAGTTTAGTTACTGTTGCAGCTGCAACTGTTGCTGCTGCACCAATTGATAATTAAATGGAAATAATTACTCGGGAATTATTTTACATGTTTTTTTTTATATTTTCATTTAGGGCAGAGGGCAAAAAGTACGAAAAAAGAATCAAGAAACATTATAAAATTGAAACCGCAAAACTGTAATTAAATGTTCATGTTCATGTTGAATGTGAATTGCAAAAACATTATACAACGAATCGATTTCAATTGCAAAAAATGGTGAAAACTTCAATGAATGCCTTTACTTGGCTGTTTAATAAAATCAAATTGAAATGCTTAAGGAATGTGAAAATAAAAAATAAATTAAAATTATTCAAGAAACACTTTCACGCCAAAGACGGCTTACAAGCGAAATATGCAATTTAGATTTGAGCGATGAACTGCTGATTGAATTCTGCACAGATGCCTTCTCATCATTTGAGTGTTTGCCGTGCGATATAGTTGAGCTTTTAACATAAGCCCACCAATACACACACAATACCATGCATACCTACACATAAAAGAAAACTCAAACACAAATTTGCATAAAGATGTCAGGTGGTAAAACATCCTTTGATCGAAAAGAAAAGCGAATTGTCGCATTTACATACAGCCAAACGACATGAGACTCAAGACTATTAAATGGGAAAAACATCGTAAATTTCTGAAGCATATTTAAATAAATAAATACTTATGTACGTATTCCTTCAATCATATTTACGTAAACATCAATTAATTAAATAAAGACGATATCATATCACATGTTTTTGCAAATATTTTCCAGTGTTAGTTTACGTTACATGTATAAACTCATTAGATATACGAAGATCATTAGTAATGCTCTGACGAAAAATATTGCGAGTTAACAAACACGATGAGATCATATCTGCAATAGAATTAAGAATTATCCGTTAAATTCAACTGAATAACGCTTTTGTGTTTCATTATCAAGAAGATTATCAAGAAAATGTGTTTAGTATCACGAAGTTTCCTTAGATGTTAACAAATTAGAGTGTCCAAAGCAGGATTCTGCATTGAAAATCCTTTTAAGATTTCTGCGAAGAAACAGATAAAGGCTTACGAAATACAGAATACATGCCTTATAATTGAAACATACCAGAGATTAGCACTGAATCGATTTTTCGATACTCATAAGCACTCATGAAATTTTGAATATAAAAGTGAGTCAACAATATTGAAACTTAACTATGTACTCTGATTCATTCTCATACCCACTACAACAGTGATTTATAAGTACAGGTTATAAGGAGTATGCGTATAACATTGACGTCATCAAACTCATACCATTCGAAATACATATGTTTGATTCATAGAAAAATACGTATACATACATAAATACTCGAATCATTCATAAAAATTTACAGTCTTAGTTGTTGTTGCATTTACAACAAAAGAAAAGAGACACATAAACAAATAAGACGGAGCAGCTAGCAGAGGAAACACACAACAGTTATGGAGATTCGTAATCAAAAAAATCATACGTGTTGCTCTTAAGTATGAATATGATGAGTACTTAAAATTTTGAATATGAGTAGAAGAGGTTCTTCCATGATATTAAAATAAGTATGAATTCCTATAAATATCAGAAATTATGAGTATGAATCGATTCTACTCATCTTTTTGAATATTCATTGCTGATTTCTGAAACATACGTTGTATGTTGTGTAGGTTCTGAAAAGCTCTTTTAAACTGATTATTATTTCCCTGAATTACACCTGAATTCATCTAAATTTTAGAAATTTCATTTGGAATCTTAATTACCATTACCATTCACTTTACTTGATAAACTGAATTTTCAATTGAATTTTCAACAACAACAACAACAAAAATTGAATTTTGTTTTATCGTCCTCCGAGTCATTGCTATACGTTTGTGACGTAAAACCGCACCTTCGCTTCCATTCACTTTCAAAGAATTCCAAGCGACTGCTTGCTGCAGCCTCAGTTACAAAGAAACTCTAGAAGCAAGCAATTGTATTGGGTATCGTTTATCGTTTATCGGGGTAATGGTAATTCCTTTGTAGACAAAACTTATTTCCAAATGATTACAAATCATTGCTAAATCCAATGAAATGGAAAAATGTTTCAACACTTTATGGTGTGGCACAACAACAACAACAAAACAACAATGGCGATGGCAACAATAGCGAAAACCATTGAGTCAAAATGTTTACTTTTTTCTTCATTCGTTTTCTTTTTTCGTTGTGTATCATCGCCCAGCTGATCATTACCGTTAACCAACAATAACTTAGGAACTGGTGCCAGTCGGGCTATAAAAAACATTCCAATTCATTTTCATTTTACCGCAATACACCTGCACACCAATACACTAACCGCACTTACACACATACACACATAAATAATCCTCGAGCATAGACACTATGTTAGGAACTTAACCACTTGAATGTAGACTGAAAGGAATGATGGGTGGTGCGTCTGTTGTGTGGGTTTGCTTGATATTTACACCAATACAATAGTCATGGTCATAGCATTCATAGTTTTGTTGTTGTTTTTTCTATTTGTATAGAAACTGAAAATAACGATTAAAGTTGAAAATTTTTCTTTTCTGTCTGTGTGTTGGTTGGTTGGTGTGTAGGTGAGTGTTTGTGAATGTATTTGGAGTGGTTTTAATGGCTTATTCTGTATTTTTCTACTTTTTTTACTCCCAATTTCCTTTTTTTTGTTTTTCTTACAAATTCTGTGTAATTTTTCTTTTTTTCATTTCAAATGAAAAGAGAAGAAACCAAAAACAACTCAAAATAGTTGGCAAAAATATTCAATTGTTTGTTGTTTCTTGATGAGCTGTTGAGCTGATGGGCTGTTGTTTCTCTTGTTGGCAGACTTTTACTCGTTTTTTTTTATTTCTGCAATACCGTGTACCTTTTTGTGCAGATAATAAATTCTAATGTTGGAAAATTCTTTAATCCTTTTAGATCCGTGACAAAACAATAGTTTTCTGTGTTTGGCTGATATTCCTTGTACAGGTTGTTTGCACTTCTCTTCATGTCAAGTTTCTTTTTTGAATATTCTTTTCCTTTTTCAATTACAATTTTTCAATTTAATGCTTCACCTTTTTGCGGATCAATGTTTTTGGGTCAAATTACCAAGACAGTTTATTTCAGGTTTTGTTGTCTCAGCCACATTGTTGCGGTCAGTGTGTTAAGTTTGTTATGGCTCCTGAATTTGAGCAACTGTTTTAAATTTAATAAACTTTATAGTGTGTCGGAATTTTGAAATGTTGACTAATTAGGAATATTAAAGGAATAAAGCGAAATGAAGTACACCTTAAATACTGTTTTCGTTTTTACCTTTTAAAAACGTTTAAAATATATGTAAGCTCGTAGATTGCAAGTGAAATAAAAATAAATTTATGTTTAGTTTTAATTAAAATTATTAATTATTCGCATAATTCTGTGTGCAATACTGATCACCTTGAAGTACATGTTATGCCGAAAAGCTTTTTTTAATTTTTTTTTTCGATGAAATGAAAACTAAGTTAGGGCTTCCAAGAGTGTTATTTGAAAAAAATTTAAAAAAAGTATGAAAAACAAAAGAAAGACATTTTTTTAAATACAAATATCCACACAATAGACGTAAAGAAGAGAATTTAATTTAAAAATTAAAAAAAAAAAATTAAATAAAAAACACAATTTTTTCTCCATGTAAAGAATTTATTGTGACCTTTTTTGCGTGCAAGAATTTACAACTGGAAGTCTTATGACTCGTATTGAATTGTTTAAAACTTTTTGATTAAATTTATTAGTTTTTTTGTGTGTATAAAAGGAGAAGCTTAGAAATACCTTTAGGCTACCGAAATAAAGAAAAAAATTAAATTAATTTGTCTGGCGGAGGCCTTTCTTTATATTGTTTTATGGCTTCACTTTTGATTAATAATGTATTGTATTGCATGGGAAAAATTTTATAATAAATTGTGGGCAAGTAACCGTTGTTAAGATGCATACATACATAAATATAATATTCAGACAGACAAATCGAAAAGGCAAAAAAAAAAAAACAATTTAATCTTGAAAATCTCTTATAATAGACAGGGGGCATGAAGACCAGAGATCAGCAATGAATATTCAAAAAGATGAGTAGAATAGAATCATACTCGTAATTTCTGATACATTCATAAGCATTCATACTTATTTTAAAATCATGGAACCTCTTCTACTCATATTCAAAGTTTGAAGTACTCATCGTATTCATACTTAACAACAACACATATGCTGTTATTGATTTCGACTCTCCATAACTCAACATATACACGAAACACAAACTAAGTGTGATTCGCGTACGAACACTAAAATACTTACTAGAAGGTTGTTGTATGTTTGCTCAGGACAGCAAGCACTGTCTGTTTTGCTTATGTGTCTTTTTTCTTTTGTTGTAAATGCAACAACAACTAAGACTATAAATTTATATGAATGATTTTTTAAGTCACTCGAATCATTTATAAGTATTCCAAGTATTTTTCTATAGTTATGAATCTAAATGAAAGTTGGCTTATGAATCAAACAAATTTCGAATGGTATGAGTTTAATGATGTCAAGGTTGTACGCATACGCATTGCAACCTGTGCTTATAAATCAACGTTGTGGTGATTATGAATGAATCGGAGTACATAGTTACATTTGAATACTGTTGACTCAAAATTTCATGCATATGAGTAGCGAAAAAACGATTTATTGCTGATCTCTGATGAGGACTCAATATTTACAAATTAAAAACAATTCTTTTACTTTGACTGTCTACTCAATGCTATGTTATATGGGATGGTGTTCAAGTGCACCTAGCCATACACATACATAAATCTTTTCATTATTACTATTATGACGTCATTTAGTATTCTCATTATCACAATTTAAACACTCTTCAGAATGAATTATGAATGAAAAACTACGTATTTTTTTCATTGTTTAATTAATGATAACAATGCCGAAAATAATTTCAATGCGACTGTTTGTTCATAAATTTCGAAGGCTGGTCACTGCATGGTGGACAATGTATACATACATATGTACATATCTAGTGTATATTTGCTTTCGTAGTTCTTTTGTTTGGCTGATGTTGACAGTAGAAAATCTATTACAATGATGTACATCATTATGTATGTATGCACGTTACACTAGTATGAGTATAATTTTCAGTGATAATTTTAGATTCTTCAGTGAATATGTGTGTGAATAAGGATGTGCTTGTGTTAAGAGAAAATTAATGTATCCTTGAACGATTTACAGCTTTCATGTTGTTTTTTTATTATTTATTTTTATACTTCAGAGAAGAGCATTCATATGATAATACATACGTTTTCAAAAACTCATTGAAGTGCACACAATACTAAGTAGATATTTCGTATCCATATCCATCATATTGTAATAGGCTGCTGTTAGATGTCTATTTCTTCTTAAATAAAATACAAAAAAAAAGTGAAACAACAAAGAAAATATCATTTTGTTTTTGCTAAACAGAAATTTCCCAAAATTTTCATTAATATATTGTCTTCTAATGATTTTCATGTCATTCTGTATTACGAGTATTTGCTAACGATGGTCAGTGACACATGAGTAGTGTGTCGTCCCATAGAAGAAGCTACAATAATTAAAATATTTTTCTTTAGAAAGGAAATTTTTTTTTCTCTTGTTCTTCTTGTTTTTTTAACAAGCAAAAGAATTTTCTTTACAAAACTAATTTGTTTCTTATGAAACCTTAAATTCTTTACGACTAATTGTCAGATTATTTTCTTATTTCCTTCTTTCATACGGAGTAATATTGCTTCACACAGTCGTATAAGTGAAGAGCTTTCTTAATTATTTTAAAATTGTCAGCAATTTGAAAGACATTTTCAATTAAAAATTTAAAATTTCATTAAAAAAGAAAACAGGCGTGATCATTTATAAGCGTAGGTGGAAGCATAAGTACTGAAGAACACATTTATGGAGGTTTTTTATGTCAAATTGTTTTGAAATCAAGTGAATTTTTCTTTTTGATTTTATTTTTCTTCTTCAATAAAATTAAAATTAATGTATTGACTAGGAATGAATTGCTGCCAAAGATTTTTTTAGAAGACCAACCCTTAAAAACAATCCTGTTAGACAGGCACCATAAGTAAAGCGAATGCTGAAACATCTTAAATAAACACTTGCCTTTAAGAATTTTTAATAATCATACTACGATAAAAATTCATTATTTGTCTGTCTGTTTTCCTCGTTACTTACGCACATTAGATTATAATTTTCAGCGAATCAGTTAAGTTGGCATCCATACTCTGACATTCTATTCTGGCTTTCTACATGGTCAAAGTAAAATGTATTGCAATCTCACTTAGGAAGTCTGTCTGATCTGGGGTTTGAACTAAGGCCTCACATCTAATGAGTCAACTCATTACCTACTAGACCATGGCGGCACTGGACCATCAAAGAAAATTGGTTGTTCGTGAATGGCTCTCATCCTACGCTAGACTCAGAAAAGCTTGATTGCAACATTGCAACACGCCAACTACATATAGACTATGATATTTTTTACTTCAATAATAACTAGCCAATAGGAATTTGTACACGATATTTTATTCGTTAGTTCGTTGAAGTCCTTTTTTATTTAAAGAAAATATTTTATTCAATTGATTTGTGTTATATTTGCACGCCTGTAAATAAGAATTTCTAGTAAAGTCAACATTAACTTCTTGTCTATTACATTCTATACGCCTCTAACATAGTAAATAACATAACATGTCATGTAAAAATTCGTTTGTCTTTATCGTTTTTAAATCATATTGTGGTTTACATGCAATATGGCTGTCAGGCCTGACAGAAAACAGGTATAAAATTTGACATTCTCTTGTTTAGCCAAACAAAAAAAAAAAGAAAAAACCGATGAAATGACAAGCTTATCATTTATTTATTTTACCTAACCATACTTTTAAAAACAATAACTTCACATTAATTTAATTATGAATGCATTGAAAACACTGACCACCAAAGCATTTTATGCTATTATACCGCGGTATTGTATTTGCATATATTTTTCAATGCAATTTCCAATTTCAGCCCATTGATTTGGCTGAAGTCCAGAAAAAGCAAACCTAATAATATGCATGTGAGTTTATTTATTTATCTCTCTTCCACGCCACAATCTAATCTAAGCCGGCATACATTTTCACTCACACACAAAACAATGCTGTCAACGCATTGTAAACTGCATTTTCGTTGTTTAATTTATTTTTGGCATATTTTTCTATGCTTTATTTTATTAAATTTTATTTGCTTTTTTTTGCATATTTTGCTACTGTCAACTGCTGTTTGAAATTTGCATTTGGGAATAATTGAACAATGAATGAATGGAAATAAATATTATTCTAAACGTATGTATGTATGTATGCATGTGTGTATATATGACTGTACACACTTTCATATCAATGTTGTTTTAGTTTGGGCAGGAGTATAAGTAGCTCTGAATGCAAATATGTATGTAATTAAATATTTACATCAGCCTTTGGAAAATGCCAATAAAAATATTTATTGACTCACACACTCACACACTCACTCACACACTATAAGCGGTATTTATTTAACTTTATTTTAATACCATATTTATCCATACGATATTTTAAATGTCAACAACAGGAAATGAAGTCTAAAATAAATATTTGAAGAGGAAAACAAAAGAGAACGAATTGGCTTTAAAATTGAAATTCATTGAATTAAATACATACAACATAATTTTGTTGTTTTTTTCATTTTATTTTTGGAAAAACAAATGATCAGCATTGCCAATTTGTTTAAAATTATTTCGTCATTTTTTAGTATGTTACTAAAGAATTCCAAAAGAACTGAAATTAACAGAATCATTTTAGTTCGTTTAGCACAAAACAATTGCACAATAATAGAGAGAAGAAGAAATAAGTACTTTGGTATTCTCAGTGGCTAAAAAATTGTTTTATAACAAAAACAATTTTAATTTGCAAAAGTCATGACAATAAAATTTTCTCTGTTTTGGCACAATGCTCTCTTTAAATGGGTGTCCAATTACATGACTTGGCTCATAAATTCCTTAAAAAATACAACAAAGAACTGACTTTAAGTGAATATAATATGTGTGTGTGTGCCAACATGACCAAAAGATTTCTTTTGTTTTTATTTTTCGTCTACACAATGCTAGTTTCGCACATCTGGCGTTCATGACAGACACTCTGGCAGAGTGTTTATTCGAAGGGCTATTTTTAGCATTTCAATGAAATTTTAATTATAAAAGCAAAATTTATTTGAATGAATCGGTTAAATACACAACAACTTAGGCTGAAGTCTTTCATGGTTTTGATTTCTTGGCAGAATTCATATGTCTGACGTAAAAGGCTGTACAGCAATTGGTTTCAGAAATTTAATTAAGAATACTCTCAGCTTCGTGGTTTAAATTTTTAACATAGTTTAATTCAATCTTTCAAGTGGGGCTTACTGGCATAGGCAGTACATTGTTACGTTTTTAACTTTTAAAAAACGCTTAAAATATGAGTTCACAGATTGAAAATAAAATAAAAATAGATTTGTGTTTAGTTTTAATTAAAATTTTTTTTATTCGCCGAATTCTGTGTGCCACTGTTCACAACTTGATGTAAACAACAACAACTGTTTACATCCTTTGCATAAACAATAACAATTACAATAAAATTACGGAGATCTTCCCGATTGCTCTCTTCAAATATACCGCGTCTTCACACAAGACGGACTGAACTTTTACTAACTCGTTGCCTACTTTGCCTTGCCTTTTATATGGTAAAGTAAACAGTCTGATGAATGTTCTTGAAGGCGACTGTTCATGGCTTCGCCTTCTCGAAATCTCTTTTCATTTATTCTTATAGTGTTGTTGTTGTATTTTTGTTTACCATTTTTTTTATACTGGTTTTTGTTGTTATATTGAGCTGTACGATAATTTGTAAACAGGCTTGTTTACTGCGTTGTTTTGTTTATAATTTTAATGTTAAGCGATCTAGATTTTTATTTTCGTAACAATATTATTAAAATTTTCGTTTGCAATGGCTTTGTTAAATTCTATTGAATTAATATGATCGCAGTCCTATAAATATTTAAATTTTATTTCATATCATCAATAAATTTAATTTCATTTTAATACAGTGCGTATGATTAACATTTAATTTTCTAACACTCATACGCTTACCATTACTTTTGTTTAAATTGCATATGATTTATGTACGTACATATTTATGATATGAATGTAACAGACATGTGTCATGCATCACCGCAGTTTAAGTGGTAGCTTAAGGGCAGCTCTATCCAAGGGCGGTAAAATAAATAAATGACTATCTTTCTGTTTCACCGGTTTTTTTTTCGTTGCTTCATAAATCATACAAACAAGAGAATGTCAAATTTTGTACCTGTTTTCGACAGGTCTGACAGCCGTATTGCATGTAAACCACAAGATGATTTAAAAATGATAAAGACAAACGAATTTTTACATGACATGTCATGTTATTTACTATGTTAGAGGCGTGTAGACTGTAATAGACAAGAAGTTAATGTTGACTTTAATAGAAATTTTTATTTACAGGCGTGCAAATATAACACAAATCAACTGAATAAAATATTTTCTTTAAATAAGAAAGGACTTCAACGAATTAACGAATGAAATATCATACTGTTCAGCAACTTCAACTGAAGTTTGTAAATTTTCTTTAAATTATCTTGGGTATCTTAGGATTCCTTATTCCAAATATTTTCAATTTTCACTTCCACTTGAATTCTTAAAGTATTTTCCTTACTCTTGGCTACCAAAATAATTCACCTCGTATTTATTGTGTTGCTTAAATTAAGTGTTTAATTTTTTTATTTAACACTGAACAGAAGAAGAAAAAGAAGAAGAAGAAGAAAAGAAAATAATTTTAGTTTTTTTAAATGCCATTTAACTTGAAGTGTATTAAAAATTTTGTAACAAATGCAGTTGCGGACATTGTTCCTTAAGACAATAACATTATGATCCTTAATTTTATATCACCAAGATGAAATGCCTTGGGTTGTTGTTGTCCTTGTACATTTGCTGTCATTGTTATAGTTATTATTATAGTGGGGTACTGTGGATGCTCTCTCTATTCATAAAAGTTTCATTACAAAAGGCAGTCAGTCCTGTGTTACCTGTATTATTAAATAAAAAACCGGTTATAAGTCAGCAGCAACAATAGTCCGTGTATTATTTAAAATTACATTCTCCCTCTACCTCTCCCACATGCTCTGCTTTACACATACACACACACACACAGAGTAATGGGTCAGTTAGCCGAACGTAACGTAGAGCAATGTAAACGGCTATCGAAACGTTCTGCATAAAACAGAATTCCTTCATGTTTTTACGTGACTGATGGGGCTATTGTATGCAGAGTTGCATTGCGGCACAAATTACCCTCTCTGGTACTTTCATGATTATTTATACAAAACTTTTCAATTGTTAGACGTATATGAAGATTTTTTAAACTTTTGATTGAAATAATAATAATAATTTTATAAGAAATAAATACTTATTGTTATGATTCTATTGTGGACACAAAAAAAATTAAACAAAATAAATAAATAATATGCATGTATGTATTTTGAGTGACAAAGTGGTATGAATTCCCCTTTTTGGTACTTTAATATACATATATTAATCGTATATATTAATCTTTTAAATTTGTAAATAAGAATTGATTTTTCTTTAATTACTATTATTATGATTGTAATGTGTATAAAAACTTTTTGAAACATAATAAATAAAATATGTATGTACGCATTTTGAGTCGCAATGTGACGCAAATGCCATTTTTTTATACTTTCTTATTTATATATAAATCTGTTTTAATCTTCAAATTTTTGAATACATATTCTTGTTATTCTAGTGTGCTTAAAGAATTATTAGAGTGTTTTTTATTGTTACTATTCTAGCTAGAGGTATTGTTTTGCAATTTAATAAAAAAAAAATCAGTTTATTTATATGTAAATTCCAGAAATATTGACTCAGATTAAACTAAAAATGTTATACTCGATAATATTACAAGAATAAATATCTATAATAACATAAAACTAAAGAAGCAAAGATAAACTTTTCCAATTAAGGTCCAATTGGTACTTTCGCATGAACTTAACAACACTCATCACTGTTCTGAACAGCTGACTTCGTGCAAATGTCTGCATAACAATTTCTTTTTATGGTGTTGTGTTCTGTTTCGTTATTATTTATATTCTTCGTTGCTATACGTCCCGTTTTTAACGTTTCTATAACTACACTAACGCTCTTACAGCAACGTACGTTACGTTTTTACGTTCTCTACGCTTGACTAAGCAGCCCATAGACTTATGCATAGGCGAAAAACAAAAGAAATTTAAACTTTTTTTGCATTTTTCAAGCACAAGAATATTTTTTTTATGAAGGAGAAAAGAATTTTACGGCCAACTCAACATAAACAAATACTGCAGCAGAAACCAAACTGTAAACGTAACAAAAATTATTAAAAAAAAGAACAAAAAAAACAAAGAAACAAAAGGACACCAAACAACAGGAGACAAATTATTTTCGAAGATGCTGTACACTCATGACAGTCCAGCCTATAATAATACTACATTAGAAAAAAATCAAAAGTATTGTTAAGGAAAAACAAAATTAATCTAGATTCCACTGTAATTGGGCCCTCAAAGGTACAGTTTTTTTTTTTGTTTATATTTTTATTACAGGAAAACTATGCCATAAAATGCGACACAACTAGACGAGAGTGAGAGAGAGAGAGAGAGAGCGAGAGAGCGAAAGAGAGAGGTAATAGAAAGTTTTTTTAACAAAAGGACCAACTTTGTTCATTCTCACTTTATATATTTTACATGAAGCCAAAGAAGTCTGTGAAGCAAATAACAGCAATATGTTCATAGGTCCTGTAAACTTCATCATCATCATCACCCTGGCATAAACTAAATATTTTACGTGTACAAATCGGTTTATGTACGGAAAACTTTAACATGCCTTGGCAACAAAAGAAACTTTGCAAGCCATGAAATGCTTTAAAAACTCCAGATAAGGTCGGACACCATGGTGGTGAAATTGTGTTTAACACCTCAGATACGAGATACGTGAACGTCAGAAAGCAAACGGCGTGTGTCTAGCAAAATATTTACCTGATGATGGAGATTATTTTTTAAATTGCTTAATGAATGAAACAAAAGTCAAATATGTATTGCATTCTGGCATATGGCAGTTTTTAGTCACGAATGAAATAAAAATTGGAATTCGAAGTCTAGAGTGGCCTAAGACTGGGATATGATGTAGGAAGGTGGTCCGTGCTGTAGAGATTGTATCCAAATTTATATAGTTTTGAGAAAGTACACCTACTTTCTCCCTTTTCCTTCTCTCGCTCTCGTAATTGTGTAATGGGAAGACACGCGAAAAGATTGCAGCTCCCATCTAACGACTTCGGCCGTGTGTGCATATCCGCTGAGGAAGAGGAGACTATTTAAAAAGCAAACTGTAACGCTTACAAATATGTCGTCTTCAGTGAAGTTAGAAGGAGTTTGATCAGTGTCGGGATTGATGCAATTGCCATGTATAGGCATGCAATATGATTCCGTTCTGGAAAGCTCAACGAATCGTAATCTTAAAGTGCCGTCAATATTTTGAAGATGGTAATGTGAACTCAGAATAGTCGAAATCTGAGGCAATGATGTGCAGATGTCCAAGCAGCTCGAATGCAGAGGACATTAATAGCATAAAAACGAGACGACCTTAAATTCATCAGTTCTAAACTCTTATTGGTCTTATACGTTAATATAGTCGCTGTAGTCTAATAGGTAGTGTGTTGGCTTATTAGACGTGAGGCCTCGGCTCAAACCCTTGGTCAGACATCTCGAACAAAACGAAATATGAAAAAGTATTTCTACGGCAACTTCCTCTGAGAAGATCGCTGGCAAAAACTTGGAGAGTAAATAAGAATTGTCATGAAAAGTTCCTCAAAAATCTATCGTTCGATGTCGACTTTAAACTGTAAGTGCCGCCACTCATGTATAAAATTAACACACACTCAAAAACGAAACAATCAAGTTAAGGAGTTTTAAAGCTTTCTGCTTCATTTGATACACATTTAGTTGACAATTTGATTTTCTGGTACTTTTACAAAATATATCAGCATGCAAGCGTGGATTTATTAAAAACCATTTTCAGGTGGTGAAGAATTTTTAAATGAAAATCTTTAAACACTTTTACTTGTTATAGGCTTCATGTAAAAATTCAAGATATTTTGTTGTTTTCCACAAACTGCTGAGAATTCCTTTTTCGTTTTGGGATTTTTATTAATCATATTGTGACTATCTGGTATGTAGTGTACCTTAATACTTTTGAGTGCTGTAATGGTTTAAGCGAGTAAGTGCAACTTGTTTCTGTCTGTTTGTTTTAATTTTAATAAGAAAAAGAGAATTAAAAGAAATAAGAGATGACAGCCCACGTTAACCGCAAAACGTAAGCCAATTATATGAGTCAATACATGTTGAAATAAGTGCATGTTGCATGTGGCAACAACATGAAAATACGCAATGACAAGTAAATATTAACACAAAAACAAAAATGCAACATTATAAATACACTGAGACAAATAAAGCAACAAAATTTCAAATCTTTGAACAATAATTTCCCACAATCTTAAAATAAAAATAAATAAAGTTCCAAGACAAGCAATAATAAATACTTTGGTGTACAAGTTAGAGTTGAAAGCCTTTAAAGTTTCGAACAACAGAATTAAATTGTTTAAAACCAATACTCATACACGTACCATTTATCATGTGATGCCTGCCTCTTCAACATGCTTTTTTTTCTTTCTTTTTTCGTGTTTTTTTTTTTTTTGGAACATCTTGTGTAAGTATATGAATTTCTTTCTATAAACGTACATTTTATATGATACACATATGTACACACATGCAATAACTCTGTGTACCACACAATCTTTGTGCACACACACATACACATGCAATAACCTAACCAAACAACAGCAGCAATAGCAACAATAAAGCAAAACAAAATAACGGTACAGTACATTGTGTATTTATATGCCAAATACTTGTATCAGAACCAATACAAAGAAAACGAGAAGGAATAAAAAATGAAAAGGAAAACGAAAACGAAAACAAGCGAAACCAATTGCTGGTGAAAATATACTCCAAAAGCAATACAAATTTCATTTTTTTCTTCAGGATTTTTTTTTTTTGGGGGATTTTCCATTCCAAACCTTTGCCATTCAGTAGAAACTGCAGTTGAATTAAAAGCGTAAAGCAAGCAAGGAAAGCATACATATATGCTTCCGCCTCGTTCTCCCTCTTTCTCTCGCTTTTAGAGTAGTTTTAATGAATGGATTGCAATGATATCGCACAACATAAAGTATTGAAAACCAGGAGCCATGCATAAACATGCAGAATAAAGATAAGAAAACTAGAATAAAAACAAGAATAAAATAAAATAAGAAAAACATTTATTTTTATATGTTATTTCACGATATACTCTACGATATATTTACTATAACCATGCAGGTATACAGTGTATGTAAAAAGAAAACGCACACATAAGCAAATAAATGGAACATTTATGGAATTCATTCGTCCATTCATCGGCTTGTATTAATAAAAGATGGGATTGATGTGAAGAATAGTTAACGAAACCTGATATATTTTTTTTTAACGTAACCAAATTGTTATTCATTAAATGCATTCTGCATAGGAAAAGCTTTCTGATACATTTAGCAGCCATAGTCCACTTAGACTGATAAATTTAACATTTTAATTTGCAATACATTTTCAATAATATTTGGTAACATATAAACTTATTTACATACTTAACTGGCCACTACAAACATTTAGTCAGAATTACGACTGACCATGTTGGGGGTTTTAATTTTTATTCACGAGTAGCGGGACCGACGATATAAATTTTGACTCCGAAGGACAGACTTGAAAAACTTTTCCTGATAATTTTATTTAATTCCCAAACAAACAAAATGGAAGAGGAAATGCTTTAATATGATGACAATGGACTCCTTACATCCTTAATTGAAGCCAGATGAGCGGTCTCAATAAAATGGTGTCCTTAAATGCCATTCACTTCACAGCGATAGATTATCTTTCTCATTCATTTCCTTTGGTTTTTTACAGTGTATTGATTAATTACATCATCTGTTATATACACGCTTACTATATTTCATTTACATTTAAGTGCAATACTCAATACTCTGGCGTATTTGTGTGTGAATAAGTATTCGAGATATTGGTTGATATTGGTTACTTGGTTTCCTGACCTGAACCGTATATGTATTGTAGATGCTGATGCTTAATGTTCCATTCAGTTGTAGCACTTAAGGGTCATGATTAAATTTCACTTGCATTTCAAATAAAACTTTTATTTCCATCTCCCTTCGTCTTTTTCTTGTTCTCCTTCTTCTTTTCTTCTTCAGGTTTTTATATTCTTATGAAATTTATTTCTCGCTTAACATTTTCCATTGGATTGGATGTCCATCCCCGTAGCCCCTTTGTCTTAATTGCACAAGTGACTTGTAGTGAGAGCAAGTAGAGTTCCGTAAACCATAAAGTAGTCTGTCTGTCTGTCTGTCGTAAAATCGTGGCTTTTCTCCCCTTTACAATGGTGGTTTCCATTTGAGCAGACTAATAATCAATTCAATTCGTAACATAAGAAGAATTAGAGTCTCTCTTTCTCTGTTTTTATTTCATTTTATTTTCCATGATTTTGTTTTCATTTCGACTTTTTTTATAAATCGAAGAGAAGTGCAGTTGTTTTCATTACGGTTTCGGTCAATGTGTGGTAAATTATTTCAATAGCAGTAGCCATGTATGCAATGGAAAAAAATACACGAATGATTTGCTGAAAGGAAACCAAATAAATAAAGAATGTATGCATGACGAGAAGAAACTAAAATAATATGAAAACAAAACGGAAATTAATTATTAACAAAACTAAGAATTAAAAAAGTCACAAAATTAAACTAATTACAGTCGATAATAAATTTAGTGTGACGGTTAAAGTAGAGTTGCATATATTCATTGAATTTGTTCTTGTAGATTACGTATGAGAAACAGAGTTACTGTATGTATATCAGAGATCAACAATGAGATGAGTAGAATCGAATCTTGCTAATAACTTCTGATACTTTTGCGCATTCATACTTATTTTAATATCATGGAACCTCTAGTCATATTCAAAGTTTGAAGTACACTTAACAACACGTATGATGTTATTGATTTCGACATAACATAACATATACACGAACCACTCAACATATACACGAACCACAAAATAAGTATGAATCGCTTACGAACACTAAAATACTACTAGAAGGTTGTATGTTTGCTCTGCATGCTGCTCTGTCTTTTTTCTTTTAAATACAACAACAACTAAGACTGTATATTTCGAATGGTATGAGATTGATGATGTCAAGGTTGTACGCATACTCATTGCAACCTGTACTCATAAATCAACGTTGTAGTGAGTATGAGAATGAATCAGAGTACATAGTTAAACTTCAATATTGTTGACTCCCTTATATTCAAAAACTCATGAGTTCTTATGAGTAGCGAAAACACGATCTCTGATGTATATACGATCAACTCTCCCATAAAAGTGTTAAGCCTTCGCCAATCGAAGGCTATGTGGTGGCATAGCCACTACCTCAAAGACATGTGGCTCTCGGTCCTTACTTAAGCGCTATCCAACTTTGTTATAAATAATTTTCTAATTGTGGTTTTTCCATAGATGGGTAATATTGCCCGTAGTGTATTAGGAGAAGCATTTTGACGAAGTGGCTGGGAGATACGCGAGAAGGGTCCAGTACTTAACATGAGCTTATAGGGTATTTCAACTAGAGTTTACGCTCAAAGAAATAAAATTGCAGCTGACCAGTATGTAAATCAGTGGATCTGAACTCATTTTAGTACATATAAATAACGACTTTCAAGGTCTTTAGCTATAACCGGAGATCTCATGTTTAGAAGTACTCTGTGACTCCTTCTTAAGATTCTTAAAGAAAAAGTCCTTCGAGGACTTTTTATTACTTTAGCTTAAGCAGTTCGTTTCTTCATTGAAGTTTTGTACGTTTGTTCTCTCTTCGTTCTAAAATTTTGTGAATTGCTATAGCAATTCTATAGGTCTTAAAAAAGTTTTGGAGATAAATGATCTACCAGGGTATAGAGAATATAGTTTCCACATGGATAGCATTACTGGAAATTTTGTTGGCATTACTCTTCTAAAGGAGGAATTATTCCAACACCCTTTGGGGTACAATTGTACGTACTCCTGTATTATTTTTTTTATATTTCATTTATCATTCTAATGTAATATCTAATGGGAATAAATATTAATATGAAATCCTTTTTATTGTCTTACAATACAATGGTGTTGTTGCTGTCAATGTCAATGTCAAACACACAAAATGTGTCGAGTCCTTTGTGTAATTATTGAAGACATCTTTTGAAATCGATTTTGGCTAATGATGATTGATTGAAAATAATTAAAATGTCTTTTCCTTCTTCCTTTTTTTATTTTTTCAATAATAATTTTTTCCTTTCATTGTTAATAAAATTTGCAAAAAAAAAGACATTTTTTTCGCCATACTGTGTATCGAAACCCCAAAAGTGGTTACTGATTGATAAAAAAAAATGAAAATAAAATTGAACTGAAATTTTGTGACACATTGACAAGGCCTTCAATTAATCTTTAAATGAAAAAAAAAACCAAAAATTAAGAATAAAAATAAGAAAATTATTTGCAAATATTTGTACGAAGGTTAGCACTTAAATTTATACACAATTTTTCGAACTTTGAATTTGCTCAATGGACTTGAGTATTTAAGTCGGCTAAGGCAAGATCTTAGACTTCGTATAGATTTCATTCGAGTTCGAGGCTGTCTTTCAACTTGATATACCTCTTGGGAATTGTTATATCACTATATCTAGACCTCACAGTTGCATTGCAGTTACATTTCAGACGTATACTTTTTCTAATGAGAGTTTGAAAGCAACACCTCTTTCTTCGGGATGATGATTTTTTGTTTTACCCAAGCGAGTTTTGTTATTCTACCCTACTGCTCTCTCTTAGTTCTCCGACTATATATGATTCGACGTCCAGTACTGTTGCTCTCACGAAATATAGTATGTGGTTTGGTGTCAGTAAAGGTAACTTGCTGTCCAATACTTGATAGGCTTCCGGATATATTTGTTCTGGTAACCGTATTCAGCCAACTAGTAGATAGTCCGACGCATAATCCTAAAACACAGCAAAAGTTTCGATTGTCTCAAACCCATTTGATTTGATAACTTTCAAACTTCTTCCCCACTTCACAAGAATCTAAGCCAATGTGTAAGATTGAATCTGTCATCTAGCACATGGTGGTCCTATGTGTAAAAGACGTGCCATCTGTTACTTATGTTTTGTTTTTTTTTTAACTCGTACATAAAAATTAATTGTTTTTAAATTTGTGTAGCAGCCCACGGATTATTTGTATGTAAATGTGCATACTTGTGTATGCTAAACATCATATGAACTCTGAAATGTTTTTTTCCCAAAGCAAATCAGCATACCCTTAAGGAAGGATTTATCCTTTATAATAGTTTATATTACGAAAATTTCTGTATTTTTTTTTAATTTAAGGATTTGCAACATATTCTCAAGTTTTTATAAATTTGTAAACAATTTGTATATATGTATTTAGGTATGTATGTATGTATGTTAGATATTGTAAATATTTTGGAGAGAGAGAGAGTGAGAGAGAGTTTGTAAAAAATGAATTTATTTATCTGACAAGGGTTTGACAGTAAATACTCTGAAAAATACATTTTTTTTCCTTAAGTTCAGTTTCTTTTTTTTTCAAAACTGTTCATTATTTTTTACTCAATTCGTTTTGTGTTTTTCATTTTTATTTCTGTTGAAAGAACTGACACTAAACAAACCAATTACATATTGAAACAACAACAGCAACAACAACAACGTGCAACAGCCAACAGTCGAATAGTATAGTACACATATGGACTTAATTTATCATTTCTTGAGTGAAATTTTATAAAAAAAAAAACAAAAATTTGTTTTATTTTCGTGAATAGAGAGAGAGAGAGAGAAAAACTTTCCTTTAAAACCCTTTCTCTCCTATATAGCGATGCAAGAGTGAGAGTAAATTGTGGGAAATTCTTTTTCGTACAATTCAATTACATTTCGACACCTCATGTTGTCATTATAAATCACTTTTTTTGTTGTTGTTGGTCGGTCGTCATCTCTTCTAATGCAGCATTTCCGGTTCCTTACTGATTACAAAAATATTTTGTTTTCCTTTGTTTTTATTCCTCAGAACGATTGGAAATATTGTAGTTTCAGAAAATGATAAAGTTTGTTATGTTTTTTATATGTTGTTGTTGTTGTTGTGTTCTCAATTCTTGTTCAAAAAATTTTCTGAAACATACAGCAAAAAAAAATAAAAAAAGTTGCTTTAAAAAACAACATCCAACATTTGTTGTTTTGCTTCGCTTGTGAAAAAAGAATTCGTTTTTCTTTTTTCGATTTATCTTTTTTGTTTTTGTTTTTATTTTTGTCAATGTCAATATTTCTTTGCTTTTTTTCCAAAGTTTTATTTTTTTAGAAAAACAATATTTGATGCACAATACTGTTGCAAGGTAGCAACAACAATGCATTCTGTATGCTTCTAGTTAGTATGCCTTTGCAACAGTCATCCATCCATAGAGGCAATAGTGATCAGAGTATCTGTCTATGGCAGATGAATGTCTGTCTGTATTTTTAAAGTTTAAAGTTTTTCAAACAACTAAAAAAACACACACACACACTCTTTAATGGAGTCATTTTTCAGCAACAAAAAGAAAAAATAAAAACAAAATGGAAGAAGAACAAGTAGTAAGGGCGTATATAGAAATTCTTTCCAACAAATGCATTCAAAAGAAAGACAATATGCTCTTAAATAAGAGATCCACACATGCTGGGTTGAATGAGAAGTTTTGAAGATTGCTTTTGTATGGCATTAGCAAGTCTCCATATATGGCTAATAATAGAATATCCTGTCATCGTAAAAATTTCAACATTTTGTCGCTCAAATACTTCCAGACTATACTAATACATATTCCATTCAAGCATTTGAAAGAATATACCAAGTCTTAAAAAAACTTGTTCTGTAGTGAAGGGCGCAAAATCGATTGAATGCTTAAGGCTTTCCCAGCAACCTTCGTATATAATTCTTCTTACAATATTCTTAGAATTTTTCGTCATTTAAAACTTCCACTTGATGATGTTCAAAAAGGAAATTTCAATCTATTATTTCACACTCTCTCAACAACAGAAACAACAGCAACAGCTTTGAATTGAAAATATTTTTCTTAAATTCCTACTACAAGAGAGAAAAAGAAAAGAAAACAATGAAACGAGACGAAATTTATTTCCAATAATTTATTAAAGATATTATCGCATTTCGTTTGCGTGTTTGTAGAGCAACTGTAATTACAGTCAAGTTGAAGATATTTCTTTAAAATATTGAAACAATTTGTCAAATATTCTTTCTTTTTTATTGATTTAAAGTTACGAAAAATGTTTAAAAATAATTTACACTGTACTACACCAAAGGGAATTGGGATTTGCATAAATTTTCAAAAATATTTACAGAATTAATGTGTTTGCAACATTTTTTTCACTTACTTTAAAGCCTTAATTTTCTTTGCGATTTTCTTGGCATTCGTACGCCTTCATTATTTTACTTCCAAGTTATACAATCGATCGATCGGTCACTTATGCATGTGTCTACTGCCATACAGTACGTATGAGTAATAAATTCCATGTTTTCTTTTGAAATAAATCATAGGCCAAGTACAACGGAGTACAGGGAAATGACTGAGAAACGATAACAATGAGTAGAAATTATAATTTTAATATTTTATTTGAATATCTACAACGAACAGTAGTGGAACAATAGCAACAACAACAACAGCAACATCAGCTTAGACAGGTAAGTAAATGTAGTGGTAGTTGGTAAAGTTTGAATATTAAGTACCCTATACAGCAATCCTATGAAATTGCTGTAGTCTAGTATGCTTATTAAACGTAAGGTCACGGTTCAAACGCCGGGTCAGACATCAAAACGAAATTTGAAAAAGTATTTCTTCGGCGACTTTCTCTCAGCAGATTTCCGGCAAAAACTCTGAGAGTAAAAATAAAATTGCCATGAGAAGTTTTTCAAAAATTTGTCGTTCGGATTCGACTTTGAACTGTGGGCCCTTCACTTATGAATAAATTTAACACACAAAACATAAGTGTTACGTATGTATGTACAGCTATGGACATTAAATTAGCACAAAACTTCGGCATAAAAATAATCATATTTTTTATAGTATTTTAGGTCTACTCATAAAAAATGTAAACATAGGAACTTAAAATACATATTCTTCTTTAAAAAGAAACAAAAATTTTTACGATATTGCCAGTCGTCTGCTCATTAAGACCTGAAACGTACCAAACGGCAGATTTTAGTTGGACAGTAAAATAGCACAAATTAACATTTCTGGAATAAAAATCAGGTGCTTTAATAAATATAGTAAAAATATTAATGTTTTCAGCTTATTTGATTAATATTTAGTAGAGTAGCCCCTATTTTCAATCGCCGCGTGGGATCTACGGGACAATGTTCTTCGGGAAAGTTCTCTGGGAATCGAGTACCAAGCGTTCCGTATTCCAATGCTCAAATCGTCCAAATTTTTGTACTTTTGTTGAGCAATTGTACATTTCACAACGTTCTAGGGGGGTTTTCAATCGAGTTTAAGTCAGAACTTTGCGCCGGCCAGTCTAAAACGGGAATATGCTCTTCATAAAATCAATCCTTTGCCTGCTTAGATGTGTGTTTGGGGGCACTATCTTGCATAAATATGAATAAAACTGGCATGTATTTAAAAGCTTATGGTTCCATTTTGTTCTTTATATTGTCCAAATACTGATAACAGTCCATTTTTTCATTAATTTTTACAATGGGACTTACACCGTGCCTTGAAAACGCTCCACGCACCATTGTGTTTCCTCAAACATGCGTTATGGTCCTTAGGGCATAGCGTGGATTGAATGTCTGACATTTTGGCCAATGAACAACCACTCTACCATCCGGTCCCATACGATTTACCTTTGTCTCATCACTCCAAAATGTTTTTTTCCAGAATGGGAGGTCTTTAGCATTGTAGATGCGAGCAAACGTTAAACGCTTGAGTATATTTTTCTTTTCGTAGAAGTGGCTTCTTTCGGCAAGAGTGTCCAAAGAGCTTTTTGTGATTAAGACGTCTTTATAGGAGCCTGTCCGATAAATTTAATCTGAATTGGGAGTTAATTTCGTTCTAAATATCGCGTGACGACATCAAGAGCTCCTTTGACTTCCGGACAATAGCACGGTCAACGATTTCGGTTTGTTTTCTTGACACGTGGCCTTCAATTTTTGTTTTCTGCGACATTATTTTGTTTGGTTTGAAGGAAATGATGACGTTATAAATCATTTTTCGCTAACAATTCGAAATTTCGGGAATTTCAGCCAGCTTTTTCCCATCATGCCACAAGTTAACGATAATGCGCTTCTCCTCTGGTGAGCAATCTTTTCCACGTACCATTTTTATCAAAAATTACTTTAAATGCCACAAAATTAAAAGAATATACCGTAAAAATAAAAATACTCGAACAAAACTTGTACCTAAAACTCTTTTAGGCACGTTGTGCTAATTTACTGTCCAGCTCGAATTTAGGTACCGATACAAATCAGCAGTCAAAACAAAAAATATATACGATAATGGTAATATTTTTTGTTAAACAACAGCTAGATGTCATCGTGCAACATTGCAGACCAAAACATTTGGCCTAATTACGATACAAATGAGAAAAAAATCACAATCAAAGTACATATGGATTTTGTGCTAATTTAATGTCCATGGCTGTATGTAAAAGACTGAAATATTCGGATACCGTAGAACTTAATTTCCTTAATCTAAATTCTTCCTTAAATTTTTAATTCTAACAATTCGTTATCAGTTAAGAGCAACTTTTGCCACACAATCCATAGGGCGCTTAGTTTTAAAATTCAATCCACACTGTGACAGAACTCGTTACCAGTATACTTCAAGCGTTATCGATGAACGAAACGTCATGCAATGAGTGATTTGAGTCTGATTAGAAAATTAAGCAATGTGTTGCAAATATCAGCATAAACTTCCAATATCCACTTTAAAGTAGCGTGCATATACCAACCAGCATAGTTGGAATGATAATGAAGAGCATTTTGTATTTTACTTTGAACTGAAGGACAACCGTCACATTATAAGCATCTGCAAATATTGGATGACGGGCTGCACAATGCCTTGTTTTAAAGGAAATTTACCCAAAATACAAACACACACATATGCATACACACACACACAGCAAGCAAGATAGAGAAATTGTTCCACTCTCTCTCTCACACACACACATACTTTCTCTCTTAATTTATTTCTCTTTCTAAAATTTAATACATGAGTATTACATGATTGCAAAAGCAAGTATGCCGGTTTTACACGGTTATGTGTATGTGTGTATGAGAGTGCGACTACATCTACAAAAATAAACACAAGTTTAGACCAGGTTTCCGGTAGCTAAACGGTTGACTGACTGCACTTTGTCTTAGGTTGTAATAACTGTTGTTTTAAGTCTTAAGTAAACAAGTAAATAATGAAATGAACACGTAAAGAGAAACGGAAAACAAAAGGGGAGTGCCGTCGTCTAAGAAGTAAACCGAGGCAGTCAGTTTATTATTTCAGCCTTCCAACCATACATCCATCCTTTCGTTCGTTTCTTCATTTTACGTCCTTCATATTAAAGTAAATGTTACAAAAAGAAGAAAAAACGAAAAAAATTCATACACACACACACATACAAACATACAAATACAATTACCTTAAGAAGAAGAAGAAGAATGAGACATCCATCATACATACGTGTAGTAGTCATGCACAATTCATTTACGACGACTACTTATGAAGTATTATTCAAAAGAAACTACAACAACAACAACAGCAACAAAGAAGAAGAAGAATTTGTCGTAACGATACGTAACGTTAAAGTAACGTAACATAACGAATCTTTAATAATAATCTCCATTTACGTTTGAGTGCACGTTTAATATGACAAATGCAATGTGAATTCTTTATTTCAGCATTCATTTGAATTTCTTGTGAAATATTTTCGCCTCGCCCCCCCGTAATTTATTGTTCTGTTCTCCTTAGAAGAATACAAACACATATAAAATGTATAGAAGACAATACGATAAATAAGAAAATATGGAAAAAGAGAGAGAGAGAGGGAGAGAGTGAATAAAAAGCACATCAATATTCAATCATAAACATTAAATTGTACTGTGCCTTCAATATCATTTTGTTTCTTTCGTTTTTTCACTCGTATTTCAATTTCATGTGATGTTTGTATAACAAATAGGGAAATTGCTTTAAATTTATTATTTAATTATATTTACAAAAACAATTATTCTTTAACTGATGTAAGAAGAACACCTAATTTAATGGAGAAATTACGACAAATTAATATGCGGCATGAAAATACTGTTGCGTTGTTGTAATTAAATTTCCTGTCCAATACCTGGCCAATGTAAAATCAATCTCATAAATCTAGTTGATAGTGTGTTGGCTTATTAGGCGTATGGCCACGGTTCAAACCCCTGGCTAGACATCTCCAAAAAAGCAAAATATGAAAAAAATATTTCCTCTCAGCAGATTTCTGCCAAAAATTCTCAGAGTAAATAAAAATTGCCATGAAAAGTTTTTAAAAAAAATTTGTCGTTCGGACTAGACTTTAACTGTCGATTCCGCCGCTCAAGGATCAAATTAACGCCAATTACATAAGTGGAGTTAAAATGATCAATCATGTTATGTATGTATCATCCTTGGACCTGCTACGGTAGACTTTGCTAGAAAAACAACAACAAAACAAACAAAAAAGCAACCAAAAATTGTCAAAGCTCTCGTACGTACTGTATTTTATGTACAAGTATGGCCAAATCTGTTCATTTCTTCCTAAAACTTTAATACACTTTTCCAGCACGTTTCATTGCCATTCCATTATTTTTTCCATATTTTTCTCTTCTCTTCCATCATTTTTATTTCGGTTTTTATGCTGCATTAATACCACAACCACCGCAAATCACAAAAAGTGAAATTGTCAACTAGAAAAATCGGAAATTGGGGAAAAATACAGAGGGCGACATACTCATACAGTATGAAATCATTCGAAATTTTATTATTTTTTCACCCTTTCGAATATTTTATGACATGCACTCGTATTTTGTTGAATTATCAGTGGATACAGTATATTTATGCTTGTACGTGTACGTCTGACTTTAAAGCACGTTTGATGATTTATGAAAACTGTTTGAAATATTTTTCATCAACTTTTGGCCAAAAAAACCAAGAAAAAGAAAAATTATTTAATAATCCAATAAGAATATTTTATCAAAAGCAAATCGTAAGACAGTTGTCCTTATAGAGTCAAATAACTCGTGTAGGATACAATTTGCAGCTATTATTGCATATTAGTTTTATGGGATATTGTACAATGCACTATGGGACGGAATAAAAAATCTGAGCTCGTAGATTGGAAGTAAAATAAAAATAAATTTGAGTTTAGTTTTCATTAAAATTCTTTATTATTTGCACAATTCTGTGTGCTACTGTTCACAACTTTATGTAAACAACAACAATTGCTTTGTTTGTTATTCCCCTGTTTACATCCTTTGCACAAACAATAACTATTACTAGACAATTATTCGACAGATCTTTGCAACGGAGATCTTCAAACCACGATTACTCTCTTCAAACACACCGCGCCTTCACACAAGACCACTTACATGTGGTGTACACTGACTACAAGAATATAATTATGGCTTTACTTTCAGCAAATACCTGAATGACGTTCTCTAGGATATTGAAATCATTGCCATACCATTGCTATTCGGTATTATCGTTTTAAAATTTGATTTGGAAATGGATTTACCAATATTTAAAATTTTGCATGACCACAGCTTTCGCAATTCTATGCTCATGTGGCGCTAAGACTGTTTGCCTCGTTTATAGCTACTGCTTTCGATAACATTTCTAGTGGTAGTCAGTCAGGAATAGTAAATACTGCCTTGGGCTTGACATCCGTAATGGCCTACAAGGTTACAAGTATGCAATTCTGCATGAAAGTCTGAATTACTACTTCAAAAGGATTTTTTTTTTCGAAAGGTCATCATACTCCTACAAAAATTTATCCATTGGAATCTTTTTAATTATTTTCATTAAAGAATTCCAATTTATGCCCTGGCAACAACAACACTCATGAAATTCAGTCATTTTTCTTCTAGTTCAAATTGTTTTTCTATAATCACAGGATGCCACACATATACCTTCTGCGAAAACTTTCACATAAAAAGGCCACATAATCGCTGGCTCTTTACTAATCCTGTGCCGAGGATTTAGATAAATGAAAATAAGAAAAACAAAAAAAAATATGATATCAAGTAAATCCTTTCTTTAAGCCCAGCTGTAGTAGCAACTGCAAATAGTCAAACAAATATAGAGTAATACACACACAAACTATTTATATTATTTCTCCACTTTTGCCCACCAAAGTTTTTCTCTTATTATATACATATTTTTTTTAAGATTTCTTTTTGGATAGTTTACAGCCTCTATTATAAAAGAGAAAAACTAAAAATGAAAGGAAAAACTAATAGCAACAACAGCAGCAACAAAAAAATTTCTATTTATTTTCTTTTTTTTGTTGTTGTTGTTATTTGGCACAGTGCCCAAAAATCTTTATTATGTTGCACTCCAAAGGAAAACTCACATACAATGGGAGTGGTTATGAGAAAGAGAATGGGTATGGGATTTCAAATAACTGTTTATACCATTTTTGCTTCCATTATATTTTGCTGCAAAAAATTTCCTCTCATCATCACGAACTCATCATCAAAATATGCTCGACTATCAACGCTAAAAATCCCACATCACACCATTGCTACAGCAATACTGGGCCTCAACATCATTCCCAAAAATGGCTTTATCAGGCACAAAACTAAAAAAAAAACTTTTTTCTTCTTTATTTTTTTCTTTCTCTGTACTAGTCAAACGAGCTCTCTTTTAAAGCATCAAAGTATATGTGTGTGTGTCCTTTTTATTATACAACAGTTTATTTTGCATTTGTATTGGTATTGGTATTGGTTTAATATATTTGACCACATTTTTCAATACCGTTTTTAAATATCGTATCGTATTTCTCTTCGTTCTTTTTTTTTCATTTGCATCTGCATGTGTTGGTTAATATTTGTGTGTGTGCGAGCGTAATATTGCATTTTAAAGTCGTTTTTTTTTCTTTCTTTCAGAAAATATGGGACCCTCAGTTCATTTGTGTTTCTTTTTTTGATCGATTTTTCTTTTTTTGCTTTTTAAAGCTAAAAAAGAAGGCAAAAATCGCAACAAAAACTTGCTGGAAAATATGAAAACAGACAAATTAAAATTTATCCGAAACAAAATCCAAATGAATTTAAATTATTTAACTTATTGAGGATTAAAAATCGTATCTTATCTTTTATTATTCTTTGTCATAACTTCCACGGAAGTCTCAATATGAATAAATCATCCATCTTTGATCAGTTATCACTTAGACAACAGCTTTTGCAGCTTTAGCAGCTTTTGAGGAAGCTGGTTATAGAAAGGCCTGATCTGCCTTATTATAGCAGGTTCACCTGATCAGTTGAAGTCACTGTAGTCTAGTATTTAGGTAGTATGTTGCCTTATTATACGTAAGGCTACGATTCAAACCCCAGGTCAGACGTCAAAATGAAAATATGAAAAAATTTTTCTTCGTTGACTTCCACTCAGAGAGTAAATAGAATTGCCATGAAAAGTTTCTCAAAAAATCTGTCGTTCTGAGTTGACTTTAAACTGTAGATCCCTTCACTTATGAATAAAATTAACACACACAACATAAGTGGTGTGAGAAGCTAGATCGTAATCCAGACTGAAGGGTTGTAATGACCAATTATGTATGTCATCCAATTAGTCACCAACCACATAAGTTAATGTTGTAATCAGATAATTTGCTTCCGTCAACACCAGTTTGCCGACATACATATTTGCGTGATCTGCAGTCCGTGCAGTGTCAAGTACAGTACATCTCATTATGTTGTTTGGAGTTAGTCACCGCAGTCAAGTAGATACTGTATTGGCTCACTATACGAAAGCTCGTAAATTCAAATCTCAGCACTGACAATTAGAAAAAACATAAGAAAGATTTCTGTCGGTTACCTCTCCGCTAGGTAAAATAAACTACAATGAAAAGCTTCCCACGTCTGCTATTTGGAGCCGATGTTTAATTGTTGGTGCTGCCAGCAATGAATAAAAATTATAGAACGCAACATGGGTGATGTGTGATACGAGGCTGTAATCTCTATGAAAGGGTTGTAATGGCCAACAAGGTGAGTTTATTTAGAGATGTTATAAACTAACTGAGCAAAAGAAATGTTTTGTAGACTCTAAACAAAATCGTTACTATTATATGGCTGTCGATAGTCTTTCCTAGTTACTTGGTAATGTCTAAGCTATTTGAGCAATTTATACGGAGCATATTGGCCCCAAGACTACCCGGAAATTTGCTTAACATTAGTAAAAATAGTAACAAAAAATGAGGAATACAGTGTAGTAGAAATCATCAGCATCTCTAATAGGAATCGTAGGCCTAAGCCTCAACCTGACAGAACTGCACACCACTCACTAGACTACTTTAAACTAAAAAAAACTCAACTAACCAAAACTAAGAAATTCCAAAACGCAATTGGGTTCACATAAATTGTTGAAACATTACATCCGAAAAATTCAGTGAAGGTTTCTTTACAACTTTAAGGAATATTTTTCGGTTTTAAAAATGTTAAGTTGATGGGTTGCAAGTAAATTCGCGATTTAGCGCAGTGTAATCAATTTATTAAAAATTGAAGAATGCGTTAAACCTCTGCTAATTTTAATACATGAATGGTAATTACATGGCAGTTGCATTCCAATGCATTTTTTTAAATAAAAAGAAAACAAAATAAACAATAAAAATAATTGGACTCACATATCTCATGGAAAAGTTTATGCAACACTCTATTTAACGACTTGAATTGTTTCTTTAGTTTAGTCTTACAACTAAACTTTATTGGAATAGTTTTTCTTTCTTTCTCTCAAACAACAATTCAATTGCTGCCCATAAAACTATTCTTAAGTACAAAATCCAATCGAAATCGCATTGAAAAACTGAAGAGGAAATAAAAATGATTTGCATTCGATTTAACACGACTACAGGATACCCTATTTATTGGGAATAATTAGGTTTGCAGGTTGACAAAATTAGTTCCAGTAATTAAAATTAAGAAGCAATTGGCATTACTACACATAATTCTTATAAGGAACAGAGGATCAGAATAAAATTCTTGAAAATATTTCATTCGTTCGAATTGTTTCCAATTCCGAGGCTGTTTTATAATCAAGCTGCTCTCTCCATATAAGTGATGGTCTTCCAAAACCCTTCTGGCCCTGGGGCCTATAATCACTTCAAAGGCCCTATAGAATGTGGTTAGGAGAAGCCGCTAAGTTAGTAATAACCTTAGTTCCAGGTCATTAGAACTGAATATGAAATTGAATAAGCGTATGAATGTGGTGATCGAATGGATTCGACGTTAAGTAATTGTACTTAAGTGGGCCATGTACAACGGCTCAGGTGCAACTTCTGCGAAATCATAACGGGAACTTTCCTCAAGGAAATATAAAATTCTTGTAAATTTTGTTTAGGCGCCGTTACAATGTATTGCGGAGACATTTTGAGTTCAGAGATCACAAGTAAGGAAGAAGTTCAAATGTTAAGAAGACCATGTCTGAACTGTTGTCAGTCATATACTAGATACTTCTTTCAGTACCTCTATTACTGAGAGTTTCGCATATTATCCTGTTTTCTAGATGGAAATCTACATCCCAAGAAAGCTTTTGATACAGAGGACAATATATTTGTTATCACAGCGGCTGCTGTATATAAAGGTAGTTTGAACATCAGGCACCAGACACAAAGTGAATATTCTCAGGACATCACAATGGCCAGAATCACAAAGTCTTCTCAATGTAAACCTTCTGAAGCTTGTCAAGCTATCTCCTTAACCTGATTTTAGATTAATAATCCGATAATTTCGTAGCCTTTTTAAAGTTATTTATCGATTATATTTAAAATTTATGTAAAATTGATAGGAACTGAGTCATATTCAGGAGTAGAATACCCGTAGTCTAGTGTGTAGTGTATTGGCCTACTAGTCGGGTCCTCGAGAGTTCGAACTTCAGTTCGAACATTTTGAATAAAAGCTTAGAGAACGAACTAATTGCCACTAAAATGGATAAATTTTTATGCACTCATGCATCGGACGTTAACTGTGCTGTTGTAGGGTATTGAAGGAAAATAAAACTTAAAAAATCTTTACAAATCACAGCATTTATGTGTGAGAGATAATCTGCCATCGATAACATTGTTCAGTAAAGTGTTTCGTTTTATTATTTTCTTCTTTCTTTCTTTCTTTTCTTCTCTACGGAAACTGCATTGAAAAGTCATGACACATAAATTTTGAAAAGAACAACAAACGGATATTGCATATGCATTTGAGGAATGGAAAAGAAAACAATTTTTTACTGCAATTTTTCTGCAGCTCAATGTAGAAATGCATGTGCATCTGGTAAAAAGTACAGAACTGATGCAAGTGACAATGCAAATGCAAATGCAAGTGCATATGCAAATATATTGATGAACTAACTGCATGTGATTGACATTAAAAAGTGAAATTAATCATGGATTTCTGCTGTTCAATGCCAATGCAGCAGAGCTGTTCATCCAAGACGAGCATCAATAACTTTGAATAGCATCTTGAATTTCAATAGAGTGTCGTTAATTTTATTAAAATTGATTTTTCCTTTTTTTTTTTTTGCTTCCTTTTTCATGCTTTTATATGTGAATGAGAAAGCAAATGTTGAAGTAACAGGGAAAAAAGAATTTATTTTTTACTAAGGATAGTAACGTCTCATAAACACTGTGTGGATTATTGTTTAATTCACTTTTGATATACAAAATAAAACTGAATAACTGTATGTATGTATGTATGTATGCATGTATCCATATTATTGCATTCACGTTTAAAATATACTTTTTGGCCGCTTCAATCATCTCTAAAAACAAGTCATCAATCATTATTCCAAATCGAGGAAATACAAGCAACAAGCAAAACAAAATGTATTGCCTCCTTAGGTAAATGCCAAAATAAATAAAATATTTTAATAATTTTTGGGGCGTATTTTTGGATAGCAGGGGGCGGTAATCTATCTATGTTCTAAAATGTGACAGAAAATGGAGGAGCAAAAAATGAAGAGACTCCAATAATGATTTATAGTGTGTAATATTTTTCAATGGAAATGCTAGTACAAGAATAAGATAATCGAAGGATAATAATGATGATTTTTTTTTATAAAAAATCTATCAATAATTATAAATTACAGAATGAGTCAGGTGTCTAAAAGAAAAAGAAATTTTACTATGAATTTAAGATTGAAAAACCATTACGACATCGTACTATTACGTTTTTACCTTTTAAAAACGTTTAAAATATGAGCTCGTAGACTGCAGTTTAATTTAGTTTTAATTGAAATTCTTAATTATTCGTACAATTCTGTGTGTCACTGTTCACAACTTCATGTAAACAACAATAATTGCCTGTCTTTGTTAATCCTCTATTTACACCCTTTGCATAAACAATAACAATTACTGGACAATTATTTGACAGATCTTTGTAACGCATATCTCCAAACCATGATTTCACTCTTCAAACGCACCACGTCTTCAAACAATACTGACTGAACTTCTTTAACACACTCGCCTGCTTTGCCTTGCCTTTTAAATGGCAGGGTAAACAGTCTGATGAATGTTCTTGAAGGCGAATGTTCAGCACTTCGGTTTCTCGAGATCTTTATAAATATAAACATCAAGGTTTCATTGTTGATGTTTGTGTATTTCGTTTACATTTATTCTTGTAGTGTTTGTTGTTGCATTTTTGTTTACTTGTTTACCATTTTTTTGTAATCAGTACGGTAATTTGTAAACAGGTTTGTTTGCTGCATTGTTTTGTTTTTGTAGATTTTGTTTATAATTTTAATGTTAAGCGATGTGAAATCAAAACACCAGTATCTTGGTTTTGCATTTTCGTAACAATATGGTATTAAAACGGATTCTTTATCAAAAAAAAGGTTTGTTCTATCAAACAAGGAACTCAAAACTATCAACGATTAAGAACAAGTACTAACTTCCACTCGCCCTCAACAGAGTAAAGCCCATAGGCCTTTGATTAGACCCAGGCCATGCTGTTGCTCATATGCAGATACTAGAATGCTTAGAAAAAGGAATCCACTTATCCACTCTATCATAATGGAAGTCAAATATTCACCATAATCCTACACTGCGATATGCGATATTAATTGGGGTGGACAGACTTTATCTCTTATGCTTCTCAAAAACTTTCGATTGTTCGATTATTTTCAATTGAAATAAAAACCAACAAATCTGATATCCAAAAACACACTTAAATTAGAAAACGTATTTATTACATTACATTTATTTATTAATACAAAGTACGTATTAAAGTATTAACAATAAACTTGAAAGCTCGTGATTTTATTTTAAATCTTATCATCTAATCGTCAAGTATTGAATAACTGCCAGCAGTCAACAATTTACCTCCCCCAGTAACTCACGTAGTGACATTTTACTTCCCTTCAACAGATGCAACATCAACAGCATCAGCATAAGCATCAGCATCATTATTATCGTTGTGATGAATCTTTAAGGCATTAATTAATTTGCCACTCTGAAATGGTTGTGGCTTCAATTTATCCAAAACCGACCAAATATTGGGTGAACTAAAGATGCCATCAAGAACATTACGTTGCTGACGATAAAATACCAAACGTGTGCCCTTCGGCTGCAAGTGTCGATAATTGTTTTCTAGTATTTCACCATGATTGTCGGATAATGAACGAAAACGTTGCATTTGAGCATGTGAGATATTAATCACTTGGGGAAAGACAATCCACTGGACAGCCTGGGAACAGGGTGGGGTGGTCAAAGAACCTTGATATGTATAAAACTCAGCGGTAGACATGTTGCCGAACAACTCGGACAATGTAAAGTTGCCAACTTGTGCTGAATGATTGAAGTTCTTTATCGTAGCCATAGATGCAATGATGTTTTCCAAGCCTTTAAAGCCATTTAACTGAGTTGTCTGCAAATAGGACATTAGAAATTTACAAAATGAATGTGTATTGATGTTGCAACAAACCTTAACATGATAGAAAATAGCCAATACAGCCAAACCATCTTCATATTGCCTGGCTTCTTCGACAGTTTGATATTTGGCATTACGATGCAGCACGTGCATCTCCATGGAGTAGCGTTGATTGTCAATGACATGCTCTGAACCATGCGTATCCTTTGAGCCCCAATGAAAATGTACCGATTCAGTTACGAAACGTCCATCCAACAGCAACGCACCCGAGATGCTAGGAGAAATTCTATCGTACATTTTCCAAAGACTGGCTACATAACCATCGGGCTTTGGTAATTCAATGTTCACCGTATGGCCATTATTTGAAAGTTGTATGGGCTTCGTAAACAACAAATTGTAGTTTGTGAAGTGTAAGGCTGGTATGCGTGTGGTGGCTAAAGACTACAATAGGAGAAGGAAAAACACAATTGTTGTTACTTAAAATCTATTATAATGGCACGTCGCTTAACTACGAATGTTAATCGAAAAAAAACCAATTTAAAAGCAAAATTAGTTGGAAGGCGTTAAAATGAATTCTGATTGCAGCGTGTCTACAGGACACTTTAACTCTGTTCGTGCACTTGAAGCCAATAAAAATATTATTACGAAAATGAAAATTCATGATACTGGTGTTTTGCTTTTACATCGCTTAACATTTAAATGGTAAGTAAGCAAACCTTTTTACAAATTATCGTACTGCTTAATTTAACATCAAACACCGTCATAAAAAAATGATATTCCAGTTAAAAAAAAATACACAAACAACACTACATGAATAAATGTAAAGAAAATACACAAACAATAATAACAAATGAAAACAATGATGTTTACATTTATAGAGATTTCGAGAAGGCGAAGTCACGGACATTCGCCTTGAAAAACATAAGTATATCAGTCTGTTTACCCTGCCATGTAAAAGGCAAGGGAAAGCAGGCGAGTAAGTTAGTTAGAAGTTCAGTCAATCGTGTGTGAAGAAGGGGTGTGTTGGAAGAGAGTAATCGTGGTGAATCGTGAAGATCTCCGTTACAAAGATCTGTCGAACAGTTGCCAAGTAATTGTTATTGTATTGATAAAGAATTGTGATTAAAACTAAGCACAAATTTATTTTATTTTATCTGCAATCTATGAGCTCATATTTTAAACGTTTTTAAAATGTATAAACGAAACAATATGCTCGAATTATAAAAATTCTGTAACATTTTGTTTGAAAAAAATCAAATTCAAATTCTTCCGTTTCTAATTCAGTAGGGAACACACCTATTTTCCCATGTTATTTGTCTTATTGTATCAGATTTGCATGTCAATCAATGAATGGTTGACTTTCTTTTTCACTCTGTTAATAGAAATTCTTTCGATAAGAATGTACAAACGAACGAACCACTTGACACTTTTTGATTTGATTTCAATTGATTTGACGTTGATTTGATTGCGTTTGATTTTGTTTTGTTTTGTTGGATTCAATCAATGACAAACGATTTGTTTATTTCCAATTGTTTAGTTATTGTTGTATTTCGAATAATTATTATTATTCTTAATGTTGTTGTTGTTGTATTTGTGATAATTATATTTGTTTTGAAACAATTGTTATTCGCTTGTTTAATGCACACATTATTGTGTTTTGTTATCACCATGAGATTAAATAAGCTTTTGTTAGTGTTTAGTTTGCTCTGTGTATGTCCGTATGTATGTATATATGTATGTATATATTTATTTATTTAGTGTTAAGTACTTAACGCCATTAAAAAGTTAATTATTTAATGGTACATTATAAATACTGGCTAATAGATAACACACATAATAAATTGACAATAAATTTTCCTAACCGTATATAAGTGTTCAGAAAACGGGTGCTTCAAACCGTAGTGATATTTGGGTGCGATTAATGGAATTTATTCTTCCGAGCCAAACATGTTATAAGTTCGTTGAAAACACTCAATTTAGGTTCTAAATACAGAAGACATTGAATTTGGTCCTACCGTACTAGGTGGGTCCAACTTGCATTAACAAATAAACAGAATAACAAATAAAAGTTCTTGATGTCCTTTCTGGTGTTCAAAGGAGTATTAAAAGGTGCTCTTTAATGATTAGAGGGTATTAAATTTTTTTGATTTATTGAAACATCATCGGAAAGTGGATTTTATTTTCTCTATTTTATCAAAATAAAGGGACTTGTTTCCGAAAAGAGCATATTTTAACAAATTATTCGTCTTACTCGTACAGAATAACTGGTCTTGGTCGATGGGCCAGCAGAACTTACAATGCGTTATAGAGCTTCAGCCTCACTATATGCTAAGAGCATCGCTCTGATCACAGTAGTTTCTCCTGTCACTTCCAATGTACCTCGCGCTTTATATTATCCCTGATTCTATACAGTCTACTGCTCGATGTTGTCGAGATGGTCTTATTTGTGAGACAATTTCATAGTTGGACAAAAATCTCTCTTCGCCGAGCTATTTCTTTAGGATTAGAAACAAGAAATAGTCGGTGTATCGTTTTGTTATCCAAACAGATATGTACACCTTAATATTTTAACACTCTAGAAAACATCGTGGCGGAAATCTCGAATATGACTAATAAATGTGTCTAGAAGAACTGAAAATCTTAAAATCACAGAAAACCAAATGGCAATCTATATTCGGATGTTGATGTGAGCTTGTTACACACATACATACATAATTGGTCATTACTCGGAGCCCCGATATCATCTTAGACTTCTTGATCGGGAATAGGACAGGTTGAAGGTGCTCATTAGTGGCAGAGGGGAATTAAAATTTTATTGATTTAACGAAACATCGTAGCAATGTGTCTCTCATTTTCTCTGTTCTATCAGTACTAAAGAAATAAAGAGATTGGTTCCCGAAATTGACATATTTTTACTTTCTCGTACATCATATCTGTTCATGGTCAATTGGCCAGTGGAACCTACAATGAGTTACAGAGTTTCAGTTTAGAAACAAGAAATAGTCGTTTCCGTGTTTTAAACAAAGAAAATGGTGAAAGAGGAACAATTCCGCAACCATTGCCTTATCGTTCAAACTGAAATATGCACCATAAATAAGGCATTGTCTCTGATATACTAACTGACCTTAAGCAACAACTGTATTCGGTGAGTGACTTGTTTAACAGAAAAATATGTAGTAAATGGGCCTAAAATAAGATGAAATTGTAAAATTTTTGAAAGCCAAATGCGGCAACACTTGTCATATAAGAAGTCATATGCAGAAGCGGCCTTGAGATCGTCTGTAAGATAGTAATACAAAGGATATGATTAGACTCTTAATGCAATTGAATCCTTGATAGGTACCCCTGTTAGTTGTACGCAAAACACTGACTATTTCAATGTTATATGTGGGATTTTAATGGCGTATCCATTAAAAGATTAAAAAAAATTTTCATTCATAAAAATTTGTTTTTGGTTATTTCAATTTGGCAATTTTATCTTGTGAAAGCCGATATCAGCTTAGAGTATATAAATTTGAGCAACCACAGTTTGAAGAAAAAATAAAGTTTCGATTGTAACAAATTTCGTGCAGAATATTCGATATGTTTCCTTAAAAAAAGATACCGAAAAAGTACCGAAGTACATATATGTACACCTCCAATCTGTGTAATAAATTTCAAATTTAATCAATTAAAAACGTTGCTACGTTGTATTTTTGTACTTTCACCAAATCAAAGTCAACTGCAGTTGCCCATTAAATTTGTATGTATGTCACTATTACAGTCAACTCTCATAAATTCTATTTGATTTGGAGAGATTTATGATCGTATAAGTTTTAAAAAATTTATTTTTAAATTTCTTTGTCATTCATGAAAATGAAAAACTACGGAAGTTTATAAATTAGTAGGACTTACTTCAGCGGAACTTATTTCAATCGGTGATTGACGATTAAAACTGCATTGATCGTTGACATCATACCATTTGGATTGATAGCGATAATCGAAATCGTAAGCTGAATTGAAGAAATTAAATTGTACAATTATTTCGTTTAACAACCGTTTATAATACCTTTATTTAATGTTAACACCACGACAAATATTAAAGAATTTAAAAAGAATTTCATTTTGAATTTTCCCACTCTTATGTACACACTGCTTATGCAAAAGCAATGCCACCACTTTCTTAAACGTTTCAAAATCAATTGTCGGGAATACCGCGTTAAGTTGGTGATTTTATAAAAACAACACCAAAAAAATTAAAAAAAAGTTGACAATAAAAGTTAAGTGTCATTATAAACTGATTATGGAAATCGAAAGAAATCAAAGTTTTATTTCGCTATCGGATACAAACACTCAACCAGGCAAAGAAACTCTAGAGTGTTTAACGTCAATGCAATAAAAAGTTTCTTTTCTTTTTTCTTTTTAACTGGAACGTTTTCTTTTTTTTCAAAACATTTAAAAAATACATAATAAAATAATAATCTTTAACTATTTACCGTAAACTAGAGTTTTACCCTCTTTACTACCTGAAATTTAATGGAATTCCATCGCTAAGAAATCATATAAAAATTATAATTAAATTTAAAAGATTTGGATTTAATTGTCATAAAAGAAATCCCTTACAGTGCCAAATCTGGTCTGGGACAATAATATGTCTCATAGGACAATTAAAGAAGAAAAATTAAAAGAAATGATATTGAAAGTATTGAATATTGAAATGTTAACATACATACATACATACATAATTGGTCATTACAACCCTTCAGTCAGGATTACAACCCAGGTTCTCACGCCACTCATCTTGTGTGCGTTAATTTCATACATGAGTAGCGGGACCTACAGTTTAAAGTCGTTTCCGAACGACAAATTTAAGAATTGTTCATGGCAATTTTTTTTACACTCAGAGTTTTTGCCAGAAATCCGCTAAGAGGAAGTCGCGGAAGAAATATGGTATTTGTACTGTGGCCTTAAGTCTAATAAGCCAACACACTACATACTAGATTACTGATAAAACAAACATCTTACAATGAAATAGATTAAATATTGCAAATAATTATTTGAATCTAAATATATAGAATGTCTATTTTGCATTTATAATCCCAAAATAATTTCATGAAAATAAAATCTGTATGAAAAACAATAACTAAAAATTATTGATTTTTTTCATTGCCCCATTGTAATGGTCTTAAAATGTTTTTCAAAGATTTGGCGGAAACAAGAACAAAACAACAGTCTCAATAAAAATTCAATTTAATTTCGATTAAACAAACAATGACAAAATGAAAATTAATTTAAAATGTACTATTCAAACATTAATATTTTTTATTTTCCTTATATTTTTTTCTTATTTTTCTATGAGTATTTATTTTATTTACTGGAAAGAGAGGGAGAGTGAGAGAGAGAGAGGGAGCGTATTGTAAAAGTCTGTTGACACTATTTAACAAATCCAAACAAAACCAGAAACATGGATAAACATGAAAACACTCACACACTTGGCAACATTAGCAGCACACTTGCATTTAAACATGCAACAAAAAATTCAGGTCATTAGATTTTTCTCTTCTCCTCCTTCTCACTTTCTATATCCTTCTTTAAACTACTCAGTAGTCGACTAAATATTTATGCAAATTAACAAAACTGCTGTGCTTAAAAAATTGGTGCGATCGGGGGGAGTAGTAGAAAGGGTCAAATGCTTAAAATAAACAAAAAATCACAAAAAACCAACCGAAAAAAAGAGGAGAGAGAGAACGGTGAATTAAAAGTGGCTAGAAAATTGTGTTCATTTTGCAGACATTAATAAAATTAGCATTTTTGTTGCAAGTTAAGCTGCATGAATACACACACGTTCATTACCCATTACACTTCATACGATAAACACGAAATGTTCATTAGCACTGGAAACAACAAAAAAAAATTCAGAAAAAATCCCTCCCGACAGAAAAAAAGAGTTTAAAAAAAGCCATGAATATTATCGCTTTGAAACTGTTTAACACAAACACATAACTACATACACTTCCACGTATATACACTCATACTACGTATATGTTGGCATATATATGCATGTATTTCCCCATACAGAGTGTATGAGTGTTATATTATTTGGAGGGAAACAGTTTTGCAAAAAAAAAAATTGTTTCCATTTCATATGAAAAAGAGCAATTAAAGCCTTTACACAGCAGCTTTTAGTGTGCCGGTAATAAATCATAAAAATTTTAATTTTATTTTCCTTCAGGTTTTTTCTTTTTTTGTTTTTAATTTGTTTTCTTGTTGTTCTTGTTGTTGTGGCACATACATAAACACACAATATTTAAAGTAATTGAAAGTCCACATGATGTTTTTTTTTCGTTTTTTACGAGTTTATAAATTCATAAGTCATTTGAATTTTTCAGCGTACGAGAGCTGTTTGATAAGTACCAGAGATCAGCAATGAGTATTAAAAAAGATTAGTGTGATTAGATGAGTAAAAAATACTCATAATTTCTGATACTTATACGCATTCATACATACATACATAATTGGCCATTACAACCCTTCGTCAGGATTACGGCCTAGCTTCTCAACACCACTCATGTTGTGTGCGTTAATTTTATACATGAGTGGCGGGACCTACAGTTTAAAGTCGACTCCGAACGACAGATTTTTTGAGAAGCTTTTCATGGCAATTTTTTACTCTCAGAGTTTTTGCCAGAAATCTGCTGAGAGGAAGTCGCCGAAGAAATACTTTTTGTATTTTGTTTTTGATGTCTGGCCTGGGATTCGAACTCGGGCCTTTCGTCTAATAAGCCAACACACTACCTACTAGACCACGGCGACCACCATACTTATACGCATTCATACTTATTTTAATATCATGAAAGCTCTACTCATATTCAAAGTTTGAAGTACTCACCATATTCATACTTAACAACAACACGTATGATATTGTTATAGATTTCGACTCTCCATGACTCAACATATACACGAAGCACAAAATAAGTTTGAATCGCGTACGTACACTAAAACACTTACTAGAAGGCTGTTGTGTGTTTGCTCTGCTGTCTGTTCTGTCTTTTTTGCTTATGTGTCTTTTTTCTTTTGTTGTAAATGCAACAACAGGAAAGACTGTAAATTTTGATGAATCATTCGAGTCACGTTATCATATCATTTATAAGTAGTTTTCTAAATACTCATACTCATACTCATACTTATTGCAATCTATAATCATAAATCACCGTTGTAGTGAGTATGAATGAATCAGAGTACGTAGTTAAATTTCATGACTCACTTATAATCAAAATTTCATGAGTGCTTATGAGTAGCTAAAAAACGATTCATTGCTTATCTCTAATATAGATTAACAATGGTTTTGTTAAATAAAATTTGGAAACAACATCAACATTGTTTCCACTATTAATCGTTGTAATATTATTAACAATTGATATTTAATTGAATTACAAGTGTAAGAACACTCCACCGAAGTTTAAGGCAAATAGTTGTGATAAAATTTTGAAAAATCAGATAAATACTCGTCCCAGACTGTGTGTCTGTTGTGTGAAGAGTTTGACGGCATATACTTACAATGTTTGACAACGACGAATAAATAAATAAAAAAGAGTTGATAATAGTTAATAATATTTTATGATAAGAAAAGAAGGGAAAGAATAAGAAAAGGAAATATAAACAAATTAATCTCTTATTTTTGTTGCTTAAAGGCGACTTGCAAATTGAGCAATTTTTGTAGACATTTCTGTATACCTCTTCTATAATTATTTTCTTCCTTTAAGGAGCAACAGTACTGTGTTCCTGGAGCATCTCCTCTCTACCTCAAGGTGACCATATTTCATTTGTATTATTTAATTTTCATTAATCACGTTTAAACACTTTAACTAAATGCCATAATATTTGTACTCCACTGTATTTAGTTGGAAATGTACGTCAGAGAAATGCTATCTATATAGTTGTGGCATTTCGTAAGACCATTTCAATTATTGAAAAACTTTTAAACACTTATCCATGCTAAATACATACTAAAAAGAATATAATATATGTATACATGCCTCCCATACAATCTACCCATATACATACATACAAGTGCATACAGTATGTTTATCTGAGTTTATATAAAAAAAAACAAAATTATTGACATTCATACTATTAAAAAACGAAAATGGATAGAAATAAACAGAAATTCTCTAACGTAACATTTTTTTAAATTCAATAAAAGTAAAAAAATAATAATTCTGATAGTGCCTCCTCGTATATAGTTTTTAGTTCAAAAAACTTCTCTCGAAATATAGAATTATGCTGCAACCTAACACCGTGAACTTCAAATATAATATTTATCTGTGTTTGTAAAGCATTTGTATCCTGTATTTCAAATCAAAGCTTTGCAACTATTTAGCTACTGTTGCTGTAACTCTTATGCAGGAAATGAAATGAATATGTTGCAAGTGCCTTCATCAAAGTATTTAACTAAACTAAATTTTAAACTAAAACTCAGATGATATAATAATTTATTCAACTGCCGTATTATGTAACAACATTTGCTGGAATGCTTAAATAGAAAACGACTCCAGAGTTGCTGCTGCCTTTAAGTAAATAAAAGTAAATGAAAGTTTGTTTAGTTTTTAAGTGGTAAAAATACTTTCGGAATTGTTCATTTGGAAGTTAAAATTTCAACAGAAGAGTTAATGTTTTCTTTCGCATTTATGGTACGATTAAATTTATTCTGTTTTTTAATTTTTCTTCTTCTTTTTTTTCTATTAAATTCTAAAATTAGGGAATATCATAGGCTTATTAGACGTGAGGCCGTGGTTCGAACTGCAGCCTAAACATCTTAAACAAAACGAAGTCTGAAAAAATATTTCTTCGGCGACATTATCTCAGCAGATTTCTGGCAAAGCGCGAAGAGTAAAATAAAATTGGCATTGAAAGTCGTTCGGGAAAGACTTTTAATTTTAGGCCCCGCCACCCATGGATAAAATAAACACACAAAACATGGATGGTGCAAGAAACTACGTTTAGGTTTAGGTTAGAGTAAAGAGTACTTGTCAATTGAGACAAGTACAGTACCCGGAGGTCAAGTAGACTCATTGTATAAACCTTCTTAAGGGGAGAGAATAATAGAGAGGATATGGAAAAAGGATAAGAAGTAGGAAAGGTAGGATAAGGAAGCGGATTAACAAACAAACAAGAGAGCGCGACTACACTATTGAAACCCAAGCACTTCTCAACCAGCTCAAACTAATAATGAATCCATGGAGAGTCTTTATGTCGGCTCTCGACAAAGAACGCAAACCCTCAAGGGTCTTCAACCTCAACCTACTAAGAGATGGACAGTTACAGAGGAGGTATTCGATAGTCTACAACTCCTCCTCATCGCAACATGCCCTGCAGTAGTCCGGCTAGGATCTGTTCCAGATCCTTATTAGCGATCTAATCTCGCATTGCCCCGTAAAAGACCCATGCTATGCTGTAACCCTGACTATATATATATATGTTCCTTTTACTCCTGTAGGGAGCATAGGGCCGCGTTACGCTGACTAAATGATTATAATAACTAATTAAGTAAGTAATAGGCTTTAAGGATACAAGTATTAATGGCCCTCTTCATCACAACAATAAAAATTACAATGTACTTGATAGTGTTGCCGGTGTATTGTACATTGTTTCGCCATTTGGGCGGTAGTTTATGAACAAGCTTTCTCTCAAACTGGAAATTATTGCATTGACCATTTCAACAGTTCCAGAATCGACGTGAAAAATCAGTAGAATGGGCGTCAGCGCAGTTCCTAGTATTCACTGATTGTGATCACATATCATGACTTACATGAAAACATGCCGAACAACAGTATTGCAGGTAAAAAAGGAGTTCGATCATCTCTACTACTCAACTACATTCTTAATCTAAAGTCCTAACGCACAGCAGATGAATTGTGTGTGGAATTTGAGATTGATTAGAGGACTTGAATCCATCGCTTAGTTCGTATAGAAGAGAGTCAAATAAATTCGAAATTGTTTGCCTTATTCCATTATGCTGCCGTCTTTATGCCACTGCAATAATTGTAAATGAAATTTATTTCATTTAATGTGTGATTTTATTTGAATAAATAAAAAAAAAAATCATCGTATAATTAATGTCACCCATAAAGTTTCACATGCAAATATCATGAGAGTGTATCAATTATGGTTATGGTTATTGTTTTTTGTTTATTTTTAATTTTTTTTTTAATTATTCATTTGAAATCATTTATTTAGTCCTGCGGTTAATTACACATGATTCCTAAACTTAAAATGTATTTTTATTTGTGGTCTACTAAATGAAATATTTTACGTTGTTATCAACTACGAAACATTACATAATTTTTAGTTAAATTTTAATTATAAATTACAATTTATTTATGGCACTGTACACAAGCACACACACACATACGAGTGTATACATATATAAATGCTTTAAATATAAATGAAAATAAAAACGACAATAATTTTTGCTAACAGGCGTAGATTTTTATTGTTGAAACATTAACCATCGAGCTCTGTTATATTCTATCAAACACACAGACATTCCTCTGCACACGCACACACACACACATGAAAAGGAAATGACAGACATATTGTTAGTTTCTATACCCTACATCTTGGAACAGGTGGTGGTCGCATATTATGTTTGTTGGGGAAGAGTTATCCTGCTGCGGAGGGTGCTAGCTTAAACATACATAATTGGCCATTACAACCCTTCAGTCAGGATTACGGCCTAGCTTCTCAACACCACTCATGTTGTGTGCGTTAATTTTCTACATGAGTGGCGGGACCTACAGTTTAAAGTCGACTCCGAACGACAGATTTTTTGAGAAGCTTTTCATGGCAATTTTTTACTCTCAGAGTTATTGCCAGAAATCTGCTGAGAGGAAGTCGCCGAAGAAATACTTTTTGTATTTTGTTTTTGATGTCTGGCCTGGGATTCGAACTCGGGCCTTTCGTCTAATAAGCCAACACACTACCTACTAGACCACGGCGACTTCAAGCAAGCTTATAATTTTTTCCAAATTTTCATTAGAGAATAGCTTTTCATGTAATAAATAGCTTTGGATCTGAGCAAACAAACTTCGCTGCTCTTTAGTTAGCCTCGGAATATATATAAGTATTGGATGTCGTCGTAGTCTAGTAGATAGTGTGTTGGCCAGCAGACGTAATGCCTCGATTCAAACGCCAGCTCAGCTTAGTTATCAATCTCCACCATTTTTCTCTCAGATTGGTTTTGAACATGTAGTTGCTGTTCAAATATTTGAATTTCTTTCTTCTGTAAATATTAAAATTTTTGTTGTATTAGTAGCGTGTGTAAATACAACGAATTAGTTCGTAACTCTTTAATAACAGTGCTTTTTCCTAACGGTAATATACGAGACACTGCATGTAGTTTCTTTATCAAACGTTTGTTAAATTCAACTTAATTTCTATTATTCTATACTATTCTGGCATTTCAGTGTGTGTTAATGGTGAGGTGAAGATTTACTGAACGGGGGGAATGGAAGAGCGAATAAATTCACAAATACATGACATTAGTTTCGTAAGTTTCTTTGCTCGGTTTTTCTTTTTTTTTTTTTTCCAAGGAATTTTTTTTTCTTTTATTCTGCGAAATTTTCATTTTTACTACACAGTTGTAGTAAAAATTCGAGGACAAACACACACAATATGGATGTAGCAGATAAATAAAACGAAACGAAACAGCCAAACACAGCTAATGCATAGAGCAGGCGAGAGAGAAAAATAAGAATTGAAACAAGGTAAAGATGTCAAAATGTCAAGGTCATGGCAAAACCAAAACTACTGCCATCACTGTGTTAACAGACTATAATTTTTAATTTTCATATCTTTTAAGGTTAAATTCATAACAAAAAAAAAACACACACACAAGAACAACAACGAAAATTCATAAATAGAAGACAAGCATGAACACAAGAACAAGAACAAGAAGAATGAAAGGCAATTATTGATTTCAATTTTTCTTATTTGAATAACAAAAAAAGAAGAAATAAACAAATTTCCATAAAATTTAAAACATCAGAATCAGAATTAATAAAATACCGTTAATTAAAGAAAATAAAGAAGAAAAGACAAAGGAAGACTGCTGCTTGTATTTTGCGATTTGATTTCTTAAGCCCGTAACAGAGATCAACGGTGAATATACAAAGGGATGAGTAGAATCAAATCGTACGCATAATTTCTGATACTTATACTTATACGCGTTCACACTTACTTTTATATTATGGAACCTCTACTCATATTCAAAGTTTGAATACGTACGTACGTATACTCATTGCAACCTCATCAACGTTGTAGTGAGTATGAATGGATCAGAATACATAGTTAAATTTCAATATTGTTGACTCACTTATATCAAAAACTTCAAAAGTGCTTATGACTAACGAAAAAATTATTCATTGCTGATCTCTGATCCGTAACAATTTGCAATGATTGTGTTGCCCTCCAGTTTTTGAAAATTATTTAAAATTGTGATGTTTTCAGGTGGAGTAAACCTTTTGTAATATTTCAGACAGACTTTAATCGTCCTCATCTTTAAAAGAATAATTTATAACACACTAAGAGCGATAGTTTTAATAGAGAATACTGAGGTTCCAAGCAACCTAAATGCGAGGAGTCAGGATATGACATACCTTTGACTCAATTTAGTTGAAAGACCTTAATAGGACCCTTGTGCAAGAATAAAGCTCAGTTAGTTAATGAGGCACTCCGAATTTAACTGCTCAAAAAGAATAAAAATCTCCCAAAGGCGAAGAAACTCTTGTATAACACTGATAGCCATAAGCAAAAAGATGCAAGCCTTCAGTGGAGTTGAGACAATCTAAGCTTTTGTAGGGTAATTAATATGTAAAATATCTCATGAATCTATGGAAAATCTTTCATACTCCAAAGTTAAAAAATTCTGGCAACATTAGTCCCCCTAAAATTCGTAAAATAATATGGCAACAGTTCGTTCATGTCAAATAGTTCTTCTCCTTTTTGTTAAAATACAATGTCAGGCATTCATTTCTAAAACTCATTTCTCTGAACAAAATTCAAAGTTTTTTTTTAAATTGAAAAAAAGAAAAAAATGTCCGGCAAAGATCGTATTCCCATATTTCCCTCACGAGCAAATCTTGTTCTAATGAAACAGCGTAGCGCAAGTGCCCAAAAGGGTCTGAATCTGTTGAAGCGTAAACGCGATGCTCTCGAATTACATTTGAGGCAAATTGTTGCCGAATTGAAATCGAAGCGTGATGAAGCTGAAAACATAATGACAGAAGCCATATTCTCTTTGGCAAAAGCCCGCTTTTGGAGTACCGACTTTAAGCCTGCCACTGTTGCGTGTCCGGATCGGGCTGATGTACATTTACGTATAAAAAATAATAAAATTATTGGCGTTACAGTGCCTGCCCTAGAGTTAATGATGAGGCCTTCAAGTGCTTTAAATTTTACCGGTCTGTCGAGCGGTGGTGGTCAAGTGCAAATTATACGGGAAAAATTCCAAGAAGCGCTTAAAATATTGGTGGCGGTAGCTTCTTTAGAATATTCGGTAAAAATCATCGAAGAGGCGGTAAAACAAAACAAGAAACGCGTCAATGGTTTGGAATATGTGGTATTGCCCCGTTACCAAAATACCGCCATTTACATACGAGATGAATTGGATGAGTTTGAACGCGAGGATTTCTATCGCTTAAAACGTTCCCAGGCTAAACAACAGCAAAAGAAATCCGATTTTATAAAGAAACTAAACGCAAGAAAAGAAATTGATATGAAGGAGGCTAAAGATCCCGGCGTTGATTTCGGAGATACGCATTTGCGTACACCGGCATATGAAACAATCGCTCCGAAACCGGCAGATCACTTCCCAAGACTGCGTACATACGTATCCAAAGTCATGGCCAGAAAGGTTGTCCTAGAAACAGAGAAGGCTGTACCCCTTAATTTGGAGGCTACATACTCTAAAGCCGTTTTAAGGGAAAAAGAACCGGAACGAAAGAAAAAACGGCAGGAGGAGGAGGAGGAGAAGGAGGAGTCCGCCTCTGATGCATCATCCGAAGTGGAAGTGAAACACAGTGATGCAGAAGAGGATGACAATTAACACTGAGCTTGAAATAATGTTTCTGAATATTTTCAAAAAAAAAATTTTCTATTTTTTTTTTTGCGGAATGAAATAAAATTATATGGACGACCTTATATGGAATGTATTTTTTGTTTGTGTTGGAAAATATCAACGGATGTCCGCTTGTAGCCGTTATTGTTATTGAGTCACAGATAGTGATACCAACAATACAGTGACTATTGACAAAGAGCGCTTTTGTCTTTGCCTTTTTTGTTTCCTATTACAATGTAAGTTCAATTTAAACTCAATTGAATAGTAAATATTCACGTTGCTCTGTAGAAAAGGAAACAAGTACAGTTCCTGTCTTAATACAAAGTCCATCCGCTAATTGCCTCTACATTATAGGATCCAACATAAAATGTGTTCACCCTTAATACTTTTAAATATGAGCTCGTAGACTACAAATAAAATATAAAATAAAACTAAATTTTGTGTTTAGTTTTAATTAAAATTCTTCTTCTTCTTCACAATTGCTTTTCTTTGTTATTCCTCTTTTCACTCTTTTGCGTAAACAATAACAATTACTAGTAAATTTACACGACAGATTCTTGTAACGGAGATCTTTAAACCACGATTAGTTTCCTCAAACACACCGCGTGCTCACACAAAACTGACAAAACTTTTACTAACTCCGTTGTTTCATTTCTAATGAATGTTCATGAAGGCGTGTGTTTGAGGCTTCGATATCTCGAGATCTCTATAAATGTAAACATCATTGTCTATACATTCGTTTACATTTATTATTGTAGTGTTTGTTGTTGTATTTTTGTTTACTTGTTTTTGTGCTGGTGTTTGTTGTTATATTAAGCAATACGATAATTTGTAAACATGTTTGTTTACTGTATTTTTTGTTGTTGTAGCTTTTGTTTATAATTTTAATGTTAAACGATGTAAAAACAAAACACCAGTATCTAGATTTTTCCATTTTCGTGACAATATTTTCAGTTATAAAAATGGATGATAGATTTCTGATGTCGTACACTGAATTGTCTTCACCAACTGTAGTATCCACCGCTATGCGGTCATTATTTTTTATTATTCATTATCTCTGGTGTGACAAATACAATAAAAGTTGCTGTAATATAACGACACTCCATACGAAAAAACAAATGCAGGAAAAACATTTTTTCTAAACGTTGCAAAATGTTTTGTTGCCTGATGACAACATTTTCATTTTTGCAACGCGCAACAATAACAGAAAAAGGAAAACGACAGCAGTAACGACAGTACATGGCAGATATTAATTTTTTCTTAGTTTTTCTAAACTTTTGAATGTTTTGAAAAAAAAAATACAATATCTGTGTGATATGCCTGATAACTGTTTAACTTTTTACTGCAATTGTTTCGATTTTCTAATTATGAAAATGCAACTAAAAAATATAACACAATGAAATACCTCTCTTGTCGTATTTTTGTTGACTTTAAAAATATTACTGGAGTAATAAAGTTTAAAAGATCTTTAGATCGATTTATTTCACATATTTTTTTTTAACGCAGGTTGATACACAAGCATTCAGCTGAACATAAAGAGAATATATTGTTACGTTACCACCTTTTAAAAACGTTTAAAATCGGAGCTCATAGATTACAAATAAAATATAAAATAAATTTGTGTTTAGTTTTAATAAAAATTCTTTATTATTCGCACAATTCTGTGTGCCAGAATTTTTTACAACTTGATGTAAACAACAACAATTGCCTTATTGTATTATTTCTCTGTTCATACCCTTTGCATAAATAATAACAATCACTAAATAATTGTTCGACTGATCTTTGTAACGGAGATCTTCAAACCACGATTACTCTCTTCAAACGCACCGCGTCTTCAAACAAGACTGATAGAACTTCGCTAACTGGCTCGCCTGCTTTATTTATTTTATTTATTTATTTATTTATTTATTGTAATTAACATAGCACAACAAGACATAAATCTTATAAGTGACAGTGCTATGTTTAGAATCAAAAAGATATTAAGTATATAAAAAATTAACATTAATTAAAAATAAAAAAATTAAGTATACAGTTCAAAGTGTATATAAACCCTGTCGGAAAAATAGTTAACTTTAAACTAACTTTAAGCTAACTATTTCTCAACTAGTGCTGACTACCACTTGGATTACTTTTCAATGGCAGCAACTAACTATTTTAACATTGTGATGTCCTAGGCAGTAGTCGGTTGTTTTATACACTACTTTTCAACTAACTTAAAGCTAACTACTTATAAGTTAGCTTTAAGTCGACTAGTTATAAGTTAGCTTTTAGTTAACTTTTTGTAGTTAGCTTTTAATTGACTTTTTGTAGCTATGTAGCTGTAATTAAACCTCTTCATCTTATATTTTTTTGGAATGAAATACATAATTTGTTTTGTTTAAGTTTTTGAAAATAAATTTATTGAAACTTCACTCAAATTATAAAATTCCTTCTTGGTATAAAATCTTTTCTGTCAAAACCTTTTGATCAGCCTAGGCCTTCATTATGATTTCATTTTGTTTTCTGTGGATAGATAACGAACACAATTAACTATAAAGGTATGAAAAATACTTTTATTAACAATATACCTTGGAGATTTTGAAAAATACATCACGTTCTTTTTAAAACAGCCTTCTCAACTGCCTTTTAGGTTAGGTTAGGTTAGAGGATGTGTACTTGTCAACAGTGACAAGTACAGCACCCGGATGTCGAATTGACCCATTGTACAACGTCCTAGCTTCTCACACCACTCGTGTTATGTGCGAGACCTACAGTTTAAAGTTGACTCCGAACGACAGATTTTTGAGAAGCTTTTCATGGGAATTTTTACTCTCAGAGTTTTTGCCAGAGATCTGCTGAGAGGAAGTCGCCGAAGAAATATTTTCATATTTTCGTTTTGATGTCTGACCTGGGATTTGAACTCGGGCCTTTCGTCTAATAAGCCAACAAATCCGCCTTTTAGTAACAAATATTTGTTTACGAAAAAATTATTATTAAATTAAAAATTTTCTAAATGTCAGAATATACACTTCAGTAAATGAAAACTCTGCATTGAGTAGTAGTTAGCTTAAAGTTAGTAAATAAAAGCTAACTTAAAGTTGGTTACTTTTGTAGTCAGCTACTCATTCTCCTACAGGGAAGCTATTAAATCAAATATAAAGAAAAAAAAAAGTACCCTGTAGGAGAATGAGTAGCTGACTACAAAAGTAACCAACTTTAAGTTAGCTTTTATTTACTAACTTTAAGCTAACTACTACTCAATGCAGAGTTTTCATTTACTGAAGTGTATATTCTGACATTTAGAAAATTTTTAATTTAATAATAATTTTTTCGTAAACAAATATTTGTTACTAAAAGGCGGATTTGTTGGCTTATTAGACGAAAGGCCCGAGTTCAAATCCCAGGTCAGACATCAAAACGAAAATATGAAAATATTTCTTCGGCGACTTCCTCTCAGCAGATCTCTGGCAAAAACTCTGAGAGTAAAAATTCCCATGAAAAGCTTCTCAAAAATCTGTCGTTCGGAGTCAACTTTAAACTGTAGGTCTCGCACATAACACGAGTGGTGTGAGAAGCTAGGACGTTGTACAATGGGTCAATTCGACATCCGGGTGCTGTACTTGTCACTGTTGACAAGTACACATCCTCTAACCTAACCTAACCTAAAAGGCAGTTGAGAAGGCTGTTTTAAAAAGAACGTGATGTATTTTTCAAAATCTCCAAGGTATATTGTTAATAAAAGTATTTTTCATACCTTTATAGTTAATTGTGTTCGTTATCTATCCACAGAAAACAAAATGAAATCATAATGAAGGCCTAGGCTGATCAAAAGGTTTTGACAGAAAAGATTTTATACCAAGAAGGAATTTTATAATTTGAGTGAAGTTTCAATAAATTTATTTTCAAAAACTTAAACAAAACAAATTATGTATTTCATTCCAAAAAAATATAAGATGAAGAGGTTTAATTACAGCTACATAGCTACAAAAAGTCAATTAAAAGCTAACTACAAAAAGTTAACTAAAAGCTAACTTATAACTAGTCGACTTAAAGCTAACTTATAAGTAGTTAGCTTTAAGTTAGTTGAAAAGTAGTGTATAAAACAACCGACTACTGCCTAGGACATCACAATGTTAAAATAGTTAGTTGCTGCCATTGAAAAGTAATCCAAGTGGTAGTCAGCACTAGTTGAGAAATAGTTAGCTTAAAGTTAGTTTAAAGTTAACTATTTTTCCGACAGGGTATTAACACATAGGAACTTAGAAAAACTAACAATATTTCTACAATATAAAAGAGTTTAAAGATAATAAATTATAAAAATATAAAAAAGGTAATAATTTAGAAAATCAGTTTAATAAAAATATAATATAGATGTAGACCTAAAAAAATAAAAACAAAAAAATTATAAATATGCACTTCCTCTAACTTAAGGTGTTGTAAAAAATATTATTTATGAAAATAATTTAAATAACTCCTTTTTGAACGCATTTGCATTGCCTAGATTTTGAATATAATTTGGTAGAGAATTCCAAAGACTAGTAGTGTGTATAAAAAACTGTCGCTGAGACAGAAGAGTCTTAAAGCGTTGCTGAATAATCTTCATACCACGGTTGGATCTAGCAAACTTAATTCTACTAAATAAATATTCAGGCTGTTTGGTATAAATTATTTTATGAAGTAGAATAAGACATTTGATCTTCAGGAGATTATCAAGTTTTATACCAAGAATCCGGTATGCCAAATGAGAGATGTGATCACGACGCCCTTTACGAAAGACATATCTAGCTATGTTATTAAATGCCAAATTAAGTTTTCGGTTGTCATCATAGTCGCAATTTGCGAAGATTTCACACCCATACAAAAGTACTGGAATTAAGTATGTTCTAGCCAGCTGCATTCGAATGGCAGAAGGTGTCGAATCAATGACAGTCCACAAGTTCCTAAGCATACAGTAAATTCTACTGACAATGGCATTTACATGGCTAGACCACGATAAACTGCCATTGAAGACAATACCCAGATTTTTTGCAGATGTGACAAAGTCAATTTTATTTCCCCTGATGCTCAACTCAGGTACGACAAAAGATCTGTTGGTCCTCGAAAGAATAATACACTTAGACTTAGAAGGATTGATGCATAGTCCATTAGCCGAGGCCCAGCTGTCAATCCTTGCTAAATCACGATTAATGTAATCCAAACAAGAATTAATATTCTCCTTAGGAGTACTAGTATATAGCTGCACATCATCAGCATACATATGAACATTACAGTTAACTAAAACATCTGGCAGATCATTTATATACATACAAAACAATAGAGGCCCAAGTATTGACCCCTGGGGAACGCCTCTACTAATGCTAAGTGGATCTGAAATATTGCCATCAAAATGTACTTTTTGAAATCTGTTCATCAAATAAGAATAAATTAGATTGCATGCAGAATTAGAAAAATTAAACAGTTTCTGGAGTTTTTTTATTAGAACCTTGTGATCGACTGTGTCAAATGCCTTGGTGTGATCAAGGAGAACCAAAAACGCTACACTATTTTCATCTAGTCCCGACCTAAGAACCTCGACTACATTTATTAGAGCGGTAGTACAACTCCTACCCTTCATGAATCCAGACTGACTTACAGTCAAGTAATTGTGACTCGCCAGATAACTGTTGATTTGTCTGGCCATAATATTCTCCAGTACCTTGGACAGAAAGGGAAGGATAGCGATTGGCCTGAACTCATTGTTAGTCTTTGGAATGGGAAGGATCTTAGCCAGTTTCCAATCTTCTGGGAAAGTAGATTTAGTCAGAACCGTATTAAATAAGTGAGTAAAATATGGCAATAGCGTAGGCGTCAGAGCCTTCAAGAATAAAGGATCTAAATCGTCAGAACCAACTGCATTCGATTTTGCCGCCGATATACATTCAAAGACCTCAAACTGATTAACGCAACGAAAACTAAAGGAATATTGTGGTGGAAAAACTTTTCACCATAATACAATGCCTTCGCAATTCTTATGCGCTTAGTAACTTCGGTCCGTTCAATTTTATGTAAAGTTTTCAAGTCATCAGTCCTAAACCTCTTCCATCGCCTGTAAGCACTATCCCTTCTCTCGATGAGTGCTTTAATCTCCGTATTAAACCACGGCTGTTGTTTTGCTCTGATGCGTTTGATTCTGACAGGAACGCACCTGTCATAGAGCAGACGCACTTTCTCCTGGATAAAAGATAATTGGTCGTTCGCACTACCCAGTGTATATACCTGGTCCCAAGAAATATTATTCAGTTCAATATTCAGAGTTGTATAATCTATGTTCCTAATATCACGATATGTAATATATTTATCAGCAGATTTTATATGGCAAGGTAAACAGTCTGATGAATGCTGTTGAAGGTGAACTACTTCGCCTTCTCGAAATCTGCATAAATGTACAATTTGGTTCGTCCTATTTGGAATCCTCTAAACTATTAAGCCTTAATAAGCGGGGTTTCTTTTCAAATACGATTCTATTCTTCTTTTCCAATACGATTTAATTTTATTTTAATTTTAGTGCATTGTCTATTGACTATTGGAACACAATTCCATTAAAAAATTGTGCCGATTCTCATGTAATATTTACGTCGTCACTCTTAAGATATTTTTTGTGAATTCTTCAATCATTACTAACAAGCTTTCAATCAAACATATGATTGAATCTCATTATACCCATAAAAGTTCTAACTTTTCTCATTCCTTTTAAGCTGCAAACATTCATCAGCGTTTAGATTTCTTATTTTTCTGCGTTAATATCTTCAATTCCCGTTAAACTGCTTACTAGGGCAACTTTAATTCGACATTCTAACAGATCATATAGTCCATATGTATGTGTATACACAGTATGTATGAGTATTTTTATTTGCCTATAAATTTGTAAACGAGCGCCCTATTCTATTATTTCTACACTTTGTTTTTTATTATTGTTGTACTAACACTGTGTAGTAAATGTCAACATCAGTATTATTGCCAAAAAAAAAAATGAAACAAAAACAAAAACATAAAAGAACAATACAATCTTCAACAAGAACATGATGCACCTGTAAAAATAAGGATGAGTATATACTCCTATTGTACATAAACACGTAGAAGAATACATCTGTAAATACAGACAGACATATACACATAGAAACATATGGTTTTTCTCTTTTATATTTTTCATGCAACATGAGACAACATGCAGATTTAATTTAATTTTATTTCTTTTCTTCTTCCTACCGATTATCTTGGGTATTTTGATGTGCACAAGCAAGGATGTGAGTGAATGAGCAAAAAAGAAAATCCAGGATGAGAATAACGGAGAGATCAGGAGATTTGTAGTACCGTTAAGCTATAAACGTTGTGCAACAAAAATGGATTTTTTTTTTCGTTAATGGATCTGAGTATTATACTGTGCTGAGATTAAAGGCATATGGGTCAGTTCATGCGGTAATTGAGATGCCCGAAATACTACGTTAATTTTTTAACATTAAAAGCCATGATTTCTTTGAAGATTTCATTCACTGCCCACCTTCAACTGTTTTTGTATTTCTTTGCTTATTTTCTTTTCAAAACTCTCAAAAAAAATTTTTGTTGCCTGGATTCCAATTTGAATTGCTACAGTTTATGTTTTACCATTTGAACTAGTAATTTATTTCAAATTAAAGTCCATTTTCCATTTGTAGTTGTACTTGTACTTGTGTTCCTAACTGTCGGTTTTTAGAATTCAATAATGAAATGAAAATTTAAATTTTTCAAAAATCACTTGCAATTAAATGTTCAAAGACCCTATCAAAAGGTAAATGATGTCTGAAATCTTAAAATATTTTCGCTTTTCTGTGTGTTTTTATTTGAACTTTTGTTGTTGTGCTCAAAGTGAACCCTATTGGCGTCTCTTAGATTTTCTTTGGTAATGAAACACACACACTTAAATGCAACAAATCTGTGTTTAGAACTGACTCTTAACAAATCCAACAGGCATGCAAACAATCATTCATTCATTCATTCATGCCGTCATTCGTTCAGTCATTCAACAGACCAGTCATGCATACAACCAAGCAACTACTTACAACAGCATGCATTTAAATACACACACAAGACTTGTGTAGTTAGTTTGTTGCCATCTGTTTCAATTGAAATTTCTACCTCGTTTGTTGCACATACTATGCAACAACAATGAGTATGTATGTAAGTGAGAGAGTATGTATATATCTGTGTGTACTTCTTTGAACGGCAGCATATGATTCCAAATGTAATTTCAAATCCTTTTCCATTTTCATTTCTGCTTCTAATACGAGCACGTTTCGTTAGAAAGTCCTTTGCACCTCTTCGTATATGCCTTTAGGAATGTTTTTTGGCTTTAAGCATAACCAACACCAATACCAACACTACCAATAACACTACCACTACCTTTATGGGCAACGTTGACGTTTGTGGCACACAGGTAGTGGTTGTTGTTGTTGGCTTTTGTATCTGACATTAAGTATCACATGCGTTCTCATAGTTTTTTATGGTCTTCTTTTCATCTATGGCTTCTACTCTTCTTTCCTCTGTTGGTTCTTAAACGCAGACAGACTTTCTTAAATGCAAAGACACTCATGCAAACATGTGAGTTAGTGACACAAATAAAATTCTTTTACTTTAACTGCAGTATCTACATTACATACACATACGAGCATAAGAGTATCTGTGTGCTGTGTTGTGTTGTGATTTAATGTGCATCTTTTTTTAATTCACAGTATCGTCCTGTTTGCTTGCAGTCTATTCACTTGTAATGTCTATCCATTTTAGAGTATTTTTGTTTCTTTATTTTTCTCTTTATTTGTTTCCATTTATCATTTATTCTTGAAGGAGTCTATTTTTTTCTTCTCCTTTATTTCTTACTGTATTACGTGTATTGTCCTCATTGTTTAAAAGTTTCATGTTCAATCGACTTCAATGTTTGTTTACATAAAAGGATTTTCTGTTTTTTTTTTTCTTTCTTTTCAAGCATAAATCAATTTTGTAGGGCACTGTAGAATAATAATTGATTTTGATGTTAAACTATTCAAACAGATTTTTAAACGAATAAAATTAAAACAAGATCATCTGATGACTCGTACTGCATGCAAAATAGCCCTTGACTCTGATGCTTAAAGCTGGAGTATAAAGGAGTGGAAAAAGGAACAAAATAGATAAATCTGTGTGCTCAAAAAGAAAGATTTTTTCCTTTTGTACATATATTCACTGTTTCAACTATTAAAACAAAATTCCCTCGCGTAAAGATATTATTCACTGCACTTATCATCATATACATATGTATTTGGTTATTACAATCCTTTAGTCAGAATTACATCTCTTATGGTGTGAGAAGCTAGGTAGTAATCCTGACAAAGGGATTGTAAGGACCAATTATGTATTTATGTATGTATGTATGTGAGTCTTCAACTGATTTAGACTCCGTAATTACCATACAGTCGAAAAGTGTTTGCGATATTCACAGTTTTCCGTTAATTGGAAAACTGAAAATTGTTTCTAAAGCATGGCAAGTTTATTAAAATCTAAAGATAGAGGCTTCTTTATGAAACACTTCGCTAGACAAATCGTAGTATATTGTGAAATACGTAAGTTATTTCGCTTATGGGCTCCAACTATTGGCTGTTGGCAAGTTTAGGTCTCAAAAACTAAATCAGCATGAGGAGAAACACCAGTCAACCGATTAAAAATATTAATTTTTTTCTACACTTCTTCCCTTTTTAAATGTTTGTTATAATAATAAAAGGAATTTGAAAAAACAACGAATTGCAGAACATTTTTTTTTTTTAAAAAAGTAACCCAAAAACCTTAATTTAAAACACATTTTTTCCCTCCTTTTATTTTCAACAATAGACAAAGGGGCTGTCTGTCATCTTAATAAAGTCGTACTCAAACTAAGAGGGACCTACAATTTGAGTTCAAGTGACCTGAGCTATTATTTCGTGCCACAAAAAATAAATTTTATTTAAAATATTTTTTTGTTAAAGAAATGCTTGAAAGTTTAAACAAAAACAAAAAAATAAGAAATTAATGCGTACGAATAAATCCTTAAAGTGACGGTAATTGTTGTAACATGACTTCCATGGAAAATTTTTAATTTCGGGGTTTCACTCATTTTAATATTCCGTTTACTTGTTTTTCACCCTCTTGTGTTTCCTTCTCTATTTTTTCGAAAAACATAATGCAACGTTGATGGCTAAATGATGGCATATTTGGTAAGACATGAAACTCAACACTTGAAAAAAGTTTGAAAAACATTTTCCACAAAAAAAAAACAGAGAAAAACAGAAAAAACCATGTGCTTGAAATGAAATCTTTATGAATCTTTTTATAGCTTTAACACACAACTTTTTCTGGCAGCAAACTTCTACGGAATACTACAAAAACAAACAAAAAAACAAAAGAGGAAATAGTTGGAACAGAAAATAAGTTCGTTGGTTGTTGTAGAAATCATATAATTCCCTATAAATTTGTTCCTTTAGGGTTCCAGAGAACATATCCCTCCCTAAGCGGTTTTAGTTTTTATTTTGCCATTTTTTTCCATCTAAGCAGTTAATTGACCTACTGCGACTGGACTTAGGATGAAGTTGATGCTATTTGTCCATCTAGCAACTAGAATCTGCGTGAAAATGTATTGGGTGTCGTTGTAAGGATTCCTGTTCCTTCACTTTTACTCTTTATCAAAGCGATTCACTGCCTAATCTTCTTGCAACGTCTATTGTTGATACTATAGTCTTTGTTGACGTAAGGCCACGGTTCAAACCTCAGGTCAGACATCAAAACGAAAATATGAACAAATATTTCTTTGGCGACTTCCTCTCAGCAGATTTCTGGCACAAACTCTGAAAGGAAAAAGGAAAATTGCCATGAAATATTTCTCAAAAATCTGTCGTTCGGAGTCGACATTAAATTGTAGGTCTCTCCACTCATTTATAAAATTAGCGCACACAACATAAGTGGTGTGAGAAACTAGGCTTATGTGCCTCATTGAAGGGTTGTAATGACCAATTAAGTGTGTAGGTAAAATAGGACACTATAGCTATAAAACGTATTTTATCAATTATAGATATTAGGAAGTATTTTAAAGAACTTGGTAGGTAATACCACGTTTATGTACATGAAACGTTAATATCGTGTATAGTTTTTTTTTTTTTTGTAATCTTCTAATCTTCCGATCTTCTAAGATCAATACAATGATGAAATCAAAATACTCTTCACAAAGTTGAGCTTAAGAAAATTAAAACAAAAAAAAAAATGATTTTTACGACGAAAAACTTGCCATCACAAGTGAAATCTCGCAACTATAAAAAAGCTGAGTTTATTTTCCTCTTTTCCTCTCATCCAAACAAGTTTTTTCTCTTTAGTTTACAAGCACAACCTAAAAGTATGCTACTAAATTGCTTGTATACGAATATGTTTTGCACTCATTTTCGGGTGGTGGCAATGACAGTTACACTGGCTGCTGGTAGATGGATGCATGAAGCAACAACAATTGTGCTTAATTTTCTTCCTACTTACATACACAAACACAAACACATGCAATAAACAAATTGTTATTTCTACTATTGCCCTGTAATATACTTTCCATTTTGTAAGAAAGCAGAAATACAGAGAAACAGGGAAAGAGAGTGAGAGAGAGAGAGAATATTTTCCCTTTTTTTCCGTAACAGTTGTAGCAGGAAATACGGTGAAGTTTTTATGCTTTAATTCATAATAATAAAATGAATACAACAACTACTACAACAATAATAACAATAATAATAATATTAAAAGTCAGGAAACAAAGGAAATCTACACAGCACAACTGTCAACATGGCATGGCAGAGGAAAAAAATTTTTTTCCTTTTTATGTTCGTTTTACAACCTCAAGACGTCTGAAGTAATTTGGCACATTTTGTATTTCCGGTATTATTTCAAAACAAACAAAAAACACCAGAGGAATGAATGCTGTAGGTAGGAGACAAGAAAATGTGCCTTATGATGATAATCATTTGATTTAATTTAACAAAATTTAAATCGTACAATATAAACCGTGTTACATTTCCTTTGCACCACATTCGACAATCATTTAAATGCAACAGAATTTAAATTTGTTGATTTTCTTCTTGATGTAAATGCGACTTTTTGGATTCATTTAAAGAGTTAACACAAAATTTTCTTTCTTAAGTTGATTTCATTCATAGATATGTTAGTTCAATTGATTGCAACGTTGAGATTTGTATGGAATTGTATGCGTGTAAGTGTGTTAGAATTACGACCTAGTTTCACACACTACTTATGTTGAGTGCGTTAATTTTATACTTGAGTAGCGGGACCTACAGTTTAAAGTAGTCTCGGAACGACAGATTTTATGTCACTTTTCATGACAATTTTTATTTACTCTCAGAGTTTTTGTCAGAAATCTGCTGAGAGGAAGTCGCTGAAGGAAATATTTTTCCTGTTATTACGTTTTGTTGGAGATTTTTGACCTGGGGTTTGAACCGTGGCCCCACGTCTAATAAGCAAACACGCTACCTATTAGACTACGGCGACTACAGTTTGTACGAAATTTCACATTTGTTTAGTCATGGTGACGAAAGATCAGTGTTGCTTTTATCCTAAACAATGCTTGGATTTGCAAGCTCATGAACTCATGCCAGAAGAAGCAAGGCATGTAAATCTGGTTGAAAGCATGAAGACAAAGCATAACGCACCCGTTTTTTGCAGTTTTATTTATTTTAGAGTTTAATTGATATTTTTATGCGATTTTTATAACCATCACTGTAATTTGGTGTAACATTTAAATAACATGTGTCTAATTGTGGTTCTCATGTTATTCAGTCTTTTCTAATGTTAATGTTGTTGCTGTTGCCGTTGTCATAGTCGTTTTAGTTGCTGTTTTGTTAAACAAATGAACATAAAAATGTTTTAACATATACACACACACACACACACATACAAGCAAGTATTTACCATGCATCAAACAAATATTTTTTATACTCATATATTCCTGTATACATAAATGCGAGTGGGTAGTTTGGAAAGTTTTTGAAAATTAAATTGTAGTAAAGAAATGTTCATGATTACTTCAATATGTACACAAGTCTTGAGGATAATGTTTTACAGTAATTGATCGTACTCAACAAATCCAGAATATATGTGGAAGCATATGGACCATCCAATCAAGCTTCCAGAATTTATGTGATGCTCCTATCGATGAATGTGACCAGATGTGAGCCAAATGGAACACATTTCCTCACCTAGTGAGCAATAGTTTTCTTGAGGGAAACAGCTAATCGTATAGGATTACTTGGTACTGTAATCAAACGCAGCTGCTTCATGGCAATTCATCAGAAGCATTAGATATTGATGTTCTTGTAATGCAGTGGTTGGTGGCCAAATGATTTTATTTCTAAAGCTTAGCTTCCAGTTAAGCAAAGCTACTGTCTTTTAAACATGCAATATAATCAATCAATCCATTTGTTTAAAATGTTTAAAAAGTGGATTTCTTTTTACGTTAACTTATGAAACAACCCTCGAACTGTTTTTTCCATACACAAAAACCATTTAATGGATATAATTTATGTACATAATCAGTAACAATTAGTCGCAAACAAACAAAATACCCTCACCCCACCCGACATATAATTCGGAATACTATTTGGCCTCCCCCCAACCACCATTCATTTAAAGATTCAGCTCAGCTGCAGAGAACGGAGAGAGTGAGAGGTGTTGGTGAGAAGTATTTAATTTATGATATTAATTAAATTATATTAAAAATATTTATTTTGTGTTATTGTTGTTGTTGTTGTTCTTGGTGCCATTGCTGTTGTTTTATGATTGTATCACACAGCAAAAACAATGTCAATATTTAGTGTGTCGACAATGAAGATGTCAGGGTTGAAATTTGTTTCATTTTTTTTTTATTCTTTTGGTTCAATGTTTTCCTGGCGTTCATTCTCTCTCTTTCTCTTGTTCGTTTTACTTTAATTGTTGTTTGCCAAGCTTACCCATTCTGCTTTCAAGAGTATCTAGACAAAAAAAAAGTGAAATAATTGTGTTCATTTTTTTCTTTTGTATTGTTGTCGTTGCTGCTGTTGTTGTTGTTGTTGTTGATTTATTTTTTGACATTTTAATTAATTAAATTTAAATCTCTCCTTTACAGAGCAATCACTTACGACAACATTTTTATTTTTAAATCAAAAAAAAATTTAAATAAAAAATCATAAAAAAATCCTGAAAAAAAAGAAAGAAAACGACTAGAAAAAAACCAAAATGATTTTAAATGTTATTAATTTCAATTTATTTAATGGTTCTTTATGTATTCATAAACAGAAGAATATGCATACTGTCAGAATCATAGTGTACAGCAATAAAAAATTAATTTAAAATTATTTATGGAAAGTATACCGAGAGTGTACTAAACGGGATTAAAGTTTAGAGTACTTTGTTTTTATCGAAGATTAAAGGATATGGTATAATCATTGCTGCAGTTGTTAGGGTGTTGCCACCATACGATCAGTGTAATGCCCTCAATCTTAGTAGCATATACCTATAATGTCTCTACCAATCCTGTTGGTCTGACAAACTTCAGCATGTTGTAAGACAAACTTCATGCCTAGTACTTGATACACACCCAATCTGATGATAAAGGCTCCTCATCACAAAATCTACATTTGAGTTCGAGGCGAACCCTTCTCTTTGAGTGTCGGATGACTATCGCAGGCTACTCCTTGATAGTCTGAAGCATAAGTAAAATCTCTTTTTTTAGCTTGAGAAGAGTTCCCAAAGGATACCTCCTTAAGCATAGCCTAACTTTTTAGATTTATTCTGTCCCTATCGGCGGTATAGAAAGTCCCCTATTCGCACGACCATCTGTCTGTCCATTAACGTGAATACTCACATGACCTGAGATCCAGCAGAAGTTGGTACTATTTCTCCTGGCTATCCGATTCAGCTTATCACACAGTCCCATAGTACTCGGCAGTTTATGCTATATGAATGTAATACTCGATTGACGACCCGTCAGTCAGATAATATAACTACGTTGTCCCGTCCCTTGTGCGAATTGAATTGAACTCATCTTTCGAGACCTGACCTGAGATGCAGCAGCAGTTGTTACTATTTTCCTTGGCTCTCCAATTCAGTTTGTCAGACAATCCCATAGTACTCTTCAGTTTATTTCATACGAGCGTAGTACTTGGTTGACGACCTGTCTATCAAATAATATAACTACGTTGTCCTGTCCTTTGTTCTTCGTGTCCGAATCGAATTGAGCTCATCTTTCGTTGGTGAAGTCTTCTGCTGGGAAAATTGTCTAGAGTTTCTTCATGGTAGCAGCATATTTCATTGTGGGACTAAGAACTGTCTCTTGTTTCACTGTTCTTATTCCACAAAATGGTCTCTCTATTAAAAGATTACTTACCCTCCAAACGACTTCATTCACTCTTCATACTCAGTGCCGTTGTGAAGCATTTCCCGAACTCATATAGTTTTCTCTTTCTTCCCTGGAGCGGACAGTTAATGACAGAACTAACAGTTACTCGATTTGTTGGCTCACAATGCCTCCTTAAGGACCTGTGCTCCTCTGTATGATATCAACGTCCTCCAGCCTCATTGTAGGACAGTTTTTCATTACTCAGTTTACATCAACACATGCCAGTCTCTCTATCTTATTCAACTCTATCTCAGCTATTTTTCAGTTCCTTCTGCCTACCCAACAATCGATTTATGTACATATGTATGTATGTCAGTCACTGTATAACAATGAAGGTGTACAAATAAATCGATAAACCTAATGGAAGGCTTCTTACTCCTCCTATAATGAATTCAATTAAGAAAAGCTACGAGTTGAAAGAGTTTGTTACAGAAATATGCATAAAAAAATATGTTTAATTCCCGTTTTAAATATTTTCTCTGTTCTGTTCTTTTTTCTCTCTTTTAATTGTATTCTATTACTCACAACTGCCATGACTGGCAAGAAAACTTAAAAGAAAATGAAACTTTTTAACCGAAAACTTTGATTATTTACCTTAAAACTTTTAATGATGGATGACTTGACACTACCGGCTTCAAATTTAAATTTTCTCACACCCGAAAAAAGTTTTGCAAACGCTTTTCGTCTTCAGCGTGCATTGTAAGAGGGGCAAGAAGTAAAGGCGTTAATAATGAGTTAACATGATTCAATTTTTTAAATAAAAAGGAAATTTTATTGAAATTTATAAGACATTTACCGCGTACAAACGGAGCTTTGAGATGACACAACAAGGCTGCCAGTAAGTATTGCAATTCGAACTGGCAGTACACGTAGAACGTTTTTATTTCTTTCAAAATTTCATTTTTCATTTCTTATCCTTTTGAAGGTTCAATTTGTGTTCATTTCTTTTTTTTTTTGTCTTCCACGTTTTCTTCAGTTGCTGTTTCTATTCCTGTTTCCATTTTGAAAAAAAAAAAATTAAAAAAATTCACAATAAAAATACGAAATTTATCAGGTGAGATCTACAGAAACAAATGACATGAACGTGAGTCTCAATTTTTATTCAAATACACTCACTTACACACACACACACACACACACAAAACGTTTCGGCACACAAACGGAGTCATATAGCCATAACAGAGAGCAGTTTTCGTTATGAGAGGAACATGAAAATGTATTTGTATTTGAAATTCTCGTTCTCCTTCCATTTTCTTTGTTGCTGCTGCCAGTGAGTGAGTAAATCGAAACACAAATAATCGTTTGCTGTGGAGTTAGTGGAACAAGTGTATGCCTGTGTGTGTGTGCATTTAGAAATACAATGCGAGTAAGTTCAGGGCTGGAAAGTGTTTTAATCGATTTATGATTCTTCTTCTTTCCAATTTTTTTTTTTTGAGATTGTAAAATAAGACACGGGAATAAATTTTAAAGAAAGACTTAAGCAAAGTTATTTCGAATATTTTCTGCTCTTTTTTGTTCTTTTTTTTTTGCTTTTTTTTGGTTTTTTTTTTGCGAAACATAATCGTTTTCTCAATTCAATGTCTCTTCATTTGGAGACAGGTGTAGTGTCACATCAGTCTGAGGTTTTCAAATAGAAAATACGTGATAATTTTGCACAAAAAAAAATTATAATCTGCATGCGAAGAGTGATAAATCTTAAATAATACAATTCGGAATTCGGAAGCTGGGACAGAGTAAGCCTATGGCATAGTGCTTATTAAATACAAGATGCTTGCAATGAATATCGTTTAAAATTTATTTTGTAGCAGAATATTCTTCAATAGAAAATTATTTTCTCATTGCAAATGTTTTTTTTTTTTTTGCAAATTCCTTGTCTATATTGTTGAAGACATTACCACTAATTAACCCATTTCCGCCCGCTGTACTATATATAGTACTCAACTTAAAGTCGAAGTAAAACTTACAAAATGTAGTTTTTTATTCTGGAAACGCTTGCTACCAGTCAATAAGAGTACATGCAACATCCACGTAGCTGTAGTAAATCATAGTTCAAAAATATCAATGAGGAGAATCCCCATTTTGGCTAGCGATTTATTTCTTGTGGGATTGTGAATGGTTATTTAGTTTATTTTACATCAGTTAACTCTGAAGAACGTTGAAAAGCAGTTTATTTACTGGATAACATCACATTCTAATAAAAGCAATATAAAACGGTTTAGTGCGTATAGAATTTTTTGAGCTATAGCATATTAAATGTTGCTGTACTAAGTTTAGTACACTGGGCGTTCAAGGTAAGATAAAATATTGCAGTGAAGACGTTTTCATCCCGGCATTGTGCTTTAGAATAAAAGTTTTTCCTGGTTTTTTGATTGCTTTTTTTGAATAGCGTCTTGTTATTAATTAAAAAATACTTTGGAAGATATAAAATGGCGAACCGACGTAGCAAAAACTATTTTGGGTTGGAAGAGGCAATATGTGACATTATTAGCCAAGATAATGAAAACGTTAGTTACGATGTAGTTATGCTGCCACCCGATTTAGATGTTCTCACTGACGAAGAGGAAGGTGGAGACGATAAATTATATGAAAATAAACTACCTCGAGATGTGCCCGGCAATATAGAAGTGGTTACTTACAGACCACCAACAAAACCCGAAGAACATGCAGTTTACTTTGATAACTTTTTTACAAACTACGATCTTCTTGTAGACCTGAAGAGCCTTGGATCCATTGATTTCATCAAAAGATATGCGTAAAAAGCCTAGAGCTGAATATGACCATAGGTTTGATAAAGCAAATGAAATTCTTATGAAAGATAGTAATGTTTGCAGGATTATCTTGTTTACTTATTTAGTGGACTTGACTGTTTCAAATGCATGGAGACTATATTGCATTGCAAACACTAATAATCGTGTTGATCAATTATGGTTTCGCAGACATATAGCACGAACACATCTCAGTGACAAAAAGGACAATAAATGTAGGCAAACATCTTCCAGAATTGAAGGAGAAGAAAAAAATAATGGCCACAACCCCCAAAAAAATTCCAAATCAACTTCGACGTGTCATATCCTCAAATCGAGTTAAAACATCATGTTGTAAGTGCCTGAAAACACTTTGTTTGGAAAGAGGATGTTTTGCAAAATACCACACGTAACCGCCCATTGTACTAAACTTAGTACACCTCAAAAACCACAACTTAGAATATTTTTTTTGTTTTTTTTCTTTTATAGTACTATAAAAAATGTTATTTAAATCTAAAAATAAAGATTGAATTTTAAAAATTGTTTGTGGTTCTCATTTGGGCGTTAATGGGTTAAACTATGCTTGCAGCTGTCAAAATTCCCATGTACTTTATGATAAATGAACACCATTCTCAATAGTTTGGTTATGAGCAATGTAAACAAGGAAACGTTCGTTCATGAATTAATATTAACAGCTTCTTATCTCAGAGTTGTATAGGGTAGGCCATGCAAAGATTTTTTTTCTCAATAAATGGCAACTCTAATATAAAACGAGCTCAACCGATTATTCAAAATGGGTCGTGATATCAAAAAGTTAACTGATTGTGATTGTAAAAACCTATTGCAAGATTGAAAAAAGCTACACAGAGGCCGCTGACAAATTTTAAAAGTGTTCGATTCAAAATTATATTGAATTTATAAACAGAATACGGACAGTGGCCTATTGCGCCAGTCGCTACCTTAAATATATTGTTGCCTAAACTAGAACGTTGTTCAATACCATTATGAATAACTCGAAATACCGCGCAGTATTGCCAAGTAATTTTACGAAATATTTCTTCTAAATGCTTAAGTTATAAATCTGAAGATCAATTTTAAAGGTAGAAAAACAGAAAAGGCAAGAAGGAGAAAAGAGAACGATTGGAAAGCACCCACGAATCTATTAATTCATTCCCTTCCAAATCATTCATCTAAAAGATCTCTGACCTCCCAGAGTAAACAACAACAACTACCATCAAAGGTATAAACAACGATTCTCGTCTTAGCAATGAACCCTGTCACGGCGGATGCTGTATACTCGTATATACAATAACAAGAATATTTGGTCAGCTGCGACATCGTGAAAAGATGCAAAGTGTGGTAAAGGTGCGCCGTCGCTATACAGTCACTATAACAACTCATTGCATTTTCTTAAAGAGAGTTACCCATATGCTACCATCGACAGTAAGCCTATTATCATCCATCGGGAAAAAAAACTTGACTCACAAGCTCCTTAACGCAACAAAGAGTTTTCATTTAGTTTCCTTATCCAATAATTAATTTGAAATGCAAATATTTTTTTAAAGTTAAATTTAGTTTCAAAATTTTTACAACTTCCTCCCAGAATAAATTTTTAATGGATAAGAATATTTTTTTGTTTTTAAATTTCCACTTCCCTATTACTCAGTTGCCGTGCGCCACTCTACTGTCTACTGTCGAAATCTGTGTCACAATGTGTTTTTGTTTAACTGTCAGTTTTAGACATTTCATGTGCGTAAAACAAATCCTCATAAAATGAATTCCTCCTCATAAAACAAAATTCTCTACTTTTGAAATATAACATGATGTACATGTGTATGTATACGTATATATACACTCCGTTAGAGAAAGAACAACAACATAAGAATATAAATTTTTATAACATTTTTACAGCGATTTTACAGCAATTTTTATACACAAAAAAAAACAGAAACCCCTACTCCATATGCCTTCATTTTATTTTATTTTTTTTTTCATTTAATGCCAGCCATCAACTCTCATACGTGAATTTGAATTCGAAAAAAAAAAATTCGGATCCATTAAACACGTTTAGTTTAGTTTCCAGTTTTTGTTGTTGTTTTTTTTTAGGCAAAAAAACTAAAATTTTTCTTTTCGTTTCACTTCGTTTTCTGCCAGTTTCATACTGAAGAAGCGTTTAAATGATCGTATGTACATATGTATGTGTGGGAGAGAGCATTGGATACGGAATGTTAATGTTATACACACACACTGATTACAGGAATCGTTTGCTGTTGTTGCGTGTACAGAAGAGCATCGGAAGCAAACACACACACACACACTCGCTCTTACAGTCAAACTCATCATCACTTATGTGATTATGATTATTATATAACGGTAACGATGAAATGGAACCCTTCATTTCCTTTGCTTCCGGCTATCAATTATGACAGCCGTTCGCTTACTTGGCATCATTATTTCTGTCTCCTGTCTTAGACTCCTTTCTAATGAGGTTTCTTTGGGATGAACATGAAATGAAGAGAACGAAAATAATGGCAAATCATTTGTAAAGATAATTCGCGATAATCGTTATTCCATTTAAAGGTGCCTAAAATTAAATTAAATTGAATTAAAAAGCAGAAAAGCATTTAAAACTCCTATAAAACAGGCATTAACACTTTAAAAAGGCTGCAAAAAAAAAAAAAAAACACAAGTGCTTGTATGGATGAAATTACAGGAAAAGGTGGCTTTATATTAATTTCTTTGGATCACAAACATTGAAGGAAACGTTATAAGACAAGAATCTATTAAAAAGTTTTTGTAGATATGTTCGACAATCGTGTGGAGTGCAACAGAACATCATCCCATATTGCATTTCTTTTGAAACGTTACTTTATTTGTTTTTCCCCAGACTGAAACTTTATTTTACACAATTAGTCGCAGCATTAAATTACGAAATCATGTTCTGGTATGTTATGATGGCCACTCCAATAGTGGCCTGTGGAGAAATTGTCTCGGTAGGCACAACAATTCAGAAAACAGCTTAAATTGAGTTGGAAAAGATACGGAGACCAGCATGTATTTGCTTAACAGGGACAATGAAAACACCGTTCACCACGGCCGGGAGGCAAAACCTGAGACAATGTCTCGGTTACAATCATGTGCGACAATTCTTACCTAAAATTCATTGGAGAGTGACCTACAGAATCGAATGGCTATACAAATAAGTCAGGAACAGATCAGGGAACATTAGCGGGAGTGTTTGTGTTCCAAATTTAAATCTTCCGTGGTCATGGAGAAGTTCGCGAACATATTCCAAACGGAAGTACGTATTTCTCATAGAAAGATGTGCTCAATTTATACTGAACAGAAGGTACAAAGGAGGGAACATAGCAATAGCCAAGCTCTTATGAGATTAAATCGAAGACAGGAAAGCTAAATCAGAGAAGGTGGGACCAAGATTCAGTTCAGTCAGTCTTGTGTGAAAACGCGGTGTGTTTAAAGAGAGTAATCGTGGTGAGAAGATCTCCGTTATAACGATCTATCGAACAATTATTTAGTGATTGTTATTGTTTATGCAAAGGATATTAACAGCGGTATAACACAAACAAAGCAATTGTTGTTGTTTACATCAAGTTGCGAACAGTGGCACACAGAATTGTGTGAATAATAAAGAATTTTAAAGAAAACTAAACACAAATTTATTTCTATTTGCAATCTACGAGCACATATTTGAATCATTTTTAAAAGGTAAAAATGTAACAATATCGAATGCTGTAGCAAATAAGATCACACCGGGTCCTGTGTGATTTCTGTGTTGTTATACGTGTTTCAAATTGAATCAAATTTTATTACAAAATTGTTAGTTATTTAATTACAAACAAAGAAGGATTCTTCTGTTTCCAAAATAAAACTAAAAACAGAAATCTTTTTTAACATATAATTTTCCACTGAAACCAATAAAAAAAAATTTTTTTGTTTAAAAACTTTTCCTTTTTCAAAAATTTTACTCACTTTAGAGACATCACTTGAATATTAAATAAACAAATCCAATGTACAATAACAAATATTTATAAATAAAAAATATAAAATGAAATAAAACAACAACAAAATAAAAATTGCATTTTCTTTAGCACAGAAACAAAAAAAAAATATCATCGTCCGGTATATGTATTCCCTTAGCAAGATGTCAGTCAAATATTTATTGGTCTCTCTCATGTAATAAATAAAAACAAAAACAATAACAAACAAAGAAATAAAATTCTAATAAAAAATAAAACTAATTTGGAAGCAGCCACCTAGTTTTGTTGTTGTTGTTGTTGTTGTATATTTGCCTGTCGTTCTAGTGTGCTTGTAAATAAACTGAACGGGATTCGTATTTAAATCGAAATTCCTTGGGTTCTTGTATTTTTATAAACTTTTCTTGTCTTTCACACACACACGCACACACACTCTTCAAATAATAAAAATATTGGTTTTATTTTCTTTATTTTTTTGTTGTTTTTGTATTCCCTTGTCTGTTAAAAGTTTTATTTGGAACACAAAACATATTCTGGATTTTTGTTTTTGGTTTTTTCTAAACGAATTCAATAAAAACACACCGAACTACATACTTACACTCCATGACACTTTTGCATTTACACTTACGCACATACACATTCACTTGCACTTCACTACTTACTCTTACCAATACATCAACACACCTTTATGTGCAAGAGAGTTTTGTTGTTTCTGTTGTAGTATTGCATTACAAGCGCTAAAATTGAAATTCAACTGAAAACCTCAAACTTTTCTCAATGCTCTCTGTTTTCAGGCCCCAAGCCGGTAAAGTTTAAGATGTTTTGTTAAGTTTTTATGTGCCATCTGTAACATTATTACAGAATTGTTCACTTTAACAGAATTTATGTTCGATATTTTCATGTTTTGCCATTTCATTCCATTTCTTCTTCTTGTCTGCGTTTTAATTTTCTCTTCATTTACATGCTCGCACATTTCTTCACATTTTGCTCATCAACCAACCAGTCATCCATGCAACCAAACAACCAACCAACCATCCGTTTGGTCCATTTTTATTCATCAATCTCTCCATCCATCCATCCATCCATCCAGCAGCAGTCATCCATCTGCAATGCATAAACATTGACAGTCACCACTGATGTTACTGCACAACCAAAGGCAGCGGAGGTAACAACACCAACAACAACTACCATTTGGTATTTTTTTTTCTCTTTGTGTTGTGCTTGTTCTGGTTCTGTTTCTGTTTTTGTTTTTGTTTTTGTTTTTGTTTTGCCTTTAACAGCTCAAATAACGTATCGTATATTTTGCATGTTTGTGGTGGTAGTGGTAACACTAGTATGTGTTGTAAAACAACAATAACAACATCAGCAACAACAAACGACGAAGAAACATTTGAACGAATCAACAAACATTCGTTAAAATCGTCACTTCGTTTACGGTAGTTGTTTTTTAGTTGTTCTTGTTGTTGTGGTGGTTGTAGCTGTTGTTGTTGTTGTTTTACATTTTTAACCCAATTTTTGTCGTCATCGATTTACAACAGCAATACATACGAGAATTTATTATTCTTTGTTGTTATTGCTTTCACTGTTTATTTTAACCCATTTAACATAAGCCTGTGAACTTTTACATTCCACATGCTGTTGTTAACAGAAAGCTTTTGTTCATAGTATGCAATGGCTTTCAAACTGTTATGAAAGGTTGAAACTGGAATGAAATTCATTTTTAATTTAAGAATTTAAAACAATTTGTGTGCCTTAAATGAATGTCTTTAAAAAAATATTTTTAATTCGCTTTTTTCTGAAATGCAAATTTATTAAGATTGTTAATAAATTTATTGAGTGACACCCTAAAGTATGCTTAACTTTTTAGCATAATAAATAATCTCGTTTAAGAAAACATGGTTCAATTTTCAATATTTCTGGACGACTACCACCATCTCGCCTAAAATCTCGACCCACACAAAATTAGTCCATCTATCCCACTACCACGGTTGGAAAGAGCACCCTCTGGACTACCATTTGCAATTTCTCTCTGACCTTCTTTACAATTTGAAGTGTGCTTACTTCTACCTGCGGCTTAAATCTCAGTTGCTTACTCTTTGGATCTGATAATGTGACCGATACTTTTTATAGAAGCGTCTCTTGTAAAGACTGTCATACAGGACGTCACTGCTGCTCTTCGGACAATTCAAAACGCAAATCATAAGTTTAAACTGGCTACTGACTTCATTGCAAAAAAAGTAACTAAAACTGCTGCTTTTAAACTTCCATCCATACTCTGTTCTAATGAGACACAGGCTACAGGGTACTGCCTCTTTATGTTTGTTTTCCTAATGTGATTTTTACATGTAGATCTACAACGATATCTTTGGATTGAACTCAACCAGAAGTTAGATTTGGATTCTATGTATATCAGGGGATTGGTGAAGACATTTGGCTTCATCCTGGCGGGCGACTACTGTGTTCTCCAAGCTGAAGTTTTTCTAATGTACGGAACTGTCAGCTGATTAAGGTTTTATGTATGAACTGTATACAGCAAAAATTTTGGAAATGAGCAGCTTTAAAAGACGGACATCTTTTAATGATATGATGAGATTTTCTCTGGCTGATAGGCCAATTAAGTCAGGTACTAAGCTCGGTTCAAATTTTAGGTCAGACATCAAAACAAAATAAAACAAATATTTCTTCGGCAACTACCTCTCAGCACATTTCTCGCAAAAACCCTAAGAATAAATAAAATTGTGACTTTAAACTGTAGGTCCCGGCTTATATTCAGAATTTCATGAGTGCTTATGGGTAGCGAAAAAACGATTCATTGCTGATCTCTAATACCCACCCTGTTACACTCTATAAAACCTCAAATTTACTATCGCAGCGTATGTGTAATAAATATTTACTTGCAGCTCAAGGCAACACTTATACGTCCTATGGACTGCATTTTCTGTATGCTACACGAAGATGGGAGAATTTTTATTAAAGAAGAGAGATAGAATGTTATTTTTTTTATAAAGTTCTTTATTGTTTTTAAGTTTTAATTCATTTAAATTTGATTATTGCTATATTATATACAATTACAATAAAATTAAACATTGATTTTAAATAATGAGACATTTTTGAAGTGATTTTGCAATTAAAGAGTTGGCAACTGAATAAACGAAATTTTAATTTTAACTTGAATGCAAGTAAATGAATGAAACGAGAATGGTATTTAATGTTCAATTAAAAAAAAACACAAGCATGAGTGAGATAGAGAGATGAGAGTACTTCTCTTTTTACCAGACTTGGCTTGGAAACTTATTACCATCTTACAACCTGGCAAGTTGGTAAAAGTTTACTAAAGGCTTTGGTTTTTTGTTTTATTCTACTGCATCTGCTTCTACTTTTAAATTCTTTTCGGTTTTCTTTGTTCCATTTTTTCTTTTTCTTTCGCTCCTTTTAGACTGGCCAATGTGATGAGGAGGTAACAACAATAAATGAACTCAATTAAACAAGTTGTTGCTATTGTTGTTCTCGTTGTTGTTGTTTATCTACGTACACTTTCCATATATTGTGAGTTTTGTGTAGAGACTGCATTGCACATATAAAATCTGCTTTTTAATCGGTGTTGCAAGTCGGTGTGCCATAAAGCAAATTGTCCAATTTCAATTTTCTATTCGTATCAACGGGTGGTGCCCCATGGCCGGGACGTCCCCAAAATGTATCAAAGACCATAAAATGTTGATTGCACTCGTCTCGGTCGAGCTGTTGAGCCAGGCTAATCGAACGTCTTTTCTGTGCGACTTGTATGTTGAGGTCATGCAAGTACTCGTAATGTGAGTCGGCAGCTGCTGCAGCTGTGTGAAGTCTAATGCGATATACAGTAGATGCCATTATATATGTATATACACAAACAATGTTCTTGTTCTTGTTGTTTTTTGTTGATGTTGTTTTTTACTGTAGTTTTAGCTGTTAATGTGTAGTTGTGCATAATGATAGTTGTTGTTGTTGTTATTGCAGTTGTTAATTTAGATTAGTAAGTGATTCTGTTGTTGTTGTTGCTGTTTTTAATTTTTTTTTTCAATAAAAAGAAAGAAGGGGGAGGGAAAATAAATGTTGCTTATGTGGGAAGAGGGCAGTACGTTGTATTATAATAGAATAATAGTAGTTGCATTTGTTGTTGTTGTTGTTGCTTTTAATTGCATTCAATTCTTTTTCAATTGCAATTTAATTACAATCGTTACAGTTCTGCGTAATTTTTTATTTTTTTTTTCATTCATTTGTACATAAAATAACACGCAAATATACGCCCACATACACACATACAAATACATTAAAAACATTAAGAAATTTACACATACAAACACATACACATATAGCAAAGAAGATATTAAATCGATGTACACACATATAATAGAAAAGAAGAGAGAGAGAGAGAGAAAGTTAAAGAGAAAAAGTTATAAAAATAATGTTAAGAACAGGAAAGAACGATTTGATTCGTATTTACAGGCACAAGTGCTTTAAGGAGTTTTAAGCAAGTGATGATAAGGATCACTCATTGAATTATAAGCAAATGGGTAATGTTCTTCGAATGGGAAATGTTATGAAGGTATGGAATGATTAAATTTTTGTTTGTATGAAATCAAATATTTTTGAAAACCAAAAAAAAAAAAAAGAAATAACAACAAATGACATCATATTCGTATTGTTTTTATTTAAAATTGAATAACAAAAAAAGTTTAATGGTTACCTTTCGTCCAAGTAAATAGTTTATAAATCTTTGTATACGTGTAATTTAACTATGTTCTGTGATTCATTCGTACTCACTACAACGTCGATTTATAAGTACAACTTGACATCATCAAACTCATTCGAAATATGTTTGATTCGTCGTTTCGAATCATTCATCAAAATTTACAGTCTTAGTTATTGTTGGATTTACAACAAAAGAAAAACGGACACACATAAGCAAAACAGACAGAGTAGCAAGCAGAGCAAACAAACGGCCATCTAGTGAGTATTTTAGTGTTCGTACGCGATTCATTCTTATTTTGTGATTCGTTTATATGTTAAGTTATGGAGAGCCGAAATCAATAACATCATAAGTTTTGTTAAGTATGAATATGATGAGTACTTCAAACTTTGATTATGAGTAGAAGAGCTTCCATGATATTAAAATAAGTATGAATGCGTATAAGTAAGAGAAATTATGAGTTAGATTCCATTCTACTCATCTTTTTGAATACTCATTGCTGATCACTGGTCACTACTCACGCTACTCGTTGTGTCTAAGTTGTGTTGGAATCTGGAAAGACTTACGAACCCAGTCTCAATCAACTCATATTTTTATAAAAACACAGAGTTGCACGTGGTATCAAATAAGTTCGAATCTCTAAAGTAAACTTTAAAGGAAACCACCAAAATCCACTATCGTGAATGAAATCCTACTTAACTTAACTTACTTAATTGGTCCTTACAACCCTTTTAATCAGGATTACAACTTAACTTCTCCCACAATCCATATTGTGTGTGTTAAATTTATCCTTGAGTGGCAGGACCTACAGTTTTAAGTTCACCCCGAACGACGGATTTTTGAGAAGCTTTTCATGGCAATTTTATACAATCTCAGAGTTTTTGCCAGAATATTTTTTCAGATATCGTTTAGTTGGATATATCTGACCTGAAGTTTGAACCGAGGCCTCACATCTAATAAGCAAACAAACACGACCATTTCGCTTTCTATTTTAGACAATTTTAGTACTAAAAAATAAAAATAAAAGAAGAAGCGAATCTGTTCATTACTGATAATCAGAATGATTATGTTTATGATTATGATCATGATAATGACGATAAGTATGATGGTGATGTTAACGATGTGATAATTTAAAAGCAGAAGTAAAAGTTTTTAATTTTCTTATACCATGTTCACATATAAGCAGGTTAGCTAGGTTATCGTGGTTATCGAGGTTATCTCGTAACCAAGCTACAAATGTATGAGGTTAACCATACAATTTGTATGAAAAGATAACCAAGTTCAGCTGTAGGTTACCTCATAACCTAGTAAAATACGCATTGTTGCATTGAAAAGTATTCAATAAAATACTCAAAAATGCAACGCTTTATATCTATTGTGAATAGTATATTGACTAAAATTTGACAGCAATAGAAAAAAAAACATTTGCTATGGAGAAGATACATACAAAGATACATACATACAATACATTACAAATGCATACAGCTGTCAATTTCTGTCATTCTCGCATATGTTTAGGTTATATTTGTCATATGTGAACGCCACAAGGTTATCTCCAAGGTTAATTTTAGATAACCATAACCTTCTTATATGTGAACGTGCTATTACCTTTCGTCCAAGTAAATAGTTTATAAACCTTTGTATACATGGCCCGGATAGGTCGCTACCATAAGCACTCATGTAATTTTGAATATAAGTGAGTTTCAACAATATTGTTACGCAAATGGAAACGACCTAATATCATTTCACATGAAAACAATAACCAAAAGCTACAAAAACAAAGACCGTGAGTATGAGAGAGATAGATAACGAAAACGCAACAAGAGGCAATGTGTACACAATACACACGACGCAAATACACGCTAACAAATACATCGAACCTGTTCCAAGTAAACCAACAACAAACACATGTGGTCGCGATAGAGTTCTCGAGAAGGCGAGAACACAAACCTTCTACTGCAAGAATGTTCGTTAGACTGTTTGTGTTGGACTATAAAAGTGCAAGACAAAGCAGGCAACAGTCAGTAATAATTCGGTCAGTCTTGTGTGAAGACACGTTGCGTTCGAAGTAAACAGTCAGTTTGAAGATCGCTGTTGTGAAGATCTCCACTATACGGATCTAACGTACAAGTGTTCCTTTTTGTAAGCAGAGAAACAGAGAACAAGCAAGTCGTTGCTGTATCGTGAAGTTGTATACGGTGGCACATTAAAGTAGTGTGATCAATAAAGAGTTTAATTGAAACGAAACACATATTTGTTTTTATTTTGGTTTGCAGTCAACGAACTCACAATCTAAACGTTTTTAAAAAGGGAAAAACCTAAAAATATTGTAATTTAACTACAACGTTGATTTACGCGTACAACGTTGACATCATCAAACTCATACCATTCGAAATATGTTTGATTCATCGACTCTAATTATTCATTAAAATTAACAGTCTTAGTTGTTGTTTATTTTACAACAAAAGAAAAAAGCTACATAAGCACAAAAGACAGAGCAAACACACAACAATCTTTAGTAAGTATTTCAGTGTTCGTTCGGAATTCATATTTATTTTGTGCTTCGTGTATATGTTATGGAGTGCCAGAATCAATCCTCATCTTTTTGAATACTCATTGCAGATCTCTGGTCCCTACTCACGGTACTCGTTGTGTCTAAGTTGTGTTGGAATCTGGAAAGACTTACGGAACCCAGTCTCAATCAACTCATATTTTTATAAAAACACAGAGTTGCACGTGGTATCAAATAAGTTCGAATCTCTAAAGTGAACTTTAACATAACCCACAAAAATCTACTACCGTAAATGAAATCCTACTTAACTTAACTTACTTAATTGATCCTTACAACCCTTTTAATCAGGATTACAACCTAACTTCTCCCACAACTCCGAACGACAGATTTTTGAGAAGCTTTTCATGGTAATTTTATTCACTCTCAGAATTTTTGCCAAAATATTTTTTCAGATATCATTTAGTTGGATATATCTGACCTGAAGTTTGAACCGTGGCCTCACGTCTAATAACCCAACACACTACCTACTCAGCTACTTCGCTTGCCATCTTAGACAAATGCAGCCAATTTTAGTATTAAAAAATAAAAATAAAAGAAGAAGCGAATCTGTTCATTGGTGATAATCAGAATGATTATGTTTATGATTATGATCATGATGATGATGATAAGTATGATGGTGATGTTAACGATGTGATAATTTAAAAGCAGAAGTAAAAGTTTTTAATTTTCTTGCAGTTTTACTGTACCAACTCTCGAATTAAACTTTCTTTTTAACTTTTTTTTTCATATCTGCAGTTGTATGCCAAAATGGAGAAGGAAATTTTGGTGTACATATTTCAATTTGTTTGTATTGGTATCGTAAAATGCGCCACCGTTTGTGTGTGCATGTGTACGTGAATGTATGTATAATGTTTCCTTTTGTAATGACACTATGAAATGCGAGAATACGTTTGCCATTTAACGTATATGCAATGTGAACTTTTTTAAGCAACATGTTGCTGTTGTTGTTGTTGTATTAGTGCAATTTGTATTTTTAATGTTACTGTTGTTGTGGTTTCTTAAATTGTTTCTATTATGGTTATGGTTGTTGTTGATGTTATTGTTGTTGTTCATGTTCAGATTCAATTTGGATGCGTACCTATCGTTTGATGCTGTACGTTTTGTAACATCCGTTGTCGATAAACTAATGGGACGTTCAAAAGCACGTCTACGTGCCAACAATGGCACCAATTCAACGCCACTATTATCGGGCATTTTAATGTCAACGCCAACACCGCCACCGCTACCACCACCACCACAATTGCCACCACCAATGGTGGCACTATTATCGGTTGTCGTTTCAAACGTTTTACTGTGCCTCAACAAACGTGGACAAATTTTTGGTTTTTGCTCTTTATTTACGTTGACGTTTGGTTTCTGTATCGGTTTGAGAGCGCTGGAATTTAATGCCATCGCTGGACATGTACAGGTGCACATGTCACAGCATCTTGTGGGTTTACGGGAAGCACGTGATTTGCGAAATGTTGGTTTTTCAGCTGGCGTAACAGGATTATCTTGATCCAAGTCTTTTAGCATTTGTTTATTAGTCCAACCCTAGAGGAGAGAGAGAGAGAGAGAGAGAAGGTTAACTATAAAATATTTGTTTTAGGGGAAAAAGGAGCAAATTTTAAACGAATCGAATTAATTCTTAATTGATAATTAAAAATGTTAAGTAAAATGTTAAATAATTAACAAATTATTGGAGGCACAAGTTGAATGTTTCATTGTATTCGTTTCACTTTTCTTAAAGGGCAGAAGGAGCATAGGACTCAGATGAAAATTTTTAAAAATTTACCTTAAGGTTCTCCTCGAGGTTAAGTTTTGCAATTCACTTTGAGGAGTGCCTGCCCATAGGTGTTCTTTCGGTAACCCATTGGGCTAGAAACATTTTAAGATTCATCTTGAGCATTCACTGATTAAAACTGGCAATATGTTTATGTTTTTAGCTGCCAAACACCAAGTTTTTCAGACCTACAAGGAATTTTTGGGCAATTCGAGGATTATTGTAATTTCCGCATTTTTAAAAGTCACGAACATTCGCCTTCAAGAATGCCATATAAAAGGCAAGTTCAGTCAGTCTTGTGTGAAACGCGTTGTGTTTGTGTCTGTCAATCAATTGTCTAGTAATTGTTATTGTTTATGCAATAGGTGTAAACAGAGGAGTAACAAACAAAGCAACTGTTGTTGTTTACATCAAGTTGTGAACAGTGGCACACAGAGTTGTGGGAATAATAAAGAATTTTAATTAAAACTATTATAATATATAACTTATACCCATGTTATGCCTGAGTTGTTGCTCGTTGAATGTTTCATAATGGTTTCCAATACCAAAAATATATTCAAAGTGTAACGTCGATGAGATGAATTGCTTATCATGGCAATGAGGCAAATCTTCTACTGAAGATATATGCAATCACATATCGTTTATCATGCTCTAAAGTACGATCCAACTTCGATTTTGATCTTTGAGATAATTTTTCTTCGGTTTTCAGTTCATTTGAAAGTTCATTATTATACCACAGCCTTTGTATCACCTTTTGTGGCAGAGTGATGATTTGAAATTGAATTGAATTTTCATTATCTCTCTCTCTCGTTCTATTCATCTGTTTCGTTATATCAGTAATTCTCTTGTGTTTGGTTTGCTTAACAAATCAATTTCACTCATGTTTTCCTATAATTCAACTTACCAACGACTTCATGAATGAACTGCCCACTGCTTTGGGACTGCGCCAAGGTTTGCCACCAGGTCCAGGCTTACCCCAAGGATCTTTACTGGGCTGTATAGAGAATAAGAAAAAAAGAAAGAAAGAAAGAAAAAAAACCCATAAAATTGAAACTCATTTGAATAGTAATACCCTGCTCACCGGCTTTTCAATTTTATTTAATGTTTTCTTGGCTCTGTTGGACAAAACTTTTGCATCGGCCTTTGTATTGTTTTTGGTATCCATTAGCAGAGGACACTTGTCGCTTTCCGTTACCACAATTTTTTCCAACATTGGCTTACCTTTTGTGGCTGCATTCGGCTTATAGCGAACTTCGATATCAACATGGCCCTTATTGCGAAACGACATCGACGGATGATCTTTTAAGGTGATTTGCAAACTTTCCGCATGTTTCGCATTGGCATCGATGGCTTTAGATGTCGCCTCCCCACTGCTGGTAGCGGCTGTACCAACATCACGTTCGCATAGTGTTAAAGTGCTACTGGCTTGTGTGGGACGTGCATTAGCGACAGTACTTATATGCTGCACAGCATGGTGTTGTGTACGTGGCACTGAATGATGTTGATGTTGATGCTGATGATGATGATGATAATGCGGATGATACGCTAGCACGGGATCCAGGCAACGTTTGTGTTTAGAAAAATAATCACTTAAACGGCATGGCTGTAGAGATGTCAAACGATGAGTAGTGGTGGTGGTCTTAATAAATAAAATAAACAAAAGAAAGTTGCTTAATTACGCAAATTGTTTCGTCATTTGTTGGCACATAAATGTTAAGCAAACACTTACTATGGGTGCAGTGGAATGTAAACCCACTGCGGTTATATCCTTGCGCCTGACATCGATATTGGGAGCACCACCACCTGGCCTACCCCAAGGGCAGTGTTTAATAAACAGTTCATAGTACTGTGAGTTATGAATGAAAAACAATTCAAAAGAGAATGAAAATGAAAATGTGTTTTAGTGAGCAGCATATAATCAATCGATTGTCTAGAATTTTTAATTTTTTTTTTTTTTTTTTGGCATTTTTTGTTGTTGCCAAACACGTGCAGATACCAATTAGACAACAAAACATTGATTTTACATATCTAGACTCTATAATTACCCTGTTGTTGTACTAAATTAGGCTCTTTCTTCATGTTGTGTTGCAAAAGATTTTTTTATAGAAAAATTTACTTGTAAATGATATTGATTTGAATTTATAGGTTGTTGTTATAGTTGCGAAACCTGGTACACACAGACACACTTTTTTTCATTCATTTACCAACAGACAAATACTGTAAAAAAACAAATATCTGTCTGACTGACTGTGCCAAAGTAGAACTCATAATAATCGCAGTCACGCAATTTGCCAAAAAAAAAACCCAAAAAACCCCAAACAAAAAAAAAACAAAGAAGAAAAATTCACCAAAATATTGATAAAATTTTTATTTTGACTGACTTGAATTTACGATAAAAAGCAAGGTATTTCAATAAACAATGTTACTTTGAAATTTAAATTAAAAAAAAAACTAATTTTTAAGTCATATCTTGTAAAAAAAAAATAAATCATTCCCACCAGAGATCAGCAATAATTTGTTTTTTTTCGCTACTCATAAACACTTATGAAATTTTTTAACTAAATGACTCAACAATATTGAAATTCAACTGCTCTGATTCATTCTCATACTCAGTACAACGTTGATTTATAAGTACAGGTTGCAATGAGTATGCTTACAACGTTGACATCATCAAACTCATACCATTCGAAATATGTTTGATTCATAAGCCTACTCTCATTTAGATTCATAACTTTAAGAAAATACTTATAATAGCTCACAAATGATTCGAGTGACTCGAATCATTCATCAAAATGTACAGTCTTAGTTGTTGTTGCATTTACAACAAAAGAAACGAGACACATAAAAAAGACAGAGTAGCAAGCAGAGCAAACACACAACCTTCTTGCGAGTATGTTTTGTTCGTACGCGATTCATTCTTATTTTGTGATTCGTTTATATGTTGAGTTAGGGAGAGTCAAAACCAACATCATACGTGTTGTTGTTAAGTATGAATATGATGAGTACTTTAAACTTTGAATATGAGTAGAAAGAGGTTCCTGATATTAAAATAAGTATGAATGCGTACGTATGTATCAGAAAGGTATGAGTATGATTCCATTCTACTCATCTTTTTGAATCCCCATTGCTGATCTCTCATTCTGAGAGCGGTAAATAAAACCCGATGAGTAACATATTTTTTGGCTACACCCTGTTATATAATGTATTCAGTTATGTATGCATGTGTATGTGTATGTGTGTGTGTGTGTGTGTTTGTATTATATTTAAATATCGTATGGAAATTTCTTTAAGAAATTAATGCCACCATTCCTGTTTATGGCAAATTATCGATACTGACGTCTTCTACACTTGTAATCGACTATGTTTTTCTGTTTATTTATTTTTTTTTTACATTTATTTTTATTATTGGTTCTGAAATTTCATTTTTAAATTTTAAATGAGAAAAAGGTCAATAAACCACAGAACAAACAACATATGACAAATTATCGATACTGTCGCCTTCTATATTTGTAATAGAATATTTTTTTTTGCTAATTTTTTTATTTATTTTTATTATTGGTTCTGACATTTTATTTTCAAAACTTAAATAAAAAAAAGGTCAATAAACCACAGAACAAAATGGATAAGTACGAAAACAAAAAAGAAACCGAAAACAAAAAACAATTCCCACAGTTTATTCCTTTTTTTCTTTGTATGTTTTTGTTCTAAACTGCCAAATATCTTTAAAACGATAGATAAATGACACGCTTTTGCAATTAAAATTGAGGGGTTTTCCTTTTCTTTTAAAACTTTTTTTTTTTATTTTTTATTTCGCCACAAATATTTTATCAACTACTACGTACTCATGCTTACAAAATAAGCAAAAATTCAGTATTATTAGTAGAGGAACTATAGATAGGAATACATTTTTGAACAATAAGGCTTAAAAGGCTAATGTTGTCGTTGAAAAAAGCCTAAGAAAAATCTATCAACAGCCCGAAACTATTAAAACGATAGCAAGTAGTTAAGAGCGTATTCTGGATCTTATAAAGTACAGCATAGTTCTAGAAGTCGCCGTAGTCTAGAAGGTAGTGTGTTAGCTTATTCGACGTAAGGCCACGGTTCAAACCTCAGGTCAGACAACAAAACAAAAATATGAAAAAAATATTTCTTCGGTTTCCTGGCAAAAACTCTGAGGGTAAATAAAAAAATTGCCATTTAGACTTTCTCAAAAATCTGTCGTTTGGAGTCCGCCACTCATGTATAAAATTAATGCACACAACATAAATGGTGTGAGAAACTAGGTCCATAATCTTGACTGAAGGGTTGTAATTACCAATTATGTATGTATAGTTCTAGTACATATACATACGAATTCACTTCACCAAACAAAATCCATCAAGGCTTGAAGCAATATCCACAGTGTTTTAAAATTTTGGGAATTTCGGAATAATTAACGATAATTTAGTTGAGCGTTGAAAGCACAATTCGAACACTTTTTATAAAAAGCCTCCAATGGTCTGTGATACGATTCTAACGACAATTCTATGTGAAACAGAATATTTAGACGCACTACTATAGGAAAAGAAACCCTGCTTGACGTATAAATAGTTGCAGAGATCTGATAAGAATTTCAAAAAGTGAGTGAGACCGTATTTAAAGTGAAGTTCTTAATCTAATCTGCAGTAATACCTGCTCGAGACTTACATTTTATCACCCTTTGGCGCATCCCAAGAGCTGCTAAATCCCTATCCTCACACAATTCCTCTATTATTCAGTAAACATTTGTACTTTATTCCTTCATTCATGTCAAGACTTCCTGGATTGCATGCACAATTTGCTCTTCATAGCCAAGTGCCATATGGTTTACGGAGGGATATAGCTTTATGATTCAAGATATGTAACTTATAGTTTCTCTAGAATAAATGTCAATGTCGGTTTACGTAGCCTTTGGCGAATATATACCTCAGGATCAGAGAGAAATTGTCCCAAACTTGGTTTAAAACTTATTACGTTTATGGAATTCGTATAAGTTAATCAAAAAGTGTCTAATAGTGTAGGGACTCATCTTAATTTTTTAATTTTTTTTATCGCCCATCACCGATATTATTATTGAAACATTAAATTAAACCAAAATCTCTGCAAAACTTTTGAGTTCATTAACAGCACATGTTCTTGACTCCAATAACCTACTTTCCAAATGCCATCAAAAACGTGCGAGTATACCCGATCCCCTGAGTTTTGGTAGCCATTGCATTGAAAAAAATTCTTAAATTTTAAAACTTAAAATGTAGGGAGGGTGTGTATGAGCTTGGCGGTGATATTTGTGCTACACCTTACAGACTGCTTTCTGAGTTGCATTGAGCCCTGTTCCTATATTTGCAGTGAATTGCTTGCAGCACAGATGGTGTAAGACCCAAATCTTTTCTTATTATTTCTTTTTTTTTTGGTATTTAATTTCTTCGTACTTCACTACAACCATTACGTTTTAAAATATTCAGAGAGTTTCAAGGAGTAACAACAACAACAAAAAATGAATGCCTACGATGGCAACTGCTGTTGGTACACATACTCACTTCCTGTTTATCCTTTTCTTTGCGCGCCATTTCTTCGGCTTTTCTTCTGCGCCACATCCTTAAACTTTCTTCAGCATTTTTACGTTCAACTAAACGTCTCTTCTCATCGCACCACATCAACGGATGTTCAATGTGGTCGTGACAAAATGCGCCCGCTTCATCACTTGTCGTCATTGTGTCTGATGACAAAATCAACAACAAAAAAAAAACAACACGTTTTCACATACCAATTGACCGCGCGATTGCCTTTATGTCTCACGGTCTCACGGTCTCTCTCTCTCTCTATCACAGACTCACGGACAATTGTATACGAAAAAAAAATTAATGAAATCGTAGAAGCGTAACAGCGTATTTTAGGCCCGTTTTCAATACCAAAAATCTTTTCGTTGTAACACTAACAACATCAACAACAACTACGAGTACAACAATAAACGGCAATTGTGGCGATAAAAGCGGGAGCCATGAAAAATTTCTCTTTAATTTTCTATCTATTGTTTGTTATTGGAGTCTTTGTCAAGGATAATTTAACCGGAAATGGAAGTGGTGCGTTCAAGTAATTGTTTCAAACTAAACTCTCCTACCAGTCAGTTCTCAGAATAAAGAACGCGAGAATATATTTGCTAGACTAGTAAAATGCTGTTGATGGTGGTACCACTTGGTAACTGGCAAAAGTTTTTAAAACAACAACAATAAAGAAGAAAGCATACACAGATACACAAAAGAAAAACCGTTTCCTGTAATGCGCGCGCTTTCTTAACAGTGTAGGGAGCCGTTAAAAGTGGAGGAGACATTAAAAGTTAAGTTAGAGGAGGCCATCATACCATACCTTTACTGCTTACCTACAACGTGAAGCACGTGAATTTATTTCAGTTTAATGCAGCAAATCTTGTTGTTGTTGTTGCTTTTTTTTTTGTAATGGAATTCCTATAGCAGCCTACAGTTGTTATTGGCAGAGTGGCAAAATTAAAACAAAAAAAGAAGGCAACAAGATTAAAAGTTTTTTGCTTGTTGCCTACCAAACCAAAGAAAAAGACGAAACAATTTTGAAAATTATTCCTTAAAAATAGCAGAGCAGAGCAGAGCATAACTAGCATGCATGCCGTGCCCTTGTAGATAAAAATTATTATTCATAAGCACAGAGAAAATATGTGCTTTTTTTCAATTTATTCTTCGAAAATGAAAAAAAAAACAGAAATACTGCCTCTATCCTAAGGGAAGCAGAGGGGAGAGCTTTTAAAAACTAGGGAAAGTTTATTTGTTTTCTATGTTGCCCATTTAATATTGCCAACCAGCCAGCCAGCCTTATACACTGACCCTGTTTATACTTTTCTATGGAATTTTCTCTCCGTTTTTTTTCGATTATTTTTTACAGAGGCAAAGAAAGTAAAAAATATTGTGTAACGTAAAGTGCAAACATCAATATCAAGTTGAAACTTTAATTGGATTTGATAATTTAAGGCTGCAGTTTATTGTTTTCATTTTTAAACAAATATTTGCTGTAAAGTTATCAGAACTGTTAGTTAAATGGAAGGAAAGAAATTAAAAAATGTATTTTGGTCAATGATAGGCCTCCTCTACTTAATAGTGAAATATTGATTGTCACACACAAGAAATGTAATTGTGATCGTTGAAGTTTATTAAGCAATATTTTAATAAAAACAGTGTTCTTCCAATGCAATAAGATAAAATATACAGAGAGAGAGACACTAAATAGGAAAGTTAACGTGTATATAAGTTTTCTTTAGAAAGGCATTGGAAACCGTTTTCGACGATACTTTAGTTGATTAAGCTACAAGATATCCAAGTTAATAACACTACATCTTCTAGACCTCGTTAAATAGTAGAACTGTAATCCTGTATCAGGTTTTAATAAATCAGAAAATCATCTTTCTATATTCAAAATAATTTCCCTCTCTCGAATTCTCATGTAAAAGACACTTCATGATGTGACCTTAAGCTCTCTCAACTTTACAGTCACTATCTCCGCAATCGTTGTAATACATATATCGTAATGTCCGAAGTAGTAGTGTAAACTCTAAACTGTTTAATTATACATACATAATTGGCCATTACAACCCTTCAGTCAGGATTACGACCTAGCTTATGCTAGGTCATCACTTATGTTGTGTGCGTTAATTTTACATATGTATGAGCGGTGGAACCTACTTTTTCATGGCAATTTTAATTAGCCTTACAGTTTTTGCCAAATCTTCTAAGAAAAAGTCTCCGAACAAAAAAATTTTTCTTATTTCGTTTTGTTGGAGACACATCTGACCTGGGGTTTGAACTGAGGCCTGGTGTCTAATAGGCCAACACACTACCTACTAGACCACACCGGCTTCAGTAAATAAAATAAATGTGTATGTAAACTATTTTCATACACTGTATAACATAGAATTTAATATTGAAAACTAATTCTCGTGCATTTAATTTTCTACAATCATAATCGAATAGGGAGGTAGTCAACATATTTTTCCTTTTATTTTTAAATACTCACACAACAGCAACAACACAAAGAAACATAAAATTCATTTTGATGTTTCGTAAACATGACAAACACGTGAAAGAGGAAACAAATTTGTTTTCACAATTCAAGTCTGCCAATCAAACGTGAAGAAGAAAACGGAAAAAATCAGAATAAATGGCAATCAGAGAACGGAGGCAAGTTGGGTGTATGACTACGACAATTTGTAAAATATTGTATGCAACATAAAAACATAAAACAGTGGGCGAGCGAAACCTGCTAGAGAGAGAGAGGTTTGTTTGTTTTTTTTTTTTTTTGTTTTTTATTTTGTTTATTATGCTGGAATATTTATTTGGCCCAGTTTAACAATTGCAAACAGTAACGAATTAAACAAAATATCGATAGCAATAAAAAAATCAAACATAAAACAATATAAATTGGGGTAAATTGAAGAGAGAATAAGAATAGAAAAGAAATGAAACTTTGAGGATTGATTTTTTATTTTTTTGTACTTTTTTTTTATTATTTTAATGGATAATTTGTTTTGTTTACTTTATTTAAAAAATATCAAATCATTTATTTATAAATTTGTTACAACAACTAACTATGCATTGTTTTGTTGCATTACAATAAATTTCGTCTTAAATTTGCTTAAAAACAAAATAATAAAAATAAAGTTTTTTTTTTCATAATAATAATAAAAATAAAAAGAATAATTTATTTTTACAAAAAAAAAAAAGAAATCGTTAGATACCAAAAATAAAAATCAAAAACAAATTAAACAATTTCAAATTAAAATTATTGACTATAATATTACGTACATACAAATTTAACAAAAAAATAAAAATTAAATTTTCTTTCTTTTTAAATTAATTTTTTACTTTTTTCTTTTTAATTATTAACTTGTGTTTTCAAAAATCAATATTATTCATAATTAAAGATTTTTATTTTTTTTTTCTTGAGGGTAAACAACAATAATTATAATATATTTGTTTTTTTTTTTTTTTACAAATTTTCTTATTTAAAATGAAAAATAAAAAATTAAAATTAAATGAACACAATATTTAAAGGAAATAAAAAATGTAAACAAAGTTGGATTTTTAAAATTTAAAAAAAAATTTAATTAATACAGTTTAGGGTTATTGAAAAAATAAAATACAACAAAAAAGGGCTTTAAAAACAAATTGACTATCATTCATTAATTACTTTACAGGTAAGGATTGTTTTTTCTTTTTTTATTTAATTTATTTATTATTTGTTCATCTCGTTAAAAAAAATTATTTCATTTGTTTCCTTTTTTTTATTTAAAAATCATTTTCGTTTCACTTATTTTTTCTTTGTGTATATGTATATTATTATATATGTACATATGTGTGTATATAAAACGTTGTTGTTTTTCCTCTTGTTTTTTAGAGTTTGTTTATGTTCTTGTATGTATGTACAATATATAAATTGTATATGCATATAATTAGTTTTTTATCAAAGTTTTTTTTTATTATTTGTTTCCTCTTTTATGAGTTGTTTTTTTTTATAAATTTCTTTCAGTTTTTTGTTTAAAAATTATTTACAATGTCAACAAGACTTATTAACTAAATTACATTTATTTTCATTTTTTTCTTTTTTTTCTGTTGTCTTTGTTAAATGATTTAAATATTTAACAATAATTTTCTTTTTTTATAATTTTTCCATTTCTCGCTACCTCCGCAATCGTTATTTATTTTTTGTATACAAAAAAAAAATTAAAAGTTTATAAATTATTATAATTAATGAAATTTGTTATAATTATTATTAAAAATAATTAATTTTTTAATATTATATTGCATGTATATTTATAATAATAATAAAAAAACACACAAACAAATAATAAAAATAATTATTATTAATATTAAGCATTGCAAAAACAATAGACTATGTATGTTTGTATGTATGTATGATGGTGTGTAACTGTGTGTGTGTGTTTGTAAGTGATTTGTATTATTTCATGCGATTTATAACTAAATCGGCAACCACCTGAAGACCCTTTTGATAGGGTGACTCTGTCATATCCTGAGCCAATCGTATCGCTTCAATACAATGTTTCTTTGCTAAAAAGCGTGTTTGCTCTAGACCATGAGATTTGTGCACCAAATCAAAGGCACGTTCAACATCACCGGGCTCACTAAATCTGCGCATAATCATTGGATTTAGTTCGGGATACTAAAACAAATAAAAAAAAATCAGAATTATACAACGAATATATTAACATAAAACACAGAAAATTATTTAAAACCACGAGATTTCTTTTAAGTAATCTTTCTCAATATGTTAATACAAGTAAAACGAAATATTAAATTAAATAAAAAAAATATGTAAACAATAGCAGCTTAAGGCATAAATAAATAAATATGTATGAAAGGAAAAAAACAAACAAAATAAAATAAAATAAAGTTTTGCATACAAATCGCTTTTACTATTCGCGCACTTGTGTAATGAATTCTAATTTGGTAACGTACCAGCCCAAAAATCTATTCAGGGTATTCACTTAAAACACGTGAACAAGAAAGTTATTTCGATGAACAAAACAAGTAATTACAGAAATTCCACAGGAATTTTAAAATATGATAGATTTTGTACGAGTAAGGCATGTTGTAGAATATGAAAAGTTAATATAAGGTGTACTAAAAAGAAATCTAATGGAGTTCTAGTTATTTTGCTATCGGATTCATCACTAAATTCCGTAAACCTTTACTTGAAGCTGGTTCCTTAGACCGCTTACTCAGAACTTGTCAATAAACTCTGTAGCATCACAATGGTTCTGTATGTGTGCTCAAATAAGCTTTCATTTCCGAAATAGCCACTTCCTCCTGTCCTAATCTATAGCCCAATAGTGTTTGAAAGCACCGATCAAATAATGAAAATCGGTTCCCTATTTTTCGGCCAGAAGCTAAACTTTGCACGAACAACGACTTGTAATAGTCGCTTACAGACGGAAATCTCTTCTAAAGCGCGAGTGAGTGAACTAGAGAATGTTCGGACACATAAGCATGGGCATCTATAGTGACTTGTCGGATATTTGTGAGATTCGCGAACAAGTAGCAATAGGGTGACATCGATTTTTGTCAATGCCGTATAATTTCGTTGGCAATAACGCTAACTACATACTATTTCCACAAATTAATGAATAAATAAATGAAAATAATTTTAAAAAATCATTTTAAAATATGTGCGTCCATTAAAATGTACTTAAATTTTTCTTAATAGTAAATCAATATATGTAATTGACAGCTTAATTTTAGTTTTAAAATTGAACGAAAAGCGTTTAACAAATTAATCACCTCCTGTCATAAAAAATTATCTGCATTACTATCAAGTTTGATTCGAACGATTTTGGTTTTTTTTTATCTTTTATTAACTTGTTCAGAAAAGTCACTCGCTTATAGAATAATCTTTCCACAAACGATTTGCCTGTCACTTGTGATGTAGACAAATCCAAGTCCAACGTTTTCATCATCGAAACAACGAAATCAAATGTTACACTTGACATCAATGCATCCCGTCAACTGCACCTATGGTGTAATTCTAATGAATACTAATAAGTTAAGATCTCTAAAAATAGATAAGGAATATAGAATCAATTTTTCAATAGAGGAAGTTTATTCCATGAAAACAAATATTCCAAAATATCATTCATATGCAAAGCCCTTATTAGAATACGTGACAGCTGTCAAATACAAAAATTTTTGAATGAATATTTTCAAGATAAAAAATATTCTTAAATTGTTTCATGTTTTGTTTGCCAAAATATTGCGGAAATTGGACAATTAGTAAAGAGGTAATATAATAGCCTCAATTTATAATGGCGAAATATGAACTTGATTAGAATGAAAAGTTGACAGAGACAACCTAAAACGCCTTTTCAAAGTACTTTGAAAAGTCTTGAGCTTGCAGGAGAGAAGGGAAAAACGAGCGCGGTAAGTTCACACTTTGATGTACTCGTAAAGTTGCTTTGTTCTTCGTTCATCGTCTACCGATGGTTGTATACAGAACAACAAAATATCAAGAGTTTATCAAAATAAACTTTGAACGTGTAAAAGAAAATGTAAAAGAGTTTGTCAGAATTCTTTGCAAAGTACTTTGAACGTGCAAAAGGCGTTTATTGAGACAAAAACGAAAACATTACAAAGTAAACAAAGTGAAGAAAACAAGAACAACACTACATTGAATGATCGCGAAGTTGCCAGACAAAAAAGAAGTCACAAAAAGAGAGCAAAGGGCCAAAGTTGCAAGTTAGTATTAGACAGGGGGTTGTAATAAAAACACAATGTTGTAATTAAACACAATGGTATTTTGTATTGTAAGTATAATGTTTGTACATAAAGGATCGTCAATAAAATGAATAGCACAATGATATCAAGGAAAGGGAAATTCCTTATTTATTTAAATAAAGAAATAAATCACGACTAAAAGTTATCAATTGCTTGTCAGTAAACAGGGTAAAGAAACAATTTAAATACTATTAATTAAAAAATTGTTATTCACTAGCTGAAATCATTAGAAATCCTTAACTGGTTTGTAAAATTTTTATTTTTGGAACAAAGTTCTTAACTTTACCGACATTTTCTTTCGCCTTCATCGAAGTCAAACTGTAATACGTGATACCTTTTCTCTTTGCTGATATCTCGTTCTAACTAACATACGCTTCGGAACACTCTGTCTAGAACTTCACAAAACTGTGAAAAAAAGTTTTGTTTTTAGTTTACTTATACAATACGAGAGACATTATACCAACTGCCATTGATTCGAAAAATTAACTGTTTTCTTTTTTACTATCCCTTACATTAAAAAAAATCAATATTAAAACCATGCCTTGGTTGATGTGAATACCCCTAAGAATCAACATTCTTAGCTTTGCAAACAAAATTTGTTGACTTTTCAGCGGAATATTGACAAAAACGTTTACATTTTTGTTTTTCGACACAGCAAAAGAAAAAAAAAGAATTTTTAAAGAATATTATTGTCAAGATCTAATCATAACTGAATAAATGTTTGGCAATGAAATGGCAGACAATAAGAATTAGAAGCATTACGTGTATTACTCAATAATTTGCAAACAAACAAACGAAAAACCAATAAAATAAAGACCAAGAATATGAGAAGAATAGAAATTAATCACCGAGACAATATAAAACAAAAACGTTTAAGGCTATTTCAGAGTCCAGTTTTTAAGGCAAAGACGGCAAAACATCAATCACTGCTAAACTAAAATTAGCAACGTTCTGTTCTGTTGTTCTTGTTTTTCAAAAGCAGTATTAAGAGATTAAGGGATCATTAATTCTAAATCAGCTCTGGCATATTAAATTAAACGGTAAGAAATGTTTTTGGAGTCAATCAGACATACAGTTACACTATGAAGACTGTTGTACTACATAACGCCAGTCAGTCAGATACAGGCTGCCTGGCAAACACTGGTAGCATTTCAAAATTTATGGATTCCAATGTACGTTTATAAGTCGAAATATGTCAAGTAGTAGCAAGTCTAGGACTGAATTGAATTGCAATTATGCATGACACGTGCACTCGAGTACAGACGGACTGTGGCTGTGAAACTCATTTCCATACGTGCCGTGCCGCCTATTTGTGTGCCAGACACAAAATTCCTTCACAATTAATTACTGACTATCTGTCTGTCCAATGCATTGGCTCACTAAATTGGCTTCCGTTATGACAAAAAAAAAAATAACAAAAACTGATTAATTGTGGGCATTAACAACAGTTGCAAATGCTTATAAGCAGCCCTCTTTTGTCAATTCCCTTAAATTTTTGTTCGCTTTCATTAGTTTCGCTTTAAGGGAAATTCACAATTCCAATGCAATCGCTTTTTTGGATTTTATTTTTGTCTCTCTTTTTTGTTTTTGCATTTTTGCATATAAAATGCATTTAGTACGGACATTTTTTGAATTGTTGCCAACTTTAGTTTGATTGCAGCGATATTGATTGATAAAATATCGAAAACTTATATCAATACATTGTATTTTTGGTATTGGGGTATTGCAATACGTTTTGGTGTTGTTGTTGCTGTTGTATGAGTATTTGTATGAAATTTTTTTCTTTTTTTTAATTTTTTTTTAGTTTTTATTTGCAATTGATAGAGTATTTGTAGTATTTTTTTATAGTTTTTTTTTATTTATTTTAGTGAATTGCATACGTTCGTTATTTATACATACTGTATATGACTTAATCATTAAATAATTTTTAACATTTCGTTTTAATATTTTATGCACGACTTCTTTGTGTTTTTTTTTTCAGTAAAAATTTTTACAATGATTGCAAAAATGGCAACATTTAAGTGTTAAAAGTGTTGCCAACTTTAGGCCGTAGATGAATGAACCTGTTTTCGAAATAGAAATACTTTCGTTCAGTGATGATTACATTTCAAACTAAATTTCCAATATATTCACAATTTCTACATCGAAAACGTTTTTTTGATCAAAATTTGTAATAGATGTTTCAATCATCTAAATCTGTGTTAAGTCCCCCTCATTTCCCTTTTGAAATCGGTATCACTGTGTGAAAGAAATATGCAAGCTTTGGAAAACTCGGCATTTTTAAATAAAATTGTGGTGATAATCACTCAACACTAGAATAAGCCAAATTCTGGCCGCACATAATCAACGAAGCTGTTAAATTATTACTTGTCCGATTGCTATGATTTAAATTTTAAATCCAACGAATACGACGCTTAGGAAAATAATAGGAAACATTACCCCTTTTTCAGTTACAGAGACAGATAAGACCACGAATCTAGATGGATTTGGCCATCAATTATCTTTTGAGGTCAATACATCTGATACATTAAATTTTGATATTTTTCCAAACGCTTACAGTATATTGTGTGCTGTGCTCAATTAGAAGGAGTTGAATTAAATGGTTGGAGACATCCAAGTACAAATCCTTGTGATATTCAGAAAGATCAACATGTGATATAAACATCTGTCCGCGAGAGGGTTAGGTTAGGTTAGAGGACGTGTACTTGTCAATTAAGACAAGTACAGTACCCCGAGGTCGAATTGACCGATTGTACAACGTCCTTAAAGAGGATGGATAAGAGAGGGAATAGGATATAAAGGAGAGGAGATAGGAAAGGGAGAATGGGAAGGTATAGCTTAAACATGATCCTTTTAGATTAGCTGGATGAATCTGTCCCCTCTCTGATCGTAATCGAACCTGTGCTTCGACCAGCTAATCTAGGATGATCGTTAAGACTATAAATTATCCGCTGCCTTATACGAACACATACGAGAAGAGTAGGTCTGTTTCTGTAAAAGATATACAAATTTAAAGAAAAAGAAGAATATTGTCTGCTAACAGATCCCAGTCTAGAACAGATTTATAGGCTAGTAGAGTATTGTATATTTTTAAATCAACCCGACTAATCATTTTCTTTTAAAATTCTACAGAATGCCCCGGAGGCATAACACTTAACTAGAATTCTGCTCTGTAAGTCAATTACAACTCTGGCATATTCCACTACCACAAATCTGTGACGTTTGTCACTCATAAATAATTTAAAATGTATTGTATTGCAAAAAATAAATAAAAGAAATGTTACTATTTGCTATTCTCCCAGTAATGTTTAATGATTACATTATAATTGATGGCATTAATCCACTGCCAAAGTACTAAATTACGAGCATTACTTATAATAAAATTTCCATATTGTTAAGGGGATTTTACATAAAAATAAATTAAAAAAACAAAACAAAACAATGCCGTCATAATTTATTAAAACGACTCCTTTTCTAAATCATCAGAACGAAAAAAAAGTAATGAAAATAATAAAAAAAAAAGATTTTAAAATGCCAAGCAGCAGCAGCAGCAGCACGGCTGGCTATCACACATGAAACAAATAAGGAAATGAAAAACTGACAACACACATCAGAAGATCGCAAGTAATAAAAACGATAAAAAAAAATGTTTTATTTTATTTAAATTTAAAATAAAAATAAAATTTAAAATAAAAATAAAATAGTAATGCTCATTAAATAAAAAGGAAGAAGAGAAACTCACCTTTTCGCAGGCAAATAAAACTGGCGCCGTTGCAAGGCCCAATTTTAAATCGGCTGCTGTTGGTTTTCCCATAGTTTCTGTAGACGAAACAAAATCCAACATGTCATCCACCAATTGAAAAGCCAAACCAATATTGCGGCCATATTGGAAGGCCAATTCGGTTAGATTCTCATCCGCTTCAGCAATAATGGCTGTCTGTTGTTTAATATAAAAAATTAAAAAAAAAAATAATAAAAATTAAATTCGTCACAGTCAATCAAACTTTAAACTTCAAATCAAATCAAATCGAATGTAAAATAAAATTGAAATCAACCCGCAATAGGTTAAGGTTATTACTCGAAGCCATTAATTAAATTATCTGATTACCTCCTGTGTACTCGTAATCAATGGATTTGTATTACATTACGGTATTAATGGTTGGTTTAACGGTTGATTGATTTCAATTGAACTGGTTGGATTAGACTTACCGCTTTCAGTGTATTGGCTATCAGTGAAGCCGTCTTCCTGTATGTCTTTGTTAAATAGTGGGCAAAACGTTCATTTTCGGTTTCCCTTGAACCCAATTGCATAAATTCACCTTGAACCAAATCGGTTAAAATCTAACATAAAAAACAATAAAAAAGAAACAACAAAAGAACTTTATTAATAAACAAGAATACATGTGTATGTACGAGTATGTATTTGCATTTATTTTGCATAAAAAACAGAAAACAGAAAATTTTATTACAATTTAAATGCTTAAGAATGATTTTAATTTAAAACGGAAGTTATTACCACTACACATGCATGCACACACACGAAATTAATGCCCCCCTTTTCAGTAATTCAGAGAAAAATTTAAATTTTAATGCAATTTTATTTTTTATTATTCATTTTTTTTCTTTTGATTGCTGTTGTTCTTTGCATATTTATGGCGTGTAATTAATTGTTTAATTAACAAGTTTAAGGTATTTCATTGCAACAACAGCAGCAACAAAAGAACTTCTAAATAACAATTTAAAGTATTAACTGTAACTCAAGAGCCACTATAACATGGCTTTAATATGCTGGTGTTTCTTCTCACTACTGGCAAGTAAGTGGCTGTACGTTAGTTAAACTATTTTAAACGCTTTATTTAGAAACGACCTTGAGGGATTGACGCTATAACAGCCATAAAAATTTTGAACGTTTTTTCTTTACGCATTTGCACATGAATGGTTTTAATTGTAATTTTAATTGTTTTGAACTTGATTAAAATCCATAAATTAAATCGTCAAAAAACAAAAAATAAAAAAAATAAACAAATTAAATAAATTTTGTAGCCCAAAAACATTACAAAAAAAATTATTTAAAAAAATAATACATTTTATAATAATGCATTTTATTTGTAATAAATTTTAAAGGTTTTGCACACCCGGGCGTATAATATATAAACAAAATTTTCATAAAATAAATCGTTTAGATTCGTAGAATAAAAATTCTAAACATTAAAGAGAAATGCCTACTATGAAGGAGAAACTGAAGGCAATAAACCATGTGAAACCACTTTTCCTATGTTTTCAATTCGAGTGCAGCGTCTCAGATAAAGCCTGCACCCCAAATAGAATTGTTGTGTCGAAATAAGTTGAGTGAAAATAAATCCATTTCTCCATGGAACTTGAAATTTTAACCAACAAAGAAAAAATTATCTTAGTGATCAGAGAATTTGATATTAAGCATCTGAGGATATTTCATTTTAAAGTTTACTGGAGCAAGCGCTTCAACTGATTTTAAAACCCACTCAAGGATGAAAGGATATTCTTTATTAATTCACATCTTTAGCAATCACAAACATTATTTTTTTTAGAAGTCGCCGTAGTCTAGTAGGAAGTGTCGTGGCTTATTAGACGTAAGGCCACGGTTAAAACCCCAGGTCAGAGATCAAAATATGAAAATATTTCTTCGGCAGATTCCTGGAAAAAACTCTGAGAGCAAATAAAATTGCCATGAAAAGTTCCTCTACAACTGTAAGTCCTCCTTCACTTATGTATAAAATGAATATACACAACATAAGTGCTGTGAGAAGCTAGGTCGTAATCCTGACTGAAGGGTTGTAATGACCAATTATGTATGAAGGTAAGTAACATTAGTTTCATTGGAAAGCATGCACTGCAAAATGGTGTAGTTTTCTAAATTTATATTCACGATACCATTCGTAATAATGTCAAAGTCTGAGTAATCTAGTAGGTAAGCTTACTAGACGAAAGTGCGCAAGTCCAAAACTTAGCTTTGACATCATACATACATACATACATAATTGGCCATTACAACCCTTCAGTCAGGATTACGGCCTAGCTTCTCAACACCACTCATGTTGTGTGCGTTAATTTTATATATGAGTGGCGGGACCTACAGTTTAAAGTCTACTTCGAACGACAGATTTTTTGAGAAGCTTTTTCATGGCAATTTTTACTCTCAGTGTTTTTGCCAGAAATCTGCTGAGAGGAAGTCGCCGAAGAAATATATTTTCATATTTCATTTTGATGTCTGACCTGGGATTCGAACTCGGGCCTTTCGTCTAATAAGTAAACACACTACCTACTAGACCACGGCGACTTCACGGCTTTGACATCAAATATCGAAAAAAATATAAAAAAATGAATTTCATTCGATGACCTTCTCTACGTAGTCTTCTGGCAAAAGTTCTGAGAGCAGATAGTTGAAAAAACTTTTGTTCGAAGTCGATGTTAATTTAAGTCACACCACTGAAGTAGGAGCGGTGTGAGAAGCTAGCTAATCCTGACTAAAGGGTTCTTATGACTAGCTAAGTAAGTAAGTAAATACAGTGACTGTTTCTGAATGAGATGAAAGGCACCGATGGAAGCACCATAATTTTAAAAAACTAATTTTTTTTTAATTTTCAAACGAATAACATTTTTGGCGATCTCTACCTTGTCAATTTAAATCTAATAATTGTCGCTCTCACGACAATCGGATCTACGCTCCAGAACGACCCGATTACTCATCGGCCAAGGATTGTCAACCCAGCGAAAGCGGGGTTTTTAACAAGGGAGACACTTCCGGAGACAGCAGCAGATCTGTTACAACAACAATAACTACATATTTTATAAAATTTATTTTCCAACATGGTACATCAAAAAAGATATTAGCGATATTGACATCTACGACCTGTATGCTGATGATCATCGTTAATCAATTGATTGTTTAAACAAATGAAACTCAATTTGTAAAACATTTCTAACATTTAATATTTCGCAAATAACTTTCTATTTCAATGAATTTTCTAAAACTCTTAAGCTTGAGGACACTTTCTAAATTTAATTGCCTTTATGACTCTGGTCTTACGTACATTGAAAACTTAAAATATTATTTAAAATAGCCAAACGATTATTTATTTACACAAATAGCCTGAAGAGGGTATTTTAATAAAAAAAAAGAAAAAAACGAAAATTTCAATTTCATTTCTAATGAACTTAGAAACCAGTAAGTCGAAAACATAAAACGACCTGCTGCTGTTGCGGCCGATTAAATATTACAACCGGATTTATGCTGAGAGAAGATCAACAATTGTTAATTGGCATTGACACTTGATTTAATTCCCATTCGAATTCCAATAAATATTTTTTTTTCTTCTTCTCCATTTAACTCCTAAGAGACGAGACTAATTGTAAATAAAGTTTACTTTTAGAACAAAGCAGCTTCTTTTTCCTCAAAAAAAAAATTGTTAATCGACTCAACCTTTTTTTTAAACAGAGACTAATAGAGGTTTACTAATTCATTCAACACCACTGGGTATAGTAAACCAAAATGAGAAAAATAAAAGAATTTTTTTGTCTAAAAATAAATGGAAGTATTTGTTGCTGATGTTTAAATATTTATTTAATCAGTTGGCACCACTATGAGATTTTTGCTTAAACAAGACTAAATTAAAATTATTTTTTATTGGAAAAAAGTCCCTGAAATATTGAATTTTAATGTGTCACCATCGCCATCATCAACACCAGTTACGATATTTTGAAATTGAATTTTTTTTCTTTGTTTTTGTTGTTTCTGTGGTCTTACAAATATTTTGTCTTTTACAAATGCAAGCCAAGCATGCGGAAATTGTATTAAAAATGCTTTGCAGTAGGTTCGAATTAATTTCATTTACTTGGGCTTGGTTTGCAACTATTGGATTTACTTTGGCAAGTTATGGTTTGGACTTGGCTTGCTGGTAATAGAAGAGTTTTGTCGCTTTTTTATTTGAAATCAATTGATGAAATTCACACCAAAATAAAACAACCAAGTTTACTTATGTAATATTTAAATGTGGAATAAAACGTGTCTATTAACTAAAATAACAACAACTTGTAGTTAAACACTACAAAAACTACTGACTATTTTTATTTACCGAAAAAAAAAATCTTTCCGATAAAGGTGCGCTTAAGCCAAACTATTCAAATAAGCCACCACAGCCCACTGTCATAGATAAAGCCATCGTCACAGTCATACTAATGCTCACAGCCACAATGTCTACAACTACTACAACTCAAAAGCTAGGCTTTAAATTCAAAATTAATTTTCAAAACATATATTTTTTTGCTTTTTGTTTTGTTTATTCTTCTCTTAAAAGAAATCATCTTCCCTTTGTTGCTGAAGCTGGTTTCTTTCGTTAGCATTTAACATTTTTTGGTTTTTTTTGGTTAAATATGACACACCTTTACACCGCTGACTGACTAACTCTAAGCTACAGCCGCAAATTTATACAAAACAAAAAAAAATAAAAAATTACCCGGCAGTTGTTAAAAAACCATAATTTTTGTTGTAAATCTTAATGCTGACATGCAAACCGCTCAGATTGACCACATTTTCATACACGAGTTTTATTTAATGGCATTCTTCTCATTGTCTTGTATTGTATTTGTATTCCAAGCAAAGAGTAGACAAAAAATCTTCTATAAAAAATCGTTGAGTTTTTTTTTTAAACAGAATTTATAGCCAAACAATAAAACCGAAGAATATCACACAGCAGGAACAAGCCAAATGCGTAGAATAATAAACGAATTATGCTGTGATTTTGTGCCCACATTCCGGCTGATGTTGATTGTGGTACTGCACTTGAAGTTGGCCTTGTTTTGTTTTCAAGGCTGTCAAGTTGTTGATGAAAAACTTCCTGTTGCACTAAAGTTCAAGGGAGTTCCCCTTCCATGTTTTGCTTGTTTTTAACGCTGTGTGTTGTTATTCTTATTTTAAGAAGACAAAAACGAAAAAATTCTAGTCATCAAAAGTAATGATCCTTAAAATTGCATTGTTTTTATTAAACAAGAACATAACCTTGGGGGGAATTCCAGAATACATTAAACGAAATTTAATTAAAGGCAGTGCAGTCTTTAAAAGGTATCAAAAGCAGTCATAATTTATCTGAATAGTAACAGTGGCATACATACATATATAACTAGGCGTATTTAAAATGTTACTCTACATGATGTTATCAGCAGTCTTTCTTCTAAAGTTTTAATTATACGGCTTAACGGCAGCCTAAATAACTAAGACTCCAGAAATGTTTATCAATAGAACTAGCATTCGCTAAGTTATTATATAAGTATGTATTTAGTAGAACGTCATATTGATGATAGGATGACTCAAATATCGTATGTATCGCTGATGATATCGTAGAATTAAGAAAGCCAATTAAGATACGGCAACAAAACTTGCAACCGTCTTGTCCAAAATGAAGTCAAAATCTAGCAACAAGTAAATTAAAATCACCGCTAGGGTAAGAATGTGACCAATAAGGAACTCCCTTCTATTGTGTGCATCAAGAGAATAGTACACAAAGAGAAAGAAGAAAAATTATTTGCAAAAAATAGAATAAAACTTAAGCATATGTTCGTGTGTTCATCGGATAATAACTTGGAAAGCGGCTAGTGATTTAGGATGAATAGGATCGCATAGCTGTGAAGTTATGTCGTGAAATAAGTAATGAAATACTTATAATTTCAGAGGCAACAAAACTATTCCCAAATATACAAAAACATATGAAGTTATGGGGAAGAAAAACGTAACCTGAAGTCGCCGTAGTCTAGTAGGTAGTGTGTTCGCTTATAAGAGACGAGGCCGCAGTTCAAACCCCAGGTCAGACATCAAAGCGAAATATGAAAAAAATATTTCTTCGGTGCTTCCTCTTAGCAGATTTCTGTCTAAAACTCTGAGAGTAAATAAAATTGTCAAGAAAAGTTTCTCAAAAATATGTCGTTCCGAGCGATTAACACCACAACATACATAAGTGTTATAAGAAACTTGGTCCATAATCCTGACTTAAGAATTATAATGGCCAATTATATATGTAAACCATGACCTGAGGCTATTTTCTGTGCGGGATATTTTTGCAAAATGGCACCATTGCTTGTATAAGGAACAATAAATCATGATTACTAAATACCCGACTAAATTTTCCTTTATTTTCTTTTTTTGTGCGTTAGTATGAACGAAACTACCACTGTTTCTTGTTTTGCAATAAAACTTATTTGATAGTTGCTTATAACAATTAAAACAAATATGCTTTTAAAACGATTGCAAAACGATTTGATGTTTAAATAAATACTCACTTGACTTAAAACAATTGTTACATCGTCACTCTTCAGACGGGCAATCATAATGGAAGCCACCGATAAGATATAATCGCCGGCCATTGTAACCTGAAAACGAAATGAAAATGAAAAGGAAAAATCAATTAAAAATCATGAGTAACCGAATACTACAACATATAATCAGTCCCATCATTATCTCAACGATAACAAACGTCATTATTACTGTTAATTTAGCTGATGACGATGGTGATGATGATGATAGACATCGTGATTAATTGATTGCTCGTATAACGAAATATTTTCTTTTAAAATTTGGGTTAAAAAGAAATCAATGAATGGCAACGGTATGAATGACTGATGAATGAATGAGTAAATTGGCTCAAATGCAGGTGTATGTGTGTTTATTTAGGTTTGTAATAAGGATTGAGTCATAGATTTTACGTTTGAAATTTAATTGTGTTAAATTTACTTCATTTTAACTTTATAGGAGGTGCGGGTGATAAGGTTTTAATTATGATTAGAACTAAGAAATCAAAATTTAATTTCTTTTAATTAATGATTCGAATCGTTCATCAAAATTTATAGTCTTAGTTGTTGTTGCATTTACAACAAAAGAAAAAAGAAGACACATAAGCAAAAAAGACAGAGTATCAAGCAGAGAAAACACACAACAATCTTCTAGTAAGTATTTTAGCGTTCGAACGCGATTCATACTTATTTCGTGCTTCCACGAGTGTCGAAGTGTATAGAGAGTCGAAATCAATAACATCATACGTGTTTTTGTTAAGTATGAATAAGATGAGTACTTCAAACTTTGAATATGAGTAGAGAGAGGTTCCATGATATTAAAATAAGTATGAATGCGTATAAGTATCAGAAATGTATGAGTATGATTCGATTCCACTCATCTTTTTGAATACTCATGTCTGATCCACTCATCAGTTGGCTTAAGGGTATTACTATATGAACTACTAATAGCTGACCTTCATTCATTACTCAAATGTTGTCATGCAAATGGAATCAATACTCCAGTGATATCCACGAGAAGTGTAAATATCAAGAAACCTTCAGGAACCTAGGATCCTAATAACGTGGAATGAAATATTTCATATGACCTCCTTACTATTTACAAGCTTCATATCCGTTAGAAAATTGAGTATAAATCTCATCTTCCTCTCAACCACGCATACATAATTAGTCTTTACAACCCTTTGGTCAGGGTTACGACCTAGTTTCTCACACCACTTATGTTGTGTGTGTTAATTTTCTACCTGAGTGCCGACTCCTAACGACAGATTTTTGAGAAACTTTTCATGGCAATTTTATTTACTCTCAGAGTTTTTGCCAGAAATCTGCTTGAGAGGAAGTCGCCGAACAAATATTTTTTTTTCATATTTCACGTCTAATAAGTAAACAGACTACGGCGACTCAAATGCTTCGAAGAAAGGAAGCCAACAGAGTAGCTGTTTACGCAACAGAGCAAAATGTGGTGGTAGTTTCGTTATACTTTTTTCCTTTAATAAGTCTGTTGAGGACATAGGGTTTTGAATTTGATTTAAAGCTAGCGTTTTATGATTTTTTGTTTTAGGTCAGTCAGAATGGATCGGTTTCAAGTGCTACGTTGTTTACCCGTGCAACTACTTCCCAGAGAATTCCAATCGAACCCTGATATACAAATATTTCTGTGTTGTTTGCGAAGTATGTAATCAATTTATCTCAATTTTGTTCTACAAATTTGCACATGGCAGGCGCCTGATTTGGTATCATCCATGGGTCTTCTATTCGGTTGGTGGCTGGTAAGAATATGAAATGGATAATCGGCATTTCCTGAGTTTTTCTAGCTTTTCTTGCCAATAGAAAAGCAATCTGAATCGTAATTTTTTAATTTCTAAAGCGTTGTGTTAATGTAAACTAAAGCTGTGAACCTAAACGAAATCACTTTCAATATTCTTAAACATGTTTCTGTTCATTTTATGTTTAAGAAATCATTTGCAACATTTTTTTTTAATCACCCTCGCATGTTCATCTGTGCAACACTTTACAAATTACTAATTACGGCTTAAATTGCTTCTCCATTCTCTTGTTACAGACTATTGACTTCATTGTTCTGTCATTTGAAAAGAAACTTTTGAAAATAAATTTTAAATGATTTTCCAAATATGTAGTTTGGCTTCTTAATTTTCTTCAATTTTAAATGACTTGTTATTTATTTTTTTGAAATAAAAAAAAACAAACAAAAAAGAATGCAACAAAGTTAACAAGAATGTTCGATGTGCCTGCCATGTGCAACCATTTATATTTGCTTGTAATACAATATCTTGGATTTTCTTTTTTCAATTTTTTTTATTTTTAATATTGTTGTTAATTATTGTTGAAGGTTCTTGTTTTTTTTTTGCACATGTTTTTTTTTTTTTTGCAACAACAAAATTAATACAACAGCCACCAAGATAAGACACAGTTTAAAATAATTTTCTTCTGTGTTTTTTGTGTGTGATTATTTTGGCATGATTTTCTACACGTCCACCAAAAAATAAAAAAAAGAGGAAAAAACAGACAAACACCATAACTTAACAAGCAAGGAAATACAAAATAAATTACGAAATTGGTTTTATGTTTTTTTTAAGATTTTTGAATTTTATTTTTGACTACCGGTTATTTGCAGAGTTTAACATGCAACAGTAAGAAGTTTTAAGAACGAAACAAATCTTGAAATTATAGTATAATGTTGCAACATAGTATCACAGTTTGCAATTGATTGCAAACTTTTAAGCTTACATTGCACAGCAATTGCTGCTGATCATAAATTAAATTGCAATCGCTTTACTTAAATTTTCGCTGGAAATTTTAAAAATAAATTTATTACCACAAAAATATGTTCTTTTAAGTAAAAACAAAATAAAAACATAACGTTCACTTTCATATGGAAAAGATATACGAGAACATATATGTAATTGTGGATAAAAATGTAGCACAACTCATGAAAGTGAAAGGTTGAGGTTTACCGTTTGAAAGCTATCCACCAAAGGTTAGCACCCAGATAATACAGCATTAAAGCGTAACAGCATTAAATATTATGAAACCAGGTTTTTATTAAAGTAGTAAAGTAGAGAATAACTGGCCTGTGTCAGTGAGTATTTCTCACAAGAGATAGTCGCTCATATTTAAGACACCGCAAAATCGAAATGACAGGAAACAATCGACAAGATAAGTGGACGCATGAGATGCCCTGACCTCTTCTATTAGCCAAATTGGCGCTCTACTGAGGGATTTATCTTTTCAAACAGTAAATTTTTTTACAGTATTGATGCAGTGATCATTCCATGCATATCCTACAAGATAATTGCTTTAGAAACAGGGTTGGCAGCTTAGAATGTCAAACTGTATTGACATTTCTGTTCAGTAAGATTTGGCAAGTCAACATGAATTGTTTAACACCAGCACAACGCTTTCAATTCCATGTAGAAATTTACGTTCAAAAAACCAAATGTGTCCGCAAAATTCATAGAGCGAGTGGCGACTTGATCAGCAGTTATCGTTTTCGCACTAATTTTAGTTTTTTTTTTTAACCTAGGTTAGGTTAGGTTGAAGTGGTAGCTTTGATACCAAAAGCTCACATGAGCACGCATAGTGGCCTGTTGTGACGCCACTGGTGAACGCATTTCCTGTACTGACCAAGTTTAATTATTTGTACTTCATTCACTTTGGACTAGTGAAACACATACGTGTATACCCTAAAAATCATTGAAGAATAAAAAGCTTCGTCCATGACATCAACATTGAAAATATCAGGGAAGTTAAAAAAAAAAATACAACTTTATGGAATTATAAGAAATGTTATTAAGGAATTATAGCTCGTTGAAGTGGTCTTATCATTTGTAGTATTTTGTATAACACTTTCCAATAAAAAAAAAAAAAAACTAATAATTTTTAATCGCAAACCTGTAATTATTATCATAAAATCAGCAGAATTTATATGTGTGGAGTATTTATTAAACAACATGACATTCAAATAGTGATAACGCCAATGTTATGATATTGAAATAAAAACAATTCATTTATTATACGACCATATACATAAGATTTTAATGCGTTTTGTATTGCAATTGAAATTTAAAGAAATTTTTAAACATTAAATTTGATATTCATGGATTTGATGGCCCGAATCTTAAACAAATTACAGCCAATTTGTTTTATGCATGCATGCATGTATGAATGCATGTATAATAATTGAAATGGAATTAAAATAATAATCATAAAATAGTTAACATACTACATACGTACCTTTTTATGATTCCATAAAACATTTACGCTGGGTTTGCCACGACGAAAATCAGACTGATCGATAACATCATCATGTACCAGACTGGCCGAATGCACCATTTCTGAGAACAGGGCTATTTGTCGTTGTTTATGCAGTAGTTGTCTATTAAAATAAAATAATAATAATAATAAAAAACAACAAATAAATCACAATTTTTTTACAAAAATATTTTTTTTTTGCTATTTTGAAAATACATATAAAAAAAACGTGCATAAAAATAGCAAAAATTGATGCCATAAAAATTCGTATTTTACAATCACAGTCAGTTGCAACAAAAAAAAAAAAAGTGATAAACAATCGAAAAAAAAATATTATTTAAATGCAGACTGACTGACTGGCTAACTGATAGACAGACAGACAGGCAGATAGGCAGATAGGCAATTAATCGCGATGGCTATGGAAAATAAATTCAAATTGTATTGGCCAAGTTGTATGTATTTTATACGGCTATTTTATCATAAAAGTGTTGGTATTGGTATTGGTTGGAATTTAAGCAAATATTTGTATTAAATCATCGTTAAAATAAGGTTAATATGAGACTGAGACAACTACAATAACAACAGCAACAACTAATTACTAATAAAAGTGTATTATAATAGGAGAAGAGAAAGAAATTCATGTAAAAATGGGCACATACGCTGGCGCACATAGGCTATGTAGCATACAATTGCACTTATAATGGCTTACAGCAAGGGTAATGTAAATAGAAACATGATTAATTCATGCAACAGAATCTTATAAGAATAAACTGAAAATTTTAAATTTACAAAAGTTACTCTAATTGGACTAAAATAATATCGATAACACCAAAAAAAAAAGCATTTCAAAGATGGAAAGATCAAAAGAAGAAAGATTAGCCTTTAACTATGAACAAAACGGATATGAAGAGGTCGAAAGAACCCAAAAGGTTTAGCACAGTTAAGTGTCTTATCGATATTTCCTTATGAAAGCAGCTGTGGTACGAGTATTTTATAATACAGGAAAAAGTAGTAAACTAACTGCTGGTAAATACTTCCACAGTGTAGCAGTAGCATGAGAGTTTCTAAAGCTTTAACCAAGAGTTGAAAAACATTTCCTGAACGAATGCCTTCAAATTCAACCGCAAAGACTGATGAATTTTACACGATAAGGATGAATGCGTGCATAAAATCTGCTTTTAAACTCTTTTGTTAATATGTATTGGATTTTTCTAGTGGGTGTAGTGGTGAAAAACCCTTTCTATTATTATGGTTTACTGTTAATATTATCTTACCTAACTCAACTGACCTGTTTGGAAATATGAAGCTTGAACAAAAAATAACTCAAAATGGTCATAATAAACGAAAGTAGCAAAGTTCCCTCTATTATCCTTCCTCTTTAAGGACGTTGTACAATGGGTCAATTCGACCTCCGGGTACTGTATTTGTCTTAATTGACAAGTACATGTCCTCTAACCTAACCTAACCTAACGAAAGTAGCAATTAAGTTACGCTAATGTTACGTTACACCAATGAGTTCCTTACGCATATAACAATATAAAATTCGTATGGATGAATACTCTTTAGTTAATATTTCTGTGACTGTCTTAAGGGTAGATAGTAGAAACAAAAATTTATGCATAGAGTATATTTAGGATCAGGATCACGTGGATACCATGCTTCTAATGGGACTCGTTTGAAACCCAAAATCCAAGTGATTTAACCGCTCAGTCAGTATCAACCTCCTCAAGTTTGCGGAAGAAAAAGTTCAATTTGAAACAATTGAATAAAACGTCCAAACTATTGTAAAATTCCACAGTTTCAAAACATTGTTTCTAACTAATTGCTGACAGCTGTGAGCCCATGGCAGCTATTAAACACATGCATGTGAAAATTGCCGTGTGATTGAAAAGGCAAATAAATATGTATGTTGATGTGATAAAAAAAAAACTACATGTATGTATGTATATATGTGTGTGTATGTATGTATTACAAAATATTTATTTATTGCTTCTTACAAAACCTTAATTTTGTAAATTTTTTGGCCCAATTTGTAAAATGCCAACCAATAACTAATGCCAGTCAATACAACACAAAGCCAATACAATAAATGCAAAACAAATAAAAAAAGAAACAGAAAAAATCATTTAAAAAATATACAAAAAAAAAAAAATTATGAAAGAAATTATATTAAATTTAATTCTTTTTTTTTTATTTCAATCTATTTTATAATATTTATGGTAAATGATAAAGAAAAAAAAAACCAAAAAGAATATTTTTGTATTTACGAAGAGAAACAAACAAACAAACAAAAAAGTATGAACAATAACAGAGCAAAAGTGTTAACAAACTCTGCGTGTATTTTCATTGATTGTACAAAGTGATTGACATAATATATGACAATACAATACAATACAATACGAAATGATACAATATACGATACGATACAATGCAATGCAATAAAAATCAGTTGAAGTTTTTAGTTTTTTATCTGATGCTGATTTTTTTATTTGTTTGATTTCGAATTGCATTTAATGTTCATATGTACATATGTAGAGCATTGAAAAACATACAAAAATTAAAATTTCAAATTAAATTTAATCGTTTGTGAATTGATAACGACATAGTCGATAACGTACTTACCTTGATTCTTTGTTTAAATGATAATTTATCGCCTTGGACATAAGCATTGTTACCATAGGCCTTAAGGCCTTACCCTGCCCATCAAAATAGTATGTAGCGATTTTATCAAGTTCAGATTGACTGGTACCTTGTGCGAGCAGCTGTAACAAGAGAAAAAAGAACGTTTAAAATTTTGTAAATTTTTGTTTTTGTTTTTTTCAGCTACATTAGCATCACTTCTTTTTTTGTTTTGTTACAAAAAAAAAGAAAAAGTAAAAAAAAACTACAATTGCATCTCAAAAATACCCTGTTGTTAACAAGTCAAGGAAAATTGTAAACTTGTTTGGTTAAATTGAAGCCTTTTTTAGCCATAAGACAGCATAAACCAGCACAATACTTGTAGCAAAACATGCTTAATGGCCAACAATTGTAAAAAAATTGTTGGATTTTTTTTTTTGCTGGTAATTTGATGGTCATAGTCAATGTTTTATGGTTTTACGGGTTAATCCTCCTAAATGGCTTCATACAACAACCATAATAACAGTGACAGTGATAATCATAGTACTTATAACGCAATTATTATTAATAACAATGGACTTGACTTACGTCTCTAACGTCATCATAAAAATATTTCAGTTCATCATCCAGCATTATGTAGGGATCGATTTGTATTTCACGCATCGGTCCTGCTGGTTGTTGGGTGTGCACCGAACTGTAATGACGGCAGTGTTGGTTTGTCTTCAAATTTGAGCATTTCGATTTTGTATTAGTTGAGGTGTTTACGGCTGATGAACAATTATGCTGGAAATAAAGAAAGAAAATTTAAGAAAATTATTAGAAATAAAAGAAGAAGACGAATAAATGCACGTGGTTTAAGAATTAAAAATTAAATTTGAAGAAAAATGTAAATAAAATTATATTTAAGATTTTCGTATTGTTTATAAACAATTAAAATTAAAAGAATATTCGCAATGTGCTGCATTTAACAGAGTATAATCAATTGCCAATTGTTAAATTGATAGAGACCAGGTTACTATTTTCAATTCCGTCTACTGTTGAAGTTACACGATAAGGATGAACGAGTGCATATTTTATTGGATTTTTCTACTAGACGTAGAGATGAGGAGCCTTTCTTAATTATTTATTATTGTGTTGGCTTACTGTTAATAGGATAACTGGCTCAACTGAGCTGGTTAGAGGTTAAAGCTTAAAGAGAAAATAACTCAAAATGATCATAGTTAACGAAACTAGCAATTTAGTTACACCAATGAATACTCAGCATTGAGTATATTATGGTCTGTAGCAGAGATCAACAAGAGTATTTAAAAAGATGAGTAGAATCGAATCATACTCATAATTTCTGATAGTTATACGCATTCATACTTATTTTAATATTATGGAACCCATAATCATATTCAAAGTTTGAAGAACTCATCTTATTCATACTTAACAACAACACGTATGGTGTTGTGAATTTCGTGGAAGCACGAAATAAGTATGAATCGCGTACGAACACTAAAATACTTAGTAGTAGGTAGGGTGCTTGCTCTGCTTGCTTATGTGCCTTTTTTCTTTTGCTGTAAATGCAACAACTACTAAGACTGTAAAAGTTGATGCATGATTCGAGTCGATGAATCAAACATATTTCGAATGGAATGAGTTTGATGTTGTACTTGGTGCCCATACTCGTGGTAACCTGTACCTATAAATCAACGGTGTAGTGAGTATGAATGTATCAGAGTACATAGTTAAATTTCAATATTGTTGACACACTTATATTCAAAATTTCATAAGCGCTTATGAGTAGCGAAAAAACGATTCACTGCTGATCTGTGGTCTATACATAGATCATTACACTCATTTCTAATGTGGAAACTGCAACCAACTATTATCAATCCATGAGGGGCAATGAGTCCCGATTTTGATTATCCTTTACATCACTAGGCCAACACGGGTTTTTCCATACCAGTAACAAGTAAAGGCATAACTGCTCCATTCCAAAAAACAATCAAAGGCACTATAGATTACTCTAACCTTAATCCTTTCCTTCAGTTGTCAAAGACATAATTAAACAATAAGCAGTCAATCTCCATATGCTTACGGTACCGTTGAATGTATAATACATTAAAAAATTTAAGATTAACTATCATGGCCGTTGTAAAGGACAGCGTAAATTCTACTGGTTTCATATAAATTTATTTTTTATTTTTTAAAAGTTCTTGAAAGGGCCCTAAGTTTTAAGGTCATTCGTGTAAAAAGAGTGGAACTTCCTAATTCAGAAATTTTAATCATTTAAATGCATATGTAAACCATTCAAATATTTAAATATTATGTTTGATTTGGTTTAATGTTCTCCGCATAATTAATTTGTATTTTATCTGATTTCTCAACATTTTGAGAAATCATTAATGGTCTCTAGATAAACTAAAAATTTTACCGGAACAAATTCCATATTCAAGTTCAAATTTAAAAATTTTTGTAACGCCCAATTCATTTCAAGAAAATAAAATGAAATAAAATAAACGACACTAAAAACATTTAAAAACTCATTCAATTTGGTTTCAAAAATTTAAAATTTTAATTTTCAAACAAAGAGTTGCTATTGCAGCCTCAGTAAAAGCGTTAAAATGTTCTACTCAAAGGTAATAATAATTTAGAGTGTGTTGTTGTTGTTGGGTATATTTGTGTCACAGATTAGTTGTGTATAAATGATGAAATGTCATTAAAATAAAATTTCAATCACTATGACAATAAATATTGATGGTTAATAAATAAATAAAAACCAAATGTTTTTAAATGAATGAAGTACTTGTCTGTCATTCGTACTTATGGCTGCTAACACTCCCCAGACTATATAGAGTCAAAGATTTTTCAATACAATATGGAAATGGCTTTGAAAAGCAAAAAAATAAACTAACTATGGATAATAAAACATCAATAAAACTAATTTTCATAATAATACACGATGGAAAATAATGCAAACAATAACAAATATTGCATAAATTATTATCATTACTATATTACTATAGTAGGAGTAACCTACACAGTAGGAGTAACCTACCAAATGGAAGATGCTTAAAATACATATGTTATGGGTATGTTTTCGGTTTTCAATTCAATATTCATTTGCATTTTCATATGCCTATGGTAAGTAAGTAAGCAGCAGATAATCAAACAAACCAACAACTGACTGACTGACCAAAGAGTGTAAATTATTTAAGCATCCACTATCGAACACAGCAGCAGTGAATAGAGTGTGTGTTGAAATCAATTACAAAAACAACGTGTAAACAAATGTTAATTCTATTAAATAAACAAGCAAACAAACAATAATAATAAGAAAATCATAAACATGTATGTATGTATCTGTGTCCAGTATGTAAATAAATTGTTTTTATATTCAAGGCCAACCAAACTAAAATCAAAAAGACCATAAAAAGACCCCCCATCCATCCAGCACTAGTTTCATACAACAATATTAAGTTGTTGTACATATAATTTTTCATGCCTTTTTGTTTTCCTTCTTCGCTGCAATGGCCTCTTCTTATGGCAGTTGCTACGAAAGGCATGATCGAATGAACTAGACATTGTGGTGTAATGGTCTCAAGAGCTTATTGTAGTTTTTCAATTGTGGCCTAAAATCAGAATCGTATTTTTAGACGTAAGTTTTCACAGCACTAGCAGCGTGTGGAGACATCGTTTTAGTAATAAAACCGCTAAATATACATCACTTTACCATGTTTCCCCCAAAAATTGTCTGCCATTGATTTCCTTTTCTTATTTATAAGCATCCACTGCAATTGCCTGTAAAGTTTATAACACCTTTTACCTGCATATTGAAATGCATGGAGTTCCATCCAAACCATAAATTAAACACATAAAAAAAATTAAAAACTGAGATAATCATCAAATTGATTAAAAATTTACAACGACTTACGCATATTTACAGCAAAAGGGTATAAATACTCTCTCTCCCTCGAATACAAAATGCACATATGTACCTACATATGTATGTATGTGTATATGTATAGTAGATGTGCAGAATGCAACCCAAAAATAAAAACAGGCATCGCAAATCGGAACAAATATTTTAACGCTCTCTTACAACCAGTTTAACTTTTAATGCCCTAAACATGTCTCTGATGCAATAATAAACAACAACAAACAGCAACAACAACAACAACAACAAACGAAAACAATGGCAAGTGTATCATTTATTCAAGAGTGAGAAACTGAGATGGAATGCAATACATGGAACCGGTAATTGTTGTTCATCATGATGATGATAATGATGATGATGGCTGCTGTTAACGTTGATTAATAAACGAAAGTTTTTTTTTATCTTCTTCTGCTTCTTCAAAAATCGTGTCCTTGTAACTGCATATTTGCAAAAAGCTCATGTACACATATACCACACACGCATACAGACAAACACTTATACAGTGTGTGATAAAACTTGTTATCATGGCAGATTTAGTTGTACATGGTAATTTATGAGAAAATTATTAAAAAAAAAATGTAATTTTCAATTATTTTTGAAAGCGTATTTTTATTTTTATTTTATAATCTGCAGAAATTATTTAATTTAATACTTATTTCGAAACATAAATTATATGCGAAAGTTTTAAAATAATTTTCGATTTTTGAAGGTGAAAATATCATGAAATGTTTAATTTTTTTTTTTAATTGATAAGAGGTTGAAGGTTCGAAGGATGTGTATGTATTAAGAAGTCGCCTTTGTGTAGTAAGTAGTGTGTCAGTTTATTAGACGTGAGGCCACGGTTCAAACCATAGCCCAGACATCTCTAACAAAACGAAATATTAAAAAAAATTTCTTCGGCGACTTCCTCTCAGTAGATTTCTGGCAAAAAAAAAACTCTGCGAGAAAATAAAATTATAACGAATCGCCGCTTATGAATAAAATTAACTGACACAATATAGATATTGTGAGAAGCTAGGTCGTAATCCTGACTTAAGTCTAAATGCATACATTAATGTTTGGCCTGGACCAAAAGCTCTAACAACTGTCAAGAACTTTTCATCTATTTTACTCGATTGTCGGGGATCGTGTGTACACACTTTTATTTATAAATCTAAACCTCATGAGAAAATTGTTAAAGTTCTAATGCATAAAGCAATATTACAATTTCCTCCACAAGGGGCGTTATTCATTCCGATCAAATACTTTTTCCTTTTAAGACAATACTTCTGTTTCTTTAATTTTTTTTACTAGTGCCCAATATATGCCTCTTAATGGGTTGTAGTTTTGGACAATTTAAAAAATTGCATGGCTGTCACAGGAGGCAGGTTCTCGCCAAACAAAACTGACAATACTTAGATGTTTATTTAAAAATATGATGATGATTTTCGTTAAATATATTAATTAGGTGGTACAGACGAAGTTATTATTTTTGTTTAAATATTTAATCAAAGCGTTCCCCGCCTCAAGCTTAAATTGTTAATAAAAATTAAAATTACTTTCAACTCACATATATACATACACGAATGCCAATTAGTCGGTTTAAAAGAACTTCACAAAGATCATAATGACGATAGCGTCAGATAGTCGAATGGATAAGTTTTATAAATTTTCAAACTTTATTACTCTTTATGAGAAATGTGACAACAACTGAGTGTGTGTGTGTTTATCTTATTAGTTCAAGCAGTTTTTGGCAATAATTTAAACAATTTGCTTTAACCACACACCATAATCGAGTATACGAGCACACATTTTACAACCAATTAATAAAACAATTTTCGTTGGGGTTTTTTTAATTTTTTCAATGTTTTTTTCTCTCTATTTAAAGTACTTTTTTAAGGTTTTTGGTTATTCCGTTTAGAAAACAAACAAACAAATAAACAAACGAACGAAAAAAGCCACTCTTTGTAGGTGAAAATAAAGCAAATTTTTGTTGAAGAATGTTAATGAGGCAGCGGCATAAGTGCGAAATGAAGATGAGGCAATTGTCTAATCACTTTGGAATTTCTTTAAAAATTTGTTTAAATTAAATCGTTTAAACATAAGGGAATTATTTTTAACTATAAATCAAGGTTAAAATTAATGAGTGTTCAAAAAAGCGTAGAAATAATTGCGTTAAGGTTTTAAGAAAAACAACACATTTATATTTCAATTATTATTATGATTATAATGCGTTTAACTAATGACATGTAGAGACACTCCTTTACTATTATGCATACTATTTTTATTTATAGATACTATACTATACATACTATATGATGTCTGTATAATGTAATGTATTAATGTATTTTTATTTTATATTCTCCATGATTGTTGTCATAGTGTCATGTGTGTAGTGACACTCTATTGTCAGTAAAACATTCAAGTTTTTACAATAAAAAAAAACATAAAAGTGTAACTTCTTTAAAAAATTGAATTCACAAGTGGAAGCTTATTTTAAAATATTTAAACAATATTTGCTTAATAAAATTGAGAAGAGAGATTTATTGGATAAAATAAAATAAAAAAAAGCAAAAGATTTCAATGTGATCATACCTAAAACTCTAGGCCTCTTAACCTTACTTATTAGACAACCTACCAACTAAAGAAACAATACATTTGACAGAGAATATCTTCATTTTTTAGCTCGTTACACTTTTCACATACATGCATTACTACCCTTCAGTCAGGATTACGGCCTAGCTTCTTACACTACTCACGTTGTGTGCCTTGATTTCATACGTGAGTGGCGGGACTTACAGTTTAACGTCGAACCCGAACGATAGATTTTTGAGAAACTTTTTCATGGCAGTTTTATTTACTCTCAGAGATTTTGCCAGAAATCTGCTGAGAGGAAGTCGCCGAAGAAATATTTTTTTTTCATATTTCGTTTTGATGTCTGACCTTGGATAAGAACCCGGGCTTTACGTCTAATAAGCCAACACACTACCTACTAGACTACGGCGACTTCTATTTCACTTTTCACAGCGATATGCAATATTATCAACACCAAGTTTATAGTAAGTGATGGTAGGCTTTTTAAAATTGCCAATAACTGGCAAATAGAGTATCTGACAAAGAAATTCGAACTGCAATTCAACTCAATCTCATCACTTTAATGCCATAAATAAGCATTCTATTCTTCCTCAAGGGAATCAATATAGATTATTCCCTGTACACCTCATAAAATAGATGACATGACCTTGCATACAGATGAAATTGTCTTTGCCGTCTTTGGACGAGAACCTTCCACTTCAGTCCTCTGCTTTTACAGTTTGTTTGTCTCTAATTTAAAAAAAAAATTTACTTAAAAACAGGACTTTATGCTGCAACATAGTCAAATAATATCCTCACGACATTGTTTTCGTTCTACAGTGACTTTCTACACAACTTTCTCATTTTCATAACATACGATCGATAGGCTAGAGGGTAGGTCGTTCGTTTTCTAGACAGCGGTTCAAAGTTCAAACCTCAGATCTGACATTTTAAGAAAAATAAATTCCTTTGACAATGTTATTACAGCAGTCTTCTGGCAAACGCTCTGAGGGCAAATAATTGCAGTAAAAAACCTTCTTAAATCTGTTGTAAATAAGTGTTGTGAGAAGCCAAGCCATAATCCCGACTTAGTCGGGATAGAAGTGATTGGCGAAAAGTAAATCACTTGCCAAAGGGTCCAATGAAGACAGTGGCAACGAAAGCTCAGTTGTGCGTTTGATTGGATTGGTAAAGAAACATTGAGTGCCACCTTCCTTCTCATAGACAAACTATTAACTCTCAACTATATTGACAATTGAAGACTTTAAGGGCACAATACACGTGCGTTGATGTTACGGTTTGCCACACACACACAAATGTGACTCACCTGATTATCTTCCGTCGTGAAGTCCGGACTTGGCACTTACGAATTCCATTTCATGGAAATCTATTCAATTTCTAATTACTAAACCTTATCTACATATCTTCTACTCTTAAATAACGTTCGCGTAGTGTATTGTGAAGCTTGGCAAGTAGTAATGACTTCTTTAAAATGCAATAACAACAAATTTATAAGAAAAAAGTACATTAAACAACGAAATATTTTGGATTTTGCATTTTTTTTTAAATTAAATTTTCTCTTAATTTTGTATTTTAAAGTTTAAAATTTAAACAAACGATTGTTTTTAAAATTATTTATAAAACTCCATACAAAACATTGGAAAACATAAACCGTATACACACACACATAGACGCGAAAAAACGAGAAGAAGAAGAAACGAAAATAATCTTCACAAAAGCCAAAAACTGAAAAAGAAATGTTGGTAACAGAAGTGGAGATGAGAAAAAGAAAGAAGAAAACAAAAACAATAATTTATGTGGAAACGGTATTGTATTGGTTTGTCATACTTTTGTTGTTGTTGTTGTTGTTGTTACATAGAGCTGTGTTATGTCAGCAAAAAGGGAAAGTTGTCCGTCCATTCATCGTCATACACGTTCATACGGTTTTATTCATTTCATTGGATTTCATTCATTCAATAATCATAAAACGATCATAATTATGATGAAGATCATGATAATGAGCAATTGATAGAAAATAAACAAAAACGAAAAAAAACAGAAGAGAGACACAGTGAGAGTGAGGGAGAGAGAGAGAGAGAAAAATCAAATAAGAATGATAAACATGCACGCGCTCTTTATAATAAACAAAAAAAAACAGCAACAAAGTACATATGTATGTGCTAAAAGCACACACACACATACGCGCGTACCCTAAGCCTAAGTTAACAAATAAGTAGTAAGTGACCAAAAATTTAGTACAAATTATTTTCGTTTTTTATTGTTGCTGTTTTTATTGAAAATAAAAAAACAAAAGAAAAAAGACCAAGAAAAACTTTCTCACAGCACAACAAACAATCACAACAACTTGTACAATAGCACAGGCACACAAATTTCGTAAATAAAAAACACCTGTTACTGGGCCTACATAAATTAAATTGTTCCCCTCGTACATACCACGTACATTACTAAGTACGCACGTCATACGGCTGATTTAATTTCTTTTTTATTTTCAATGAATGGTTATGATATTTTGATTTGTTTTTTCGATTTTTTTCAGTTTTTATGGAATGCAAACCCATTGTTGAATTTATAAAATATTTTGTTTAAATGAATTCCGGCAGCGATTGTTTTTTTGGACACCCTCAAATGCGTTTTATTATGAAATAATTTCTTTCGTCTTTGATTTTTCAATTTCTTTTAAATTGAAATTTCAAAGAAGAGAGTTATTGTATTCATTTATATGCCAATAAATGAACAATTTAAAAATTTTTGCACGTTTCACGTCATTTATCTATTGTCAGTCAGTCGTCTGTAGTGATTTTTTTTTATAAAATTAAATTAAATCTACAACAACTATAATAGCAACGTGAATATTACAAAAAAAAATGTCTATAATATCAAGACAACTGGAGTCTTATTTTCCTTAGACAATGACTGCATAAAAATTAAATTATTGGAATATTTAAACGACTTTATATTACTAGACCAGCACACCCCCACCCCTCCCCCATTACATTTTAACATACATACTTAAGTTATAATTTTAATTCAAAATGCAAATCAATGACAAACTACTTCCTTGACAAGCTACAGCGGATGAGGAACAATCGAGTGAGGCATTACGAAAAATTTAATGATACATTGATACAGGCATCGGCTCTCCAAAGTGCAGTTGGTTGGGGAAAAATATTTTGATTTGAAAATGAGTGTAATACCTGAAGAAGGAGGATGAGAACGGTATAGATTGTATAGATTTTGTTGCTTAAATTTGAATATTAAAGATTCATTTCGCTTTAATCGGTCAATGTTTTCAGTGAAGAAGTTTTAAAATTTGCAACTTTGAGTTGATGAACTGGTATGTCAGAAACCATCTAAAAAAGTATAATTGACAGTTTATTTCCCTATAAAATTCTATTAAGAAAATATGTACCTCAAATGGAATTCATTAAACTGAAAGCCTATTAGTTTCGCAAAAAATTTAACATTTGATCTGAAGCGAAATCAAAATAATTTCGTTGTATACATATTGCCATATAAAAATTCCTTAATTTTGAAAAACAAAAAACACCATTTCATAATTATAATTTCATTAAATTTTGTCCCAATTTCGTTCACCATATTCGTCGTCAAAGTAATTGAATTTTAATTATATTTTTTAAATAATATCACATACAATTTGCTTTAATTACGTCTATTTAAGGATAAGCCTTATAAGAGCTGAGCACATATTTTTTTCCATATTTTAAAGGCAAAAACAGTAAGGCTTTCAAATATTTTCTCATAAAATACTTCAATTAATAATTTAAATAAGTTATAGCTGCAGATAAATGCTTTCAAACACACTCTCTCAAAAATACTTCAGCGTAAAATAAGTACTTGTTTACTTCACACTCATACTGGTTAGCATTTGTTTTGATACATCGAATTTTATTCGTGATATTTTGATGATGAACTTTTTTTTACTGAACTACTTATTTATTTTAATGAGTTAGGGGGCAGGCAGATGTATTAAAAAGTAAACTGCAATTGAAAGTTTACAAGTTTAGACACCTAAACAATTGGATTGACATAATAAGACTAGGCATCATAACCTAACAAAATGTTGCATGAAAATCTTTCCCAGTTTTAGTTCTTAACAATATTTGCCACCATATTCTTCGTATTTACATCAATTGAACCATTTCTATACACCCATCCATACATGCATACATACATATGTACACAATTGGTCATTACAACCCCTCAGTCAGAATTACGTCCTATCTTATCATACCATTTTTGCGGAGTGTGTTAATTTTATACATGAGTGATGGGACCTACAATTTATAGTCGATTCCGAACGACATATTTTTCAGAACTTTGTTATGACAATTTTATTTTACTGTCAGAGTTTTCGTGAGTTTTTGCTACTGGATTTGGATAAAGCCAGTTTAAGGTTAGTTGTCGGATTTATCATAGGCCACTGCGAGATTAGGTCGCAGTTCCAGATCCCAGCCGGACTATTGCAGGGTATGCTGCGATGAGGAGGAGTTGGAGACTGTTGAGCACCTTCTCTGTAACTGACCAGCCCTTAGTAGGCTGAGGATGGCGGGATCTTCTTTGAGGGTTTAAATTCTGTGTCGAGAGCTGATATCAAGGCTCTCCACAGAATCATTAGTAGCTTGAGCTGGTTGAGAAGTGCTAGGGCTTCATCAATTTGTAGTTGTTTTGAAGCGAATTCCTTCGCTTCCGATTCACCCTTTCCTACTTCCTCTCCCTTTTTCCTATCCCCTCTATTATCCTTCTATTTTAAGGACGTTCCGTACAATGGGTCAATTCAACCTCCGGGTACTGTACTTGCCTCAATTGACAAGTACACGTCCTCTAACCTAAACCTAAAACCTAAACCTTTCGCAAGAAATCTGCTGAGAGCAAGTCGCCAAGAACTATTTTTCGACATTTTGTTTTGTTTCTATACAGTCTAACTAAAAAAAAACATCGTCACATTTTAGCCGCACTATGGCTAGTATTATTATTATTGCAATACAGTATGTTGAAGGTTATTTAAGAAATTAAAAAAATTATAGGACTTTCAATTTGGAGTGACAAGAAAACAAGGCTTTTTTACAGTTTTGCAGTTTGCTTACGTAATAGAGTCCTTATATACGTTTTAAGGACAAGAGAAAAGGGCAATGACGGTTGTGGCATTACTTAGATGTTAGGTTTGATCATAAACATCCTTTACATACAAGGATATGCGAAAAGTTGCACTATCATTGCACTAATATTACTATTTTGTGACAGCCTTACAATATTTTTCCACAAATTTATTTGTATCATTTTCCTAATGCCTATGGTAATACATTTTAAAGAATACAATATTTTTAAAGTTTTTCGAAAACAAAATAGAGAAACAAAAAATTTATCAAAATAGCATATTGTAACTCTGTTACATGAAACAGTGAAAAAACAACTTAGTGCACGTAAATGTATATTTATCACTGTAACAGTTTTATTTATAACTTTCCTATGTTGGCCCTCCTTATCAGCGTGTGCTAAAACATCATATATGCACACACAGAAACAATCATCAGCATATGTAAACATACATCAAATGTGTACATTGTTGTTGACACGTATCATTTGCTGTTTGTGAACATGTTGTTGTGCTTGTTATTATTGCTGATTTGCATGTAAATAATTTTGCATTAGATTCCCTTCTCTTCTTCTCTTTTGCTCTCCGTTGCCGTCTCTGTCTACGTTTCACGTCCTATCTGCACACTCTATACGGACATTTAATTTAATTATTTTTGCATGATTTTCTAATATAATTCACAATAAGCGTGTGTTTGCATGTATGTATGTATGTACGTACATTGTCCATATGTGCCTTAAATTATTATCCAAAATTTCGATTGAAAATAAACACTCACACACATACACATTTGTATGTATGTATGTACATACACGTAAATACTCGTACACATACACATTTAAAATAACCACTTATTATTATTATCATTTGTTGGTGTTGTTGGTGTTGTTGGTATTTATGTTGAGAGTTTATTTAATACTGCTAGTGATGATAATGATGTTGTTGATTTTGATAATGATGCCTCGATATCAATTACGATTGTTAGCCATCATGTTTATTATACCGAAAGCTATTTGTTATATTGTAATAAATACTTACATACATATCCATACATACGAATAGAGATACATATGTACACATGGCTGTTTAAAATTCATCACAAATTTTATTATTTTGTATTTCATTCAATAGCCTTTGGGGGGCATTTGTAGTTGGGTTTTTAAAGTTTATAAAGAGAGGGTTTTTTAATTCGTGTTGTGTTAAATGCAATAAATATTTATTATTGGTATTGGTTTCAGTATTATTCCAGTGTTGCTGTTGTTGCTCTTGTTTAGTTTTATTTAATGATGGTTTTAAACAAGCAAAATTTGTTAACAAAACCCTTTTGCAAACAACAATTAAGTCAATAACGCAACAACACAATATTTTTTTTTATTTTATTTTCTATTTTGTTTCGGTTGCAGTAATTAAGAGTTTTATTAAATAATTATACTATTCAATAATAAAATTATTAATAAAAAAGAATTCAATAATTGAAATGAATAAATAAATTCACTCTGGCTTAACTCGGCACATAAGGTCACGAGACATGAAAGGAAGATTTTCTTCTTTCTCATTTGCAAATGGCCAAAGAGCTATTTATTTCACTTATAATTGGGTCACACACGTTTTTCTATTTAAAAAAAAAAGCAACTGAAAACAATTTGAAATTTTTTTTTGTTATTCGTTCTTTAATGAGTCTCTTTGGTTTTAGAAAATGGAACATCATTGAATTGGCTGAGTTAGAAGTTAAGCATTAGAAGTGCTTTCCTGGAAATTCATGTGGTTTTAATTGTTTTCCTCCAGTCAAGCATAACTTTAAGGCAAAGGAAAGTATGACTTATATTTTAAGCCCACCTTCTAATATCTCAAACTGAACTAATTTTGTGTTATTTATTGCTTTACACGATCAATAATGATGTTCATTATTTGATTTTGTTTTTGTCTTAAACATTTTTCAACATGTTATTCTAATTCACTTAAAAAATAAACAATTATTAATCTTGTCTCTTTTCTTTTTCCCATGACTGTATTATATTAACGGTTACAATTTATTTACATTTGAAGTTTCCTTATGCATTTTAATTACTAACGAAAATAGGCCATCCATCACACATACAATTACAATTTCAAGCATAACGATACAATAAGAAAAAATATTTAATGGAGAGAAAAAAAAATTAAGGAGAGTTGGAGAGTAAACATTGAAATATGCTCTCATGCACATATAAGATGTGTAGGTATCAGGGATGATAAATGACACCAATGAAATGGTAACAAAAAAGTTTTAAAAAAGTACTTTTCGGGTTGAAAAAGTATCAAATTTTGAATTATTCATATTTTTACACAAATTTTCCTTCTTTTCAAATTATATTAAAGTAACATTTCTTAATTTTTTTTTAAATAATTTATTCAATTTATTGATAACATGTAAAACAAATAAAACAACAATTCATGCGAGCAAAAAAAAATAATAATATATTAAAAACTATATTAAAGAACATCAAAATTAGGTACATTTTTAGGAGATCGATATTAAAAATCATTTTTAATGACTTTATTTTTGTTTGGATAACATTTTGTTGTTAATTATAATATTGTAACAACAAGAATCTGTCGACTTTAATAAATCTTTCGTTTGTATTAAACTAGATACGGTTGAAACATGGGTTACCATATTACATTCTCATTTGAGAAAGTGAAATTTAGGTAAGTTAAGAAAAAGTATCAAGTATATCGCGGTGGTACCGAGGTACTTGGGAGCGTCAGAAAGTATCAAAAAAAATACCAAAGTATCAACTTTATCATCCCTGGTAGGTATATGTGCAAGTGCTTGTAATTAAAATAGTGCTCTGAGATCAAAACAAACAGAGTTTCAAAGGAAAAAAATGAGGGAATTGAGAAATTTAGAGCAGAGAGTTATGGTATGCGGAAGGATTGCTTTGTTGGTAATGTAGCAATCGTGTTACATTTAAAATCAATAATGAAATCGAACACATACAATAATAAAAATAATATACGAATACACATTATAAATAAACATACATACATTTGTAGTCGTTTACAGACAGGCAGGCACTTGTACGGTGGCTCCCATTAATGAACCCACATGCGAAATACAAAAATATGAAAAAATAGGCAAAATTTATGGAAAAAAAACAAAAACAACAATTTTTTTCTTTACTATTTAAAAATGCAACGTAAATATGTAACAATGTGTAGGCAAGTAAACGTAAACAAGAAATTAAAATTGAAATCGAAATTCCATAAAAACGGGCATTAAAAACAAAAAAGAAAAAAGAAGCCAACAACTTGATTAAACCGAAAGAAATTAAAAAAAAAAATTGTGCACATACACACGATAACAAAAATTTTTTCCATTATTATTATGTAATTAAAAAAACAACAACAATATATACATACATACACACATACAAATGATGAAGTAAAAATTGTTTATATTTCTTTAAATAAAACAAATAATTGCTGGCAATTAGACAATATTTGTGTGATCATCATCATCATCGTCATAAAAAATCGATAATTTAGCAATGATCTGAATATGATTTGATTCGTTACAATAAAAATAATCTTAAATAAGCCATAAAATTTTAAATTATTTGTTTTTTTTCGTTTTTCTTACAAAATTACAAGTGCAACCATAATAACGAATCAAAAGAAATGAAAAAAAAATAATAAAATAAAATAACAAGTTTTTAATGACAGTTAATTTAGGCATTTATTGTAATATTTTTTTTTATAACAAATTCAAGTTTATTTTTGAGTGGCTTTTGGGAAAACGAAATTAAAAATAAACGTGATTTTTCTTTGTTGCCAAGAAAAACAGGATTTTAATTTATTTTCTTTTTTAATTTCAGTATTTTTCTTCAATTTAAAGCGTAATTGATGCAACAAAGAGTCTATAATAAAAAAAAAACACAGATTAACAACACTTACATTAAGACAAACAATAACAACAGTTGTAAACAAATAAAGGAAAACAAAAACAAATGTAGAAGAAAAAAAAAATACGGTCTTTCAAGATCAAACTTTGCTTTTAAATGCAATGGTCCGTCTCGTCTAAAAAGGTATTATGCCATCTAAGCCAGTTTAAGACACCTCTGTGTCGGTCATTCAACTGAAAATATCGCAACTGTTAGTGAAAACATTCATCGGCAATTAGACGAACAATTGTTCTTAATACAGGGCGAATTTAGGCCACAACTTAATCTGTCTTTACTCGTGACTAATTTTTACTACTTTAGTCTGTCAATATAACGTTGCCCAAGAAACATTACTTTGGACCAAAACGAAACCACACATAAAGTATATACCTAATGTGATGGCACACAAGTCCCATGACAACATACCGTGGCTTACAAAATATTAAATTCCACAAGATGGCCCTGACAAGATAAACAAGAAAAAAGTTGGGAAAATATGAAAAATTTGGATTAAGGTCAACAATCAATCAGGAACGATCCTTATAAAATGAAAGGCAACTTTAAACATTACAAACTAGTTAACGCAAAAATTGTAATCAAACCACCACCAGCAGTAACAGGTTATTCATTAAATAACATTGAATGGTTTGTTTCTTATGTCTGTCTGAGGCTCTTTAATACGCATATATGTATATTGGGCATGATTAGGTTATTGGCCATAGTGCAACATGCCGAGCAGTCTACGAAGCAAAAAATGTGCAAAGTCTGTCAATTTATTCTAAGTACTGTGTTTTTTTTGGATTTCATGAACCTTAACTAATATGTTGAAGCATCCAAAATAACGTTTTTGAACATTTTTTTTAAATGTAAGCAACACTAAAACGCATTTTAGTCAAGCATTAAATTCAACATGAGGTGAATACAAATCAGTTTTAAAATCATGTTTTTTCTTTCTCTTTTCCTTTGTAATGAAAATCCAAAGGAAAGTAAAAGTTAAAAGAAAAAATACACATACACACACACAGACGTAAATAAATCAAAATAAAACGAAAACAAAAAAGTATTTATTTTAATGAAATTTAAACTCGTAAGGAAATGAATAGTAAAAGAAAATCAAAAAGAAAAACAAAATCAAAAACAAAAACTGCAAGTAAATCGATAGTACGAGTAGATGTAGAGGAGGAGTTCCTCAACTTCTTTTATGAGAAGTTTTTGCTGTTTTTTCTTACATGTTTTTGTTTTTGTTTTGAGTTCATTTCTATGCGAATTAATACAACTGCTTCGTTGTTAGAGAAGAAATATTGATGTGTTTAGTTGTATGAGTGAGTATTGTTGTATTCATTGCTGTGTGGCTAAGCTACTGCAACAACTACAATAGCAGCATTAGCCAGCAATTGTTGGCTGCATTTGACGCGTGCCACAAATTACCGCAATGTTATTGCACTCCATTGAAAAGTTAATGCTTTTAGCTTTTCTGGTCTTGCCTTGTCTTGTCTTGTCTAATTCGTACTTCTTAAAATTTTCTGCTGTTTTCTGTTATCTAACATTGCTTCACGTTTGTTTTTGAGCTTTAGCGTTTGCCAGTATTTTCTTGAATGATTTTTCATTTTTTATTTTTCCTTTTCTTGTAATGTTTTGTTAATTTTGATTTTAAATCGAGTTAACAATGTTTCGCGTTGCTGCGATTATATTTATTGAAAATATTGTAGTCAGACGTGCGATTAATAAATAACCATTTTTAACGCCGTTTTTCTGTTGTTATTTCAATAGTTTATCGATCTGGGCGTATAGATCGATAACATCTGTTAGCTTAGCAGGTGTTAATTATATTGGTAAAGGAGTAGTTAAAAAAATTGAATGTTTCTTTACAGAACAAATTAAAGAATTTTAAATAATTTGATATCCCAACAGAAGATCATAAAAATCTCGTTGAATAATTTAATTTTCAAGTGCTTTTTTCAATTTTAAAATTATGGAGAATCAGGGTTTTACAAGTACAATGGGTCAACTTAACCTCTGGGTACTGTACTTGTCTCAGTTGACGAGTACACCTCCTCTAACCAGGGTTTTTACTACAATACCCTAAAGAAAGGTGTAACCAAATTGTATCCGACTTTAATAAATCACCATCACCCACCCCCCAGTCACCATTTACAGATAGTGCAATTCCAGAGCTAGTTTCGGACAAATAAGGCAAAATTCTAGAAGTCATGAAAACGCATCACATATGTACATATGTGAAGTGAAAATAGTCTCTGTTATTTATTATGGAAAAGTTGTCATTCATTTGATTTTATTTGGAAATTCGGATACCCAAATTCGATGGAAACATAATTCATTCATTCTAAATATTGAAATATTGAAGTTATTGCTGATCGTAAGTTATTGATCTGTTGATTTGAGACTCTGAATAAGATGAATTGCTAAATGATGATGAATTGCTAAATCAGTTTAGAATTAAATTTTGTGGGATATACATAGTTTCAAAATAATAAGAAGGAATTTTACTGTGCTTACCTTAAAAGCATGGGCTTACATATGTATTAAAAAAAATCATATACGAATAACGCCAATTGAAAAGCCAAATGCCAATAATTTGCTTTCCTCTAAATTGCGGCACACTCCTACAACTGGTAGAAATATTTCCTTCTAGATCAGTTGTTTAAAAGTAGTAAGTGGTGAATATTTTGTTCAGAATATTGCAACTTTGATTAATAGAACCTTTGAATTTTTAAATCAAACAATAGAATACTAAGAACATTACTAATACATACATAATTGGTCATTACAACCCTTCAGTCAGGAGTTTATACATTAGTGGCGCGACTTGCAGTTAAAAGTCGATTCCGAACGACAGATTTTTGAGGAACATTTCATGGCAGTTTTATTTTTACTCTCAGAGTTTATGCCAGAAATCTGCTGAGAGGAAGTCGCCGAAGAAATTTTTTCATATTTTCGTTTTGATGACTGACCTGGGGCTTGAACCGTACTAGACTACGGCAACTTTACTGCTGCATTAAATAAGGGATATTCTATGGCCGAAAACGAAGTTATATGCAAAGGAATTGTATTGCATTCTATTCTCTAGTAAAGGAACTAAAGTAGTACTACTAAACGATCTATTCTGGCCTCCCAACCCTGTTGCATTGACGATATTAATCCCTGCCTAGTATTTGATAAGCTTCATGGTATTTTCTTCTAAATGTCATTAACATTGCACAGGTATCAAGTATATTTTTTAGAATTTCGTTCTACTTAACATAGAAACTGCATATTGTACTTAAGCGATTTCGGTTCTGTACAAATGATCTTTGAGTGTACAGTGCCCTCAGACCATTTTTGCCTAGTCGGTTGCAAATCTCGTTCCACTAACTTGGGTAATATTAGTTGATCAATGTTTAGTCGCAGTTTAGTACTAAGTAAACAAGTCTGATAGTAAAAAAAAATACATTATGTTCGCACGAAATATAAGATTTCCGTACGTGCAAATCGTAGTTCTAGTGTCAATAAATCTCATTCTTATTATTTACAGACTATTAAAAAGTTAAATTTTTTATTGTTAATGAATGAATGAAATTTCACTTTTAAGTCGTGTATGATAAAATACAGAAACAAAAAATTAAGAAAGAAAAACTTGCTATTTTGTTACTGATCTTATGTTTTAGCACTTCCATACTTAAAAAAATTATTTTTTTTTTCTTTCTTTCTTTTTTTCTTTCTTCCATTTTTTATTCATTAAGAAGTCAAACAACACTTAAAATATTTGCAAAACACTTTCACCATTTCTTTTTTATTTTTAAATTTATTTTTTTTTTATTTTTCATTATTATTGTTATTATTTTTAACTTTTAAGCATTTTTATTTAAAATATTCAAAAAAAAAAAAGAGAAAAAGCAAAAAAAAGAGAAATAAAATTCAAGGCACAAAACAATTATGGCATCTCATTTGTTGTGGTATTTTTTTAATTTTTTTTTTTTTTGCTGCAAGAAGACAGAAAACTGTATTTTGCAAATATTATATAATTTTATAGTTCTCACCTACCCTCCCCCGCCCCTTAAAATTGCCTATTGTTGTTATGAATTTGAAATTTTGAATGTCGACTTGTATTGATCGTTTGTCATGGTTACCACATCCAATAAAATGGCAATAAATAAATACAAAAACAAAAAAAACAAAATTTAGTACCTGTGTGTGCATTTTTAATTAAACACATGAGCCCACATTACACCTGTCTTGTGTTTTCTTTTCCTCTTTTCAAAAGAAAAAAAACTTAAATTTTAAATAAATAAGCCATGGCTGCTTAAATGTGATGGTAAGTGTGTGTGTGTTACTAAAATATTGTATAGAAGACAAGCCATACATATCAGCTCACAAGTGCTCAGGACTGGATTTAATTTGACTGGCTGGTATTTTTTTTTATGATTTTTGTTTGTTTTTAGGTTTTCGCTTTTATTTCAATCAGTGGTTGTTGTAGCAATGGGCCTTGCTGACCCAATTTCCAAAATCTTTTACAAAAAAAAAAAAAAAAGATGCTGGTAAAACCAGTTTTTTTTCTTCTGTTTTTGTTGTTGTTGTAATTGACCAAATATTTTCTTCTTTTAGGGTAAATATTGACTTCAAAAATTAATCTCAAGAGAAGAGTTATTTGCTCTCACTTGAAAAGTCGTTCTCTCTAGTCTTGCAATATAAACAAAACAAAACAAAACAAAATAAACAAAAAATTTGCATAAAAATGTTATTAAAATCTGTAATAAAATCATTTGGCATTAAAATTAAAATGAAAATTTATTCATTCATTTGCGTACCACACGTAATAACCTGCCTATACCTCAAACGATTGAGCGATCAAAACATCCATCAATCTTTGGAAATGTTTAGGCCTAAACAGCAACAACAACAACAACCAACTATGTAAACCATTGACAACTAACTGGCTATCTAACTGACTGGCTATATGCCATTGATGAAATCTATTGATTGGCATTGTGTTTTAGTTTCTTTTTTTCTTTTTGGTTTTCGATTACATACACTGCTGTTCAATAAAATAGATTCACCATGATCGACATCTTGCAATTAATTAAAGAAGAGTCACGCTTCAAATTTTTGAAATGTATCGGAATTATATTCATAAGAGGCCAGTAAACAAAGTGCATTTACTTTTTTACATATACTCCATTGCGTAAGAGATGCCTAGTAAACTTTTCGGAGAGCAGGTGAATCTATTTTTTTGAACAGCAATGTATGATTTGCGCGTGAAACCAGTCATCAATAGTTTGTGTTTGTTTTCGATTCCTCTTTTGTTGTTGTTTTTGTTGTTGTATTTGTTTTTATTAAAACATTGCATAACTAAATGCGTTTACCAGTTAAGATCTTCCTACTTCTTGCCACACATACTCCCATATAATCCCATTGATTAGTTTTGTTATCGATTGTTAGAGAAAAAGTTAATGGCTTTAAAATTGAATGCGTTAAAATTGGACCCCAATCAAGATCCATCATGTCTTATTGAAAGAAACTGCCATAATAATGTCACTGCCATGGAAATAAATTTGAATTTGAATGAAGCTGTTGTAGCCTTGCAAAGTTATTATCTGATAGACCACCTTTTGCATAACCTTTCACGATACTTTTTTATTCTTATCCACCAAAATATTGTAGGCGTATGTATGGGCGTATGAAGTCGCCGTAGTCTAGTAGGTTGTTTGTTGGCTTATTAAACCGTAAGGCAACGGTTCAAACTCCAGATCAGACATCAACAAAATATTTCTTTGGCGACTCCCTCTCAGCAGATTTCTGGCAAAAACTCTGAGACTTTAACAAAATTGCTATGAAAAAATTTCCCAAAAATCTGTCGATCAGAATCGACTTTAAACTGTAGGTCCCGCCACTCATACAACATAAGTGGTGTGAGAGGCTAGGTCGTAATCCTGACTAAAGGATTGGACCAATTATGTATGTCGCTAGTGAATCATAATAAAATCAGAAAGATTGTCGTAGACATATTGCATTCCCATCCCACAAAAGCTATTATTGGTGTTGATGTGAACATATCATTATACAGGGATAATTTAGCAAACATTCTTAAAAAATAAAATAAGTTTTAAATTTACGAGTATCTTCGCTTCTTTACTTCTTTTAGTGCTAATTTTTTAATGTTCTTAAAGTTTCAAATAAACTATCAATACATTTTGACAAAAAAAAAGTATTCTACATCTCGAATATAACATTTTAGTACTTCTACTGGTTTGAGAAAAACGTATTTTATGATCTTCTATAGAATACAGATTTAATTAGATGTATCTCTCGTTTAAAGTATTTTACATTCTGTTAAAAGTTGTAATAACTGTGTCTAAAGCAGTTTTATTTTAACTTATTGCCAAGTAATAGCAATTCTTTTAATATCATTTGATAATGTTTAAATAAAAAAATGTCATTCCTTCTTTAATTTTAATAGGGCACTCGAGCAAATCAAATTCTTCCAATTTGAGTCATATTATCGGTCCTTTCCATCTAAATAACCACACTTTTATTATTAACAAAAAATCTTTATTTCTTATCACAAATCAGCTAAAATATGCAAAATGTTGTAATAATTTTTATTAACTGAAATGATGTGCTCGTAACTGAACGTATGTATGTATGTACTATACTTATATGGAGAACTTAAGCTTTCATCGCTTGCAAAATGTGCGTAAATTGTGAGCATTTAACATTGAAATTGAAATCCATCATCACGTATAAATAACAATTTTTGCTTTCTGGTATCTTTCTCGTTTCTTTTATTGTATCATTTTATATTTTCTTTTATGTTTGAGTCATTGATTGTAAACAATTGTTGCTTTTATTATATTTTCAATGTTCACTTGTTCTCCACGTCTGTTTTTTATTTTTTATTTTTATTTTTTTTCTTCCAATTTTATTTTAAATTTCAATTTCTATTTTTCTCAAATTGATACCGATTAACACTATGCTGTGAAATGGTATTGAATTAAATTAATTATTGTGATTGGAAATAAACGTTTTATACTCGTTTTTTCGGTTTTTTCTTTCTTTTTTTTTGGGTTCGATTTTGTTTTGTTTACAATCTTGACCGACGAAATTTTCCAAATAAACTCATCTTCATTCCGTAGTAGACAAAATAAAAACAACAAACCAAACTAAACAACAACAACAACAAGTTGTTTCAATGTTAACCACTTGTCTGTCTTTTTCCAAGTGGATACCTATTCCACTCACTTCAAATCAAAACAAAAAAAAAAAAGAAATGAAAAGAAATGAAATGAATGCCCCATTATTTTTGGCAAAACAAATCGAAAGTGTTTTTATTGCGATTTCGAATTCATATGGCCATCACAGCATTTCATATCATTTTGTTTTATTTTCTATCAAGAGTACCTTCATCACAGCATCCACTGTTAAATTATATGAATTTCTATTGAATACTACTTATAAATATTAAAAAAAGAAACATATAAAAGGAGGTCTAGAATAATCGTATTGTTGTTTGTTTTTTTAATAAACTTTTTTTTTGTGATTTACTTTTCACACAATACATATGTAGATACCGTCATCTCAACGTCATGTCATTCCACTGTTACAAACAAGATCATCTTGAATTTAAAATACTGCTGATACATTTTCTATATAATTTTTGTTTTTCTTTATAAATAAATTGGTTAATAAAATATTCTATAAAATTTTTTTAAAGTTATCAATTTATATCAAACTGATGTTTGAGCAGTTAATAGCTGCAATAGAGACGCTTGGTTGAAGCACTATGAGTCATGAGAACCTGGCGAATTAGATTAATAAACTATAATTTGGCTTTTCTAATGAATAACTTATTAACCTGCAACCACAATAATGGAATTCATCAACAAAGAGACAATTTGGGTACTTTGCAGCCGATAAACTCATGGACCAGATATTCATTTATCTTCACTTCTTGAAGATGCTGAAGATTGGTGGAAGGTATTCATGTGACAAAATAAAAAGCACCCTACCCTATGCATGATAAAGATTTGTAGAATTGATGAAATTGGAAAATCAATTCCCCCAATAGATAGCTTTAGTAATCTGTGCAGGTATACCTCGTTGTATACTAGCGATTGGTCGCGTTGGAACCAGGGAGTTTATACTACAAAGTTTTTCTTCCATCACAGTGAAAAATGTGGACAGTATTAACGGTTCTGATATTGTTACAGATTTTCACTATTTCTTTAAAAACTTAGGTGGTCATGAAGATGGTGTAAGACACACACTTCATCTAGAGACCGGATACATGGATACCTATAGCATATGAAAACACAAATTAAAATGAAAAGTAATTAAACCCATGTGGAACAAGAGAAAAAATGTTAAACGTATGAATTCCATGAATTCTATCTTATTATCTCCGCTGAATCATAACAAAATCATGTAATTTATACAAGCATACAAAGCCGTAGTCTAGTAGGTAGTGTGTCGGCTTATTAGGCGTAAGGCCACGGTTCAAATCCCAGGTCATACATCAAAACGAAAATATGAAAAAATATTTCTGGCAAAAACTCTGAAAGTAAAAATAAAATTGCCATGAAGAATTTCTAAAAAATCTGTCGTTCGGATTTGACTTTAAGCGGTAGGTTCCACCACTTATTGATAAAACTAACACACACAACATAAGTGCTGTGGGAATATAGGTCGTAATCCTGACAGGGTTGTAATGACCAATTATGTATGAAGGTATACAAAGTGAACAAACTTAGATGAAATGAATCCTGTATAGCACAGTCAAGGTGAAGTTTTTATCAAATATTCGAGCTTACGATGATGTCTTAAAATAGCAACCAGTTGAAGAACAATACAGTGTATTTGTATCATTGTACAGTTTCAACTTGACACTTTTCCCGAATAGAATTATTCTAACCTCATAAATGAAGCTCTTAATTAAATTGAAGAATAATGTCTACAACTAATACTATTGCTTAATGCCTATATTCTACTATAATTTTTGAAAATAACTTGACACAAATATGTCACGGTTGTCTGAATAACACCAAATGCTATTTAAACTGTCTCATGATCTTCTATTTTTCTCATTCAACTCTCAACTCGAGTTCACGAACAAATTCTTGTAGAAATTATTCAGTAAGAAACAAAGTTATAAAGCAATAATTAAGAATTGACCATGGCATTTGTACCGTTAAGTGTAGACGTTTTTGAAAAAAGCAAAAAAAAATGTATTTATTTTGGCCATAAGCCAACCAGTTGAATGGAGTTAAAAGTGACAATAAATGTGTATGTTTTTATGACACTTTTATTATAATACAGTACACGTTGTACACTTCATTATGAACTCATTATGAAGTTTAATTAATGCTGAGTAGCTAAGTATTTAGTTTGATATTTAAGTTTTTATTTTTAATTTCATTTATCAAATGAGTAGAAGAGAAATATTTCATGTTTATGGGCATTATGTGAGGAATGGCTTACTGGGTTGGTCGTTTATTGCTATTGGCCTCAATTTAATTAAAGGGCTTTAATTGAAATGCATTTATTGTTAAAATGTTTTCTATTTATTTTAGACAAATTTATTGCCACAATAGCGCGTGAGATAATTTTAAATGTATGGACTCGTTTACATTGTAATCAATTGATTTGTATTCTGTTTTCTGCTTTTTTATTATCTAAGAAATTAATTTTTTTGTTGTTTTGATTATAAGCCATAATTTGTTGAACTTTCCCAAATGCAAAAATTTTAATTAAAGAAACAAGAAAAAGTCGACTACTTAAAGTAGCAAAGCAAATTGTAGTTGACACCAGTTAACATCGTACAAATGTTTTACGTTTTGTTTCGCACTGTTAAGACATTCGTCCGTCTTAGTGTCCATCAATCTAAAGTTATTAACTGAAGACGTGTGTTAGCTTGTGTGTAATTTGTTTGTTTTCCAATTATTTATTATGCAGTAATTGTTGCTTAAATTTTTATTCATAAAAAAAAAAAATACTGTATTGTACATATGTATGTAGGCATGTACATGCATGTACATGTATGTACATATGTACTTCTATCTGAGTAAGTATAAAAGAAATTTTAAATATTTTGTCCATTATTTTTGTTTTTTGGTGTAGTATTGTTGTTTTATAATAAAACAGTGGAAATATTTAAATGAAATTAAATGAATTCATCTATCATCAGTAAACAATATAAATAAATACGCGCAAATAGAAAGCGCACGTCCAATGCCAACAAGACTAATAACAATCAGTAGCAGCAAATCCAGCAACAATCTTGCCAAGTTAGAAAACAAAAAAACCTTAAACACTACCCTCATTGCCTCCCCTTTTCCATTCGCCTCTCTTAAACGTACAAGCAATAGGAATATACATACATACATACAAAAGATCACCAATTCAAAATAAAATAATCAAAATCTTTTCAGTTTTTTTTCTATTTTTGGAGAAACAAATCTTATAAAAAATACTCTTTGAAATCGAAATTTTTTTTTTTATTAAACACTTTCTCAGATCTATTCATAATGCTGTTAACGGTAACAAAATAGCAGTAAAACATTAACAATAACAACGAACAGCCAACAAGCAACCAACAACAGCCATTAATAGTTAAAAACAACGGTCACATCATCATACATACATACATATACAGAGAGAAACGTACGTATACCCCAACAACGTTGAACGTTTCTTTTTTCTATTTTGAATTATTTTTTGTTATTGTTTGTGTTTTTTTTTTGTTTCTTTATTTTTTGGTAAAATGAAAACAAACAAAAAAAAAAGATTTCTATTTCATTCATATTTAATTGTTCAATAATGCTCGTACAAAACGATTGAAGCGATTCGTACTAACATTGTTGCCAATGCGATGTTGTGTCTTAATTGTTAAAGAACGGCTTTATTTTTAATGTGCAATGTTTGCGTGTAGTTTTCTAGACGTTTAAAAGCTAGGCTTGGTTAGCTGCATGATTGGATTTGATTTCTAAAATTTCGCTTAAGATTCTATTGCTCCTATAAGAATTGTTTTGATTTTTCATTTTAAATTCCAGAAATTATTGATTTTTACGAAATTTCTCTCTAAGAGTACAACGCAATTTAATAAAAGTACTTTCGCTTGAAATTAAAACGAATTGACCTAGTCTTTAAATATGCAACTTTCTTTCTTTATTTGGCAAAACAAAATGAGTCGATTTCTTCAACAATAACCATGGATGCATAAGAATCTGCCGAACCAAGCTGCCGAAGCTACGAATGTGTACGATTTTATTTCGTTTACTCGTTAAATTGTTAACCACTTCTCACTACTAATTTGATCATGGCTAGAATCATAGAATAGATTGTAGTATCAGAATGGACCGAAATGCTGACCGCTACATAACATAACCTAAATAATACGTATACTCGCCAAATTGTTAATCATAGGATTTCTTGTGGTATCACTATGGACCTAAATGCTGACCGAAACCTAACATAACCTTAAAAATACGATTTTGTTTTGTTTACTCGTTAAATTGTTAACCTCTTCTCACTACTAATTGGATCATGGATAGAATCATAGAATTGATTGTAGTATCACCATGGACCTAAATGCTGACCGCTACCTAACCTAACCTAAATAATACGTATATGTACTCGCCAAATTGTTAATCATAGGATTGATTGTTTTATCACAATGGACCTAAATGCTGACCGCCACCTAATCTAGCCTAAATAACCTAGAATCACATCAGAACCATATGGAGGCTCTAATGAAATCAAAAGACACGCCTCTAAAGTCAACTGATGAAAACTTCCTCTGATTGAAAATTGTGCCATCAATCATATCAGATGATTTCCTGTTAATATCACAAGAATTAATAAATGGAATCAAATAAATGAAAAGCTACAATAGTTTAATGTGGTCGTAATTATTGTAATTTTTGCACATGAAATAATTATTTTAATATGTACATTGGGTATGTGTTCTTAATGTTAATTACTTAAATATCTCTGAGTGTATTCTTGCCGTATTTACAAATTAGCAGAACAAAACAAAGAATCAACAAATTTAAATGGGAACAGCAAAACCGAAAGAAAGTGCAGGCGAAGAGAAGCAAACAAAAACAAAAACATAAAAATCATTGAAGTGTAGACGAATATTTCTCCTGTGCTTAAAAATAAAGAAATGCAGAATGAAAGAAAGAAAGAGAGAAAAACGAAAAACGAAAAAGAAAATAAATAAATTACATAACGAAGAAATATTTATTGCAAACGAAACAAAACAAAAATAACAACAAAACAGCGTAAAGTAAACGAAAGAAAAAAAGCCGCCAAAAGCACTAAGAGAAGAAATGGAGAGAAAATGCAAAGAAAATACTACACGACGAAGTATGAGAAACTTAACAAAAAAGTTATTGAAATAAAATTAAATAAAGTGAAAAAACAATAACAACAACAACAAGAATAATTTAAAAACAAAAACTGAAAAACTACAGTTACTAATTGGCAAATATAATAAATAATAAGGCAAGTTTATCTTTTTTTTTTGAAAGAAAAGTATTTACTATTCTTTAACAAAAAAAACAAAACAAAAAAACTTCAAAAATATTGTATTATTATTACTACTTTTGCCAATAAACATAAAAGAAAAGTGAATTGGTGTGGAGTGTGGAGTGTAAGTGGAAGTGTAAGTGTGCGTTTCAACGAATTTCACTTTCATTTACAAACTGCAACTGAAGCAACTAAACTTACTTACTGCCAACCACCAGGTTGCTAGTACATGCTATTGCCAGCTTGAGTGTTGTAAAACGTATACAATGGCATAAAGAAAAAAACATGATAACACAACAACGGCAACACATGCACTTACATACATAGACTCTACTAACTGGCAATTGAATTAAAAGTATGTTGAATTTGTTGCTTCTTTTATTACATATTTTAGCTTTTATTTCTTCCCTCTATTTGTATTCTTTTATTTATTGGTAGCTAAAGCAAAAAAAACAAAACAAAATCAAACGTTAACTGCTAAACAACCGTTATGACGTTACATATACGCATAGTAGGTATATGCTGGTGGTAATGCAACAGTTTTAGACTTTGGCCACTTTTTTAAAGTTGTAGTCTCAACTTGACACTTTTCCAGCAGGCATTTTAGGCCTGCCTGCCTGCCTTATTTTGTTGTGAATATTTTTGCCATGCCCAAGGTATTCGGCACAAACATTTCTGGCATTGCGTTGCTTAAAGAGAGCTTAAGTTAAGCGTCACAAAGTTTTATAATTAATTATTTAAGACATAATTAAAAATAATTTCAATTTACAAACTGGTTAGCATAGCTTATTGATTTTATTTTTATCATTTTAAAATAAACAAAATTTTCCCGATTTTTGTTTTTGCAACACTTTGACAGCTACACGTTTGGCATTTTGAATAATTGCCAATAATTTGGCTATGGGATGTCATAAATAATTTCCCCAAAAGGATTTTTGTTTTATTTTTGCCATATGTTAAGTGGCTTAAATGCAAATATTTTATTTAAATTTGCATATTTTTGTTTTGTTTTACTATTTCTGACATTTCTGTTATTGTTTGAAAAGTTGATTTGAATGTTGAATTGAAATCCTTCTCTTAAAAACATGTTTAAATATTTTATATTGAAAATTAAAATTAAAAATTGCTAATGCTGCTTATTTTATTTATTTCAAAAATAATTAATTTTATAGTGTATTATTGAAAATAATTTCGAAATTAAAATTAAAAATTTCATTCATAAAAGTTTTATTAAACCGGTTAAATATGCAAATTTAAGTTTGCAAAAAATTAATCTTAATTTTATCAATAAAATGTATTTGGAAATTTTATTAATAAATTCAACAATACATCGTTACCGGCATCTGTTTAAAGAGATAGATACCTGCTGTAGTAATATAACAAAAAAAACCTATTATAAGTTTATTGACTTCTTGGTTCAGGTCTATATATGTATATATTTTTTTGAGAAAATTTAAATAAATAAGAACAGTGCCCGAAAACATAGAAAGAAACAAGAATATTATTTGTTTTTTTGCTAAGAAAAATTTGTTGTAATTTGGCGCTTTAGTAGCTAATTTGATTTTGAATATATTTCGTGAATAAATATTCCATCAAAATTTATTCCCCTTTCTGTAAATGTTTGTATACTTTTAGTGAAGTAAGTATACACATTTATTCGCAATTTAAACCCCAAATTGTATTCATTTTATTGTCACACAACACAGAGAATGTATCCATTACTTTTGCAATACATTGTGTTGAAAAGAAATTATTTTCCTTAAAGGCCAATGATCGTACTTAATTTTGTAAATAATCCACATATTTACATTAACTGTAAAAGACGTGTGCTACACACTGTCCGTTAGACTAGCGCGGCATTTAAAACATGATTGTTTTTAAAATCCACCATACATATTAGGCAGAAAGTTTTAAAACCAATCTCAGCATTTAAAATCAATTCAATTCTTGATCAACAACAAATTCAAATTTTGATCAACAACTCAAAAATCGTTAAAGGCAAATGCTGTAATCTAAATTTGCAAATTAATTTTTACAATAAAAGCGTTAAATAAAAAATTATTTTGTTGAAAAATGTTGCAAATCATTAATTTTTTATCAGACATAAAAGAATAATAATCATTAACACGTGTATAAATCTGCAAAATTATGGAAATTTAAGATTTTGTTATTAATAAATTAAAAATCGAATTAATTTTTTTTTTACAATAATTTGATATGTTTTCAGTAAATATTCAAGTTTAAAGTCTACAAAATGTAGCTAAAATTCCATATTTTTGTAACAAATTAAACATTAGCAACGTGTCCCTAGTGAAGATGGTTAAAAGGCAGCGTTGTTCTTCAATGTGTTTTCATTGTTTTTACAATGAATTTAAATATCATTTCATCGAATCATAGCAGAAATTCAGTATTTTTGTAATATATGTATTGAAGGTAACAATGAACAAAGATTTGAACAAGTGTACAAAAAATTAATCCTAGCTCCACTTACAAATAACGATATAGAGGAATCAAGCTAACAATATGTATAGATGTATTTACTAATAGAAGTAAGGAACTTTGTAAAAAAAAAAAAAACAGTGCTACATATGAAAATTTATTGACAATGAGTTATTTGCAATTCAATTTAAAAAATCTAAAGATATTTATTATTATTATTCTGATTTTATTTTTTAGAATTAAATAATAACGCCTTATTTGGAAAATTGTTGGCAACAACAAAATTCTGAATTCTTTAGTTTCGTATTTAATTTTCGTCCTTTTTTTCTTTCACTTTAATTGTAAAAAAATAATTACAATTATTAATTTTATTTTTATTCGATTTGTTATAAAAGAATTCTTTCGAAAGGCTAACAATTTTTATGAGAAAAACATACATATTTTTCTAAGAACAAAAAAAGATTTCTTATAAGAATTTTTTTCATGAGGAAATTTTCCAATTGCACGTCTTTAAAGTTTTATTTGATTTTGAAAAATAAAAACAAACATTTTGCTAAGAAAGAGTGGTGAAATGATCAGTTTTTGTTCTTATAAATCAAAATTTTAAATTTTCACGCGTTTTCCTAAAAATACTTCATTCATTTGGAGTCCTTTTGGAAACCCGAAAACAAAGACTAGTTTTGCATAACTTTTTTGGTTTAATTTGTAAGTTTTTAATTTTTTGTTTCTTTGACTCACCATTAAATTGAAAACACTTGTTGCTGTTGTCGTAGTATTTTGATTAAATCCATGAAAATAGCGTTTAGGCTGTTGAAATTGTAACGGTGCATTAGATAGGGAAGCGGAAGTTGAACAGCTCAACAACCTTGAAGCCGTTATTGTTGGTGTAGTGTTGCATTTAGTATTATTTGCCATGGATCCAGCTACATTTTTTCGATGATGATTATTTTCATGTTGGTAGTGTTGTTGCTGCGTCAACATAAGCTGACATACAAAGCGTTGATTGTGGTAACGACGCGAACCGACTGCAACGAACAGTCCTTGGCGACCGGAAGTACTTAAACATGCCATAATTTCTAATTATTTTGTTTTTTTTTAAGATTTTTATGATAAAAAAAGATAAATTTATGTTTAGAACGTTATAAAGATTGGCGACTTTTGAAACACTTTTTTTTCAATTTTTTTTTATTTTTATTTTTTTTATTTAAATTTTAATTGATTTTAGAACTGTTTCGACATCATTTATGAGAGGTGTAGATTATTAACGATATTTATTGAAATTTTTAATTATTCATTTAAAAAATTTTTTAACTTATTTATTTATGCACTTTTTCTAAATAATTTAATTTTTATTTTATTATTTAAAATTTTTTTTTTTTTTGTATATTTTAGCTGGTACTTGTTATGACTTTTTTATAAACGAAAAAAAGTATTTGACCATTACGTATGAAAATGAACGTTTTACTTTTATTTTTCTTTAAAACAATTTCTTTTTTTTTATAATATTACTGTTACACGACTTAAGGACGGCTTTTAAGACAACGAAAACGAGCGTTGCGTTTGGCTCCAACAGCTTCAGCGAAGTGTTTTTTTCTTTTAAGCTGCAAGTGCCCAAGAGCTTAGATTTAACTGAATAGTAGTAGTTGGTCGTCGTTTGGTTGTCTGGTTCGCTGGCTGAGCGGCTGGCTTATTGGTTAGTATGTCTACTGCTGTTATGTTGGGGCTTTTAAGCTTGCCTTCACGCATGCACAGTAGTAAACTGAAGCTCAATACATTGGCTTTAAACTTGTTTAGAAGCAGAGGAGTCTGCGCTTATATTTTCTTACGTTTTTTGGCAACTTTACCTTTTTCAAAACTAAAAGCAAATAGAGTATCTCAATATGTGGTGAATTTACATAAACAAATACTCTCTCCCGCTTTTACCATTCGTTTGACTTGAGATCCGTTGTGTTGTGTTGAGTTTCATTTAACTGAACTTAAAATGATGATGACTTATGATGACCGCCTGGTGCTTCTGGATGAATGCCCATGAAATTATTATGAAAAGTTTTTTATCGTTTTAGCAGCTTTGATCAAGTGTTAATCGCTATGTTTCCGTACGGGTGGGTGGTGTGCGGTTGGTTAAGCAACAAGAGTTTTAGAGTTTCACCTTGGCCCAAAGTTAATATCATCAATCAATCACCATCAATTGAAACTCTTGTTGGTACTTTTTTTGCAATCTTTCCGGTCAACACATTTTACTATTTTCAGGTTATTTCACCATTCCATTGAATCTATCATTAATAACTTTAATTGTTCCCCTTAATTATGAAAGTTCTTTTACGGTAATACTTATTTGTTATCAAAGATGTTGCTTAATAATAGGAACTTATAAGAATATATTTTTTTTTTGTTTTTTTTTTATTTTTTGACAATTTTGACGTAATTCATTTTATGTGCCACCATCTGATTGCCATTTCTTTCACATTCAAACATGTGTTAAACGAATATGCATATAAAAACAAACATAAGAGAAAGGTGATGCCATATATCTTACAAGTAAAAGGAGCTTTCCCTTCACGAATTTAAACAAAATTTTTCTTGTAAGAAATAAAAATAATTTCATAATTAGGAATTCTTTCACGCTTTGTGCTAATTCCAATTCCTCTCTCAGACTCTAAATTCTTGTATAAAATAAAATACGTATTTATTTTGTTGATTGCAACAAACTTTTCTTATAATAGCTAAAAGGCTGGGGACTTGAAGGTCAATAAACTTGCGCAATAAACGTAATTTCGCGGATTCAAAGTCTGATATAGAGAAGTCCATTATTGAAATTCTTGAAATAAGTTGGTCTGCTAAACAATGCCAAAATAATTGTCATAAATATATATTGTTAACAAACGATAACAAACAAAAGATCTAGCTAAGGACACAGAATTTTAAAATAAAAATAGTTCCTAGATATAGAATATATAGAATAGACCCCTTGGAGTTATTCTTATTGCCTGAATATAAGTACCAGTTTCCTTGAAATCGGTATTTACTTTAAATCCTTGCGACATTTTTCAATAAAATGTCCTATCTTATACATACAAATTAAAAATGCAAGCAAAAACATAAGTTTACATGCATTCCAAGAAATTCAGAATGAAAATATGGTGGACTCGTCAGTTATGTGTTAAGTAAATTATATAATATTGGTTAATCCATGTCATGACGTCAAAGAAGAGATCCAATTGTCTTCGTGGGTTTTATAGCGTTCCATGTAAATTTTCGATTACTTCCAAATGAATAGCAAATGCTTTGATATCTTTTTAATTGCCAGGAGAAATCGATCCGGTGAGTATCGCATTACTGTTATACTGACATAACGTTTCTTATTGGACGTTAGATGTGTTCCCAATACCTAATTTTAGCAATATGGCAAGTTTATTAAAAATAAGAGGTTTTTCTAACATCTCTGCTTTTAGTTCTATATTGGACAACTGGGCACCTTATCAGCTGATGTTTTATTTCTACTTTCGGTTTTCGTAACAGCGTGAATATTTATTTTCTTCCGTAATATTTCCAAAAGTTTGTATTAAAAAATGTCTCGTAACTTGGTTTTTTATGTCACAAACTTCCTAAATCGTTTGGAGTCATTGTTGCCCACAATATTTCAACAAAATGCTGGTTATCCAGGTAGGTTTTACGAACAAATTCAGTTGCATTAAGTAACGTCGTACTAAACGTAATTTCAGGTCTTGCTTTAGCCGGCATGCCCAGCATTAACGCTGGTCTTTCTAACCAAAACAATAGTATGCCACAACGTTCTCTTAAGGATATCATAGGCGATGGTATATTATGGGCTGTACCTAAACATAGGCGTACTATTGAGAAGCGTTTAAGTCGTAAATTCGGGGTTCCCGAATACAATTGGAAACCACTGCGTGTCAAGACGCATTTGCGTACTTGCAATCAGTGCGGTCATGATCATGAGGCCGGAATTTTGTGCCCTCACTGTTATAATAAAGTTTGTGAAGAAACGAAACAAATGCAAGATAAAATACAAGAGAAATTGGGCCTAAATCCTGTTGAACAAGAAGTTGTAGTGCTCTATGAAGGTGAGCGTACCGAACAACCCTCAGAATTTTTAAATGGCAAACGTATTGTCGAAATGCCAAAACCTAGGCCAGTATGGTTCACAAAGAATCTTTTGCAGAAGACCACACAACAACCTTCAGACTCCAAAGAAGTTAAACCAAACGATTTGGCCTAATTGGCGTTTCCGAAACCAAATTTACCAGAAAAAAATAAATCAATTAAAATTTTTACGTTTTGTGTTTATGTATTTTGGAAGGAAGGAAAATCTGTCTTTAAATTTATAGCGTTAACAACTAACAGCCATTTTATTACAACAGAATTTCATTTCGCTTTTGGAAAGCTTTTTCAGAAAACCATTATTAAAATCTATGGCACTCATTGCTTTTTTGCCTTCTACACGTACTTTTGTAACTTCAATGAATGTATTATTAGCGCATTTAACATACAAACATTTACGCTCTTTATGATATTCCACTGAACCCGGTGGAGATTCTTGGGTAAAAAGATTTCTTACAGAAGCAGGCGGTAGGTTAACTTCCAATAATTCTATGGATTTCTTAAGAAATTTTGATGATAAAACCTTAAAACTATACAAGGCTCGATGACGATTATATACATCTTGGGCAGTCATTGTCAACCAATCGATTTCCGTTATTGCTGGGGTAATTTTAGGTGCTGAAATTTATGATAATGTTATTGCATTTACACTTGAATTTATCTTAAGAAATATACCATAAGAAGCTTGTTGATCATTTTGTTTGATTGGAGTCTCAAACGTTTTAGGATAACCCCTGACTACGTCTAACAATAGTTGTGCTCCTTCTTCTGCCAACTGCTTATGTAATTCCGGCATGTACACATCAGGTTTTATAGGCACAGTTTTACAGGCAAATATCTAAAGATATAGGATTACTGTGTATCTCCCCCGCTTCTTTTGTTTATTTTAAACAACACCTTACCTCACCAATATCAAAACGTTTAGGCTCAATACGCATTATGCTTACTCCTGTCTCTTTATCGCCATTCATTATAGCATAAATAATGGGAGCAGCTCCCCTCCATCTGGGCAATAAGCTGGCATGGACATTAATCATACCACTGCAATCAAAATTATTAAAAAAATCACATAAATTGCATTGATACAAACTATTTACAGAGGAAATGCTTTAATTATTTGGCTGGGTATTAAATGGCCAAAAGACACCACAACTCCCAAATCATATGGACTACAATCTTCTGCTTTTATAGGCCATTTAAGTAAAGGTATTCTATGCTCTTCGGCATACAAACGAACGCAATTTGAGGGGCTTTTAAAGGATGTCACTACACCTAATTTATCTGCAACACTATAATATGTATTTAATTCTAATGAAATTATTCTGCATTTTATATTTGATAATAACCACCATCGATGGCAACTACTAACCTGCTATGCTTGTGTAACACTTTAAGGCTGGGCAACGAAAAGTTGTCAGTTCCAAAAAATAAAACTTTCAATTCATAATTATTTATTTTGGTGGCAAATGTTCTAAAAAATACGAATTTTCTTTTATATTTATAAAAATTTATTGAAATTGTTGAAAAAATCATAGCGGTCTACTAAAACTAAACAGCCGATTTTGTTCTCTTCCCTCTCAGCTTTTCCAACAAAAAATTATTTTTGTTTACATTTTCACATTTTACCGCTAGGTGTAGTTTTTTTGTGAGTGTTGCCAAGTCGCGTATAATTTGCGAATATGTTGACAAATTGGAATCATATATGTTCTTGTTGCTACCTACAAGAGAGGATGTAAGTACCATAACAGCTATCTGTAGTTATGACTGACTGTCCAAAGCTAATGTCCTTATATGACTCTAATTCACATTGAGTTTTCACTTTTTCTATTTATTCCATAAAATTCTTAGACTGCCGAGTTGATTTCACTCTTTAAAAATAAAATGAAAATTTCCATCATTTCCTATCTATTATATTCAATTCTTTTAATGTTTTGCTGTTTTAAAATTAAAAAGCGTTAATAAAATTATTTCCTTTGATAATGCAATTAACTTTATTTCTCTCTAAAAATATTTTGTCCAACACTGGCAACCCTTTAAAAACGTATTAACACAGGGTTGGTTTTGTACAGTTTATGTCAATTCAGTGATTTTTTCCTATTGTTTGTGGTCACAGCATTTCTTTTTGTTATTTTTGTTAAATGGGGACTTATTTTTGCTAAAGAATTACTAATAATAGTAAAAGGCACAACATCAAAAATAAATTAATAAAATTATTCAGTTATTATTCGGAAATTGGATACCATATTCGATTAGTCATGATGGAGAACGTATCTCCCGGAAATTCCAACAACAGCAGCCAAAAGCAGCAGTTGGCTTTAAGAGTGGCTCTGGACACAATGAAGGATCGTTGTATTCTGCAGCAGAAGAGGCTCACCGAAATGGAGGAGGAAAATCAACAGTTACGCGAACGTTTAACACAAAATACCAAAGCGAATGGTGCCACTGCAACGCACAATGCAGGTGGAGTGGCTGAAAATTTCCAGTTACGTTTACAAGTTTCCGAACTGCAACGCCAAAACGCACAACTCAATGCCCATATAAATATGGTGTCTGCTGAAAATCGTAAATTGTGGCAACGCCTATCACAAATCGCTAAAGACCAAACAAAAACTATTAAAGATAAGGACAGTACCCTTACTAACACAAGTAGCTCTGAAGAAGTTCAGAGTCCTCGCAATGCTTGTGGTTTAGGAAATCAAAATCTGATAAGATCGAAAACTTTTACACAACACTCACCCAATCCGCATTTAAGACATAAGCTATTGTCGGCTGATAATACGGCATCTACCGAAATGTTGGATATAAGTCTAGAAACTAGTTTGGAGAGGGACACTGCTCTAGAAGTGTTTAGCGATGAAAACGGTCGTCAGCAGTCAAGTAGCGACAATGAAGCCACATTAGCTCAAGCAACTTTGGGCTTTGGCTACTTAAATGTCGATGACTCATCATCAAATTCGTCTTCCCAAGAGCAGGACTTTAATATAGAGGCCAAAAAATGTATGGAGGGTCTGCAAGAGATGCGTCGCGAAGCTATGAAACAGCAACAAGATTTGAATTCAGTGTTTGCATTATTAGAGAGCCGAATTTGTGAGTAGTTTTTATAAGAATTTTCATATTTTACAGCAATACACCGCGAAAGTAATGGCACGTTAGGTTCCAAAAGCAATCTAAGATGGTATTTAAAAGTTTTGATTTTAAAATATTTAAACAAACGCTTTTAACAAGTCATATATATTCAAATAAAGTTAGACTCTGTACACACATTTCTTCCAAAAGGAGACATTTTTCACATTATACAGACTTGCGCGGTTCACTTAAAACTGATGTTTTTTTTCCAAACAACATACATTGAGTAGTTAATGGTACATTGCGAGTAATAGAAAAGACTTTTGAGAAGTGTTCCGAATACGAATTGTTTGACTGAAAACCAATTATCTCTGAAATACCTTATTGATCTGCTGGTTAAATATATAAAAAGAATAATTTTTTATTAATTGCTTCATTGCAGCTCTTCAACCCTGTCCGGAGTGTGTGAAGAAATCTAAAAAACCAGAAATGGCCGACAAGAGTTTAGAGACAGATGAAAGCTTAAACGATTTAACAAAATACACAAATACGCCAAACGATCTTAATATCTATGGTGACTCATCGAAAGTAATACCCCTTGTCCAGAATAATCACTTGAATATTATACATGAAAAAATTCTAGCAGATGAGAAAAACAATATTTGCCCAATGTGCGGCAAAATCTATGATATCGAAATACCATTTGAATCGTTTTGTGAACATGTGGAAGAACATTTTCGTGATGAATCCATACCCGATATTGATCCCAGTATAGAGCATAATTTTGAGTTGATATCGCATGCGGTTGGTGATTTCTGACCCAACAGAAATCGTATATATTTCTCATCTGACTTGTAATCAAAATAAAAAAAGAAAAAGTTATTGATAAACGTTTTTATAAGCATAAGATAAATTAACAAATCATAAAAATCAATTGGAAATATTTACAACAATTGTAAGGAGTTAAGATGACAGAAGAATTTCTTTTGCATTAGGAAAGCAAGTGACAAATTTTTAAAAACCTATCATTTAATATACGGAATAGTTGATGCTACTATAGTGACTGAATTGAAAACTATTTTAAGATTTGTCAAATCATAAATTCAAGATTTTATACGTTCTATTTTAGGTTTATTTTATCTACACATGATGCATAAATATTTTTTTTTTTTTTCATTTATTCATTTGGAGAATTTTTCAAAATTAATTTTAAACTTTTTTTTTCTTTTTAAAATATGATTTTTAATAAATTTAAAATTGAAAAATGAATTAATTAATTAATTATCCTTATATATCTACATATCTATGTATATGAGAATAATTTCCTTGGAATATCTACATACAATATATTTTCAAAACTACTGTTATTCTAATTAATACATACTTTATTACCATATAGTTTATCTAAAATACATACATACATATGTTAAACCTACTTACAAATACAATAAATAAATAAATATGAATATACATACATAAATACATATGCATAAATTGAACATGTTATTTGACCAAATCAAAATGAACATTTATATTATGCTAATGATGGAATGAACGAATGCTTTTTATAAATCAAAACAAAATATAAATTAATCAAAAATATTTACATATTTGAAATGAATTTTGCCAAGTCATTGTTTTGATTTGTCGTTTCTTTTAATGAAACTAAATGGTAATTAAAAGAAATTGACCTTTAAATTTAAATCGTATGTTGCGAACAACGATTACTTGATTACAATTGTTACGCAATTTTACACTGGACAACCAGTGTTTATTTACAAAACATTAGATCTCAGATATGGTAATTTAATGCCAGATTTCTGATAAACTGTCGATAGTTGACAATATTAGAAGACAAAATACTTGAGTGTTTTTCTAGATACCAAACCAAGTCTTGTGACAGTTGCCACTGACCAAAACACTATATTCAATCGAGGCACTTGTATTCGCAAAAGTTTAGTTTGTATTCTATTGCTTTGAGTATCATTATGACGAATAAATGCGATTTAGGAAATATGAGAATGTAAATAATTGAACGGTTTATTTTGCTTTTACGATCGTTTGATTTATTATGTCCTACTTATGCTTTAACTTTGTGTATTCATCATACATACATATATAAAATTTAAATTTATTTATATTAACGCTGTATATTAATATACATACATATGTACATTCGTAAGTATAGAATAGATTGTACACATAAATGTATCAGATTTGTTTATCTTTATTATCGGTTGTTTTGATGAAATTTTAAATGTAAACAAACAAAATAAAATTGAATTCGATGAAAATGATTGAATGAATTTATGCTGGTAGCCAATCTGTCAAACTGTTAAGCAGTTGTTTGTATTAACTTTGTCCCTTTTTCTGTTGAAATAGGAAATGAAAAAAAGATTTGTTTCTTCTGTTTTAAATCTTTAAGGAATTCATTGATTTATGACAGACAATCTCTCTGAATCTGTATATTAACGAGTATCAAAGTCCAATTTGTAGGGCATTGTGAAACAGTTGTTAGGTTAGATTTTAAATTTAAACTGGTTTTTTAAATGTTTTCTTAATTTAAAGCAGTTTCATTCGATTCGATTATTTTTGTTTTGCTCGAAAATTCGCAACTGACCTACAGAATCATGCACATCGAAAATTTTTTATTTTGCCGAAAAAAAACGTGACCAACTCTAATTACAGGTGCGTCCAATTTAAGAAAAAAGTTTAACTGCGAATTTGTTTCAGATGAGAGATATTAAATGAAACGAATTTTATTCGGAAATTTTAACGATAAAATTAAAAATTCAATTGTTGAAACGTTTGGTATGAGCCGAAGGCTTTTGAGGTCTTCGTTAAGTAAACTGAATTAGACCAGTATAAAGGGCTCGTTTATAAATTAGAAAGATTAACGTTTAATCTTCTGTACGAATTAAAAAAAAAAGAAACTGATGATAAAAACAAACAAAATTATCATAAATTTTTAAATTATAAACTATTAACGCCTGACGTGTGGCTAGAGCAGAATTAGCTAACATGACTTGTGCATATACATACATATGTATGTATGACGGCAATAGTATGAAAAATCGTTACGTTGTTTTGTAGTTTTTGCTGAAGCCACCGGAAAACGGAGTCATGGAATTGGTGAATATAGAAAAAATTCCTCCCCGATATGAAAGGTCTCAGTCAAATAAATATTAAAAACGAGTTAGACTCTATGCTTTTGTACTGTACTTGTCTCAATGGCAAATACACGTCCTCTAACCTAAACCTAGACTGTAAGCTGTGGCAGTTAATGGCATCGTCTACGATTATATCATATTGGGTGCCAGACTTTAGATGAAATAGTACATTCCAATTGAGGTACCTACCTCTGAAATGATTAAGAAAATCGACACGGTATTCAATGATCACCAGCGGAGAGTATATAATCTAACTGAACTCACTTACGTTCTCTTGCGCAAGAAAGTCTCTGCGTTTTCTTACAACAAAACTGAAATACTTCCACAGAGTAAGAGTTTAATCACGATTTTTGGCAAGATTGTAATTACATGGGACATTTCACACCTTTGATAAATATACAGTCAGAGAAGGATATTGAAGGCTCCAGCATACGACAAGTTATGGCGTCTTATTTAGACAGGTATGCGTCCTATTTAAGTGGTGAAATTAAAGAAAAATTCACTAGTGCGCTGTTCAAAATCAATAAATTTAAGTTCATACTGCTTTATCATGTACCTTTTCCACTAGATTTAGTTCCTCAGATTATATTCTATGTCAAGGCTAGAAAAAGTGGCTCGATGGTAAAATATTTCCAAATAACGAGGAGATGTTGGTTTTGAATAATAACAGGAGAATAAATTTATGATACAATGAACAGGGTATCGGTGCTCCTAAATATGATTAGGAAAAATAGTGCCAAACAAAATGCCAGGAAATTTGTTGTTTTGTCTTTGCGAGTGTCTTTCAACTATTATTACTCAAATTAAAAAAATAAAAAATGTTTTAAATTTAATTTCCTATAAGCAGACATTAAATGTTTAAGTTTAAACATTTTTTAGTATTTTTTGCCTTGTTTCACATGAATTTTAAAATTCAAACATGATCTCGTAATCTATTGAACTGTAATTGATCAAACAATTGAAAAAAAAGGAAAATAAAGTTGAGTAATTAACAAATCCAAGATATTTAAATATGATAGGCTACAGCTAAGGCAAAAATAATTGTCAAATAAAAGTTATTCTGTTGATGTATAGTTAGAACAGTTTAACAGTTTGGTATACGGAGTTTGCGTTTCGTTTATGGTGTATAAGACATTAACCCTTTGTTTCTGTAAGACGAGCGATTTCTGAAGTTCTTCTAGTTATTTCAAAAATATTAAACTAATTGAAGGTTTTTCGATGTACAAAAGATAAATGTTCTAAACAAATAAACAAAAACTAAATTTTTGAAAAAAAGGAATCGTACGTGAGTTACCCGTAAGCAGGATCCAAAAATCAATCTGAAATTTGCAAAATGGAGATAACAAGATAGCACAGAGAACTGGTTATGGAGTTATACAATGTTTTTGGTTGAAGGCCAACGGCTGATAATCTAATTACCATGATGTGCCAGTCGAGTACCAAGAGAAATGCTGGTCAATTGTCTGCCAAACGAGTTAGAAAAATTGAGAGAGTACTGAGCGCTACAACAAATAAGCTACGACGATAGGGTGGTCAGACGCATCCTCATCTATTCGAACGACATGGCCGAGCCAGCGTAGCCGCTGGATATTAATACGTTGCACTACGTCTATGTCGCTGAGAAGCTCATACAGTTCACTGTTGGATAGGATGCGGAAATCATCGCCAACTTGTACTGGACCGAAGATCTTAAGTATAACTTTTCTTTCATTGGAAGGATGAGCGTCTTGTAGAGTATTAGTTTTGTTGTACGGGAGAGGTCTCTGCTACTCAATTGCCCATTGAGACCATAGTAGCACCTGTTGGCAAGAGTGATCCTACGCTTGATCTCCAGACTGACATCATTTCTGGTGGTAACGGCGGAGCCAAGATAGATGAATTCCTTGACCGTATCAAAAGTATAGTTATCGGCTGTAATCTGAGAATCAATACGCCGCACGTCTCTACTTGTCGATAACATATACTTTGTTTTGCCCTCATTTACTGCCAGGCCCATCTTAGTAGACTCCCGTTCAATAGCACTAAAGGCAACAGTGCGGCAAAAACACGATCCCTTATGGGGCTATCGAAAGCTGCCTTACAGTGGACGAAAAGATGATGTGTGTCGACTTGTTTTTCGTGGGGCTTTTCCCAGGTAGTGTAAAGATCTGGTCGATGGTGGACTTGCCAGGTCTGAAACCGCACTGATAAGGTCCAATCAGTGTTTTGACAAGTTCACACAATACGCCTGTAAGAACCTTATAAGCAAAAGGGAGAAGGCTTATACCCCTTTAGTTGGCGCATATAGTAGGGTCTCCTTTTTTTCCAATGAAAGCCAAAAGAATAGCCTTTAAAAATATTCTTTTTTATTTTACTTGTTTTTAAAAAATTTCATTGAATTTTGGTTATCCTTATGGTTGAACTAATTATTAAATACTAGAAGCGGCTTCCCTCAATTTAAAAGATTTTAATAAGAGATTTTAGGAAGGGAAATATAATTATTCGGCTGATACCACATGAGTGAACTATTTGCGAGGATTCCAATTACTAAATAGATATTAACTTGTGTAGTAACCATCAAATCAGATAAGGTACACACACTCCATTCGTAATGAATACGCCTAATAAGCGTGGCTTAAATTATTATTATTTTTTTTTAATTACAATTTTTATGATCTACTAAAGGATCGTTAAAAAATTCTTTTGTGAATCCATTATTATTGCCAAACCTACATAAGAGTGAAAATATAAAAGTGAAAATTTCAATAAAAATATTTATTTGTAAATTATGCAGAAGAAATTGTTAAAGAGAACGAACGCATCCGAAATAAGAAAAAAGAAAATTTTTTTAAATCAATTTGTATTTCATTTGTGATGGCAGTAGAAACATCTCAAATCGATGAAACGAAATGACAACGAGCGTAAAACAACATTTTAAAACAATTTAAACGCAAAATTTAAATGTGAAACCAAAAAAAAAATTTAAATATTTTTTGCCGGAATTTGACTATAAAATCTCTTGACCGGTGTTATACATTTTAGTCACTTGTCTGGCGTGCATCTAAAAACTACCTGTGACTTGTTATTCTTTAAATAGCGACCACCATCAACCACAATCAAATCAAAATCAAAAGTAAACTTTAATAGATTTTTAAAATTATTTTTTTTTTTAATAAATTAATTGAACATAATTTTCCATTACAATAACAAACAGTACGAGTACATCAACTGGAAAAGTAATAATAAATAAAGAGTAATAAAAATAAAGAAAAAAGAAGAAGCAGAAAATGGTAAATGCATTGCTATTTAGGAAAATATTCATTTTGCTGCCGTTGGCTTATCCTCAAACACAGTCTACAGGTAAAAGAAATTTTCAAAAAAAAAAATTTTAACTTAACGGTATTAAAAAAAAAACAAAAAATAATTAAAATAACGAATTAACAAATTGCACACACACACACGCATACATTCTCAAAAACTGTTTAAGAGTTTACAGATTATAAACATAATTAAACTATTTAAACGCTTTATTGTACACAATATTTGTTGTTAACAAATAAAAGTAACAGCAACTTCCGCTTTAATTATACGATTTATTAAATTAATTGTTTTGTTAACAAAAAAAAAAAACCCAAAATTGTTCTTGTTTGGCCTCAACACAAAAGAAAAAAAAAAGAATGAAAATATAACCGAAATAAAGTAAAAGTGAAATTAATAATATTTGCTGGATAGAATTCAATAGACGCCGGTTAAGGTATCTAATAGAATATGATGAACATAAGTATGAGGGAATACATATGTATATAAAAAATAATTTTTTTAATAACAGTAAACCAATGAAGCATAAAAAGCTTATGAATGAAGGAATATTTCATTTAAATTCATCTACAACAGTCGATGTACTTATGACTTTTAACATTACTGTAAACAATGAGGTTTCAAGGTTATAATAAACGAGTTGTCTCTATAAACAGTGTTCTATCCTGCGCCTGACAGGCAAACCGTAACCTGCAGACACCCATTTACAAATAATTGTGCAGTCCATGTCTCTCATTCTTAAAGCTATACGAACCGATTGCTGACACTCCCTTTTTTATAATGACAAAATCTAGATATACGACTGGCGCTACACCTTCAAAGTATTTTTCTATTGAAAAGCAAGCGTGCACAGCATGTTTGCGGGATTATACCCATGTAAGCGTATGTCATCGAGTAGACTAGCTTTTATAACGAATGGGTTGACTAGGCTCAAACACTCATGCGATATATACAATAACCACTTATCGCGAATAAATGGGCGCTATAAACAGGTCCTTGCTGGGACACAATTTTAAGGATAATACATATTTCTTTGGGCTGTTACGTACCTATTGGCATGTGTATGTTCCTCCTTTTTCCTGATATGTGAACCAGAGATTAGCAATGATTCGTTTTTTCACTACTCATAAGCACTCATGAAATTTTGAATATATGTACGTGTTGTTGTTAAGTATGAATATGATGAGTACTTCAAACTTTGAATATGAGTAGAGGTTCCATGATATTAAAATAAGTACATACATACATAATTGGTCATTACAACCCTTCGTCAGGATTACGGCCTAGCTTCTCAACACCACTCATGTTGTGTGCGTTAATTTTATACATGAGTGGCGGGACCTACAGTTTAAAGTCGACTCCGAACGACAGATTTTTTGAGAAGCTTTTCATGGCAATTTTTACTCTCAGAGTTTTTGCCAGAAATCTGCTGAGAGGAAGTCGCCGAAGAAATACTTTTTGTATTTTGTTTTTGATGTCTGGCCTGGGATTCGAACTCGGGCCTTTCGTCTAATAAGCCAACACACTACCTACTAGACCACGGCGACTTCAAAAAATAAGTATGAATGCTTATAAGTATCTGAAATTATGAGTATTATTCGATTCTACTCATCTCTTTGAAAACTCATTGCTGATCTCTGATGTGAACGCAGAGTATGCTTACTATGGTACTAAATCCAAATTTAATGTAGAGTTCATGGCCATACGCCTTTAATATTGAGGAGTACTTCCTTTTCAGATAAGTTTTAAAAGACCAGGAATAAAAAATTGCTTTTGGCAGCTTATAAATGTTGGAATAGTTGAGAACATGTCTTTAGTTTTAATACGGCTCTTTCTGCTAAATACATACATACATAATTGGTCATTACAACCCTTCAGTCAGGATTATGGGCCTAGTTCCTCACACCACTTATGGTGTTAATTTTATACATGAGTGGCGTGACCTACAGTTAAAAATCGACTCCGAACGACAGATTTTTTAAAAAAACTTCTCATGGCATTTTTTTTTTTACTCTCCGAGTTTTTGCCAGAAATCTGCTAAGAGGAAGTTGCCGAAGGAATTATTGTTGTTGGATATATTTGACCTGGGGTTTGAACCGTGGCCTAAAGTCTAATATGCCAACACACTACCTACTAGACTATGGCGACTTTCTGCTGAATAGCACAAATAATAAGGACTTTCGGACTAATTACAATCCTTTAGTCAGGTTTTTTAGTTTCTGAAACAAATCAATTAAATCCTGTTAGGCCTTTATACTTGACACAAGATTTGCTTTACTTATTGCGATTCCATGTTATGGAAATGTGTTAAAATTGTTTTCTTTTTCTTTCGTTTATTGAAATAATTTTATAAAATCAACAATTAATAATTGATCGACCTTCTGTTCTTAATATTTGTATAAATTTGATCTTGACCAAATATTATATTAATATATATGAGTCCAAACATACATAAAACTTAAGATCTTTGCCATACAAATAAATAAATAAATACAGAGTAGAGTATATCGTTTTTGTTTTAACAATCGATAAATTCGTAATAAAAACAAAATTCGATAGGAGGCGATAATAATGTTATGCAAAAAAATAAAAATAAACAAAAATCAAATTTCTATTGCCATCGATTAATTAATAAATTTGGGAGAAAAAACGGAAAAAAATGTGTTAATTTGTATGCTTTGTAACGCTCATCCAATTTTGAAAAATTTAAAATCATTCATAAAGAAATTCATTTTACTTTGCAGCAAATGCCGGTCAATTAGAATGGTCCTACCATAATATCAATGATTGGGGTGCAGTTTCACCACAATGCAATGGCGCACGTCAATCGCCTATTCATATACAAAGGTCAACGGTAAGTTATTGACTTTAACGTAAAATAAAATAAACATAAACATAAAACAATAACAACAACAACTAAACTAAACTAACAAAAGAAAAAAAAGAGCAAAATTAATGAATATTTAATTTTTTTTTTTTGTTTTTAAATGGATTTTTATGTTAACCACCGTTTTGCATTAGACCGTTGTGACCGACTGACTGACTACCTATCGCTTTAATAATGAAATCGATAGTGGTAATTACATATTCCTTTATTATATATTTTCGTGTAAACAAATTTCTTTTCGTGATTTATTACTAAAATGTATGAAATTAAAATCAATTTATAGAGAATCAAAGAAAACCATTGCAATACCACCATTACAAGGCCTATGCCCGGCTTACATACATATTTCATAGATTTCTTAAGTATTTTGTTAAATAAATTTCTTTAATAATATGCCAGAGTAATAATATTTGCATTTAAATTGAGATCAAAAATCTTGTAAATAATACATTAAAGGGGAGAAAATATTTTCATTATATCACACGGAGAGAATTAGTTACGCACGTCAAATATTTATTTTGCATACGACATTAGCAGAAAGCAACATCAGCAGCAGGAATCGTAAAGATGGTGAAATTTATCTTCATAGATATGATATGATATGATATGATGTGATATGAATGCAATCAAATAATAAATTAATCTTTACAATACGATTTCATTAATCTTCATTTAGATTGCCACTTAACTTGTGAAATATGAATAGCATGCGTGTGTGTGTATATGTGTATTTTAATAATTTTGCATTAAATTATGTATGAAAAACTATAACAATAATCGATGAAAATAATGGAAATGTATGCCAAGTTATTTGTATAATTGAAACGTTTATTTAAAAGCTTTTAATAGTATTCTGCTCTCTGTTTTTGAAAACATACACGTATAAGGGAGCTGAAATTTTTTTAAAACTAGCCATAAGCATTTTACAAAATGTAGTTAAAAGAACACCAGAATTTTCATAATGGTTGGCCTCAGTCAACCCTATTCGCTTAAATGCAAAACTATACTGAATGTGCTGATATTTGCAGTTTAAGCAGACTTTTCGTATGTCCAACTTTAGTCAGATTTGCTACACCGTTTTGTTCGTATCCAACACCGTTGACGGAATCAAATCATACGTACATACATACATAATTGAACATTATAACCCTTCAGCCAGGATTACGATCTAGCTTCTCACACCACTTATGTTGTGTGTGTTAATTTTATTCATAAGTGAAGGGATCTAGAGTTTAAAGTCGTGTCGGAACGATAGATTTTTTTGAGAAACTTTTCATGGCAATTTTATTTAGAGAAAGTCACCGAAGAAATATTTTTCTAACATTTCATTCTGTTCGAGATGTCTGGCCTGGCATTTGAACCGTGGCCTTACGGTATAATAAGCCAAGAGACTAACTACTAGACTACAGCGACTGAATCTAATCTGCATTGTTAATTGTAAGCACGATGATCTTATAAGGATGCTGGTTTCTAAAGTTGAATAATTCAATAGCTGCACCACACCTAGCTTGTTCATCTGCTCTACAGTTATCTGAAATATCGTTGTTATGGTTGTGTCGGCACCTGTATGAGATGAACATTACAACGTTTTATTATCTCGTTTGCTACAGCTACATGCTATCTTAAAGTACATTTAATTGGATTCCTTAAGTTTTTAAATTCAATTTTATTAACATTTTTCAACTTCTATTTGGCCTAGAAACTTATGAAATTTTCATTTAAAATTCTCCGCATAAAATATTGTTACGAAACTGGCAACATCGTTTAACAATAACATGATTAACAAAAACTATATTAACAAATACAACGAACTTGTTACAAGTAAACCAACAACATCAGTATGAAAAAAAGGGGATAGACAAGTAAGCGAGAACGCAACAACAAACAATGTGAACAAAATACATGAGCATATAAAAGGCAAGACAAAACAGGCAACAAGTAGTGAGAGAGAATTCAGTCAGTCTTGTGTAAAGACGCGTTGCGTGTGAAGAGAACAGTCGTGGTTTGAAGATCTGCGTTGTAAGCAAAGATGAATAGTGAACAAGCAATTATTGTTTTATTCGTCAAGTTGTATATGGTGGCAAATTAAATGACAATGATAATGAAAATGCTTTTAAAAATATTTTACCATTACCAGCCGCACCATTTCAATCAATTGAAAACGGATTTTTCATTTTGGTTACAAAAATAGGGAAGAGGATATCACCTCCTAACATACATACTTACATAATTATACAGGCTCAACTCTATACATCATACTGGAGTATCTGTTTAGCTTCTAATGAAAGCCTTTTCTATCGAATACATTGTTTTCTTTTTTTTAAATTGGGCTGTCGTCACTTTCGTCACGTTACGCATTTATGAGCATAAATATCGACAAACAAAAAAAAAAAATGCGAATGAATTTTTATATATTACAGATTAATAATGCTACTATTGAGACAGTACATAACGTTAAGAATCTAGGAGTTATCTTTAACAACAGCCTTAACTGGTCCAGCCATGTAAATGCTATTTGCGGTAAAACAGTTGCCATGTTGCGAAATCTTTGGCTGACGCAATATTTTACTCCATTTAATATTCGTATGCTGCTCGCAAAAACATATCTCATCCCCACTTTATTGTACGGGTGTGAACTATTTTCTAGTTGTGACTCAGTAAGTAGGAACTTATAACAATATTGCTAGATATGTTTATGGTCGCACAAGGTACGATAGAATATCTGAATTCTCATATAGAATCTATAATACGACTTTTGAGAATTTGTTAAAATGCCGTACTCTAGTATACCTACATAAAATCATCTACATTAGGAAACCGCCTTACTTGTTCAATAGACTAGTTTTCTCAAGATCCAATAGAGGCTTGAAAATTAATAGTGTTAGATACCGCAAACAAATATCTGAGAGACACTTTTACACCAATGCAATTCGTCTCTGGAATGAACTCCCGAACAACATACAATTATGTACTAAGCAATGCAAAGCATTTCAAAACTGCAATAATTAAATTTTTAAATGAACAATAATGTACAATTGTAATTAATTAATCATATTTTTTAATATAATTGTAAATTTTGTTTTTAATAATATTTGTTTTGTTAATTTATTTTTAAGGTTATTATATTTTTCTTATTTATCAAACTTTGTTATGTCTATATCCTTAGCAGTACATACTATTAAATAAGGTGATATCTTGTTGTACTGTATTTACGCTTGAATGAATAAATAAAATAAATAAATAAAATAAATATGTACATACAACTTAATAAATTAGTTTTTAATAGTTTTCAATTTGCAATTTATACTTAAGCAATTATTTTTATGAAAATACCAATCATTTCGAGTGATACCATTACTAACTATATATTGTATTATTTTGTTTTATTATTGTACATACATACATACATACATACATATGTATTTAGACTTACGCTCTACCGATAGCGCCCCTAAAGTTTGGTTATTATGATATAACATTGGCTGGCCCACTAAAACTGACTAATAATGGACACTCTGGTAGGTTTTATTTTCTAGTTTAACAAAAAAAAAAAAAGCAAAAAAAAAGAAATCCAAATTAAATTAAAAATAATTATTTTGATTTGATTTCGAACAGTTGAATTGGATGTGCCTGCTACAGTTAATGGCCAACGGCCATTTGTTACTGGTGGCATTATGACCGGCATATATGAAGCGGTGGGTGTACATTTTCACTGGGGTTCTGCACAGAGTAAAGGTAGCGAGCATGTTATCGATAATCGTCGCTATGATGTCGAAATGCATATGGTGCATAAGAATACCAAATACAATACCATTGCCGAAGCCACTAAATACAAAGATGGCATAGCTGTTCTGGGCATTATGTTTAAAATTGTCGATGTAAGTTTGAAATACTTTTTTGCTCTTAAAAGTTCTTCGGTGTATAGTTTTTTTATTTTATTCCCCATATAGCAACCTGATCGTTATTATCCCGGCTTGAATTTAATCTTCAATGCCCTGCCTAACGTACAGAATTATAATTCATCAGTCACTTTGAATGGTGTTTTGGCGTTGGAAAATCTTTTGGGTGATTTAAGTACTAAACGTTTTTTTACTTATAGTGGTTCCTTAACTACACCCAATTGTGCTGAAGCTGTTACTTGGCAGGTATTCCCAGATCCTTTGCCCATTTCGCGGCAACAAATTCAAAAATTCTGGTCTATACGTGAACATAATGGCGAAATATTGCTCAACAATTTCCGTCCCATACAGAAGCGTAATAAGCGTCCTATTTTCTATCGTGCTGCGAGACGACAAATCTGATGATAGCTGATGATAGCAGAGAGCACAATTAGAGCTTGTTAAGCCTTTGGGACATGGTGGTATTAAAAATGTTGCACAGTTTTGATCCATATATGGATATATATTTCAATATATATATATTTATTATTTTTATTTATTTTTCTTTATTTATATCAATGGACATAATTTTAAGTTTAAGAAACATTCATGTTGATCATGATGTTTCACTATGTATTATTTATTATTTATATTTATTATGCACCCCCCCATATAAAATTTAAATAAATTTTCAAATTGTTTATTAAGAACAGAAAAAAACACTTCTTTGTTTTATTTAAAATTCTTAACAACCTAAGCCTTAGTTCTTTCAATTAAAATGGTTTGAGTGTGACCAAAAACCTCAAAACAATTATTTGTTTGAGATTTTTTTGCTAAATATTCTTTAAATATTAAATAATCGACAGGATTATTCAAACTTCCATAGCCAATATAATTGGCAATGTTTTAGAAATGTTGGATATGTTAGCCTGGAAGGGGATAATAATGTAACTCGCTATTTGCTTCCAAGGAACGATGTAAACCAATATGATGGCAGTAGGGTATCAAACACAATTCATTAAAAAAAATTTTGTTGTGTCCCTTTGCTACAGTTTTAATAGATTTGTTTGACATAAATTTCAAAATTATTTTCATATTAATAAAGCATAACGTTGTGATTGTAATAGAGAAACGAACTTCAATTGTATTTATTTTTTTTTTTTTGAAAGAAAACTAAATAATTGGATTTTTAATGCAATTGAACGTGATAAAATTGTTTCGCATCATAAATGCACAAATTATGCGTCATCTTCAACATTAAAAACGTGACTTCGAAGACCTTTAATGAAACCATTCTAATTTTTTTAAATACTTGTAGGATGTATGCTCCGTCTGCAAAAGGGTTTCCCAATAATTTCTAAAATAAAAAAAATTCTCTTGTTAAGCTGAATTGCGGATCTTGTTATACAATGTAATCTCTGTCACTTTAGTTGCATGATAGGATTCTCTATTTAAAGTTGAACTTAAACAAAATTCCTATTTTCGCTTGACTCTTTCGGCAATTTACCGGCTTGATTTCTCTATTCGTTAGTGAATGTTGAGTTGACCCTAAGATTTTATCAACTTCCACGAACATCGTTTGTTTTGTGCTCATGATGCTTATGTTTTTCTACAAAATCTTGCTGATTGGCTTATTCGTATTGAAGCCCATAACATTGGTCTCTTTGATGTAAATGTAGAGACTAGACCTGTGTGAGATATTTTTAGTTCCCACAATTTCGCGAACATGAGCGGGAGAATCAATATTCAAATGCGTTTTTTCAAGAGAATGTTTTGTCAGATACTGGAGTATACAATATTGGATAAATAAGAATTCCAGCAAACAAAATGGTTGACAATTTGGGAAGAGAACGATTTGTCAGATACTGAGGTATGTATAAATAAAAATTCATTTTGCATATGACGGGTGCCTATCTGCTTCAGTGAAGTAGAGTGATGGAGTTATAGTGGTAATGGACTACTTGGAGTTGTTACAGTGTAGCGCGATCCTACTGTCATTTATGCCAGCACAATATTATATATGGTTAATGATCGTTAGCCACACAACATGTATAAGCAAATGAATATCGAATAACATAAACAAGTGTGTCGTTGACATAATTCTGAGCATTGACTCTTTTATGCTTTGCTTGCATTACTTGTGTTAGTTTGAATGCTTGGATCGTGTTGTATACACACAAACCCATGTATAATTAATCGGTAGAATATAGGTCACTAGAACATTTAAGCGAACATATGTAATAAGTTCAAGAATTATATAGAGTTAAGGAAGTTGATTCGAAATTGTCGAATCAGCTAAAATAATGTATAAAAGAGGAAATAATTCCCAAACCAAAATCAATTGAATAAAGCATACCAAGCTCTTCACTTGAGCTTGTAAAATCTGAAAAATATTCAATCTTATTTCCCTACGTCTTACAACAGGACGCTACATAATAGGATAGATAGGATGCATAGATTAAAATAGGAAATTATAATTATAGATTCCTGAATCTTCTCTTCAGAACGAATAGAATGAGCACACTAAACAACATATTTTATATGTGTTATTAGCTCAAATAGGTTCCTTATCTGGATGATAAACAGTTGCATAAACAGTCACTGACAAACTTTCAAGGAAGAGAATATCAAAAAAACCTCATCAGACTCTCTATACGACTGAGAATTAATCCTTGGAGAGTCATGACGGATGATCAATACTAAACATTGCTTGGCTGCTTAGCAGTCGTAGTCCTTTATTTGGTTGCAATTAACATATTGGGTCCTTTGCTTCTAACTGAAACCATAGAAATTGATAAACTTATATTGTTTGGTATAATAAAACTCAGAATTGGAAATTTGAAAAACACTTACTCAAGTATTGAAAAAATTACGTTCCGTTTTTGACTTTCTTAGGAGTGTTAATTGATGTCACGATTAACGTGATATAACTTGTCAGATTCTGATACTTTAAATTATAAGATATTATGTCTTGTTGTATCAGAAATTCAAATTTAATAAATAAATACAAAATAATTCAAAAAGTCTTAATAAAAGCAAAATATATTAGTTTTATGTATATTAAAACAATTTGTTCTAAATCTAATTTCTGTGTATTCCGCCTAAGTAAAAGAATAACGAGAATTTATATAAACTAATTGGATTATATTCCTTCCACACCTTTTTATGTTGTTTATTTCATTTAAATCCGTTTCTTTTTTTTTTAAATGTTCGCCTAGGGTATCACATTACGGAAATAATTCTGTTGTATTGTAATTCAATTAAAAATATATTTTTGAATGTAGACATACATACATAAGTATATGTATGTATAATATGTGGATAGCTTGTATTTAAGCGAAGCATTACCAAACATGTCTATTAAAAACAAAAGACTTAAGGCATAAACTTCTTTTTTTATTTTCAAATATGTACGGCTAATACCGCCACTAAAATTTCTTCATAATTTTTTAAATTTTTTATTAAAAAAAAAATAAAACAACGCATTTTAAATAGTATTTGTTTATTCCTAAAAAAAGCACCCATTAAACACTATTTCAAGGTCAGACATTCATTTTATTTAAATTGCTCCAATTTAAGTCACACACTAATAACAATAAGTTTTATTGTCATTTCTTCACATGTTGTTTGTCTCGTAAAAGCATTGTAAAATAGAATCATCTTTGATGTGTGACAACATATTGTTATGTTAATCGGTGTACATATTTTACAATTTGGCCTAACAATTTTGGCTTAACAATTTTCATATTCAAATTTATATATTTAAGCAACAGGTGATTCGTTCAGTCTCAATGCCTCCGAGAAAAGTGTCTTCTTTCTGTCGAAGTGAAACGCTAAAGATCGTTAATATAAGATTTACGTACATATGTATGTATACAGCGAGCAAGAACTTTTGTGAAATAGTGTGGCTCCTCTTACCCTTGCTTATAGAAAAGAAAAGTTATTGAAAATATTTAAATCGTAATTGGCAGTAAAAACAAGTCACGAATTGCGTTTGAAGTATATTAGGCGGTGTAGCAGCTAATCCAATGCTAATGGCTATTAACTGGATTCTTGGTTCAACAAGCTTCAAAAACTAAACTTTGAAACACCACTCACATATTAGCATTGAATTAGTATTGGACTTTCATGCATTGGTCAACAGAAACTCCTTACTCTCGAATCAATTATTCGACAATCAGGTGGCTAAAATAATCTTTATGCTGTAACATACTGTAACACTAGACAGTATTTGAATGATAAATTTTGTACCAAAAATGTTGTCAAAGGCATGTCAATAAGTTATGATAGGAAACAGCAAAAGATCCTACGGAAATAATGTATTCCTGCGAACAACCTCAACGAATGAGAAGAAAATCAATGAGTGTTTAAAGACTGAACAAAGGGGACTGGATTATACTACTCACTACACTACTTGTACTCAAGGAACACTTCGTTCTATAATTAATAATTATAAATATAGGGCGTATAGTGATGACAATGAAAGTATCCCTTAACGGTAAGCTGGATGGCTTCAAACTTCTCACTTGCCTGCGTCCCTGACCTTTTTAGGTTTTTCCTTCGGTTGACCTTAGATGAGTATGATATATGAGTACGAGTATACATAGTCATCATTACTGAAGTCTGAATTGATTCACATGAATTCTTATAGTGAATTTCTCTTCAATGGTCACCCTAACAAAAATGAAACCACTTTCGATACAGAACCCGGATAAATGCTGGTGTTTAATATTTGTAACAGTTTTCATATGTATGTTAGTATCTCAGGCCTTAAAAGTTACTTGTGTTGCTGAACACAATTTGCACAATTAAAATGGTTTTTAATTGTTACTGTTGTTGTTGTTGTATTTGTTGTAACATTAGCAAAATTTTACAAAATATGTGTATGAGTGATTTATTTGCTTAAAGAAATTGCTTTTGAGCAGTTTTACATTCAACCCTATGACTATGGCTTAAAAACAACAACAAAAAGTAAACAAAAGAAATAAAAAGTTAAATTTCTGTCATTTAAAAATTGATAGATTGATTGTGTGTGTGCGTGTGTGTGTTCCAATCGCCTTTTTATAAAAGAGCAGGGTTTTGAGTTAAAAAAAAATCCAAAACAATAAATATTTTTTTTTGAAATTTTTTTGCATTTTGTTTTGATTGTTTTTTCTTTGTTTGTTTTTTTTTTGTAATTTGATTTGATGGTACATTTTTTTTAAATTTATAAAGTAAACAAAAAGACATAAAACTGACTCGAAGGCAAATGTGAGTATGAATATGAGTGTGTGTTGAGTGTTTTGACTGTGTTTTGAAAAAGCCGGCAACTACTCGCATTTTAATGTTTATTAAGAGACTTGAACTCTGCGGGTACGTTTTATGAAATAAACCTCAAGTCTTTATATGCATTTGTTTATGAAAACAATATACACATATTCATACATACATACGTATGTTTATATGGATACAGCAGCATAATTTTATGATTTTAACTCAAATACATCATCATCATTATTATTATTGCATTATGACATGATGATCATAATGATGATAATGATGATGATCATAAAATTGAAGAATTGTCTTTCCTAAAGAGTCGAATGCGATACAATACATATGTACATACATATGTATGTATGTTTTGAGTAAATGTTAGAATAATAAAAAAACGAGTATAAAAAATAATGGTAACAATACTACAAGAGTTCAGTACCATTTAAATCGTTAACGAAAGATAAACGCATTTACCAACGAACTTAAGACGGCGGCAGTGATTTAAAATTACAATTAAAAAAACAAAAAAGAAAACGAAAAAATTAACGAAATCCCTATGTTTATATATTTCTTCAAATGATAAATGAATAATGAAAGTAAACGTTGTGATTTGAATTTGTATTGAAAAACAAAAATAAAAAAGAAAAACAAAAACAAAATCTGTCAAATTGAATAAAAATATTTGAAAAAGAAAATTAAAATCAATAAATTTGAAAATCCGTAGTTAATAATTGATTATAAATAAATAAAGAACACACAGACAGGAATTGTCATGGGCTTTCCGGTGCTCAGTAACTTCTATCAACGTCTGCTATTTCTACTGCCGTTAGCTACTGGTATGTAATCAATGACATAAAAATTGTGGTTTTCAACAACAAAGAACACTACAGTTGTGTACGAATGTTCGACAATATTAGAAACCCTATCTGTGATACATGATGTAATAATTTTGAAAAAAAAGAAGTAATTTCTTGCATAAATCAACAATCAAATTTATTTAGTGTTAATCGAGTATTCTATTAAAATATGCTTTTCAAATGAAATTCCACGATATGAGATTAAAAACAGAGTTTACCGCTGCTAACATCTCTAAAGTATAAAGTTTGTAAACCTGGAATCTATTATGTTTACATCGAATTGAAGGCTGTATTAAATGATGATGGTCCTACTCATGCTAAATACGAACTATGCATATGATAGTTCGATAGGGTGGAGCTATTTTAACGGCAATTCTATTATGCCACTTACAGAAATTTTCGTTTCTATGAGCAGAAAATCCGTTCTTGTAATTTTCTTTAAAGCATATTTCCCACATGGCAACTACACGCCTTTGAAGGGAAAAAGCGGTAAATACTAGAATCTGAAGCCTAACTTTGATTATTTCAATATAATTTGATATTTGGAGGGGTTTCGTTAATAATCAATTTCGCTTTGTGTTTAGAATACAAATCATTACGAGTAATTGAAAATACCTGTATTAAATTTAGTATAAACATTAATATGTTCTAAGATGTTATTTGACGGCCGCTTTAGTCTAGTGAGTAGGGACTTGGCTTATTAAAAACATTTTTCTCTGGCCTCTTCTGTAAAAAACTAATGTATTTGGCACCATGGTAGGTGCAATAAGGTAGGGGTAGAAGGGTTCCAGCTATGAGTATCTATAACATTGGGCCTGAAAGTAATTGATTCGTTTGAAGTGTGCATTGATCGAAAAGTGCCCAAAATAAGCGACTTGATATGAACTCACCATATGGCCAGATATTTTAGACCTTGATTTTCATGATTAAGCTCCACAAATACGCGAAGTTAAAATGTAGATTCCGCAACGTAAAATATTATTCCTTATCATGCGATATGTTTTAATTCATTTATCTGCAACACTTCTAAACACGATTTAGTATTGTTTGGTTAAAAGTTACAAACATTATCACAAACTCAATATGCCGCCAGATAACAGTAAAAACAAAAAAATAATACTCACATGAATTATTCTTTGAAATTAATCAGGTGTGTCGATAATAACAAAAGCAACAGACAGACTCTTTTAAATTATTGTGCGAAACAACAAAGTTGCTGTAGCAACAATGATGACAATCTACAATAACAATTTAAACTTGAAAATATATAATAGTTGTTACCACTGATTGGTAAATATAAAATAAATGTTTATATTTTGTCTGTTACATTTGTAGGTTAAATTGTTTATTTTTTTCATTTGTTGTCAAAGCAAATGTTATTTGAATGATACCACTAAGCGGGTCAGTGAAATTTATTCAAAGAGCAATAATTTACAATGAAATAATATTCGAATTTTTGTTTCCTAGAAGATAATAAGAGCAACATTTTTTATTAAATTTAGCGTGAGAGAGGAGAACATAAAAAAAAAAACAAAAGTCTTAAGACACAAACATGATGATTAATTCATTATAGTTTTAAACGGCTTTAATTGCTATAATTGGCGTAAAGAAATGTAAGCCAAGACTATATATAGTTTTCTAATAAAACAACAAGGCATGTAAGTACAGTATGTTGTTGGAATTTACTTCAATTGGAGACTGAATTTTTAAAACGATAAACATTGTGCTCACAGGCATCTTCTTACATAACGAGCAAATAACTGCCAAAGATGGTCAATATCACGATTCGAAAGGCCAGCTTTTTAAGAGGTTTTCCATTTTCTTTCCTTCAACTTTTCTTGTCAGTCACCTGGTGAAGATCAAAACAATTATTTTTTAAAATATTTACTCTAAGCACTGGCATTTGATGGCTTTTCGGAAATTTTTTTGTTTAAAAAGAATATTGTAAAGTAGAGGCATTATCTAGTCGTGCTTGATTCTCTGTAATATCTTAATTAAAGTATAAGAAATATTTATAAAGTTTTAAAGCATTTAATATCAAATTTTGCTATATTTTCCACATTTTTTTTCTTAATTCTTTGTAAATTTAATTCAATGGCTACAAGAGAAAACCTGAACCTGAGCTTCTTACAATCGCGTACATTGTTTCGCAGGGAATATTTAATTATTTTTAAGTGTCTTAAATCATTTATTCTTAATGGTCCATTAATTTTCTAAGACACTATAAAATCTTCCATAAGTTAAAAACAAAAAATACAAAAAATCTCATTAAAAAGTTTATTTTTAGCATTTTTGGAATTTCTAAAAATTATTTGTGAAATTTAGAAAGATTCTAATTGTTATTGTGTGTATTAAACAGGGTTATTAAGCTAAATATCAAATGAAATCGTATAATTGTATAATAATTCAATGCATGCACACGTCCATAAGTAGGTGTGTCCGCTTAGCAGAACCACTTAATTAATTGGCTATTTTGAAATTGATACGAAATTACTAATTTGTTGTTGTTGATTTATAAGGAAATCCCAAAAGAATTTAATGGAAAGTTTTTAATAAATGGGTTTTAAAAACAAATTAAGTTCAAACAACTACTGGCATGCCACAGAAGCAAACAAACGTGCGATCAACAATTATGAAAATGTAGAAATTTTTGTATTGAAATAATTGGAAACAAACAAACATTTAAGAAACATTTAAAATAAATTAGAGTACTTCTGATAGTCTTTAGCGCAGAAAGAAAATTTATTTGAAAATAACCTTATTGGTTCAACAACTACTTGGTAATAATAAAGCAATTATAACTTTTGGTTTAAACAACTGCTCGCATATAAATTTCATTCTAAAATATGTATACATACACACATACAGACATAATTGGCCATTATAACCCTTCAGTCAGGATTACGGCCTAACTTCTCACACCACTCAAGTTACATTCCCACTTCCTAAACTAATTATATTGGCTGGTAAAGTGTAGGGAACTCAATAGGTTTAAATTACACATTTGTTTTTCGTTCCCACATTTTGCCAGACAGCAACGTAAGCATTTTTGTTTGCATTGTTTAGCTTTAGTTATAAGTAAAATATTCTTAAGATTCAACCTAATAAAGTGAGTACTCTTAAGAGTAAAAACTGAAGTTTTTTTTAATAAATATAAGTCTCATGTTGTGTGCATTAATTTTATACGTGAGTGGCGGGACCTACAGTTTAACGTCGACTCCGAACGATAGATTTTTGAGAAACTTTTTCATAGCAAGTTTTATTTACTCTCAGAGTTTTTGCCAGAAATCCGCTGAGAGAAAGTCGCCGGAGAAATAGTTTTTTTTTCATATTTCGTTTTAATGTCTGGCCTGGGGCTCGAACCGGGCTTTACGTCTAATAAGCTAACACACTACCTACTAGGCTACGGCGATATATATATATATCGATTCAAAATAGGAGTACATCATGGACCCTCTGTAACATTTGTATTCAAAGTGCTTACGAGCACAGTCACATTCTCACTTGCGTTTGTGTTTTGTCATGAGTGGAACTAGTCAGTATTTTTTGTAGTTTTCTCCTCTCTCATTTAGATATTTCACGCAAATCTTTTTGCCTTTTTTGTTATAATGTTTGGGCGATAAACATTTTCAGATTTTACATCACTTTCGTTTCCTTTCATTCTTGCTGAACTCATAAATTATGTTCAAAAATTTTATTCAAGGAACTGCAAACGTCATTCTTTCTTGCATAATATCCAGAGCCAACATACTTTTATACTTTTTATCGGAGTTTTTAGTTCCATGATAAGGATATGGGATCAAGGGCCATGCAGATATGTAAGACGACTATACGCTTTCTATGATGGGATCGAAAATGAGGGAGCATATATTCTGGCTAATAGAGAAAAAGCATTACTTACCATAAGCTGGCACATCGAATGCCTTTCAGTGGATTAAAGGCCAAGCTGAGGATAATGACACAATAGAAAGAATTATAAAGTTACTCTAGGACAATGCATATGAGGGGAAAACAATGAGTATTTCGAAACTAAATAAGAGCGACTTGGATACCCTAATGAGCGTATTCATGAGACATTACACTTTACATGACCACCTGAATTGTGTTGGCATGGCGGAAAATAATAAATGCAAGGACACGTTTCACCACATGCCTCTATTGAAACCAAGGAACAATTTTGTGAGTTCACAACAAACCTAGTATATGGCTTAATAGTATGAAGACAGGCATGAGACAATCGGTTGGTCTCTTCTCCTGCTATTTACCTACCGAATTTCCAAGAATGATTAAGTTTTCTAGAGTCTATCTTATCCCATATTCAGCTCAACGTTGTAGTATTCGAGTGTTTTGTATATATTTTTTGCTTTTTTCCATAACTTTCTTATCACGAGCGATTAGTTTGGATTAGAGTATGCTGAACAGATTCCATCTTATAAACGTCATAGCAGTTACAACGGGACACAGGCTTCTGGGCACACATACTTAGAAACTAGAAATACCTCACATTGACTTCTGCAGAAGCTGTAACAACAAAGGAGACCACAGAACATTTTGTCTATCATTGTTCGGCACATTGGCACCTCAGAAGGAAAGTTTTTGAGCACCCAGAATTTGTTGACAAAACGTGTCTAACCAAAGGAGATTTCCATCTTCATAAAACTATCGATATATGTAGTTGAGAGACATGGATATCGACGGAACCTTATAAGATTCAAGTAAACTATGCCCATTGAGGCGGCTGACAATTCAACCTAAAATAACTTAGATGGACCCTATAGAAGCTAGAACAAATTCTTTCTAGAATAAGAGTATTATGGATTGATAGTGATATACCTACAGAATCTGGCTCCATCAATTAAGATGCCTATTAAGATGAAATTATGATGAATAATATAAGAGAAAGGTCGCCGTAGTCTAGTAGGTGGTGTGTTCGCTTATTAGACGTAAAGCCCGGGTTCGAGCCCCAGGCCAGATATCAAAACGAAATATGAAAAAAAAAAAAATATTTCTTCGGCGACTTCCTCTCTGCCGATTTATGGCAAAAGCTCTGGGAGCCTGCCATTAAAAAGTTTCCCAAAATCTGTCGTTCGGAGTCGACGTTAAACTGTAGGTCCCACCACTCAAGTATAAAATTAAGGCACACAACATCAGTGGCGTGAGAAGCTAGGCCGTAATCCTGACTGAAGGGTTGTAATGGCCAATTATGTATGTATGTATGTAATATAAAAGAAATTTTTTAGCCTTGGTAAACTAATGGTTAATTTGGATTAAAAGCCACTAGGAACATTTCGTTTATATTTTTTTTATTTTTATTTTTATAATTTGACTTAAGAACTAGAAAAAAAAACTTATGTTTGAAAAGGTTTTATTTTACAAGTCATTGGATTTCCAATTTAATAACTAAATACATACATTTGTACTTAAAAATAATACAATTGTACATACATGGATGTACCACAACGTACATACTTTCAGATAAATTGTTTACTAATATTAATAATATTTCTATTTAAATGACTTCAAAATAAACCTGAATGCAATTGTAATTAAATTGAAATGTTTTAAATGCTTGCAATAGCTTCTAAATGCATTGGGATTTGTATAAGTAAATGGCAAAGGAGTATGCATTTGCGAATACATTTGTCCGCCTGTTAAATTCCATTGTGTTAGATTACGTTTCGGGGAGGTTAAATCCATAAAATTGTTATGGCCATGCAGAAAGGGTTTATTTGTCGTACTTTGTGAATGGATTGGTACAAGAGTTGCGGCTTTAGATTTCCTAGAAAAGTTATAAATTTTTATCAATAAAAAAATCAGAAAAAATATAAACAATAGTTTAGTTATTACTTAATGACAATTAAATATGAATGAAAAACTCTTCATACATACATATGTAATTATGCCATAGGAAAGTGTGCTTAGTGTGGCAGTGAGTGAAGTGTGTCTCTATCTGTACATGCATTTATTTAGAGTGATTGCTTTAATTGTATAATTGTTAGTTTGTATGCATTTGTATTCGTTTAGTTAAAATGTGTTTTTTTTCAAAAACATAAACAATAACGAAAAATTGTTGCTAAAACTGTAACTATATTGCGTGTCAACTGTCAACGTTTACTCCAGTCATTTAAGTTTTCCTTTTTATTTCTAAATCCCCCACTATTTTCTGAAACATTTGAAATATTTTGTACAACACCAACAATCATACATACATATATGTATGTATGTATGTATGTGTATGCAGATATGTATAATTTTAGTTTCAAAATATGAACATGATAAACACTTTTTCGGCTTCTGCTTCTACATCCAATTTTTTTGTTTATATTTTGAAAAACTATTTCACACAATAAAAAAAATTAGAAATAAAAAAAATTCGTAATAAAAATTTTGTAAAAATAGTGCTTAAACTGCAATTATGGCAGCTGTTAACAAAATGACTCTAATTTGTATTTTTTTTTATTATTACATGCAAATATTATTTTTTTATGTTTATTATTACGATTATATTTATAAATTAAAACTAAACGCAATTTGTTTTAATATTATAATGTTAGTTTCATTTCTGTTAATTTTACATTTACATTTATTTTTAGATCATTTCAACTATGAAGATCCAACGGAATGGTATAATGAATTTCCACAGTGTGGAGGTCATAAGCAATCACCAATTGCTATAACAGCGCACAAGGTTAGTAAGAGTTATTAGCATATCAGATCAAAAAAAAATGTAGTTTGACACCAACCACACACACACACACTATTTTCTCTTCTATATAAATTTGTAATTGTTTTCTTTTTTTTTGTCTTCATTTCTTTATATGTTTATTTGTATAAAATATCGGCAATTGTTTTTAATTTATTTGTTTTATTGTACCATATGGCTGCTGACAGTATGATGATCCAAGATTGTCTTAAAGTTTCATTTCCCTTTATAGTTTACATAAGAAATGTAAATTGAAAGAGTTTTTCTTACAAAACTCCAGTGATACAGAGAAGCACCAATGTCAACTGATGTACAAAGTACTCAGACTGTTAGCTGTCCTGATCACCAGTGCACTCTGTTCCACTTCGACGAAGGCATTAATTGCTATACCCAAATTAGCGTCCCTTTGACCTTCTTCTGAAGCAGAGGGCTAAGCTGCTGGCAGTAAGGGCAGGCATAGACATATCCGAGATGATTATTAGGTTCCTTAGAACTTCCTATGGTAGGTTAGGTTAGGTTAGAGGACGTGTACTTGTCAATTAAGACAAGTACAGTACCCGGAGGTCGAATTGACCCATTGTACAACGTCGTTAAAGAAAATTCCTATGGTATATTTATTAAGAATTCTGTTATTAAACTTTCATATCGGCTACCAGTAGTCTAGTAGATCGTGTATTGATTTATTAGACGTGAGGCCACGGTTCAAGTCTCAGGTCAGACATCTCCCACAAAACGACATCTTTAGCGACTGCCTCTTAGCAGTTTTCTGACAAAAACTCTTTCATTCAGACACGACTTTAAAATGTAGATCGCACCACTCATGTATAAAATTAACACACACAACATAAGTGGTGTCAGAAACTAGGTCGTATTCCTGACTAATGGATTGTAATCGACCACTTATGTGTGTATCGGCTGGGAGACCACTGCAGTGTTTTCCAGAGAAATTTGAGATCATTCAAAGGATAACATATCATAGGAAATTACAGAGTCAGTTCATCGCAGAGGTTACATTATTTGACATGCTACAAGGCATAGGTATTTCGATTACATACAACATACATAATTGGCCATTACAACCCTTCAGTCAGGATTACACCCTACCTTCTCACACCACTCATGTTGTGTGCCTTAATTTTTTTTACTTGAGTAGCGGGACCTACAGTTTAACGTCGATTCCGAACGACAGATTTTGAGAAACTTTTACATGGCAATTTTATTTGCTCTTAGAGTTTTTGCCAGAAATCTGCTGAGCTTTTTCGATTGCCTCAGCCAAATTAGGTAATAACGCAGAGTATCAATCTCGCTGGCAGCAGAAAGGTGTGTTTCTGCAGCACTCGCATGGATAAGAAGAGGACCGACAAAGGCGTTTCTTTTGGGCGTCTGCCATTTGGAAAACAAATCAGTAAACTTGACATTTTGTCGAATGTCTTCTACAAGAGTTGTGGGTCTGAGGAGGCGGAAGACACTATTTGAACGCTTTTGCTAACCTAAACTAATTCAACGACAATATTTAATTACATCACATTAAAAAACTTTGGATGGCACACGAGTGTCTTTCTAAATACATTTATAATTTCCATGAGTACAAGATAGTGCAAATGATCTTTAAAGAGCACACCGGAAAAAAATGCCATAGAATACAAATCATGTCTGAAATCTTATGTGGCCTTACAGATTGGATTCTCTCCTATGCCTGTATCTAATTGAGATGCCCGGCAAACTTTCTGCATGAAGATCTTATACCGAGAGCGTCAGAAGAAACTTTACATTAAATAAAATATACATTCATAAATTACTGTCATGTATTTTTATTTTAAAATTGTTTTTTTAAATTGAATCAAAATAAAAATTTCAAAAGATTTCGAAGTATAAGCAAATTTTTTCGGGCACTCTCCTTAAGTGGTAAAAATTGAGTTTTGTAATTGTTAGAATTTTATTCTTAGTGTGCAGTTTCATTTGACGCTCACTGTAGATGTAGGATATAATCTGTATGCAGTTTAATTTCTACGTTGGGAGAATTCCTTTTTAAACCATCTGTATGTGTATATATGTATGTATATGCATCTATAAATATAATCCATCTATAATAAATATATATATATACATATATATATATATAATAAATATAACTGTATGTAAATAAAAAAATTATTAAAAATTTTAAAAATAAATTGTCGTAAGAAAAATATATATTCATGAAATTAATAATTTTAAATTAAATATGTATGCATGTATGAATGTATGTCTTCAATTAACTGTTATTAAATTTTTTCATATTCTGTTTGTGTGTGGGCAATTTGTATATTCAACTCCCTTACAATTTATGCAAATCAACAGACCATAGATGTTATAGTGCCACCCATACAATTTGGTTTATACGATGTGCCCATGTCAAAGCCCATTAATTTACAAAATAATGGTCACACAGGTAGGATTTTCAACGTTAATGGTTTCTCAAATAGCAAACGTAAATTTCTTAATTTTGTTTCTCTTGTAATGCAGTTGAATTTAAAGTACCAGCAACGGTACTTGGCGATAAACCGTTCATAACCGGTGGCATATTGGATGACATTTACGAAGTGGAACAGGTACATTTTCACTGGGGCTCACAGTTAAGAAAAGGTTCCGAACATATTCTGAATGGCCGTAAATATGACATTGAAATGCATATCGTGCATCGCAACAAAAAGTATGACAGCATGAAGGTGGCCATTAATTTTGAGGATGGTATTGCAGTAGTGGGTGCGCTATTTAAAGTGGTCAAGGTAAGCATTTCTTAAAAAATTATTTGAAGTGTGTACGTATAGCATATCCCGTTTATTCTAGACCGATGAAGTATACTATCCGGGTCTGAATATTGTCTATGACAATTTGGCTAATGTTCAAAAGTTTAACACTTCCTCGGTGGCAAAGGAAATCATAACGTTGGGTTCTTTATTGGGCGACATAAATCGTGAGGATTTTTTTACTTATCAGGGCTCATTAACTACACCACCTTGCGCTGAGGCTGTTACCTGGATTTTATTTTCTGATATCATTCCCATATCATATCAGGTGGTAAGTTAAGCTTTATTTTCCATTTAAATACAAAGAGAAACAAAACAAAATCGTGTGTGTTTATGTGTGTACATTTGTTTCAGTTGCCTAGATTCTGGAGTATCTTAGATGAGCACAATAAAAATTTTGTTAATGTTCGTCCCATACAAAATAATGGCTTTCGCAAGGTTTATCATCGTAAACCCCTCATACGGTTTAAATATTTTGCCTGGCAAAAATAAGTGTTTTTTTTGGCAAATTAATCAATACATTTAACTCATAAGCATTTTTAATATTTAAAAAGTATTTAATAGAATCCCATATACATATGTACTAAACTAGTATGAACATATCGTATCATTTCTTAGTTTTATATTTTTTATAATAATTTTTAGAAATAAATAAAATCCTATAATTATTATTACAAATTATTGGTAATTTATGTACAAACATACAGACATGTAAAGAATTTAAAAAAATATACATTTTTTTTCTCGTCTTTAAAAAAAAAAAATAATAATATGTAGCGATTTGTTTTTACTGCAATATTATAAATAAATATTAATTTAATTTATCCATGAGGCAATAAAAATAAAAATTTTATATTTTTTTTAAAACTGAATCTCAAAAGAAATTTATTGGCGGGTCTAACTCAACTATGTAATGCACTTCTTCCACTGTAATTTAATTTTTTGAATTACTTAGGCTACCAGGGATGTGAACAACTACACTCAATACAATTAAACAGTTAACAACAGCCTATTATTTTAGAAGTTACTACAGTAGACCAATTACTGCTTAGCGTATGAAATTAAAACCAAGCTTTGTTAGAGCAGCCAGAAGAAATATGAAAACAGTTCAGATGGAGTTAAAAAAGATACAGAGAGACCGGAATGTATATAACCGGCGTAATGATAACCTACATACATATGTAGAGGTCGCCGTAGTCTAGTAGGCAATGGGTCAGCTTCTTAAACGTGAGGTCTCGGTTCAAACTGCGGTCAGCCTGAAAAGCGTAAATATGAAACAAATATTTCTTCGGCGACTGCTTCTCAGCAGATTTCTGGCAAAAACTCTAAGAGTGAAAATAAAATTGGCATGAAAAGTTTCTCAAAAATTTGCAGTTTGGAATCGATTTTAAACTGTAGGTCCCTCCACTCATGTGTAAAATTTTCACCCACACACCATAGGTGGTGTGAGAAGCTAGGTCGTCGTTCTAACTAAAGCGTTGCAGTGACCAATTATATATGTATGTAATATATGTATGAATGTATGTAATGTATGTATGTTTATAATGTATAAATGTAATGTATGTAATGATAACCTACAACGGTATTGGAGTCTGTTGGTAGTAAGCAATTTAGAAGCCACATGATATTTTAAGTGAGATACCATTCTTTGGCATACGAATGGGCCAAAGACAGATAGTGAGATAGGGTTCAAGGTGCTCTGTCATAGAGTGATATATTCCGTGGATATACTTTGACGTTGGTAAGCTCAATTAGCCTTTATTAATTTAATTTACAACCCACTATAACTATACATAATTTTTTTTTTTCAAATCTTTTATTTGCAATCTATTCTAGAACATTAAGCAAATGAGATAATTATTTAGGAAATTCACATAAGTTATTGGTTTCCAGTGAAATCAATAACATTATTTATACTTAAGTATATATATTATTTATATGTACTTATATACATATTTACAATTATAATAATAAATTACAGAACTATACATCATGAGGAGCAACAATCGAGATTGAAATTAATTGTTTCAACAATATTGTTGGCATGCTTGCAATCGAAAGTGGATTTGTTTGTAAGAATTACATAAAAACCTCTTCATTAAAGATTATTAATTAAATAAGGTCAATTAAATATCTTCTATGAAATGAATTAAGCCCATATGGAAATTAGTACAAGTTCAGCTTTATAATATTGTCTATGTAATATCAATGTATTGTTTGCTTTTATTGCAATTAAAAAAATACAAAACAAAATAGTTCTTCTAAGGCACAACATCACAAAATAATAATACAATTAATGTTTAAAATAATGATTACACAAATGATTTATTGTTTAAATAAAAAGTCTCTTTTTCATTTGATGATAACTATGTATGTACGTATGTATATTGGATGTGAATGTATGTTGGATGGTAAATGGACTAAAAAGTTTCTTTTTTTTTTAACAATAAATTTATGGCACTTAATTTCTGTCTTCTTGGCTACTACATAAACAATTGAAAGCGCAAAAAGATTCAAATGAAATAAATAATAAAAACAAAAAATAATGACGATAATTAAATCTTGTTTGAACATCTCATTTAATCCTCTGTTTAATTACCTGTAGTCGCAAAAGAAGAAGAAAAAAATGTGTGCTTCTTTCTTAAGTCTTTTGTTTTTTTTTGTTTGACCGGTTTGCTTAGAATGAAAGCAATTCTTGTATGCAAATTTAGTTTTAAAAATATTTTTAATGGCGAACTAAAAAAAACCCAACAAATAAATTAAAACAAAACAGACAAATTTATGTTTTTGTTTGGTGTTGTTGTTGCATTTGTTTTATTACTGTCTACTCCGTTAGAGTGGAAATTTTAAATTATTTTATAAAAAAATATGTATATGCTGATGATTAGAGCAACAACAAAATATTAATTAATTTTATAATAAAATAATAAAGAAAAAACAAATAAAAAACTTTAAGAAACTGAAACAATCTTTCAACACCATCTTTATATTCAGAATATCTGAACTTTGATCAATTTTTTATAAATGACGCTACGATGAGTCGACAGAAAAATGGCTTATAAAACATAAGGCATTCATTCACTGATTCATTCATTCATTAATTTATTGTATCGAGTAGCATAACGTGAAACATAAAAAACTAAAGAACTGTTTTATTTAAGCCATAAAATATTGAAATAATGACTGAACAGTCTGAACAGTATTTGCAGACAGTTTGTTTCTTTTTTATGCTAATCGTCGTTATTGTTTCTTTGCTTTTAGAATGTTGAACTTTGATTGCTTTGAAAATATTATGAAATACTTATCCAATGTTGTTGCTAATCGAAAGGAAAAGTTTCAATTCAATATTTTTTATTTTTTTTTAAATATTTCAACGGCTTAAATGTTTGTTAATTTATTTTAATTTGTCTAACCCCTCCAGTATTGATTTGAATAATACATACCTTATTAATTTTTATTTCTTTTATATTGTTTTCACTATTAAAGTGGAACAGGAACTAAAACTGAAAGTGAAACTTGTGTGTTTCCTGGTAATAAAAATTATTTATTTTGGAAAATAACATGTTATCCAGTCTCGTTTTTATGTTTCAATAAATATTTATATCGTTATGGTGTATGAAAGACTTCGCTAAAGTTAAATTTGTAGTCGTATTTTCCACTATCAATTGTATTAAAGAAGTTTGATTAAATTTGCAGTCAGATATCCTATCAGTCATGTATGCTATTTAATGAAAAACCTTTAAATAGAATGATGCTGTTACACGTGCAAAGTAATTGCTCTTTGAACTTCCACTAAAGACCAGCCTCAGAAGGAATATGTTACAGAATAGATGAATTAATAGTTATACATGAGGTAGTCGCCGTAGTCTAGTAGGTAGTGTGTCGGCTTATTAGACCGTAAGGCCGCGGTTCAATCCCCAGGTCAGACATCAAAACGAAAATATGAAAAAGAAATATTTCTTCGGCGACTGACTCTCAGCAGATTTCTGGCAAAAACTCTGAGAGTAAAAATAAAAATTGTTTCTCAAAACTTCTGTCGTTCGGCATCGATTTTAATCTGTAGGTCCTGCCGCTCATGTATAAAATTAACGCACACAACATGAGTGGTGTTGAGAAGCCAGGTCGTAATTCTGACTGAAGGGTTGTAATGACCAATTATGTATGTATACATGAGATTCAAACTAAATAAAAGTAAAATAAATTTCAATTTGCACGATAATACGATAAAGACAGTGGTTTTAAGAAGCAATACTCTGGGTAGTTTCATATTATCACTGTCATGGAATATAAAATCCTCTCCTATGAATTTCTAGTTAATGAATAAAAACGATATAATGGTGTTAGTGTACACCACTATACCAGAGAATTGACACTCTCTACATAAGAATACTTTTTTACTTTTCACCCTGGTAATTTTCAATTTAAAATCATTCTAGTATCTGTAAGACTTAAAGGTCATAAGGAAAAGTAATGTTTAAAACAGAATATCGAAAACATTTTATGTCTATTACGTGTGTAAAAGCATTTTGTCATATACGTTGGGCATCTGACAAAGATTGATGTGTAAACTACTAGATAGGAAGTTCTGTCTCTTTAATATGATTAATGTTGTAAGAATAGCCTAGAAGTTATCCTGTATGTAATCACTCGTGAATCACCCTGTATGCAATGGCACGTGAACACTTACATTAGAAATGTTTCAGTCAAATCGGTAATGAGACCCAGAATAGATGTTTGGCTGCTACACGTTAGCACCTCTGCATATTCAGCGGTAGAATTGTAGACTTTTTCCTTAGGGAAAATACTTCCATAATGTCAATAGATGGCTCAAGGATGGATGGTAAATCAGATGTTTTTATTTTCTCTTAAAATCAGCGGAGTTTGGATCACTGGAGCACCTAATTGGAGCGAATAAAGACAGGCATGAATCAGCAATGGATTAAATGCAACATAACTTTTCTCTATTTTCCTGTTAGAAATATTGAACATGACTAATACATCAATTCTAAGTGAATGGAAATAGCAGTGGTTGGCCATCACCAAAAAGTTTTTGTAACCAAGACCAAGGATATTAAGGAAATGTTAAGAGAAATACTCATGTTCATGTATGTATTCGAATTCTGACATTGGATAACATTATGAACAAGAAAATTGAACAAAATAAACTGGGTTGAATGCTTTTTAAAAGTCTGTTATTTATTGTTATTTTTTTAGAAATATCCTTGAATTCCTTTTTGAAAATAAAAATTTTTAATTTTTTTTATACGCTTCACAAAATCTTAATATTTCGGAGTAATTTTTGAAATTTTGAAATTCCATCAAATTCAATGATAAAAATTAACATTTAGTATTCCAGAGTTTAAATACATAATTTATTGCCTTTGTCCTAAAACTAAAACCGAAAAACATCAAGTCATGCAAAATTGGCAAGTATCTGTCTTAAGTCTTTCGCTTTTGCATACCTTTTCACACAGACTTTTCAATCACCACAAATCTTTTTTTTATTTTCTCGCATTATTAATTTTTTTTTTCGAAAGAAAAGCAAAACAAACGAAATAAACTTTTGTTTCGATGTGTAACATTGTAATTTGTTACACATTTTATTCAACATTTAATGGCATTGTGGTGGTGTCATACCACTGTCTATATTGTTTGTTTTCTTTTGTAATTCTTTTGATATTTGTTTGTCTTATGTTTGTTTATTGTACTCGCCTTTTCAATAAGCCTGCATTCAATTTTTTAACTTTAAAAATTGTACTAATCAAACCACAATATTGTTTATCTCTAGCATTGATCATAAAAGTTTTATTGTTTTTACATTTTGAACAGAAAACAGAAAATCAATAAATCAAAAAAAAAAAGATGTTGCAATTGAACTGAAACCCGAAAAAATGACTACACGAAGCGATCAGCATCCAATCGTTGTGGTTTAAGGTACACGTAGTAAAAAATTATGGTGTACTGCAGATGATTTCATTTTACCTCTAACAGTTGTAAAGTGATAATATCGTTGAAATTAATTCAATATTTAACTAAGGCAACAGTTTAATTCCGAATAAAGAATAACTGCGTTAAAACATGTATACATTTTGTTTGTGTAATTATTTTTATGTTTGTTGTAGCATTCTATTAAATTAAGAGACTTGATTGAATTTTGAATTTCTTTCGACATTGCGTGATGAAAACTAGTAGAATTCAAAGCGACAAAACTAATTACATCTGAAAGTCCTACGTACGTAGATATTTGTAAAATTATAAATAAGGAAATAGGCTTTAAAAGTGCCTTCAAATAAAGCGAATGATTTATTTATGTAGAGATTCGGAGTTCAAATTGCCAGCATTGTTCAGCATTGAAAGATGTTGTACTCTATCCTATATTTTTGTGAGAGTAAAATTCTGCCTCTTGACATATTTAAGAAATGCAGTAAGCGTTTGGTACTTTGATGTTTGATCGAAACTTCTTGTTGTAGATCCGACGATTAGAGTGTGTGCGAATAGGCTGAATGTAAAGGAATATGGTCCTACAGGAAATATTCTTGCGGGATCGTGTAAATAAGATCTATTTTAACGTACGTGGCATGCGTCATCTATATAGCATTGCATCGCTTAAACTATTCGAATGTTTTTATTTTTGAAACAGTGATAGAAATAATTGACGTAATTACTATTTTCAGTTGACTTTCCCTTTAGGCTGAAATGGGGCAGTGGCTACAGCGTTTGTATACAACTAACCTGGATACAAAGTAAAGGTTAAATAAATTTACATTTTGATCTTGAAATAAAAAGAAAAAAAAAACAAAATAAGGAAGAAGAGTATAAATAGAAATCCTTAAGAGAGGGAGTGTAACAGTAACAACGAACATCGTTAGAAGGTAAAGCTGCGCCAACACTTAAGGGAGCGTAGAACTCAACGTGCAAAGTTCCTTACCACCATACCCAAATCTTGTGCTCCATTCACCGGCTTAGCTTTATTAATAAAACTGAAATAAATCAAAAGAAATTATCAGAAGACAGGAAAGATTTTTTGTGTCAGTTCTATGCTCCTTACATACATACATACATAATTGGCCATTACAACCCTTCAGTCAGGATTACGGCCTAGCTTCTCCTTAGCTAAACTAAACTATCTCCAACATCTAAAAATTAGACAACTTCCATTAATGATGGTATGTTATCCAATTCCTACCTGTGTTTTTCTGTATTATTGACACTACAACTGGATGATATAAGGTGATTAGTTCCCATCTATTGGATATTATTATGTACTACTTAGCTATAGACACAAGTTTTGATTGGATAGTGGATTGCTTAAGGTGCTATAGAGAGAAATTATTTTTTAGTTATGTAAAAGACTTTTGTTGCATACTATTTCGATTACTCTCACTTATATATCTTAACACATATTTTCCTAGGGCTCGTCTCTTGATGGAATGCAAATTAGGTCATTGAATAAGTAATAAACAATAATTCAAATCGATTCATTTTGCTAATTGATAATTTAGAAAAAAATTATATCTTATTGAGCTGAATTACGTGTTTCATCATTATAAATTAATTATTTAATTAAGAATTAATTAACGATTAAGTATTTATTAGCACATATAACAAAAATATTTTAGAATTAAGAATTGTGGGGTACTCGCCGTAATAAATATTTTCTTGAAGTAAAATTTATTTCGGCATTTTCTAAAATCAAACTTTATTATATTTTATTAATCTCAATTCAATAATATTTTGCATGTTTTGCAAATTCGTATATTTTTCAACACAGTATTTAAATTTTTTTTTATTTTTAATTGCAACACAAATTTAATTCTATTGTTTTAAACAATTTGACATTTTCCTTGTAATCTTTTTTTTACGACAACACTTTGAATGGAAGCGTTGATTGAATGCATTTAATTTGAATATATTAAAATTTGAAATAAAAATTCATGCAATCAAGTTTTTAGCCGACAACCAACTTTCGAAATTAATAAAGCGCACATATGTACTTTAACTCCGTAAACCTTTACTTACTTTTTTCTTAAACCTCATGATTTTCGAATGAATAAAGTCTAATGCATACTTTTTGGGATTTTTGTTTTGTTTGTTTTCCTTTTTTTTCCTTTTTTAAATAATTTATTTTTTCTTTGTCTTTATAAACTAAATTATATGTATGTATGTATGTGGTCTTTTTTATTTTCATTTAATATAACAACAATATAATATATTTTCTTTTTTTTACTTAATTGTCCTTAATCGTTATCGTTTTTGCTTGGTTTGTTCTTTGTTTATTTATTAAATTTATTATATTTTTAAGGTACTTTTCAATTGTAATTACATTTTTAATTCTTCAGTTGTAAAAATCTTTGTTCCATTTGTCGTCTTACAACTTAAAAAATATGAGTTATTCTTACGGTTGCTTTTAAATATAAATTTAATAGATTTGTTTTGTTATCGATTTGATTTCTTTACATAAGATTTAAAAGGACATTGTATTGTATTTTTGGTGGAACTGGTTAGGATATGCCTTAAAATGCCAAAAATGTATTCAAAAGAAATGAAATTTCTTTGTCTTAATAAAGCACCAATGAATTGTATATTTTTCGTATGTTTTTTGTATGTATTTTTAAACTAAATAATTAAGGCTATATCGTATGTAAATTATATACATTTATATCTTGTGCTGGTGTTTACTTGATTTTTATTTTGTATTTCAAAAACAAATCACAGTTTATGCGTTTGTGTTTAAGAATTCATAAGCTTATGATGTTTAAAAATGGAGCTAAAGTTGTTAAAGAGCAAATCTTTTTACGTTTTTCTTTTTTTCTTTATTTTTTTGCACAAATGAATTTAATTTATAATTTTTGCCTGCGGAATAAAAGAAAGAGAATAAAAGCAATAGAGTTAGGAATTCAAATAGTTCTAGACCATGACAACAAGCACTACGGATAACATTTATTTTTAGCTCAACTAGATCGACACATTAAAGCTTTAAAACTAATTTGCCAAAGAAACATGATCAAAGTGGGTTACTTTTCTTTCATAATTTTTTATTAACTATAAAAAAATGTTCTTAAATTTGTATGCGTTTTATATTGACATTAACATTTAGATTTACACATTAAGGTTATGTACATAATAGCAGAATAAAAAATTAAAATAACAATTATAATGGCATGGTATGTATGGTTAATTGATTTAAACAGAAGAAAAATATTGAAAACAAAAATTGAAATTAAAACAAATTTAGAAATAAATAAAGCATACTTTTTGATGATTAAGGTACTAAATTTTGTTAAAATATTTAAACTTATTTTATTTTATTTATTTTTTGTCTTTCTTAACTTTTTTTTTGGTTTGCCATGATGTTAACAGTTGTTGTATACGTATGCCTGTAGGTTGGTAATGGTAGTGGTGGTTTGAGTTGTTCGTGTAAGTATAAGCTTTTGCCATTCATTGCATTAGTAAAATTTGTAGATTTTGTTAATTAATATTTAATTTTTACACACTTATAAACATAAATGATATTTGTTTAGTTTTATGATTCAAAGGACTGACAGGTTAACAACTTATTAGAGCTTTGGTGCCGGCAGTACTGATGATTGCCTAAAAACAAAATAACAAATGATTTTAAAAAAAATGTCAAGATGTCGATAATAATGCGTGATAAAAACTTAAAAGAAGACAAAAAAAATTAATTTAATTCAATGTATTGTGTAAAATGATTGTACTATTTCTTTTCTTTTTCGAATTCACTTCAATTATTAATTACGTTTTTCTTTTGAAATTTTTGGACACTTAGTGCAAAAATGCTTTAAATAGTGGTGCAGGTTTACAATTTTGTTTCATTTTGGTTTCTTTTTTTTTTTGTTGTTGAGAATTTACAATAAAATGATTTGAGAATTTTTTATGTTTGCAAAACACATACAATCATTACAATTACATACAAATATCGTGTGTGACTAAAATCTAAATTATATTTTATTCATTTTGAACCCTGTAAGATTGAGGTGGATAGATAATATTATTAAAAATTCAATTTTATTAATTACAAATTAAAAGAATAATAAAAATAAAAATTATAATAAATTTAATTTTTTTTAAAGGCTGTCACAGCTTGGAGCAAAAGAAAAATAAATTCGAAAAATTTTAATATAAATAATTTTATTTTGCTTTTAAGACGTCCTTTTAATACTTTAAACTTTTGTTTATACATACATACTTGAAAATATATCGATTCGACTTAATAGGTATAAGTTTGAAAACATCTTTAGAATTTATATAAATATGTACTGCGAAATAATTATTATATACTACATACATATGAATGCAGTGTAGCAAAAATCTTTTGTAATCCCTATCTGGCGTGACATCAGGTAATTGAATTATAATATTTTGTACTAAGACAACTTCTTTGTAATTATTAAACCATTATTTTTTATTAGAAAAAAGACAGTCGTTACGGTTTGATATTGCAATATCCATTCCAGTAATTTTAATACTAATGTCACCCAGTAATCTTTATGAAAACTTGGCCCATGTTACAAAAAAATAATTTGGAACTACTTAAAAAGGCCTGTATACAGGAATACATAAAATGTATGGCTCTCAAACATACGGAGGAGAAAGAAATCTGGTGGAAAGAATTTTAATTTCTATTGTACCCCACATTCTGGTATTATTATTCTAGATAAAGGTGAAGAAGTCTTATGTTATATTAGATTGTCTAGTCTAGCATTTTGTTAATATTGCAAGTATAAAATGGTCATATTACTTCACGGTGAGCCACAATATTCAAATTATTTTTCAAATGTTGCTATGAATCGACGATAAACTCTATAAATATCAAATACGCTGATGAATTTAAGTTAAAAAACCATTTGAAAACAGCTCGTATTATAAAACTTAGATAAAATATTTAAAGAAGATTCAGACAAAGGCGCAGATTATTTCAAACTAGTAAAACTCCACAAAATATTTTAAGATTACTGAAAAATCTATAAAATATTTAATTTAAATTTTGCGTTATGCTGCTAATAAATTTGTGAAAGTATTACTTTCATACAGTTAGAACGACATAATTTTTAAAAACGCGTTTGCTTCAAATTGTGAACACTCCTTATAATCATTTCTTTTTTTTTAATTCCAAAGAAAAGAGTAAAATTATGAGGAAACACACATGTATTCAAGACACTAAAAACAAAAATTTAAATAAAATATAGTGATTGTAGAACAACTTACATATGCTCGGGATGGCAACGTATGCAATCAATTAAGTCTTGTGGCTTAAGTTGACCAGAGCAGATTTTGTGAACGGCGGTAAACAAGGGGAATCTAATTAAAAATACAAACAAATAATTTATGAAATATATTATTACTATTGTAAGAGCAAGACGTGTATTCAGACTTTACTTACTTTTCTTCCAAATTTTTGTTTTTCAACATGTAATTGGCTTCTTCGGCAGTTAGAGGACCTTGCAACTTTTGGCCATTCAACATTTCAGTTTCCAATTGTTGAATAGTTTTGCCAGATTTCACAAAAGCTTCACCGACTTTACGATTACGGCCACCGTAGCAGGTGGTGATCAAATCAGTAACACCACAACTTTCAAAGAAAGTGGTCAATTTGCTGCCGGGATACATGATTTCTACAAAACGAATCATTTCCATTAAACCTAAACGAATAACGGCAGCCTTAGTATTGTCGCCCAAACCCAAGCCATCGACGAAACCAGCACCCATGGCTACAACATTCTACAATCAAATTAAATAATTCAAATTTAATTATAATTCATTAATGAATTGTTTTAGTTTACCTTCAAAGCACCGCAAATCTCTACAGCATCAGAGTCTTCAACCACCACTACTCTGAAGTGGTTGGCTTGGAAGAGATCACGTAAAGTTTTGGCATATTTGCTATCGCGACAACCGATTGTGGTCTCACAGAACTGACCTTCGGCTACCTCATTGGCCAAATTGGCACCCATAAGTACGGAGCAGGGTATCTTAAGATGACGTGTAATAATATGTGAGATCAGATCAATGCCACCACCTTCGGCCTTATCGAAGCCCTTAATTAAAGAAATGGCAATGGCATTGGGCTTAATTTTACCCAATAATGTCTTGCAGAAATTGGGAATGAATTGATGAGGAACTACGAAAATTAAAATGTCAGCATCCTTGGCAGCCTCAACTAAATCGGGTACGGCAATCTAAAACAACAATAAAAAAAAGAAATTAATTTATAAAAAGAGATTAAAAATTATTTTATTTTTAAAGGCATTATAAGAAGTTTAATAAAGATAAGAAAAATTGTTCCAAAAATAATTATTCTTGACTACAGACGAATTATGTCACTCTGTCGCAATTATATGGCTTCAATATGTGAAATTTAGCAATTTAAAGGTCACGAAAAAAAAACAAAAATGATTGCAAAGAATACAACTGATTAAGAAATTTATGGTAAACTTAATAACATTTTATGAGCACATGATGGGATTGATTTTTTTGTATGTTTACAAACATATTTTTTTGTTTGTCTATGAGACCCCATAGTGCAAGATCTTTACAATTTAATACATTTATAAAAGAAAACGAGTGCGGTTTTAAATTTCAATGAAATTAAAGGCAACAAGTTTTAAATGACAAAATTTATTCTTAGCCATACATAGTATTGTATATACAGAGAGTAATATTGTGCATGTGAACTAGAAAATTATGTAAAATTAGAACTATTTTTGAAGCGTATAACTCATAATAAAAAGTCTGTGAAGTCCATTTTTGATTTGGTTTAATGTTTTGCTGATAACGAATAAATAAATAAATTATTTTAAATTATAAAAACAAATATCTTCCGTAGAATATTAACATAGTTGATGTACTCATAATAAAAAAAAGAGCCAATATTCCTAAATAATAAACAAACAAAAAAAAAAAAAATAAAAAATAATTCAATAGACCAACAAACTAAGCAACTACTAAACAAAAACAATAAACAAAATCAAAAAACTGTCCAGACTTTAAAAAACAAAAATTCTTATCATCAGCCACTATTGATTAAGATATTACGTGTTTAAAAATAATTTTTTTTTAAATAATTTGCTCTAAAATAAAGATTATGGTTAATTGTTGCTTTAAATTAAAAATTTTAATAAAATTTGAAAGTTTTATTTGGTTTTTAAAAAAGTGTTCCTATTCAAATGCGAATGCCCTTGATTAATTTTGATACATTTACGCTGTAAGGGATATTAGAATGGTTCTTAATTTGTTTTAGTATTTTAGAAAAGAATTACATACATATTGTATGTATGGATGCGTATAATCCAATATGTATATACACTTGTGAATAGAAAGCTAAGTTAATGACGAAATATTCTATCCTGAGGCAAAAATAATTGAACCTTAGGTTGGATTTTTAAATTTTTTTGTACATATGTATGTAGTATCGATAACATTGACGTTACAAAGGCATCTTATACCTAATCTAACCTACTCCTAGCTGTAGACTACAAAGTGAACTTAATTTTAAAAGCTTTAGTCGAAGCAATAGTAAAATATGGGAACTACTCTCCTACAAGACAAAACATTCTTTGAAGGTTGGTTAAACTTTTAAGATTAGGTGTGTTGTTACTACATCTTAATGATCTGAAAGGTACTTGTATGTAGCCATAGTCTAGTGGGAAGTGTTTAAGCTTATGAGACGAAAGCAATAGAGCTGATCAGGCATCTTGAAAAGAAGCTATCTCAAAAGCTCTGAGAGTAATTAATTGCCTTAAGAAAGCTACTAAAATCTATTGTTCAGAGTCGATTTTAAACTATACACTGTGCTAATGGCCAATAAGGCATTTAGTAGGGATCTGACGATCAAAATTTTATAATTTCGAAACGTGCGTGTGGTTTCAATAATACGAATCCTGTTAAGGTTCTCCCTACTAATTTAATTTCGGTTTTACAACAGCATCCAAGATTTTTAAAAATTCTAAAACAACTAATACCAGTGAATACCATCATTAATTTCTCAGACATTGGGTCTATAAAATGAACTGTCTGATTAGTTTTGTCAACAAGAAAAAAAAAACTATGTATAAATACATATAAATATAAAAATTATTGTACAAATAATTTTCAATGATTGAAATTATTGATGGCATTGAAATGTTTTATTTGATTTCTTCTTGTAGTTTTGAAAATACACGTTGTATGACCAAAAAATTGATAAAAATTAAAACAATACTAAATGTAAACAAACGTATCATTAGAAATTATCGCCTGTTTTTTCTTCAAAATGCTTAACAAAAATAAAACAAATATGTGTAGATACAATAGGAACGTTCGTTTATTTTTGTTAAAAGTAAAAAAACTGTGAAAAAAATTAAACGAAAAGAACAATTTTGTACAAAATAGAGAGTTAACAACAGCTCTTACTGAGAGGGATGTGGATTCGCATTCACAAATTTGAATACTTTATGGTTATTAGAGGTAATAATGCATAAAATATTAAAAAAAAAATACTTAAAAATTTATTGGAAAGGAAACAATATGTCGGGTAAATGACCACCAGTAAAACTGGTGAATATTTTGTAAAATTTTGTTTCGCTTTGTAGAAAATAATTTAATTTGCTTTATTATTTGGCATTTGGAGATACATTTAAAAATAAATAAATTAAAATTGCATACATAAACACATATTTTTTGTTTGTTTATTTTTGTTGCTAAAAAAACAATTTTTCAAAAATTCCTTCATTTTCACCATTGAAATTTCATTTTATTTTTTAATTTTATGCAGAATTTTAGATGAACCAAAGTATCCAGAAAAAACAAGTCAAATCCTAAATATTAAATTCCTGAGTATACAAAAACAATTACGGCACTCAGGGAATAGAATTGTGGCGATAAGCGACAAACCACTTATCTGAAATCAAAATATTGTATTGAAAGTGAGAATAAATCATAGTCAAATCATTATAAGTGACTTATATAATTAGGTGTTATGATTACCCAGTGGATAGTGTGCTAGGCTATTGGCGTGAGGGTCGTGAGCTTGATTCCTGCCAGCAACTCTGGGCCTGTTGCACTACACCAAGCATAAGGCATAAGCTCGTAACAAATTCTATTCTGATTAATAAACTTCTATAAATCGTTTGATCGTCATAGCGTTATGCATTCGATAGATATCGTTTGTAGACGCACGCTACTTTATTAAATTATCTATTTCTTTATTTTATTTCGTTTAAGAAATATGTATAAATAAATATATATGTACACATACAAACATACATTAGTTTTTAAGATTTTATGCTTAATTTATTAAAAAAAATTTAATTTTTTATTTTTATTTATTTACAAAAACACACAGTAAACAAGTTTATTGAACTTGGATGCATTGTTGTTGCTATTGAATCAATTAAATAATTACGACAGATAGCCAAAGAAACTTGATTCAAAACGCTATTTATGCATTTATATACAAAAAAAAAAAATAAAACAAAAAATAATATTTTGTGAGTGGTTCATTAAATACCAAATACAGCAAAAAATAAAGAAGACTTTTGAAAATAAATAAAAAATAATATAATCCAAGTATTAATTTCTTAAATATAAGAGGCAAGTCAAAGTAATTTTTTTTTATTTTTTTTTTCCGTTTTTTTTATTAATAACAGTTGTTAAGCCTATTAGGTGTATCGCCGCTAACATTTATGCATACTATACACACAGTGTCTGTATAAATATATATTTATATATAAAATAATAAAATGCTTCGTATTCACGTTCCAGTGTCTGTCTGTATATTGTTTTGATTTTTTTTTTTATAATTTGTTTATTTAATGTTTTAAAATCTATAATTCTTGGCATAATGACAAGAAAGAAAAACAAGTAAACTGCATAAAAGAAAATTATTATGTTTGTTTTTGAATATGTGTACCTACATACATATATGTATACCTACGGTATATACAGAAATACATATGTACGTATGTAGATATATTGTACATATATTTTTTGATTTAAATTTTACAAACTTGTATAAAAAAAAACTTTTACAAAAATATTGTTGATCGAGTGACTTTCAAGTGTTTATGCGAGTAATACTTTTACCAACAGATTATTTATGCTGATAAGCGAAAAATTTTTGAAATACACACCTATTGCCATTTGTATTCTATGACAGCATTTCCTTATAGTAATAAACTAATTATTATTCTTCAAAAATATGCACTGTTTATATTTATTTTATAATTATTATATGACTTGTAAAAATCAAATGAACTAATCGTTAGTAGGATAGTCCTCAACCAATTCTATGGATTATTCTCTCAATTCTTAATTCTACTAAATATGTCGATTTTTAATTATTTGATTATGGCGGTTTTCGATATTTTCGACTTTGTTAGCTGTCATCATCAGTTGGAGATTTTGTTTCGATTCATCACTCGTTTCTACTTCATGGAATGATTTATTCAAATGATTTTTGTGCATCAGAATTATCTGAACCAAATCATTGAAACCAAATTCCGATTGGTTATTTCGTTTTTGTCGAATTGTTATTGTTGTATAGAAGAGAATCTGGTAGCAGTAGATGATTTTTTGTATTGTCCTCAATCTACCTTAATGTCTCCCTAAACCTGTTGCTCTGACAAACTTCGGGATTCTGTCTAGTTTTTGATAAGCTGAAAGGTTTTTCCTTCTAATATTCTTTAACATCGCACAAATGCCAACTATGCGTTCTGGTGATACATTCTTCAATCCTGAACAAGATTTCTTTGAGTCTACAATGCCCGGATACTATTGTCAGGAAGTCTCCCCGCTATAATCATCCTGTGTAAGTTTGTCTTTGCTATTTCCAAACTCATTTTCCTATTGCATCTTCTGGCTCGATTAGCTGCACCAATTTATATGCTTATTGCCATGATGATGTCACATGATCTGAGCAGAGAGTGATCGTATTTCCCCTATCTAGCTGTTTCAGATAGTCACATAGTAAAGCCTAAACTGACTCTTAGCTCCTAATGCTCGGATGGCAGCCTAACTCAGAAGTAGTATTGTTCAAGGTTTTGGTTTATGAGCATGTATGGCAAAACACTCTTTTTTGTTTATTCATCTGCAGCCATTCGTCTGCAACCAGACGCAATGTATTAAAGTATGTATTAATAAATTATTTATGCAAATTAGAGAAAAACGTTAAAACGAAACAATGAACACAAAACAACACAACCCGGTCATAAGTTGCACATGGATGGTATTGTATAGAAAATATGTATTAAACAAAACAAAACCTCCTCACTACTCTCAGTCAAAGGGTTACTCTTATAAAATCGTAACAATCAAATGCAAACAAAGAAAATGTAAAAAAAATCACACAAAAAAGCAACAAATACTTGTGTTACATAAAATTGTTTGGCCTTGACCTACACGGTTCTTACCAATGGCAGTGATGCATAATACAAGTAAACATAACGTACTCGTTGCATATAAAGGTGAGAGACACTTAACATAACAAAAAGAGAACAGTTTTTAACATTTATTACAGTAAAAAAAGAGAAGAAATTTCATTAAAAAGTGTTAAAAGAGAAATATTCTTTTTTAAAAATGACGTCAAGAGCATTTGTTATTGTTACAAAAAAAAAATGAAAAATACACAGTACTTCTGCTTGACGAATATCTTGTACAATAAAACAGTTTCGAATGAATAAAATCGTTCACTGTGTACAAGAGTATACATAGTATGTGGAATAGAAATAGTGAGAGAAAGTATGCGTTGTGGATTTTTGTTTTGGTTTTCATTCTTTTTTTTCTTTCGATTTATAAATAAACTCATCGCATTGTAACAATGAAAAATTCAATGTCAATGTTTCCATTTTTTTCTCTTTCTGATTAGATAATAGGAATACAGTACAACATAGTATAGTATGTAAGTATGTATGTATGTAGGTATTATGCATGCCATTACAATAGGGTGGTAGTGTTGGTTAAAGCATTACATACCACAAATAATTGCAATGGCAACAATTCACTTTCAATTTATTTCGATTGCACAAAGAATCCAATTTTTTTTACAAAATTTACGTAAGTTTAATTTTAGCATTTTTTCTATAAAAACGTTTTCCTTTTTTATTAGAACTGAGTGAATTTTTGTGTTTCTATTTAAATGATTGCATGTCGTAAACTTTTATTTACGGATTGGTTGTGTAAAGAAATGAGACAATTCCAAAGTAAAAACAAAAGCTAAAGCTAATCAAAGAAAAAGGTTGCCAAGCAATTTAAATAATAATTTATTTTTACATACGGTATCATATGTAAAAAGGTTATACCTGTGAACGAATATTTTTGTTATTTTCAAAATATCGTATAATCCTGTGGTAAAAAACTGTAGGCCATAATAATTGTAATCCAAATATGTGTAGAATCTCCCACAAACTTATAGAGGATTGTCGTACATATATGTATGTAGCTCAAGATCTAAGATCTTACAATTTTAGGAAACAAAAACTAGAATAATTCAGTGATCATTTATAATTATCACAATTTTGTGTACGTTTGGTAGTTATTGGAACAGAGAGAGAGAGAGAGAGAGCAGTATGTAAATGCCAATTCTTCATATCGGCTGTGTAATGCTTGGTATTTGATAAGCTCAAACGTGTTTTATCTGTTATGGACAGTACAAATTAACTGAATTAAGAAATTTTTACTTTAAATATTTACTATTTGCAAGGAACATAAATTGAAAAGTAGGCAAAAAAGATATGATTTCGAGATTTAAAAAATAATAATATGAGAACGAACGAATTGTTCATAAAAATTACTGAAAAGTATTATGTATAAACATATTTACCTCGACTATTTCAATAACTTGGATCCTAAAAAGTTACCGTTACGTCTTTGTCAATGAAAGGTTCTAAATAGTGCACTGTGCATACGTTCACTGGCAGGGAGTGGAAATTCAATATAATTTAAGATTATTTTGACCTCCTAATAAAATTAAATAATTTTAAATTTTGTATGGAATATTGCTGTTATCAAATTTTTAAATATCCGACCTTTGTTCATAGATAAGCTGGAATCGTATTTACATAACAAAAGCTATATGAAATAAACTTTCACTGTCAAACAATTGATAAGACATTGTTTGACTAGTCTTTGATTTCAAATCAAATTTAAAAAAAATTTTTTTCTTTTTTCAATTTTCTAAATGTAAACAAACAGATTATAATATGGGTCAAATATGCCGCAAAAATTTAAAAATGAAAATGAAATAATATTTAGTTTGGCAACCCTAGTGTTGCATTCACAATTTATAAGAGATGCACTCGACAAATGGCATTTGCCATAAAATGCTCTTGAAAACCTGTCGTGTTGTGTTTACAAAAACAAGAGAAAGAAAATAAAAATAATTTATTATTACATAAGCTATTAAAACAATAAGAAGGTTGGCTTGGCTTGCCTATATTAAGATAATATGCTTATAAAGATAAACCTTATTTTTCATTGAATGAATGAATGATGATAACAGATGGAATGTTAATAAATTTACTTTATTTTGTTTGTTTGTTTGTTTTTTTTCACTCTAATCAAAGTTTAAGTGTGCACACTTAGTGGTCATGGTACAAACTTTATCATTTATCGGTTTATTAAAGAATATTAGTCATTGACTAATTCAATTTTAACTCTATGCGATCTTTGTTTTTTGATCGAACCAACAACATAAATTGGCTCGAAAGAGTGTTTTGTTGATAAGAGAATAAAATTTTCCATAAGACATGAAATGAATGAACCATATAAACTTACCACATTTGGGGGCAATTTGTGTCCGGGTAAATATTTGACATTTTCGTGGGTGGTATTAATGATTTCTGTCAATTTCTTGCCATCGATCATTTCTTCATAGACATACATAGTGACACGCTCTTCAAATTCAGGTAAATTAGCACAATTGGCACCCACAATTTTGGCTATAGCAGAGCCCCTATAGAAAAAGAAAAGAGAAAATGATTTTCAATTTCAGTAAAATGCAACCAACCAACCGATGATGTGTTGTTATGAAAACAATATTATATAATTTGTTCAATATGCAATTTACAAATAAAATAAAATAAAAATTAATTAATTAAATAATAACTTACCAGTTGCCAGAGCCAACAATGCATACACTTGTTTTTTGAGCCATTTTTCTAATTAATTTTTAATTATTATATGTTGGTTGTATTGTATAAATAATATTTATTAATAGTCTTGTAATTGCAATGCAATTTTTACGTTTTTACACTTTATGCGTTGGCTTTTTTTAAAAATTTCAACGAACTTGTTGGTTCCTCTTAGTTCCAAACTCAAAAAATTGACACGTTAAATACGGCCGAAGCAGCAACTACGACTAAATTTTATACTTTGTTTAGTTAGTGAAATACATACTTAAACATTCTGCTGCTGCTCTTTGCTTATCTTTCAAATACAAATACACATTGAATGAGCCAAAAGAAGAGAAACGAGAAAGAGAGCGATTATGTGATAATAAGACCAATAAGAATTAAGAGAAAATACACAGAGATAATAAACATTAATACAGTGTTATCAATTGAGCTCATTTGCACTGGATGAGGCGATTAAAAACGCTGAGTAGAGTTATTGTTTTGTACGATGAACATAATTTTATTTGTTTATATTCAACAGTTTAATTTTTTTTCTTATGCATTAAACTTAATTTCTTTTAAAACTGTGTCTCTGAACAATTTATCTTCATTGGTGTGAACTTAAAAGTTTGTAAATTATTACAATGGGTTCTTATTTCGCTTGAGAACTGAATAAAAATTATTAATATCCGCTACCGAACTCGTGTTTATGAGTGAAAGCGAATAATTAATTTAGTTTAGCCAATTATCACATAATTTCTTAACAGAAATTAATCAGAAAGAATCCTGACCTTAAACCCAGAATGGTGCCTATAATGGAATCTCGAAGCTCGAGAAGTCGTGACCTCTAGTCGTACGTCTTCAGAACTAGGATTATATAAAGGAATTATAGGATTATATATATAAGAAAATAGGATAGGATTATTATATAAGAAAACTCGAAAAGTCAAAATAAATAATAATGAGTTTTATATATTAAAACATAGATTCCTACTTGTATCCTACGAGTATCGAGCGTTTACTTGTATCGTTTCATCCAAACACATTAAAAATTTTACAAAAATCATAAAGAGTACAGTATATAACCGCAAAAAAAGCTCAAGCGAAATATTTTTCATATATCGTTTTTTGTAATACTTCACTGACGTGACCTTTGCACCATTTATAAAAATTTCAGTGTCATATTGTGTACCGTTATGAATTTATAACAAAAAAAGTTTAACTTAAGTGCACTTTGCTCTACTAACTTAATTGGAACAAGAAATAAATAATAAAAACCTTCCCCTGTAAAATTTCGTTTTTGTCGCTTGAGCTTTTTTTTACGGTTATGGCTCGATATATACGTATTTTAATAAGCGTTTTTATAAAGCGATAGTAATAGTATTCAGCACTTTATTTAACTCATTTTTGTTCTCTTTACATTTAATTTTTGTTTACATCTACAAAACACTCTCTCTCGCTCTCTGGTGCTCCCTTTCCAAAACAAAAACAAAAAATATTTTCATTATTTGTGGGGGGTATGAAATCGAAATTCCATTGCCTATGCACTCTGCTGGTGTTAAACAACATACATGAGGGGTAAAAACGTACATGTGTAACCAGCAAATATTTACAAGAACAACAACACCCACTATGAAAAAAAAGCGTGTAAAATTAGGAAGGAGTGTGGAATTTCGTTATCAAACCGATTATTTTTATTTATTTATTTTCTTTTTTTAACACAATTGATTGATGCAAAATTTAAATATTTAGTTGTTTGGTTTTTATATCGTGTAACAAAACAATGTAACATTTTTGTCAATTTGTTACTGAATTCATTTATCATTTTTTTATCACGCTTTTTTATGCAAATATACCGCACACACACACATACACACTTTGCAGAAGTGAAAATTCTTTGGCCCCACTTTTCTGATAAAATATGGGAGTTTTATAAATTAAAAATTATGTTATTTACTTTCTTTCTTTACACTTTGGTATGTATATGTTATTTTACATATTATTTATTTATTTTTTATTAACGATGTTTATTTACTTATTTATTTCTTGGAAAAAAATTACCGCACTCTCTTGCAAAAAGACCTTTTTACTTAATAGTTGATACAAATTGGGTTGTATAATTTCAAAGTACGATTTTTACACAGTGTTGAAAAATTCAGTACTACTTCTTCAGTACTTTTTCATTTCAAAAATACCGCAGTACCTACCTACCATATGTAATTTTTAAATTTGCAATTTTCAAATAAAGTACTATTTGATGCAAAAAAGTACTTTCTCAGATTTCCTGGCAACACTGTTTAGTTGTGCACCAAAATTTTTTCTTCACGGCAACACTGGTGAAAAAAATTCGCACATTCTTTTCACGGTTTTTGGTTATTGAAGTCAAAATTTAAGCCGTGTTAGTTTATGAACATTGTGGTCTGTCTGTCTAGCAGGTAGTTAGGTAAGCCAGCTTTATTAGACGACCACAGTTCGAACCCCAGGTAAGTCGAAAACGAAATGGTTAAAAAAAACTTAAAACAAATTGGTTTAGAAATTGGGTTCGCGGTTGTTGTCCACGTGTGTGTTGCTGTTATTTGCGTGTGTGTGATGATAGAATTGTCGTTGGTTGTTGTCGTTGTTGTTGTTCCTCCTGTGTGACAGAAAGGGTTGTTGTTGTTTTGTTTGCCCCCCCGCTATTCGTTGTTGCGAGGAAAAATTAAATCTTTTTGCAGTGTGGTGAATTTTGTTGTTGTGGTGAGTTCAAATGTGGTGAGTTTTTACAAAATGTGGTGAATTTATCAGGTGTGGTGAATAAAATCGAAACTCACCAGACTGCCGTTATTCGAAATGGGACTGTGTTACCATAAATATATGTACTGTATATCGTGGTTTTGTACGGTTTATGTCTAGAATAAGTAATTTTCACATTTGTTAGTGGAGACTTTCACCGATATCTCCTGTTACCATGTGAACTGTATTACCAACGGTGTGGTTTATATCTGTACTAAGGACAAAATTAATCTCGTTAAGTGGGGTCTCAATAAACAACATTTAACCAACCCTATCTATTTTTATTACGCATTTTTAGATGAGAAGATTATAATTAAAAAATATTTGAGATACATAAACAAATTAAATTAAAATTATTTGTAAAGAAATCTTTGAATATTTTTAATGACTATTATGGTTTTCGTCTTTGGTAATTTCTTTTTCTGAATTTGTTATAAAATTGCATAAATTGGCAACATTCAATAGGCCGATAAGTGATGGTGGGGGTATGTTCAGTGTTTCTACTCGTATGTTTTGTTAAATTTTAAACGCTGGCAGAGACATCTAGTGGTAAAAAGAGTAAACAAATATATCATTTCCTTTTAACATATCAAGCAACAACCCTGTTAAATAAAGCTTTTTAAAGATTTAAATTTTGTTCGTTACGAAGAATAAGAAATCTGTATGAAATTTAAATGAGAATAACGATATGTAATAAACCTTAAACAAATTATTTATGGTACAATAGTTTAAAGTTATTATAGATTAAAATAATTGTTATGAAAGTATTCAATACAATTATTTTAAGCAAATTCAAATTAACTTTTAACCTGTACTTTACCTGCAAGCATGCTAAAATCTCTCTTATTGCGGGTGTCAGGTATTGAAAAGAAACCAACAGGAACGCGTAGTATATAGACAGATGCTTGAAATCCTTGATTATTCTTAGATTCCCCTTTGCCTCTATTTAAAAGAGGTTTGGTATCTATAGTTTTAATTTTCCCACAGTTGACTTAATGCTATTTATTGAAGATAACTTTTTAATGGCTCCTCCACCGCGGTGTGCTGGAGTGGAAAGGGTTAATATGTTCATAATACCGTAGGTTAGGTAAATGATATATAACGCTCTTAACAGGTTTATTCAAATTATTTTTTTACGGTATTCCCTCTTTTGCATTGGCTATGTAAGTCTACATAACATCAACAATTATTTTTATTCGCAATTTCTGACAACCCAAAGTTTTCCGCCTGCAAAACAGAAGAGTAGTGTGGTAACCTATTTAGTTTAAAAGTTAGTTTCAGAGTAGATACCACGTTGGTCAATCAAATATTTGTGGATTCTAAGCATTTATGGAGATCGGAACATAATTTTTTCTGATGAAAATCTAGTTAGAGGAGGTAAAAAACAAATGACATTTTTTTTAAAAACTATAAACAGTAGATCAGCATATCTAACTTATATGGTCGGGATAATGGAGTCTAATTAGGTTAAAGGAAATGCTGATCGGGTTGTTTAGGTATAATCCTTTTTTACTTCTTTTTCCTTGCCATTTGGACTCTTCGTTTAAAGCCTTTTAAAACAGCAGATAATCATCTAGGAAAATAAGCCGTCTTCTAATCCGTACGAAAAAGTCCAGTTTATATCAACACTGCTTCTTAGATTGCTGACTTCAATATTGTCACTAAATACATACATACATACATAACATACAACCCTTCAGTCAGGATTACGACCTAGTTTCTCACAATACTTATGTTGTGTGTGTTATACATGACTGGCGGGACCTACAGTTTAACGTCGACTCCGAACGACAGATTTTGAGAAACTTTTTCATGGCAGGTTTATTTACTCTCAGAGTTTTTGCCAGAAATCTGCTGAGACGTAGTCGCCGAAGAAATATTTTTCAGATTTTCGTTTTAATGTCTGACCTGGGGTGTGAACCGAGGCTTTGCATCTAATAATCCAACACACTACCTACTAAACTACGGCGACTTGTCACTAAATAGTTGAGGTAAACAAGTCTCGGGCTTAATAGTATAAAGAAGGGAACTCGATTCCTAATTTAAACTGTACGATGCTCAAAATGGGAATAATTTAAACGTCATGTTAGAAATATATTCGAATTAATACTCGTTTTTACTCACGACAGTTAAAAGTGATTAAATCTTGGCAACGTTTGATGAACAGAAATTAATAATTATAACACCTACAAACATAATACAGATTTTTTTAACACTTCCGTAACAAAATATGAAAATAGTTTGACAGGTAAAAATCCCGTTTGAATTACGTAACAGCTTATAATAATTCTGCATTTGATTCGAATCGTGTTTTCTTTTTTTCTCATTTTATGTCATCGATAGATATTTGATAAATTTTGTATGAAATTGCGTGTGGAAAAACACATATCAGGTTTGACAATAACTGTTTAAAATTGTAAACAAATGCAAATGATAACAAATTTCAAAAAAAAAAAACGAAACAAATGACAATGGATGACCAATTTGCAGTTCAATAGAGTAAACAAACAAGACGATGCATTCAGGTTTCCGTATTGATTTTGATCATAAAAATGTAACCAAATCAAAAGGGGGCCAAATGATGTGTATAAATAACTGTTAAGAAAAGGGTCATAAATTATTTGACACTTTTCAATACATACATAGATGAATGATGATGATGATGATGAAGTTTGAATGTGAATGGAAATGGCTTTAAAATGCTAAATGGACAATAAAATATACGTTGCAGATGAAGATGTATTGCAACGTTAATGAATTATTTTTGTTGAACACACCCCACCAATCGCATGGGGTTTTTAAATTCAAATTGCATTGTGATTCTTTTATATGTTATTTTCAAACATTTTTAAATTAAAATCTATTGTCGCTATGACGACTCAGTTTATGGATTGTCACTGTGTTTGTGTTGTGGGCATTGTTATAATTCAATTCAATTGATTTTTAATTTTTCCACCATATGGACTATAATCTATTATGACCACCACCATTACTACTACATCTACTACTACTACTCCTATTGCATGGTATACATACATATGTATAATAAAATTACTTATTATTATTGCATTATTACGAAATATGACAAATGATTTTTTCTTTTCTTCGTATTTTATTTATTTTTTTAGTGTACTCTTATGAATGTTTTACACACATTTTAATCGAGTAAAACAATGTCGAATACAAATTTTATTTGTTTGATTTTCGTTTAACGTTTTCGTTGTTGCATTTGTGGTATGGAAACGTATAGTATTTGGTTTGTAGATGACTTTTATTATCATTAAATATTATTTTTAGCCTTTTTTTGTCTTTTGTTAAATATTTACGTTTGTTTATTGAAGGAAACTGTAAAGCGAGTACTACTACTACTACCACTTTACTGCTGACTATTGGACAATGGACTGAGTGATTGCCTGAGAGAGGCTGTACTGTGTACACATAACCCTGGAATAAAATTGTGGATTTTACTTACCGATTTTATTTGTAATTATTTCCGCAGTTTGAATTAAAAAAAATATAAAAATATATTCTCATTATATATGTATGTATACCAGAATAACACAAAAATGTTAAAACGATTCTAACGATTTACAGAAGATGAATACAGAAATTTTATTTTCAAATATCGAATCTTCTTAAGTTCTTACTTAGAATTCACGTTAAGAACACTGATATACAAAGTAATATAATATAAAATTTTAATTAACAATCTTCTAATCCTATCCGACTCTTTTGCTTGTCACGCCTATTATTTTGATCACAGACCAAGCCCATTATAGATTAAGTCAAAATGTGAATAGTTATTCAATTTACAGTCAATATCCGAATACAGTCGATTTTATTTTCTATTGACTCCCAAGCGCAACAATATTATAGGTCCACTGCAGTTTTGGGAGAGGTTTAGATACTGGAGAGCTCTTGATGATTTGAGCATTACAATTCAATGTGAAGTTCGCAGCACATTTTTCAAGTATAGAAATAACCGTTCAAGTGTCTCGGTTTCTTATGAAGGTGCAGGATTAATGCTCGTTAATGATGGTACGGTATCCAATACTACCGATTTATTGGAGCGCCGTCATCATGTGGCTTATGTTTCACTATTCTATCGCCACTACAATGGATTCTGCTCTGAAAAAAATCATATATTCTTGCGTTGTATGCATATTTCTCGTAGAACAGATCCATTTGTCGATAGACTATCTTACTTAGCAAATACATTCTTCAGTCGCACTATTCTTGGGTATGCATTAAGACCTTAGGTTGGGTTAGGTTAAGTGGCAGACCTCCTTGAAGGAGAAGATCCCATATAGGCCACAGTTAGACTCAATGTGATACCATAATTAATATAAAACTTGGAAATGAAATATTCCCTTGAGGAAAGCAAAGCATTCCAGATTCCAGAAAGAATCTTGTTATTGCATCAATCTTTAAATTGGGGGTTCTTTCAAGGAAGAGGTCAGCAAATGAGAGTTTAAGAACATCCATGTCTTTATGGTAAGAGCAGGATACTGACAAATGTTGAAAGATAGTTTCTCTCTTATGCCAAATCTATCGGAAGTAACCTATGAGAATCGCTATTGTGCGATGGATGTCTATGCGATTTAGCGATAGAAGTGAATCAGTCCTCATTTTGCATGCACATATCTTCCTCTTGCCCATGAGATTGAGCCTCCCTGCAAAAAGAACGGATAATGCCTAGATTGATTGTGACCTTTGGAATACATATGTCCTTTATTATGTCGGAGATTGTAAGCTCCGATAAAAACATAATTTTCAAGCCTAAAGCTTATGAATTATTATCATTCATTAAAAAGTTTATGAACCACACCAGTCCACGTTTATCTACAGTTTGATTGACTTGACAAATTCCTTTCCTTATTAGGATCACAACAGCCTTATTAGGATCACAACAGTTTATCTAAGAAAACGTTTTCACTTATATTGTGATTTAACATTCTCTTCTCCTTCATGTTGTATTGATTTCTATAAAAAGAAACTTAATTCTGATACATGTGTTGCACTCGTATAGTTAAATTCTAAATAAAAAATTTATTTTCAATTCTCTTCTTCACTTTCATAATTGTTAAAGCAGTGATGCGAGGCACACGTGTTAGTCATTAGACAAACAATGTTTGTCTGTAAAATTTGTTATCGGCGTAAAAATTAAAATTGCCTCTGTATGCAATGTTTTACAAAAATCACAGTACATATGTACATATGTATGTATGCGTGCAAGTGTTGCATTAATAATTTTGATGACCTTGATATCATTTTTACTATGTATGGATGGACCCAATAAAATTTATGGTATTTTTGTTCCACTACCATCATCTCTAGAGTTTTGATGAAAGAAAAAAAAAAAAATAAACACAAGTGGGGTCATGATTTCAACAAATCAAAAAAAAAAAAAAAACAAAAAGAAGGTACACAAACACTTTGAAAGCATTCAAACATGAATGGAATAAAAACAAATGAAGATGAGACTGTCTGTGGTACTGTGATGCTGCGGTGATAATAAATGAAAGATGGGAATCAATGATCTCTTCGAGAAAAAAAAAAAAAACTCGCGACAATGGTCTCTATGGGTTCGTTAATAATTATTGATTATTTGATGTGTGTTAAACAAAATTCAAGTATTTAAGGCCAATATTTAGTACGCAACCCAATACAAAACAACAACAATAAAGAGTGTAATAAAAGTCATCTCAAATACTTATGTTTTGGGTTGATGGTGTAAAAAAATTGTTGTTTTTTCAATGATTTTAAAGGTAAAATTAATAAACGAGGCAATGAGTGATGATTTTATGGTTGTTTTTTTTTTTTTAATTTATTTTCTGTTTTCTTATTTTAACGTAAATGATTAAAAGCATTTTAAACACGATTTACTACAATAACCAACCCATTGACTAAAAAAAAGTCTTCTGCTTCATTATTTTCGTTTTTGTTTTTGTTTTTTGTGTGTGTGTGTTTTTTTTTAATATTATTAATTATTTTTACCTTAAACTAAATTTTTTTTTTGCTTCGGGAATAAAAAAAAAACCTGTTCTTGACTTAATTTCGGCGAATCACTTTTTTTTTTTCTTAGCACTGCTAAAACCTAACAATAAAATAAAAAGATGTTTAAGTCTGTAATGAAACAGGTTGAGGAGTAAAAAATTTAATCGTAATTATTAAAATCAAAGAAAAATAAAAAAGAATATTAAAAAAATTAATATTAAAGATTTATATTTGTTTAGTTAAATAAATTGTTTGTTAATAATTCAAATAATTCATCTTGGGTGTGTTTTTATCATTTTGGGAAAAAATTTTAATTTTTTTTATTATTTTTATACTCAAATACCGAATAATTTTTAAAATTCAAATTGTCGGGTTTCATTGCGATCATTATCTGCATATGGTTTTAATAAGTGCTGACAAAAATTTTATAGTTTTAAAATATATATTTTTTTAAAATTGTTTTATGTTTAGATTGAGATTTTATAGTTACTTGATAAATTCATTTCAATAATGAGGAGTACGTGAAGTGAATCACATCGTTAAGTAGCAAAGCAGTGACTATTCGTAGTACACATAATAAGAATTGATGTTTACATATGAAAAGCAAAAAAATTCCGAAAATATCCTACAATTGAGACATCTTATCGTCATCTGTCGTTGTCTGGAAATGACACGCTCTCTGTGAAGATGTATTAAGTTAATGTAATAGGATTCTTAATAGGAAACATTGCTTACTGGCTTCTAATCTTCCTTAGGAGGTGGTTCTGCCCCTGACGAGCGGTTCTAATCGGTTATAATCAGTATTTATCTCCAGAGGATTATAAGCAGTTCTTACGTGATGATCTAACTGAACGATTTAATTATTTTTATTGGAATTCCGATTTCACCCATAATGTTCTCATCTGACTTTGTCATAAGTTATCCAGGTTCCAATGTTAGTTACCATTCACATCATGTTGTTACGATTATGCAGATGACTGTCCATGATAAAACTTCAATTTTGGGTTCTTTTCATGTCCTAGCCTGTTCAAATGAGCTGTAATGGTTTTTTTTGCAGAATATTTGATCACTGGGTAAGCGAAACAGTGATGTTTGCGTGATGGCACACTCGATAATTTTAATTATTTGAACGATATTTTCGACAGTTGGACTTCCATAGTGCTGATTTTGGTCATGAACGATACGTACATATAAACCCAATTCATAGTCTGTCATGTGTTGTCGGTGAAAATGTGTGAATACATGTGATGGTTGACTGAGTTCAAGTAATTCAAACTGAGTCAAACAATGTCTAAATTCGTAAATTATTGTTTGTAATATTATTCCCTTAGTCGCTCTCAACACTCTTTTTGTTCTCTCTGAAATATCTGACCACAACCAAAATACATAAACCCTAATGTTTCTGTTCTACGACACCATACTATAAATTTGCAGAATATGGCCACAGAAACTTTTTTCTATTCCAAAAAAAAAAAAGGTTCTGAAACCAAAAATATTATATCGATTGAACAATATACTACGTCAATATTTATTGTTATATTATTTGCATTCATTTGGATCGATGTAAATGCCATAATATAGACTTTCCAGACTTATGCGTGTTTATTGTACTTGAAATGAGTAATTGGAAGCAATGCTAATTCAGTGACTTAATTAATTAAATTAAATTCCAATTTGTTTTGTTCCATAGTTTACATATGATTACCAAGCATTGCAAGCATTTTTAAATGGGTCTGGAAAATAAAAGAAATGCTAATGAATCGATCGAAACTATTTCAATTATTTTTTTGCTAAACATATTAAAATTATACTTTAACCCCACCAAATAATTGAGGAAATAATCAGGAATTGCAGGAAATTTAATGTCCTTTTAACAAAAATTTACAAAATTTTGATGAAATTTGCAAAAATTCTTGGAGTTCTTAGTTGATGATGCTGAATGAATGAATGAAATTAAACAATGAATTTAATTTTTATGATTTATTTAGACGGAAATAAAAAAAAACTATTATTTTTGCCGTTTTATTGTTGTATTTGCTGGGTTTTTTTCACATAAACTTTACTAAAAAAAAATTATAAACGTCTACCAGAATTTGGTCTTGAAAATTTTTGAAAAAAAAGTGTTAAAACAAAATAATAAAACAAGTCTTGACTTAAACTGCCAAAAATAAAAACTGATGATTATAAAACGTATAAAAAAAATAGAAATAACAGACTATACAAGAAAGAACAAAGAATTCTATTTAGCAAAATCAATTTGTTTCCTTAAAACATAAAAATCCAACCGGATAATTATTTTAAAATTATAATAAAAAATAAAAAAAAAATAATAATAATAAAACGGGTTTTTATCTAAAACACATTGTATTTCACGTGCTTAAAATGTCTCCGTAAGGCAAGCCATTTAAGACAATCAAAATTGAGTTGTTTTCATTCAAATCTTTGAGTGTCTGTAATCACTTGTCTTACGGAGTCAGAGGCGGGGCGTTAACTATGACTAGTGCACGAACAGAAGAAAATGTTAATAATCAAAAGCCTTTCCGGAATAAAATAAACCAAATTTAATAATTTTTCCCAAGTTATCTATAAAAATGCACATCAATGAAATTAATTTTGCCTCATTTATTTATTTTTGAAAATTTCAATTAAACATCATGATTGATTTTGATTGCATGGATCTTCCGAAATTGAGAAAATTTTGATGTAAACACGCAAATACAAGGGCGATGTACTATATATTCGTTTTCGAAAATGATTTTAAAGCGACTGAATTATTTCAAAGTTATTGTTGGTGCCTTCAGATCAGAAGATGTAAATAAAACCGTATTGCTCATACGCTCCCTAAACACTGTGATGAAACAGTCCTAGTATGAATAAATTGGAATTCACAAAGTAGCAGTCTAAAGTCACTTTCAAAAGATGTAACAAACGTTAATATTCGTTAAACTTGTTGTACATGTTCAGAATAGCAGAGACATAAGGACTTTCGAGTCAATCTTGATGATCTTTCAAAGTTGCGCTGCTTGATGTATGTGGTCTTACTTTCTTCAAACAGAATATGATTCCAATTCTATGATGAAATCTATCAACATGTGAGTAATTGATTCTTTTAGACCGCTTAATTGTTAATAATATGGGTGAGAATTTATTTCCCAAGCCCTCCCATACAACGCAAAACACTGTCTGTCCATCCAGGCTTAGCAACAACTTACGACTGCTAACAGTCGTGGCTCTGGCCACGATAATTTTCGAATGACGTTATTATAAGAGACCACTACAATGACCATTCACTCTGTACTTTGGAAATTGATTAATTTTATTGCGATTTGCAAATTATTCGAATATCTTGCTGAGTCGAACATTATTCAAGTGATTCTAAACTAATTTTTGTGCATAATTTGTATGATTTTCTCAATTGACCCACTAGAACGAGGTGATTACTCCTTGACACTGAAATTTCTTTAATATTAGAAACGAATTTAAATTTATTTTAAACTAAAGAGTATTATTTTTTAAGGTTCACAATTTAAACTTCAATTCGTAGGTGACGATTGGCTGTTCTCTAGTTTTCAGTGATATATGGACCAACCCTTAATCATGATATACAGTACCGTGCAAAATAATAGCAGTGAAGAGTTTTAAGTCAGACATTGCCTATTATTATAAAAATTATTAAAGAATTGTTTTAAACTATTTTGTAAATTCATTATTTAGTATGTTGTGTATTCATTGAGGATACTATTTTTTTTGGACAACATTTTTACAAAATGTGAAAATAGAAAATTTAAAACTTATAGAAAAATTTGATTGCAAAAAAATAGCAGTGTTTTTAAAATTTCAAACATTTTGGGCAAAAAAATAAAAACTATTGTTTAAAATTAATATTTATTGGAATATTCTCTATTCTTAATTACTGCATTACATCGACGACCCATGGAGTTAACCAGTTTTTGGCATCTTTCTACCGGAATAGCCCGCCACGATGAATCCACCACATTCCATAACTCCTGCTCGTTTTTCGGTTTCGGAAAACTTAAAAATTTATTCAAGATCTTGTTGGTTGCTCAGCTAAAATGATATCCATGCCAAAAAATGGTCATACAAAGCAGAAACACGGGGAAGAAAGAGCAAAATTAGCCAATTTGAAGTTAAAAAATTCTTGCGAACTGTAAGAGATGAGCCCAAAACTTCAGCCACAGAGTTGAAACAAAATCTAAATCTTGATGTTCATCCGTGTTCGATAGGAATGGTTCTACTTAATAATAATCTACCAGCAAGAACTCCCCGTAAAGTCCCGCTTTTGAAAAAACGACATGTTGTAAAAAGATTAAAATTTGCCCGAGAGCATTGTGATTGGCCTCTATCTAAATGGCGTAATATTTTATGGTCTGATGAGACTAAGGTTGTTCTGTTTGGCTCAAAAGGTCGCCATGAGTACGTTAGACGTAAGCCTAATACAGCATTTGAACCACGCAATGTTTTAACTACTGTAAAACATGGAGGTGCGAAAATAAATGTATAGGGTTGTTTTTCCTATTACGGCACTGGTCCTTTATTTTGGATAAGAGGAAACATGGATGCCCATCTATACGTACATATTTTGGAAAATGTTATGAAACCATACGCCGATTAGAATATGCCCTTAAAATGGGTTTTCCAAAATGATAATGATCCGAAACACACAAGCAGAGCAGCTAAATCGTGGTTTACTAACAATGGCATTGATGTTATGGATTGACCTGCTCAGTCAGCGGATCTTAATCCCGTTGAAAATTTGTGGACCGACATCAAGGAAGCAGTTTTTACAGCAAAACCGAAAAATGAGCAGGAGTTATGGATTGTGGTGGAATCATTGTGGCGGATCTATTCCGGTAGAAAGATGCCAAAAACTGGTTAACTCCATGGGTCGTCGATGTAATGCAGTAATTAAGAATAGAGAATATTCCAATAAATATTAATTTTAAACAATAGTTTTTATTTTTTTGCCCAAAATGTTTGAAATTTTAAAAACACTGCTATTTTTTTGCAATCAAATTTTTCTATAAGTTTTAAATTTTCTATTTTCACATTTTGTAAAAATGTTGTCCAAAAAAAAATAGTATCCTCAATGAATACACAACATACTAAATAATGAATTTACAAAATAGTTTAAAACAATTCTTTAATAATTTTTATAATAATAGGCAATGTCTGACTTAAAACTCTTCACTGCTATTATTTTGCACGGTACTGTATATGTATATGAAGTGAGTGTATTTATTGCAAAATGTCAAAGCAATCTAAGCCACGATCAACATTTAATTTATTAGACAAACGAAGCATTTTAACTGACTTAATGGCCATTATAACATTTTAGTGAAGATTAAGACCTAGCTTCTTACACCGCCCATATGTAAACCTATGGTTTAAATGTCAACCCAGAATGACAGTTCACTCAGAACTTTTGACAGTAGACTGCTGAGAGAAAGTCCCCAAATATTCGTATTCATATTTCGTTTTATTCGAGATGTAAACCCTGAAGTTTGAGTTCACAAGCTCTTGCCTAGCGACTTAACAAAGCATTTCTATTCACTTAAAAATGTGAATGTCTAATGAAAACACCCTTTATGTTTTGTTATGATTAGCTTACGTGATTTCTATTTGACCAATTCAAATGACGAGGATAAATACTGATAAGCACTAAATCGTATTGCCCACTCTAATCTATTCTTAGTGTGCTTCCGGTACCAGGTGGAACATGGTTCTTTAAACTCGTGGCGTATTTGAATAAATTATTTTTGAAGTGTTTCTTTTCATACGGCTTTCGTTTGTTTTTTTTTATTTTTATTTGAAATAAAATGAATTTTTGTTTGTTTGTTTGTTTTGGGAGAGCTTCACAAATATGCTGATAATGATGATGATGTTGGAAATCGAACTTTAGTTAATCTGAGTTAAACAAAAAAAAAAAAGACGCAAACCTGTTAAACAAAAGATTCTACTTTTTATTATGATTTAAAAAATATTAAATTCTGATTCTCTATGAATTGGCTGAAATAAAAAACTGAAATAAAAAACTACGCCAAAAAGAAACCGCTTAATTTGAGATTCGACCTCTTCAGGTTGAAAGAACTTTTTTGCAAAACTCTCGCTTCTTCTCGACGTTCTCAAGGATGACAAGTTAATAAACGACTTGAAACTTAAAAAACCAAAAAAAAAACAACAAATTCACTGGAAATAGTTTCCTGTACGAGCTGTAAAATCTAAATCAGCTAAAAAAAAACTAAAAAGAAGAACATGTGAATTAAATAAAAGAATTCGGAAATTTTTTTGTAACAGTTTTCTGTGTTGAGCAAAATTCATTCAAAATTAAAAAAAAAAAACAAATAAATAAAACAAACATAATGAATGATTGAATTTTTCTGTTTGCTGTTGCTTTTTTGAACTGGCAATAGAAATTTAAATTTATTGAAGCCAAAAAGAAACAGAGCCCATCAAAATAAAGAAACGGTTTGTTTAGGAAGTAAATTTTTATTTGAATTTTGGCCGAGAAAGTGGGTGTTTTGAGACCAAGTTTAGTACAACACGTATCATTTGCAACCATTTCGTCTTCATCATGTTTTCATCAATAAAGTTTAAGTTCAATGTCACTTCTCTTGACCACATACATAAATATTAAATATTGAATACCAATTTTTTGTTTTTATTTTTATTCAATATAAAATCTCTAGTATTTATTAAAGAACAATAGAAACTGAAATTAAATTTTAATAAAATTACGCATGATTTCTTGTGTGTATGTTGAAGAGCAAAACAAGTAAAAACATTTGGAAAACAAAACCAAACAGACGTATAATGAATTATTAATTGCGTTGATTGCACCATATACGGTGGATAGACTACATAGTTTTTTTTCTTTCTTTATCTTTCTGTAGTTATCGATATTGTAGTGTCTGTAGTCTTTATCTAATTTACCCTTCAACATGAGATGTTTTTTTTCTTTTCAAAGTTTATTTGCAGTTTCTTAACATATAATTTGTTAAGAAGGTCATTACTTTTTGTCCGGACGATAATTCCATTCATACCGCGCGTAATGATTTTACATTTTAAAATTTATTTTAATTCAATAATACTGAATGATAATAATAATAAATATTGTATTAATAAATACGATCATATTTGTTTATGATGAAATTTTATGGTCTCATCTAATTGCCAACATGGGTTTTAACCATATCCAGGCAAATATTTATAGGCAATGGCGGTTCGTTGTTGTCAGTCAGGCCTTTTATGTGCTATGCTAATGTACACGCTGACCTATTGACTATTTGGTTGAATGTTAAGAATTTTTGGTACTATATTAACCTTCTAAATTGTTTGAAATTGATAATTTCAAAATTACTATACTGTTTGGATGATAAATAATGTTTGGTATTCAAAATAATTATCAATTAAATATGTCATACTTCCATTGATTTTGAAATATCAATTTTGTACCTCATTGCATTACATATATTTTATCTGTATAAACAGTATAAGTATGTAAATTCACAACAAACTTTTCATGTATTTCCCAATTAATTTTTTTACAAGAAATTATTTACCAAGTGACTTCACATGGACTGATTTGTAAAAAACTCCAATACATACTATATGCTTAAGATGCTCGTAACCTTCAGTTTTTGCTATGACATAACATACATACATACATAGTTGGTCATTACAACCCTTTAGTCAGTAAATATTACAACCTTGCCTCTCACATCACTTATGTTGTGTGTGTTAATATTACACATGAGTGGTAGGACCTACAGTTTAAAGTCGACTCAGAGCGAAAGATTCTTGAGAAGCTTTTCATGCCAATTTTTTATTTACTCTTAAAGTTTTTGTCAGAAATCTGCTGAGAGGAAGTCACCGAATAAATATTTTTTTCATATTTCGTTTTGTTGGAAGATATCCGACCTGGCCTTACGTTTGAACTGTGGCCTAACGTCTAATAAACTAACACACTACCTATTAGACCACAGCGAGTTCACCACGTCATTCAAATGTAACTTTATGTTTTTAAAGCAGTAAAGGTCAATAAGTTTTCTCAGGTTAATATATGTAATTGGTCTACTGCAGCATGCTCTAGGAAAACTTGTTGACATCGGTCACTCCCCATCTATAACAATTTGTATAGTACGGTACCTGTGATGCACCTAATTCTTGGAGAAATCGATTTCATATTTCAAAGAGTAAATCTAAGACAATATATTTTACAAGACGCATTTAATGAAGTTATCCTAGAAAGTAAAAAGTATAATTTGATCACTTTTTAAGAGTAGCAAGTGATGAATGTCACTGTTGACAGCTGAACTCTGTGGAAAACAAATTGCAAATCTTTAAACACATTTAAAATAATTCTTCTTAAAAATTAAGTCAACTTCTGAATCTGAATCTGAATCTGAAGTGAAGTCGCCGTGGTCTAGTAGGTAGTGCGTTGGCTTATTAGATGAAAGGCCCGAGTTCGAATCCCAGGTCAGACATCAAAACGAAAATATTTCTTCGGCGACTTCCTCTCAGCAGATTTCTGGCAAAAACTCTGAGAGTAAAAATTGCCATGAAAAGCTTCTCAAAAAATCTGTCGTTCGGAGTCGACTTTAAACTGTGGGTCCCGCCACTCATGTATAAAATTAATGCACACAACATGAGTGGTGTTGAGAAGCAAGGCCGTAATCCTGACTGAAGGGTTGTAATGGCCAATTATGTATGTGTCTGAATAGTTAGACACATTTCACATTCAATTACAATTGTAAACATTAAATATTTCATTAAGATTTTCGCTGAAATCATTCGTTTTTTTTTGCTGATGTAAGCATTTCGATTAAAATTCTCTGAAATCAGATCCTCTGATATACACGTGATTAAGAATTAAAGAAAAATGTTCTTTGTCTAGCACAGGTACAAGTGCAAGTGATTGATTGTATGTGAACAATTTTGATTTGATTTTAAGCAAATACTGCTCAATTGTTCTACGAAATGAACCTTTGGACATTTCATAATACGATGATAGTAGATGATATCAATAGGCATTCACTAATATTTTCTATCAATCTTTTTCTCGTTGTATTATTGATCGCAAATAGAATATTTTAAAAGTCATCATTTGATGACGTTAAACGTACTTGTATGCATTCGAATAATTTTATTGTAATACAAAATTCAACTGCTGTTGTCAACGTTCAAGTCTACGAATTTTCACAGGTCATCCATCGCATGACCTACAGGAAAACAATCAGCAGAAATGATTTTCTCTAAGTTACGTTGATGATGACGTTCGTTTGGCCTTCGGAATATTTATTCGAATGATATTACATAATATGTAATAAAATGTAAAAATAGAAAATATTTACTCAATTTCTTATATCATATGTAGATAGATGCTAAGATTCTTCGTATATTCCAGTGTTTACATGAACAAATATTTGATTATCCATTTAGAACTGAAATTTCTTTGCAATGAAAATTAAATTTCGTGTTGTATTGAATAAGTCCTAGTGAAAAATAATGAATACATATTTACATATAAACATATGGACATAGGCCATTACTTTATTATTTCGTTTGAATTTTTTTGGATTTTTCATTCATTTTAAGTCGTTTAATGAAAAATAAAATAATAAAATACTTCAGTTGCATGTGTGTATATATTTTTGCTACAAAAATTGTGCTAACTTTTCAAAATCACTTTGTAAGGCATGGCTTTTGGTTGCATGAGAATTATCACCCGAACAATATTCGCATATTATGAATACTCGTATTTTAAATAAACCAAAATAATGAATAAATTGGGTGTCCTGGTAGTCTTGTGGTTAATGTGCTGGACTAGTAGAGTGAGGGTCAGGGGTTCGATTCCCAACAGAGGCTCTGGTCTGTTACACTACACCGAGCACATGGTCTATGTTACTCAGCTCACAATAATTAGATATAATTTGTAATTGTATTGTAATTAAAATATAAATAAAAATATTAATTAAATTTATTCGTGAAGTTTATAGCAGAATTCGTCCATTTTATGATACATTTTAATTTGTTTTTTTTTGTCTGCGACTACAAACAACTGTTCTAGTGAACCTGCGTTGGATGTGTAGAGGCAAGGAACCTTTCTTTTCACTATTCATCACCATCAAAGTTAGAAAGTTGAGGCAATGAAGAAATTTTAGTGGATAACAGTTGAATTAGTGCAGGCACGTGCATTGTTTTGGTGCAAACATATGATATCTAAGAATAACGAATTTGAAGGGACAAGATAAGAATAATTTGGGAATAATAACATCAACTTTTTTTAAACACATTTCGTACTGCTGATTGCAGGACATTATAACATTATTACCCTGTTTCTGTAAGACAAAAGGTTTCAAACGAAGGTCTCTTTGTATGGGAAACAACTAACCAAATTATGTGTTGCCCACATATTCCAAAACAGTCTGTTAATATTGCAACGTAATAGAAATATTTTATTGTAAAATATTTAAAAACATCCAAAATCAAAATAATAAACAATTTTAAAATTTTTGTTGTTATTTTTTTCAATAAAAGATAAATAATTTGAGACATACGTCAATAACTAATAAACCGTAATTATATGTTTATAGAATATTAGCAAAAAAAAATTAAAAATAAAAAAAAAAAAAATTAATTTAAATTTATTCACTTATTATCGATCAGTGAGTGAGTGGAGGATTTTTTAGAAATCAAAAATGAAACAAATAATTATTGTAAAATAAGTATGTAGTTGTATTGTATTAATTTTTTTTCAAAAATTTCAACACTTATTTGTAAGACATACATACATGCATACATACATACATAAGTAAACTTTCCATTTAACACATGGAACACAATAGTGAGCAAAAATGAGCTGTTAATGTAAAACAATAAAGCTGTCTTGTAAATCTCTACACAAAGAAAACTGTTATACGAGATAGAGCAAGAGAGGGAGAGCAAGAAAGATCGAAAGAAAGATGCTTGAAAGAGATTCTATTGGCAAATTTGAAATCACAATCAAAGGAGAGCATAAACAAAAAACTGAGTACGGAGTTAAGAAATCCAGTTGTAATTAACAAAAACAACAACAAATCAAACAATCAAAATCGAACGAACGCTCTTTTAATATTCACCACTAAAACCAGCACTCATATTAATTACCAATACCAATACCACTAACAAAATCGTCATCGACATTAACTACAACAACGGTAAATACAAAGCAAAAGACGAAATAAAAATGTGTGCTCACTTAAAAAGATTTTCTTACACACGCACACATACACTACGAATACAAAGACATAACGATTTTATTGACTCTCGCCCTGGCATACACACAGTCTCCATCAACAGCAGGTCTTGAAAATACTCAGAATTTTGAAAAACTTGACTCAAGTTTAAGCTGAGACTTTTGCGTCTCGTATAAAAGTAAAGCAACAAAGCGAAATGAAACTTATTTCAGTGATTTTGATTTAAACGAAAACGTTGTTGAATTAACAACCACGCTTCTTTTACTTTTTTTTTGCTACCAAACTATTGAAAGAAAAAAAAAACGTTTTAATCATTAATTTTTATTATATTTCCAATAAGAAAATAAAAAGAAAAACTGGAACGCACCATTAAAGAGAAAAATCTATTTTATTAAAGAAAATATAGAAAAATTATTAACACAATACAAAAGAAAAATTAAAAAAAATATAAAAAAAAATAAAATAGAAAATAAAACAAGAGTGAATAAAACAAAACGGGGAAAAAATCAACACATGATACAAGCTACAAAATTATTTGCGGAAAAAAATCTATTAAATTAGATCGAACAGTGTTCGTTAGTTAATCAAATTAAATAAATTAAATAAATTATTGTCTGAAAAAAATTTAATTGAATTTCATCGTTTAAAGGAAATTGAATGTTTAAGGATTAAAGTACAATAACATAATAAAAGTGTTGAGCACAAGTGTTTTAATTTTCATTTTATAACAGTTTATAAAAAGAATTAAAAAAATTGTTTTGATTAAAAAAGAAAATAATTAAAGAATTAACAATTTAGGCAAAAAAAAATTTTTTTTTTGGTTTTTTGCTAAAAAGGATAATACCAGCAGGACCAATTTCTCAAGTTTAAACAGATAACGTTTTCTCTCCTCCTTTCTTTCAACACAAAAAAAAATGGTGAGTTTTAGTTTGAAAAAGTTGAAGAAAAACAAGAAAATCTAAAGTCCTTTTGAGTGTTTGTTATAAAAAAATAAAAATTTAATAATTTTTGAAAAAAAAAATAATGAAATATAAAAATTATTGAATAAATAAATAAGTTAAGAAAAATATAAAATTTAAAAAACCCTAATTAACTTTAAAAATACAAGAATAAATTATTTTTTAAGTTAAGTTAACAAAAGTTTACAAAAGTGACCTTGGGTTGCAGTTCAATAATGTGGTTTAAAGATGTTCAGTATATGGTCAATATCTAAAGGCCTCTAAGCAAGTGTATAAGTGTTCTTAATTATAAAATCTATTAAACACACTTTTATTCATGAATGCAAATGAATTTCATTTCATTTTGTTTGTATGTGTTTGTGTTGTTTTTTTTTTGCTCCGTTTCAAATAATCTAATTTGAATAAAATTTAAAATTTTATATTAATTCTAGCATTTGTAATACTTAAATCGTGTAATTTATTCATTATTTAACAAAAGAATTTAAGACCTTAAAACAAAAAATTATACTGAACTATTCAACAATATCGAGTTCAAAGGTTAATTTATGCGGATTTCGCTAAACATAAACATGTTGGAAATTTTCAAATAATTTAATGGGAGTTCTAAGGTTCATAGTCTATTTCGGATTTATTGAACTTAATCGCATGCATACATTTGTCTTCGTCTTCATTGCATTCTTTTCTGCCATTGGCCATTGCTAGGAGTACAATTGACCTTCTCATGGCAGACTTGTTCTTCAGAAACGTTTCATTAACTCTAAAAACCTCTCTATTTTAACTTTAAAAACCCGTTAAAATAAAATTTTCTAACAAATTATTTTTATGATGTCGGGGTCGTCTAAGATCACGTCGATTATACAAAATTTTTAATATCATAAAGGGGAAAGGTGGATCACTTTATTATTACTCCATCCAAGGCTAATGATTGATGATTGAATTGATTACAAGGACTTACAATTTGTTTCAAATCGAAAAGGACCCTTTATATTACGACCTCTGTGAGGTTTCTTAGAAGGGTAGAGTATGTAATCGTATGAGGGAAAATGTGATATCACTGATTGTTTTGAGTGCGTTCATATTCTCCTTTATTTCTTTTTCGCTTTCTACTAGTACGTATGAAAGCGTGTCAATGAAACCAGTATCGCAAATAAACTCAACTAAAGTGACCTACTAAACCTAAGCTATTGTAATATATAGCTTTGTAGAGAAGATTTTTTGTAATGCCTTAGAAATGTTTATAAATTGCCAAAATTTGCATAATTTTGCTAAAGAAAAAAAAAAATAGAAAAGAAAAGATTTCTAACATTCTAACTGTTTATTTAACAAATAATTTGTTGTAGAAATTATTTATTTTAGACGCGCAAAATTTTATTTTTTTATTTTTTTTTTTTTGGTGTGAAAAGATCATCATAACAAAATTAATCTTTTTTCTGCTTTTTGAAATTAAATTTAATTTTTGTCTACATCAGCATTTAAATTTTAAGAATCAGAATTAATCATAGTACATATTACAGATATTTATTTATTATTTTTAAAATATATTCATTCTACCTTGAAGTTATTGTTGAGTTTTTGTTTTTTTTCAAGAAAAATAAGAAAAAAAAAAGAAAACAAAACAACAATTTAAGAATGAAAAATTAAAAAAAAAACAACAAAAGAAAAATTAAACATTAATTAATGCTGAGTTATGATGGAAAGAATTTAATTTTTTTTTTAACATGACATTGTCAAACATTCGAAATAACATACTTGACGTCTTTAGTTTCTGTTGAACTTGACACTTTCTATGGCAAAAATTTTATGCAACCATATCAGCAATGGGTGCACTTATGAGGCGGAGCAAGGCTAAGCAGGGCGGCATGCAGCGTAGAGAATATTTTCAAGTTTTATAAATTTTCGTTTTTTTTTATTTCTTTTTCGTTTTATTATTGTACGTTTTGGTTTCTTTTTTTTTGCATCTCATATTACCAGTATTATTACTTCTTCTTCTTCTTTTGTTTTATCATTTTTTGTAAGATGTTATGTTAACGCCATGACCTTGAAAATATATACTCAACCCTAAACAGGTTATTTTCGATCAATCAAGATAAAAATTATTTCTTGTTTTTATTTTAACAAGTTAAACAATTTTTTTTTATATTTTTTTTTTATTGATTTAATACTATGATTTACAGGTTCCTATAAATTAATTTAATTATTAGTTTTATCATGATTTTTTAGAAACAAAACAGCATTTTGTTCATGTTACAAAAACTAAGAAAAAAACTAACATAAAACAATTAAAATTAATTCATTTTTTTTTCAATTCTTAAGAAACCAATTGTATTGTACAATCATCGGCTTCAGCACAATCAGCTTCAATCTCAATTGCTTGCTAACGTAGACAAAAAAAAGAAAATAAGAATGTGTTTAAAAGTTAATAATAAAGAGTAGGCTTATGAAACCTTTTTTTATTTGTAGATGTTGCTTTAAGATTCCTTTAGGAATTTTTTATTGCATTTGTGTACATACATAAAAATATTTATGAAAATAATATGTTTAAGCACTTTACAAGCCCAAAAACTTAAAAGTTAACACCAAATGGTGGTTAATTACCGTAGCAAAATGACTGTGTCTAAATTGTTTATAAATGCCAGCAAATATCGGCCATGATGCAAGTACATCAGAATGGGTTTGTTATCGTTTTTTATTTAAGAAATAATCGGTAGTGCCTTTTTGTGCTACCTGACCTCGTATTGCTAAACGTATATGCACTAAAGATGCTTCACAGTTTCTATAAATAAAACAACTTCATAATTCGAGTACAGTATTAGAATTGCTTCTGTGAAATTAATAACCTGCTTATAAAGGCCTCTACAGTATTAGAATTGATTTCCTATAACTACGAAAAGACCAAATTTCAACAGATTTTCCGATTTCGATAAATGGGATCCCAGTGTTACGTTAGAGTTAGTTTAGTCCAATACGAAATTCTTTTCATACGCTTAGTTATGAAGTGATTGAATTTTGCCAGGTTTCAACCCTATAAGTATCCTCTTGAGTAGTAATGAGCATAGATCGTATATTAAGTATTGTCCGTAGTGTATAGTTGACTAGAATTGTTCGACTTACAAATACACAAATTCGAAACTTGACGCCAATAGTCTAGCACTCTACCCACTAGACTACCCGGTTTCAATTCAAACTTCCTGAATACTAAACTTTCGTTCAAATCCATTATATTGTGAATGAAAGAAAGATTGTTTGAAATTGTGACGTATTTTAATGAATCAAGTATTTTTTTTTTTTTGTACTTTAAGACAAAAACAAGATTATTTTTATAAAATATTCAAATAAACTAACATTTCTTTCATTTGTGGATTTTATATTTAAAACTTATTTGAATTTTAAAAATGAATGTTGTTGCAATGCAATATTGTTTTCTATTTAAATTAAGTTTAAATGTTTTTTGATTATTTTCCAAATTTCATTAAACTTTTTGTGTACATTTATTAGTACTTATTATAACATTTTTTTTTTTTGCAATTTGAATTAATTACTTAAAATGCAACATGTGCATCTAGTACAAAATATAAAATATAAAATCGAATTCTTTTTATCATATTATTTTTTCTTCCTCTTCTAATTTACTCTTAAATTATTACCATGTTTTAATCATAAACTTTAAATTAATAAAACCTTGCCCTTTTGTATTAGTTTTGTTCACCATCAATTCTTCTAAAATTATGTCAAATGCAAATTTTCATTAATTTCTTTACAAAAATTTTTGTATTCTTTTCTTAGCCGTTTTATATTTAAATTTTTGTTTTTACAACGCTTTGGTTTTTTAAACGATTTCTAATTTTAATTTTTTTTTTCTTTCTGCTGATTGTGTTTTTGTAAATTTAAATATAAAAGGTTGTTTTGAATCGAGCAGACTTGCTGCCATTTTAACTGTTGAAATTAAGTCAAGAATAGGGTTAATGGTGTCGAGTGAAATTATTTCATGAATATTTATAATGAATGCGCATATTTTTGACAAGTCATTTTATAAATTCATAGAATTTTATTTCATTTTATAGAAATTCATTTTCAATTTTTAATACTTAAAAAATACTGATGAAAATAATTGTATTATTATTAATTAAAAAACAGATGTAATCGGAGGTCCATAGTTATAAGGTATGATCAATTTCAAAATCTTTCCAGTATATTATTTGAAATGTTATAAAAAATAATCATAAATAAACTGTAGCGTAAAAGCTTTTTACATGAAATAACAAAAAGATAAAAAAATACGTCACACCCGTTACAATATTATTCATTTTGTAATGTCACAAACGTTATGTAAGAATTAGTTCGTTTTTAAATTTAATTTAATAAATTGATTACACGAAAACAAATTAAAACGTCATGCCCGTTACAAATCATAACTGCTGCAATGTCGTATCCGTTACAAAATCAAAATTTTTAGTTTCGGAATTTTGTAAAACTCATTTATTTAGCAAATCGATCAAATTAAATTAATTTTGTTGACACATTTAAACGATTCTATTTTCATATTGAATTATTGCGCAAATGACTGCATACATTTCCTTCAATATTGAGAATGTACGGAACTTAAAAACCCCATTTCAATATTTAATTAAAATTTATTTGTTTTAAAAATTATTGTTTTTTTTTTTAACAGTCATGTTTATTTTTTAGGTGTTAAACTTAAAAATCATTTTTTTTAATTGTTTAAATAACATGTGCGTATTACACTGAAACAAATATCAAATATTTATCATTGTAATACTTAAATATGTATGTATGTATGCATGTAAATATCAATTGTAAACTTGGCCCATAACATAGAAAACGTTTAAATAACTTTAAATATTAAAACTATACATTACATTATGGTATACCTACCCCCTTTAGTATTTATTTTTTAATCGATATCAAGCATATACATACTCTACTGACGTTAGTTAGTAACGAACGTATAGAGCAGTGCATCGTAATGTAATTAAAGAAAATAAAAGTTAATCAGTCAATTTGATTGCATGAACGACAACAATTTTGCCACAATACCAATAAAACAAATCAGAGAAAAAAATAAATTGTTAATAACAGTAACGACAACAACAACAACAAAAGTAAAATAATAGTTAAACTTTATTATAAGAGTACTGAAAAGCACGAGTAAACAGAAAACAATCAACAATTATTCACATAAACGTGTGGACAGACAAACACACCACAGTGGCAGAAGAGCAGAGGGTGTCATGGATTTATATGTAGCAGTGATAAATTAGTCTAGCATTTCATTTAGCAAATGTGGAAATAATATTGAAATATTATTTAGTTTTCTCAACTTATCTCGCTTATTTTGTTTTGTTTTTGTTTTTGCTTTATAGGCACTTTTATATTGAAGTGCTATTGTAGGTGTACATATATACATGTGACAGGAAAAATTTATAGATACTAAATATAATCAAACGATTAAAACGAATTCGAAATCAGCTACTGATCGAAACAGAAATTTTGAATTTTTATTAAATAATTAAAGTTTTAAGTATTCATTGCATAAAGACCTGTTGTTTGTACCACAGGGTAAACAGATACGACACGGAATTTGACACATTGCCAATTTAATGTGAAAGGGACAGTAAATATGTATTACCAAAAGGCATTTCTATCCTTCTCAGGGTGTTTATTTATGTTATTTTACTTTTCAGGGTGGGTTTTTTATATTGGAGTTAATAAAAAAAATTGAATTTTTGTGTTAAACTATTAATGAATAATAAAAGGAACTAATAATATGAATAATAATTTTTAAGTTTTTCATTCAAGAAATTAAAAAATATTGGCAACCTTCAGCAAGGAAAAATTTTTTATGAGCAGTATGATTTATGATTTGATCTTGTACTACTTAGCTTCTTAATTACCTTTTTCACGGAAAATCATTCAATTTTCGATTAATATTTAAATATTTAGGAATTTTTAAATTTTCATTGAAGAAATTAAAAAAATAAATTCTAAATTTCCCCTATTTTAACACAAAATAAATGTTTATTTACACTTTCTATTTTTCCTATTTTATCACAAATTTTTCAACTGCATATCTGTTGCTTCTACCACATTTGCTTTACAAAACATTGTAACATTTTTTTTCTCTCTTTAAATAAACGCGTAAAGGCTGCTGCTTTCATCGTTCTCCAAACTCTATAATTGTCAGCTCTGGTTACTCGGTGGTTTGTACTCTAAGATTTCCATAAGTCATAGAACTACTAAAAAAAAACGAAAAAAAATTAAAACATTAAGCTTTACTGGATATTCTATGTGAATCTCTCTTAACATTCAATGCCTACATAAATGTACCACCCCTATTTCAGAGTGTAGCGTATGAAATTGTTAAATATTTTATCTAAACAAATAAATACATATATTTATTACTGTTTTTGTTTTTTTTTTGTTTTTTCTTTTACTGCTTCTTCTACTTCTATTTAATATTAAACAATTTAACTTGTAAACGTTTAGTTGTTGCATTCATTGTTTATTTATTCCATATTTCTGCCATAACACGTCGTCTCTATAACTTTATGAAGAAAAAAAAAAAAAAAAAATAAAATCAAATTAAATAAAAAAGATATTTAAAAAAATTTATTGAAATTCTGAACTTTGTGTTGTTGTTGTTAGTAGTAGTAGTAGTAGTAGTAGAGTGTTGCTTAAGAAAATTAAATAAAAAATTAATAAAATAAATTACCGCTATTGCAAGTAAAGGTTAATTGTGGTGATTTTGTGCAAATTGTTATCGTGTCAAGTTTAATTATGAGGGAATTCAGAAACTAGAAAAAAACAAAAAAACAAAAAAAATATATCTTATAATTGCTATTATTTAATATTAATGTTTAACATTAAATAAGTATTAATCATTACCGTAATATTTGATTCTATGGTGTATGATAGTATACTACAAACAATTGTATATAATTTGTATTAATTTCAGAAAAAACCAGAAACAAAATTTATAATTAAAGATAACAATTCTCAACGTTTTCTACGAATGAAATTATACAATGATTGTGGAAGAAGTAAGTCATAATTAAACTAAAATCAAGATAAAAACTACTAATACCTATACATATATACATACATATGTACATTGTTTTTACAATAATGAAAGTATATTTAAAAAAAAAGGAAAACTAAATAAATTCGCGAATTTTCAACAGTATAAGACCTAGTTGAGAGTTTGACTATAGCGGAGCAATTTATATTGGACGATTACCAACTAATCCCATCAAATACTTACTCCATGTCCATGTCATCTCGATTCGTCAAATAATCCATACCAGAAATGAAAGGATTTTCTTGAGTGATTTTCAGATAAAATTTTTGGCGTTAACACATGACGAGACGCATTCATCGGCCTACGAGACGCATTTTATCGGCCTATTTGTGTAATGTTTGACACCAAAAAATATATTTCAGCTGACAGAACTGACAAAATCAAAATATTGAGTCATTTTTTCGGCAACTATTTGCTCAATGTGAATGTGCTTTCAAAATTTTAATTATGGAGATATTTATCTCAATCATATGTCGTAATTAAACATTCCATTTGACATCGCTTGAGAATATTTATAAGCAAAGGTTCAGGGTTATTAATGATAAAAAGAAGCATGCACGGATCTAAGCCTTATTTAGAAAGGCGTTTTGTATGCCATATAGCGCCAAAATTTCAAAACCGAAATTTGTATCATAAACAATATATGTATGTAGATTTCGCTTGAATTATTAAAAACGTTGTACGTGGATCTCACAATATTTAAAAAAAAATTATCAATCTATCTGCAGATTTTTTCCTGGTTAGATTAACATGTGATAAGTCTTAGAATTCCCAACAAAATTCCAAACACGTCTTACAAAAAATCCCCCAATTGTATTGAAATAAAAGCAGAAAACATCATGAGAAAAAGTGCGTGTTTGATGAACAGTTGATGATTTGATGATTTCAAAAATATTGTATCGTCAGGGGTATAGTGTAAGGTCAGTTACAAACACGAACGAACACAGTTTCAAGCACAGGGTAAATAATATAAAAATTTACGCTCATTATTAACACACAAAAAATACGTAAAATACGTAACTAACGTAATTCTAACTAAAGTGTCGTTGGCCTTTAAAATTTAATAAAATATTTTTAAATAATAAAATGAAAAGTAACTTCTAATCATCTTTAAATAATATGTAATGAGCTTAAAAATAATTTATATAATAAAAAACAAAAATTGTTTCAATGATTGGCTGGATTTATTGAAAAAAAACAAAAATGTTTGTTAACATGACCCATTTCATGTCTTAATCTAATCAAATGATATGATCTGATCAACAACTGCTTATTATTTAATAATATTGCATGAAGAATGCATTTTTCAATTCGATTACAATAACAAAAATATGGCAGTTACGCCCTTTTAGGCTTGTATAGAAGTGAAGTAAATGTTACGTTAGGGATTTCCTTAAAAATCTATACAGTTTTCATACATAGTTGCATGTGTATTTTATTTTCTTGTTTTTTTCAGTTTCTTTTTGTTACTTTTAAAAAAATTAAATATTTTTTCTGTTGTTGTTGCTGTTGTAAAATCAATAGTCAATGAAAAATCATTGAATTTAGTGATGAAGCAAAAATTTTCCTTTACCTCAAAGATGGCGTCTTAAAATAATACATTTTTTTTATTTATTATTTATGTATACGAAATGTATTGTTGTTGTTGTTGTTTTATGTACTTAAAAAAAAAATAAAAAAATTAATAATTGTTCGAATTACGCAAATCACACATTGAAGTAAAACAATATTTGAAAATTTCAAATGACTTGCCATTATTGTTTAACATTTGAATTGAAAAAATTTATTGAAAACATTTTTAAAAGTCTGGTGATTTTGTTAAATCATGTTTTCTAAAGGGTATTTTTTTATTTTTATATTTTTATTGCTGTTGTTGTTGTTTTACTTTAAGAAATGTTGAAATATTTATTTTGTTAATAAATTATTAACAAATAAAATAAAAATTATTTAAAACGTATTTTGATTTCTTAAAGCTTAAAAGGTCAAAACAAAATTTGTTTTCTTAGCAAATTCTTTTGAATACGCCAGAATTTTGGTCTTTAAGGGTTAAGTGTCATAGCTAATATGTTTAACAAATTTATATTCCAACAGATTGATTGTATTAAAATTATTCTGAATATCAATTCTGTTTTATTAGCTTTATCTGCTGCGTGTTTAATGGATTTTTAATTTAGGATTTCTTAGATACGGCCTCCAACGTTCAATAAATCTGAATCCCATGATTAACTCAGTTATAAGCTTATTATTACGAGACCTTGAAAGAGTATTATACAGCCGAATAATGCTGCCAAGGACCAAAATCGTTCTGTAATGTTTCGTGCAATTCTTTGGCTATTATGGCGATTACTAACGAATCTGCTTTACAGGAAAAATAGGCACTATTTCGGGCATAAATTTCTTCATTTTATTATACACATATACTATATATATACATAGCTAGATACAGTGAGCATCAAAAGAAACTGTACATTCAAAATAATATACAATAATAAATTACAGTTATTATTATTGTGAAATTATTTCATTGCAAGTTTTAAAAATTGAAAAATAAAAAATTACAAAAAATTTCGAAATATTGAGTGTCTCCTTAAGTGGTAAAAGTTGAGTTTGGTGATTGTTAGAATTTTATCCTTATTGTACTCAGGATACTCTACACTAATAAATTAACAGAATGATTACATTACTGCCATGCATGAGGCTTCTTTTTTAATCTTCCAGGCGCGAAAGAGTAGCTTCAAAATAGACTTTTCGACTCATAGTATAGAAGTCGAAGACATAGGATATATGTACATCTTCATATATTGCTGCTGTAAGTTAGTAAGAAGTAACGGAGTGTTTATTCTAGCACTAGGTTCTTACTATTTCGAACTGTTTTGTACTGTAATGGATAGATTTATTTTAAAATTTGTTTGGAATTTAAAACTTGAATTTGTTCCTCGAGAAATGCTACACAAGTAATTTAAACTAAAACAATTTGTATTTTAATTATGTATAAAAATTTAAATGTTAAAAATTCTTAAATAATTTTTTTTTTCAAAAACTAATATCGAACCACTATAACTAATATTGGTTTCTTAATTAAAAATTTGATTATCGCATTAAATGCTTTATTGTTATTGTTTTTGTTTTTGTTATTACTATCAGATGTTTTGATTTGATTAAAGAATAATTTGTATTGAATGAGTTTCAGAAAATTTAAGAATTGATAACATGTGGTTAAACAATACACAAACAACAACATTGCATGCAACAATTACCACTCGTAATGCCAGCAAAACAAAATGTAACGTCAAATTGATGAAATATTATACGATCAAGTTGTTATAACCATTTAATCTGTTGACTGGTTTTGTTCGCTTGTCTGTTTTTCTGTTTGTTTGTTCGTTGTTTTACTTTTCATGCAACATACTACATACCTTAATGTGGTGGTACGTACATACATACATATACTATATATATGTTGGCTATTGTATTGAACGTGTTATGATCGAATAAGTGCAACAAAATTGTAGTTTAATGCTGCTTTTAGCCGTCATTACCAATTTTGATGAATTTCATTTTTGCTTTTATAAGATAAGTTTGATTATTTCTACATACAAGCCACCAACACTATCAAACACTAAATAGCACTTGCAAGTGTATAAAGCCGGTTGTTTGAAGTCCACATATTTTACAACAAAAAAAAAAAAAAAAAATAAATCATAAAAAGGCCGCACTATCCAGAAAGCAAAACAAAAAAAGAAAGAAAAGCTTTAAGAAGTGTTAAATTAAAGCTTCTAATGAACAGCAAGTGATAACTGACTGACAGACAGAGTGAGTTTTATTTGCTGCATTTTGAATACAATCTCAACAGCGTCGAACAAAGTCATTATGATTCCATAATTTTTTCTTAAGAAATGTACTCGGTTTCCAATTCTTTTTGTGTTGGTGTGTGTATGTGTGTATGTTATTTTCTGTTTATTTTTAACCAAAAAGGAGAATGTCTGGCAATGCAATAAACATTAGTAGTGGCTGGCTGGCTGGCTGTCTGTGTAGCATTTTTAAGCCACATGCAGAAAGCTTTTGATTTGCACCAATTACTACTCTAAACATTTTTAGGCCTTTGCAATTAAAAGCGCTTTATTACTAAATATTTATTTGTTTCTTTTTTTTTTCTTTAAGTCTTGTTTTTGTTTTTGTTATTTAAGTTATTGTGTGTTTAACAAATTTTGTAATGATTGTGCTCTTGTTATTGCACATTATTTTTTTCAAACAATAATTTTCAACAATAGAGGCACAACAATAAAGCCAGAATCAAAGTCGTTTTACAATTCCTTGTTACAAAAACAAAAAAAAAACAAAAAATGTTTATGTTTTTAACAGAAAAAGTCCAACGTTTTTTTTACGGTCAAGTGATTTTTTGGTAATTTATTACATTGTAAGCGATATGGCGGCACGAGCTGTTTATGTTTAACATTCTAACTTGACCCAAAATACTGTGAAGACCCATTCAATTAACCCATTTATGAATTGATTTAACAAATTTTTGCGTTTAATTTCAATGTGTTCAGTAAGTAAAAACTTTAAAGTTTTAAGGTCATTTGTTATCTGCTCGGCTTCTTGAGACTCGATGATTCCATTCTAGCGACATCCTTGTGATGTCAACAGGCTTTCTTGTGAGGATGCATAGAAATGTTAGTCTTTCCAACACAGATTCAATTCTCTGAAGGTGTGTCAGGCTGCATAGCTTTCGTTTCATAAACTCAACATATTTTTAATAAATGTGTTGCATTGGTTGCAAAGTAAATTCGTGTTTTAGTTGGAATCATTTCCTAATTGATGAATACAATTTGTATTAAAGTGACTGTGATTAAAAATTAGACTGAATAGCAGAGAAACAACTAAAAAATCTTTCGAAATTAAAATGCCTTCACTAATAGTTCACCCTATATCATACCCTACTTCCGTACATTTTCGAGAGATATTTGTGTTTAAATTATAAACAAATATGGCGTGTGTTAAAATAATAAGTTTTTTATGCAAATACGGAAGAAGGGAATCGCCCAACTGGCCTTAAATTAATTAACAATAGATTTGAACAATTTATTTGCGGAAACTTTTTTTTTTATTGCTTTTAAAGAATTTTAAATAAATTATTATTAAAAATGTAAATTCAAAATGGAGAAAAAAAAACAAGAATATTAAAGGCATAGTTTTAAAAACGATGCTCACAATAAATGCATTTCAATTCACATAATTCACATTTTCAAACCATTTTGAGTAAAAAATTGAGAGTAAAAAAAAAAAAAATAAACGCATGATTAAAAAAAAAGCAGAAACAGAAAAAATATTTAAATTTTTTGAAGGTTTGTTACATAACCAATCAAAACTTGTATCACCACCTTAAAAGCCTCGATGATGATGTTTAAAAAACCAAAACAAAAAAACACAAAAAAAAACCTAAAATTGTGAAAATAATGAATAAAAAAAAGAAAAAACGAAAAAACAAAATACTAGTAAAAGTAGTTGTTTTATTATGGTTTTCGTTTGAGTATAAAAACAAAACAAATCATTGAAAAGCCAGTATCATACTCAACATCATTATTATTATGACCACTATCATCACCTGCTGCTGATGCTGATGCTGCAAATGCTGATGCTGATGCTATATCAAATACCAACACAAAATGAATATAAAAAAAATATTTTTTTTTTCATGAAACAAAATGAAATGGAAAGTGAAGTAAAGTAAAACAAGATATACAATAATCTTATAATTGTGGTATAAAATATAAAACATTTTGTATCGTTTTTTTGTTGTTTTCTTTTATTAGTTGAACTGTGTAAAAGACCTACAGACACACATTTTGTTCAACAATATCCAGATAGTGAGACCGCCAGCATCATTTAAAAATCAATTGAATTCAACTTGACCTATAAACAAAATGAACGTAGGAAAGTGTGTTGTGTTGTTTTTGTGTGTGTGTGTGTGCTGGTTGTTCAACTTTATATGTTATTGTTGTTGTTGTTGTTGTTGTTGCTATTGCTTGTTTTAATTGTGTTACGGTTTATTGATTAAACTCCTAGTGGCTGTAGGTTTCTGTTTTGTTTGCTTCTCGTCTCTTTGTTTTGCTGCTTTAAAGTAATGCTCGTGTCTTAAAATTTTAACGATTACAGCATCCACAAGACACAAGTGTCTGTGTGCCCATTTGGTCTTTGTATTCAATTTCTTTCAAACTCTGTGGTATTCACAAGCTATAATAAATGAAAAATTACCAAATCTTCAACAAATCAAAGAGTTTACCATAGAAAATCATAAAAAAAACTCGTTCATACATACATATATTCAACACTTCATTTGTTTGTCTGTTTGTCGGTACGTCTATTCGAATTTCGATTCTTTTTCATTTCTATTGTTACTTCTACCGCCCATTTCATTACTGTATGCACTCTAATGTTTGATTTTTGTGGAACTTTTATCTTTGAACAAAAACAACCGACTAATGATGTATGTTACTACGGTGGGTTAAAAAATCAAAAAAATTAAATATTTTTGACGATAAATTTAGCCAACGATTTTTGCAGTAAAGGAAAATTTAATCCTTATTTAAATTTACAGTGAGTTGGTAAAGCTTAAATTAGCCTCGACACTTCAGTAAGAATTTCTTAAAGGCTGAAGTTTGTAAAAAAAAAATTTTTTACAACTATTCCTGGAGACCATAAACTTTATAACTATCAAGACATACATAATTGGTCATTATAACCCTGCAGTCAGAATTACGATCTAGTTTCTCACACCACTCATGTTGTGGTGGAACTACACATGAGTGGTGGGACCTACAGTTTAAAGTCTACTCCGAACGACAGATTTTGAGAAACTTTTCATGGCAATTTTATTTTACGCTCAGAGTTTTTGCAAGAAATCTACTGAGAGAAAGTCGCCGAAGTAATATTTTTTCATATTTTCGTTTTAAAGTCTGACCTGGAGTTTGAACCGTGGCCTTACGTCTAATAAGCCAACGCAATACCTACTAGACTACGGCGATAATAACTTTTACTAAAATTATGTATTAAAATTATGTATAAAATATGTATGTACATATGTATGTATGCATAGTCAAAGACCAGAATTACGATTTTTTCAAAAATTTGCTTTCTATTTTAAAATGTTTTGATTTTTCTTTATAAAAACTTTATTTGCAACATTTATACGCTTTTAAAGCTTTCCTTTTCAAAATTTTCCAATTTCACTTTTAATTCCATTGGCTACTATGGACATACATAGATAAATCAGTAATAAAAGTTTCTTTCTTAAGTTTCACTGTACGATTCCCATAGATTCCCATAACAAATTTGCAGAGATTGCCACAATCTTTTTACTTTATTTCATATTTTAAATTATTTATTACATGTTTTCTATTTAATTGTTTTTGTTTATTTCCACTCACAGCAAATAAAGGTGCTCAAAAATTTGAGATATATCAAATTTTATAAATCAAAAATGGTACAAAAGTTGGCTGCTGTTTTCGTTACCAGTCGAACAATATTCCCATGCTTTTGTTTTGAATGCAAATAAAAGTAAAAGTGTTGAAATATCAATTATTTCTCTTTCGGGGTTTTTGTATCTGTTTTTTGTAAATTTTATTAAACAAAACATAATTGAAGAAATTTGTAAATAAATAGAAATCTGTACATATGAATCGTTTATACATTGTACATATGTACATACGTGCATGCATGCTTGATGATACCAATGACGATGATTTTGTTTAATAAACGCTGACAAAACAATTACAATTAAAAACTTTTATTTGTTGTTTTTTTTTTTTCTTTGAGAAACTTCAATTGAAGTTCACTTTAGTTAGATGTGTTGTAGCATCATCATGAAATAAGTACCTGGGCTTTGTATGGGGATTTGTTAAATTGTGTAATTTCTTTTCATTTCCGCTTAAGATATTCATTCCTTGGTTTTTTTTAAGTGTTTCATAAAATTTTGTACTTCATCTTGTTTTATAGCATACTGATCTCTATTCGTAAGATTTTTAATTAAATATTCCCAGCATTTGTGTGCATGCGTTAAAAAGCAAAGGTGTGGTCTTATATATGAAATAATACATACTTTACACAACATTTAAGTGAAGTTTACCGCACAGTATAAATCTAATACAGTGTAAAATATATTTCAAAACATTGTTTTATTACAAAAAAGAAAGAAAATTTAAATTTAAAAAAGAGAAAAGGAAACTCATTATTTCAGTATAGCAAAATTCTTGGGGATCTCATGCAAAACACATTTATACATACATACACATATGTACTTAGAAATTTATTCGACAATCTTAAATATTTCTTTAAAATATTTCTAAAAAAATTCCTTTAGCATAATACAAATTTAAATCTGTTAAGACTTGTATTTATTTTAATACAAATACTATGAATATTAGTCATCTTCTGTGTACGCGATATAAAAACTATCCTTTGCCATACAAAAATTCCAATTGTCTGTCATCAACCAAATATTACTCAAAAGTATTTCGTTGATATTTTGTTTTTTTATTATTATTTATTTAAACTAAAATAAATAAAAAATTAACAAGAAACTTGGTAAGAAAAAAAAATAACAAATGTTTTAAGCAGTGGCTGGCTTCCAGCTTGAAAACATCGAAACAAAAACAAAACAAAAGAAGAAACAATCGAAATTGTTAACTCTACTTACGATGGCCTTGTGATTACTAAATCACGTAAAAAAAAAAAAAGCTACGAAAATAAATTAAAAAAGTATGTCTTTTATGGGCGATGATGGGTTTTAACATCTTTTCAAACCATTTAAGAAACATAAAAAAGGCTTCTTCTATTGTTGCCATCAACAGCATCATCATCATCATCATCGTGATCGTCATCATTATTCATAATAATGGCATGTCTAACTGTATTACTAACCGTCCTTTCATCTGTCATGTAAAATAAGCGAATGAATGTAAAATATTGTACAGATTTTTTCTTGTTGTTTTTTTTTTTATTATATTTTTCGGAATTTTATTGTTTCACACTTAAAAATCGGTGTTTCCGTTTGACAGGTGATTGTGTCACACGTTAATGTTAAATAATGTTAAACTTTTTATTTATTTTTTTTAAATCCCTTCTACAAAAGTAGTGAAATTGCCAATCAATGGTGGTAAAAAGTTTTTTTTGTTTGATATAAAAACAAACATTTAAAAAAATTAATTTCAATCATTTATAGGCAATATTTTCTTTGATAATGTTAACAACTGTTGTTGGTTGTTATTTAAACAAGTTTGAATTTAATTGTGTTTTGTTTTGATTAAAAATCCAAAATGTCTGACAATAAAATAATAAAAATTTATTGGTTTCTCCATTCTCCATTATTTCCTGTTTTTTTTTTTTTTGCTTTTTGCTACAGTGTCTGGAATTACCGTAAAAACGTTTTTATAGGCAAAATTCTTGACTTAAGTTCTGCTGATTCATTCTAATTTTCAAAATATTGCTTATATATTTTGACATGATGGTTTATCATTCAATTTGAACTGTAAACTATAACAGGCTTTCTCGAAATATCGATTTTAAACTTTAATACCACCCCATACAGTGTATTTAAAAAAATAACGTACGGCATTGCATATTAATTTCGAATTAAATAAACAAAACAAAACAAATTAAAATAAATTATAAAATAAAATGCACAACGCAAGGTGAATATCCTATACTCTTGGAAAATATAAAAAAAAACAGGACAAACCACTAAGAAGTGTAATTAACATTTAAATATAAATGTTATTCATTATTACGTAGACAAAAACGAAATCGTTAAACAACAAGACTTGTTCTGCAGTCATTGGGGAATATTTCAATTAAAACACATAAAATTTAAATTTAATTTTTTAATGCAAACAAATAATATGAAATCATATTTAAATGTTTTACAATTTAGTTGGTTAAATAACATGTACTAAACAATTACCAAAATAAAAAGACACTAAAACACTTACTGATTTATAACCGTAATAATTAAATAATTAAGTTATTGTCTAATTAACTTGTATTACAAGCCATTAAACAATAATAACAATAATAATTATACAGTAAATTTAATTATTAAATATAACAACTCATATTATAATTTATTACAATAATTTATGGCCAGTCATATACATACATATATATGTATGAATTCGTCTGGTAAATCAAAACGCCTCAACTAGACTTCATCTTAAACTAATAAAATGTGACTTTCAATGTTTTAAAACATTCGTTTGACCGTTATTACTAAGTTCATTGAACTTTTATGTTAAAATTAGGTAAAACAAAAAAAATATTAACAAAAGACAAAGAAATAAAGGAAAAAGAAAATTATTAATATTAATGAGAAAAAAGAAATTTCCAAAAAATTTGACAAAAAAAAAAAAAAAGAACGCAAAAGCAAAGGTTTCATTGGTTTTTTTTTTTGTTTGTTAAATATTTCAAATAATTTGCAAATTTTTATTCGCTGCCTCCTCTCTGCTGTTTTAGAGCGTTAATAACATTTCTTTCTTTGATTTTGATTTTTATTTAATTTATGAACTATTCACCCGTTTATTTATTTATGTATGTTTTCTGAAATTTCTAGTTTTATTTTTAAAATTTTGTTTAAATTCAAATGAAATTTTTGACAAAATCTTACAAAAATCTTAAATAAATAACAAATTAGCAACATCATGTCAATTTGTTTAAATAATAGTAGAGCAATTCTAGAACTTTTTGGAAGCATTCCATTTAAATGAAAGTTTAAAATACATTTTTAGTAAAAGTTTTATTAATTTACTTGTATAAATAAAAAAATATGTAATGTCTTGTTAGAGGGACATGAACCTAAGAATACAAACATATGTAATGGAAAAATAATTGAATATTATTCATAAATAAATATTTCATTTGCATACTATTTTAATGCGTAATAAAATTCCACAGTCAACAGCTTATTAATTAAAATAAAACAAAAATTTTTACTACTAGAACACAAAGCTTATGTCTTTTAAACGAAAATTTCTCTTCTTGTTTTCTATATAAACAGTTTTGTTTGTTGTAATATTGGCAATTTATGAAGTGTTGTTTATAAAAAAAAAATGATTACTTTTTTGAGTAACTATGTACTTCAAATCATTTAGTACAACAACTACATAATTATGTTTTATTTTTGCCTTTGGTACCATTTTTCTTACCGCTCTTTATTAATAATTTGGTTGACCGCCTTTTGCAAAAGCCGAAAAATATTAAAGAATTAGCGCTGATGATTTTGCGAACAAGAAAAAAATAATAATAACACACAGAATTCACAGGCATTTAAAATGCTCAACAAATATTCCAAAAAAAAAAAAAAAATGGAAAATAAAATAACAATCATCACATACGACGACATACATATGTAGGTATTGTAATAGAAATGTTTTTGTTGATTTATTGTAGTATATGTTTTTAAAGTGTTGTTATTTTGACAGTGCAAATAGTTTTATTTCATTTAAAATAAGAAAAAAAAAATAAAAAATAAAAAAAACAAAATTCAACAAATTATTTTCAACATTTTACCAAGCATAACAGTTATTTATTGTTATATGGTAGACTGACAGTGTGAACAGTTAAGTATTTTGTCTAAGACAAGCATTGTTATGATTAATTTGTTAAATTTATATATTTGATAACTTATTTCACCAATTAGTTACATGTATGATTAAATTAAAAGCTGTAATACATAAAAGAACAGTTTAAAAATTTTGCAATTATTTATGACTTGCATAATATGGTGTTTTTTCGTAAAAAAAATAAAGTGACTATAAATCTACAGAATAATCGTAAAATGTTAGTTAAAAAGATAATTAAAATATTTTTTTTCTGTTTTAATTGATTAAAATTGTTATATAATAATAAATAAAAATTAAACATACATTTACACTAAATAATCCACATCTAAAAGCCCTAAATGATCAGATACAATTTCGTTGGATTCATTTCCAATTAATTTTGAAAGTCAATGGCCTAATTTCAGTACATTTTTAATTTATAAAGATTTTTTATTTAATAAAATTCTCTTAAAACTGATTTCCAACATGTAAATGATTTAAATTTTTGTTAATTTTACTGCATACATATCAACATTAACACTAACATGCATATACAACAATATATTCCATAAACACGATTCCTATTTTTATTTAAAAATTCTTCATAATCCTTTCAAATCTATTATAATTGTTTTAAGCACTTAAAGTTTGTGCCTTAAGTCTTTTTAATTAATTTCTACTACTCCTTACGCCCTTTTAGTACTAAGTAGAGTGCTATTGAGATAAAGTTTGTTTCCTAAGTCTTTAGCTTTTAAATTTTTGTTTTTGTAAACAACCGTTTTTCTAAACACTTTCTCATTTGTTAAAGTTTGTTGTCTAAGTCTTTATGTTTCACACGGATTTCCTGAACAAAAAACTTTCCTTCTAAGACTTTAAAATATTACAATAACCCTAATGGTGCACTTTAAAGTTTAATTTTTTTCTTAGTTCTTTACGATGTTAAGCTTTGTTTTCGACGATTTTCTTTAAAGTAAACAAAAGTCTCTTGTAATTATGAAGCATTTATTGTTTATTTGAATCAAAATGAAAAACTTGCTTGTTACTTAAGTTTTTTATTTTCAATTATCATTAATTTTAAATATATACAAATTTATATTCAAATTTTATTCGTAATTAATTTGTTTTTGCAATTATTTATAATGAAATTGCAGACAGTTTGTATTCAAACTTTGTACTGCATTGAGTTTTATTATTGAATTTTATTCAAGATTAATCTTATTCAGCAATAGCATTTATCCTACATTTATCCGTTACGTAATACTGATCCCTATTTAACTTAAATTGGATACAGATAACCTTTAAAATAATTAAAGTGTTCATGTAAGAGAATTTCATTTCATTTCAATACGTAACACTGATCTTCAATCTTACAATTAAAGTAATTTTAAAACTTTGAACCTGTGCTTATTGAAATACAAACAAAGACAATATTTAAAATTCATTAAAATCTAACCTGGGCGAAATTAAATATTTTATTTAAAAAGGAATAATTTTTATTTTAAACTTTGTAACAAAACCACATATTTTTTTTTTTTAAATGAATAATTCTGAAACGAAATTCATTTTTTTTTGTTATTCTTACAACAATTTGTTTTAATAAATCTGATAATGGGAGTTGGATTATACGTTTGTAGTTTAAAAAGCAAAGTTCTAGAAATTTCAATTTAATTGCATACACATGAAAGTGTGATAAATTATTAAAAAGCCGGTAGCAGTCACTAAATGCTAACAATTAATGTAATAATTATTTCATGTAATTTTTTATGTAATCTTTTTGTTTTTGTTTTTTTTTTTCAACTACATTACAATGTAAATAATTGCTAAGGAATGTAAGTAAAAGCAAACGCAATTTATAAACAAGTTATACTAGTTTATTTATATTTTAATAAATCATATGAACTAATATTGAAACACTAAGCATATGAATTTTAAAAGTCTACTAAATGTGGGATAATAAAATTAAAAAACATTGCACCCTACATTGTAGGAAGATTTGTAATTAGCACAGTCTACATACATATGTATGTATGTATACAAAGAGTATGAAACAAATTTCATCTGCCATATACATATATTTAGATTGTATACAAAAGTAAAAGTGATATGGATTAACATAAAATTTAAAAGACCCAAATAGACGCACCTTTCTAGCAATTTCCGTTAAGAGAAACTTCTTTTTCCGGTGGCATAAAAGTTTATACATTTGACATTTCATGGCATTACCAAATTATTAGCAATCTTCTTCATTTTCTTTCATTTTTACTACACAGTAAATTATAGACATGAACATCTAGCTCTTAAGATGTATTTACTTTTCACTTATTTTGTACACATGACAAGCATATTGTAATTACATATGTTTTATGGGGGTCTTACGATTTATTTAAGCACCCCAAGGAAAATTATTTATTTTCTTTAATTTTGAAACTTAAAAATTTTAAAACTATTAAAATTTACTACAATTACGTTTTAAAAACATTAAAACTGTAAATAAAAAAATGATATGCGTGTTAAAGAAGTTTAAAATGAGAAAAGATGCTGTATTTTCTTATAGCCATTTCACCATTGTACAGCAGTAGAGAAATGGAAAAGAAAATAATTTTATATGCATCATTAAACTAATGAAATAAAAATGCCTCGAAAATTACAATGAAAATAAGTTTTATATTCAACACTTTGCTGACGTTTACATATCTCATCTACCATTAATCTAGTATTACGAAAACTTTAGTTACTATCACAATGATTAAATAACAGTTTAGATGCGGTATAAAAAAAAGTTATTTAAATTCTTTTATAAACAATTTTGAAGTGGACTGTGAACTTCCATTCATATTGTAGTCTGTATCACACACACACACATATTTTCAATTTTACGTAATTCATTGTATTGCTAAGTGTTAAAATTTTATAAAAGAACAGACTTAGAATTCTTCTGTTTCGTAAACAAAATAATTTCGAGAATATTTTCAAGTCCAAACAAACATCATTAGCATCATCATCATCATCGCCTTCGTCAGCATGATTTTGTTAAAATAAATAAACAAAAAAACAACAATTTCTTTTTAACAAAAAGAAACAAATCGAATATTCGAATATTTTCAAAAAAATAATCAAAATTTTTAACAATAAAAATTCATAAAAAAAATAATACACATATAAACAAATTATTTGCAAAAAAAAAAACGAAAAGAAAAGAAAAGAAAAGAAAAGAAAAGAAAAGAAAAGAAGAAAAAACCAGAAGTGTTCTATGGTGTGTAGCGTAGAAAAATATCGTATAATTGTAATCAATAATAAAAATCATACGCCCTGGTGGCGTTTTAAAATTTACCAGTCATTGTGTTGTTGTTCTTGGTGTTTACTTATAAAAATTGAAATAAACACCCACCAACCCACCCCACTCAATCTGAAAGTACTAAACTTAATGCCGTTAAATGTGAGCATTTGAAGTGAATATTTTATTTGCTTGCAATGTTATACATTTGAGAAGAGTATAAGAGATTTTAACTGTTATATTCGTTATTTGTTTTGTTTTGATTTTGTTGTTATTGTTTTTGTTTTGTTGTTTTTCTTTTCTTTAATTATATTACTCACTACGTATCTGTACATAAACAGTTTTAGATTGTTTATAACCAAAATCCCAAGCGTGTAAACAGGAAATTAATGTTTTTAACAAATAGTTCTATTGTGTCAAGTGTTCACACAGAGCTGTAAAATAATGTATTCTATATAACCAATAAGAAAATTTAAAATTTATTAATGCCAGCATAGAGATGAATGAAAGGGAACGGAATTTAATACATACTTTGAATTAGAAATTGTCTTGAGTTTGAAAATTCACATTAAATGTCTTTGAGGGTACGAAAGAAGTTGGAAAATGTAGACTCAAGTTGAAGACTTACACAACTGTACTGTAGAGTACTGTATTTGTTTTAATAATTCATTCTTTTTTAACAATTTTAGAAACGCATTTTAAAAACCATAAAAACAAACAATAATTTTTAAATTACACTGCATTAAATGCATGTAGTGCAATGAAAAAAGTTCAAAGTTTATTATGAAATTATTAGCAAATGAATGCATTTATGTAATACGCTGGCATGGCGTAGCGTGGCTTCGAATGAAAAAAAAAAATACGAAAATAATCAAATATTATGATAGAAGACTTTTTCAATATTGTTTATATTATAGAAAATATTCCATTGTGCTTATGAAATTAATTGTTAAAAACTATTGATTTTAAACAAAAGCCAGGTACAGTGGAATTTCCATAAAACGTAATTAATGTCGTAAGTTAAGGTCTCGTGATTTAAATTATTTTTTCTTTCGGTTTCTGCAGTTATTAACAACAAAAAAAATGCAATAATTTTGCTTGTTCTAATGAATATTTAATAAGTACTTGCGTTTACATTTATAAGGAAACTGAATTAGAAATTATTTTTTTTTTTATTTTTCAATTGTTTACACTTTCGAAGTTTGAGACGCTCAGTCTCTGGGTTATAACACTTCAAATATATTCTCAATGATTTGTTATGTTAATATTGGAAATACATTTTTCATTTATTATATTTATTTCTTTTTTTAATTGCAGAGTTTTATCACAGCATTTTATGATGGCTGGCGAGATCTTATGGACAATAAATCAGATCCCAGAACGAGAGATTTCCCCCTAATGAGTTCGCCCTTTCCTACAATTGCCATCAGTTTAACATATGCTTACTTTGTAAAGGTAAATAAATTTAAAATAATACTTAACACACACACGCTTACATATATATGTATATACATTCCACAACATGTAAATGAGTTTAATTCAGAAGAAGATTTTTTGATGACTCAACTGAAAACTGCATTTGCTGCATGCAATGTTTCAAGCTATTAATGTATGTACGTTTTCAAATCGTGCTGAGTGTACAAGTCAGGTTAAACCAGTCTTGAGATAGTAGGAAAAAAGGAATCCCCTGAAATGCATCATTAAATGCTGTTTTAACAACAAACAAAAAATAGTCGTTCATACTAAATTTAAAACAACAGAGTTGTTTACAAGCTTACTATACTAGTAGCCCTTTACAGAGGTATACATATATACATACATATGCACATGCACTAGACAAGTTTTTTATTTTACAGCCCATTAGCCATTTGCCTTCTTTTTTATTAATTTTTTTTTTTGTTTCTTTCTTCATTATTGTGCTCAATAACAATAATAATAATAAAAACAACAACAATAAATAATCATAAAACATTCCTTTCAAGTTTAAGCCTGGCTGGTTATAGTTACAAAAAAGGCTCCAAACTTGTTTCATTTAATTCTAGAAGTAGAACGTTTTGAATTTTCTTTTTTCTTTTTTTTTCAACAATCAGAACAAGGCAACAAGTTTAGTAGGGAATTAATTTTTCAGGGTCACTTAACAATAAAGGACATTAAAAGCTTTTTCTTAGAATACGAAAATAAAAATCCAGAAGAAAAAAAAATAAAAGAAAATCTTATTGCGGCGAATTATAATCTCCATAAAAATCAGTATTTTATGAGCAAAATAGCTACAGTGTATGTATGTATGTATATACACTTATGGGCATATTCCATCTTTATGGTGAGCATTAAAATAAAATAGTTTCAATGAAAAAGACAACGAACGGCAAATAATAGCTAAATCTTAAAAGATTATTCATTAAAATTCTCTTTCTTTTGCAAAACAATATTCTGTGTTTCAGCACAAGTAGACAAATGAAAAGGAATAAAAGAATTTTATTTCAACTTATTTATCTTCAATGGAAATCATTTTCGATATTTTATGTTCCGTTAGATACTCTCTGCGACATATAATTTCCATGCATTTACTTCTCATTGTACTTCCTAAACCATAACACTACTGGGCAGTGAGATTATGCCATTCTTCATGAATTCTAAAATGCATTATATTAGTTTATGCGCCTGGAAACTGCCCATTTTCAGATTACCCAGAGATCTCCTATGGAATTTAAATCGGGACTTTAAGCCCCCCTTTCCAGAACCCTTATATATTTTTCTTCAAACCAACACTTTATTACCCGAGATTTACGTCTTAGAAATTTGTGGGTCGTTCTCTTGCTTGTCCACGCAAATGTCATTATCGGTATTGGTATTGGGATTATTCTCTAGGATACATTTTTTAAATAATGTTGCTATCTATTTTTACCAACGGATCATTCCTAGACTCTTTTAAATCATCTCCTCATCATTAATAACGATCCGAAATATGCCATCGTTTTCGAAGTCTAGTAGGTAGTGTGCTGGCTCATTAGACGTAAGGTCAGACATCAAGACGAAGATATAAAGAAAATATGTATTTCTTCGGCGACTTCCTCTCAGCAGATTTCTAGCAAAAACTCTGAGAGTAAATAAAAAATTGCCATGAAATGTTTCTCAAAAATCTGTCGTTCGGAATTGACTAGTTGCCACCACAACATTAGTGGTGTGAGAAACTAGGTCGTAATCCTGACTGAAGGGTTCTAATGGCCAATTATGTGTGTATTTCTGCCACTTTTTCACACAATTTCCGTGCATCTGTGTGCGATTTTATTTACTAACTCCGAAGACTACTGAGCAGTAAGATTATGCCATTCTTCCTGAATAATACTGTATTATTCTGTTAATAAATTGCTTCATCTTTCATCTCTTGGAATAAAATGATGTTTAAATACATATTTCGAAATCAGAAAACCAAAAAACAAATTTATTCAGCAATATGTACTCATGACCAAAATGTAACAAACGAAACCATGTCAAGTTCGTGTTAATTAAACAGTTTTTTTGCGTAAAATTTTGCTGAATTTTTTAAAACACGATTTCTGGTTGTAATAAGACAAGAGTCAGGTGATAAATAATGGTCCAAAACAAAAGATAACAAAACAATGAAATAAATTTCGCCCTAAAAAAAAAAGAAACAACTCGGCAGTTGATTATAGGGCGGGAGCGTTAAACCCAAATAGAAAAAGCTTGAGACACACACAATGAGCGGAGAGATAAAAATAAAATCCCACCATAGATAGATAACAAACGAAATAGGGTAATCGTACCAGACGTACACCATACATAAATCATAATAATTAATCAAGTTTATAATTAACACTGATAGTCCAACAAGAAAAATGTTGTGTAAACTTTTTCAAAAAAAAAAAAAAAAACAAATCATAAGGGTGAAAGAGAGTGATTTTAATATTATTTTTTTTTTTTGTAAATGTGAACATGATTAATAATAATAAAAACAAATAAATTTTTATTTTTTAGGTACTTGGACCAAAATTAATGGAAAACAGAAAACCTTTCGAATTGCGTAAAGTTTTAATTGTTTATAATTTTGCACAAGTCATATTCAGTGCCTGGTTATTTTATGAGGTAAAGTTTACATTATTTTAAACACTATTTGTCATAAAAATTAATACAAATAATTTAATTAATTAATTTATTATTTTTCAATTACAGTCCTGTATTGGTGGTTGGCTAAATGGTTATAATTTAAGATGTGAGCCCGTAGATTATTCATATTCACCCAAAGCTATAAGAGTAAGTAATACTGAAGACTGAATTTAGATTATAAGAAATCCAATAAAATACACGTCCATTTTTTTTTTTTTTATTGAAATATCGCCTTAAGACAATGAAATTTTACACACATTAACCACGTTTATACTGATCTACTAAGGTACAGTACCTATGAGAAGTATGATGGTAAACGAAAGACTTAGAACACAAACTTATTAAAATTCATATTTATTGTACATATTTGTGTATATGTATATTTAAAATGTGTCGCATATTTTTATTTCTTTTATTGAAATTTGAAGATTTGTTTTTCATTTAAAAATTTTTTTTTTTTTTGAAGTGGCAAATAATCCAAGAGCCAAAACGTCTCTTTGTCTTTGTCTTGCAAACCGTTGGTAACAAAACTTATGGTTTTCAAAATTAATTAAATAAATTTTTTGACCGTAAAATAAAAATAAAACAACAACATTAGCTTATATTTATAGCCCACAGGCAAAAAATGGTTCGATAATATAAAGAGACAGTGAGAATATCACGTGTCATTTATGTCTACTTTGGCCTGTTTTAGCGTATTATTCTTCAGATTTTTTCTGTGTTTAAATTTCTTTTAGAAGCACACATGAATTGTGAGATTTTTGTTTTTTTTAGAAATTAAGTTCGCTTATTTACAATACACACATACAATAATTTCGCACAAAAGCTTTAAAATAGAGTATGAATGTATAGAGGGTAGATAGATGATATTAATTTATGTGCATAAATTAATAAATATCATTTAAATTTTTAGTCTACAATTTCGAAAATTTATAAATATTTAACAAAAGCGATTTCTTTTGAGCATATCTGGCACAAGAAGGTGTCAATAGCAGATTCAGATTTAAAATATTGAAATCTTCAAAGCATGCAACAAATTAAGAAATATTTCTAAAATTTATAACAACAACAATTGCAGCAATTAAACGGCTGCCTCAAATTAAAGGAAAAGTACTTAGAACATGTTACAAAATAATTTTGAATGTGTTTCCCAATTATTCCAATAACTGCTTATTATTGATTTTAATCACAAGCGTTTAAATATTAATTTTGGGTTTAGTACTAGAGGTGTCAAACTATCGATAGTAGCACTATCGATAGTTTTTGATAGTTCATAAAAATATATCGATATATCGAATCTAAACTATCAGTTCTTATAAAAAATATCGATATATCGGCGATACTATCGTAATACTATCGGAGTCTCTCAAATAATACATGTATATACATATTTGAATTTAATAGGTTAAAATACTAAATAACGCATTTTGTATAAACAAAAATAAACAAAACCGAACTTTATTTCTTAGTTCAAAAATCAAAAATTTAAACATGAAGTATTTAAGATGAAGGGTCAGTCAACCAATTGTTTTTGTTTGTAAAAAGAAGCATACCCACGACATTTTCTTTTAGTTCTGTACGCCTATCCGAAACTATTTGACCAGCTTTACTAAACATTCTTTTCGACTCAGTCAGTTAGTGGTGGAACCTTTGAGGGGCGTGGAAACAAAGGCAGCAATCTCCACTTTGCATTTTACCAAAAACTTCAGTGAGGATATGGATCAAACTTGGTCGGCATATTTATCTTTTTTTTCTATACTAATTAACAAAAAAATTCATTATAAAATACAATTGTCTTTAAAAATACAAGTTTTTCTTATTAATTTCGAAAACTACAAAAGTGGAGATTGCTGCCTTTGTTTTCACCCCCCTCAATTTACTATCGATAGTGGAAAGAAACTATCGGTAACAGTTAAAAGTTTATATTTTGTAAAAAAAAAAACATCGATAGTAACGAAAAATATAAACTATCGATACTATCGATAGTGCCATCGATATTTTGACACCCCTATTTAGTACAGCATTCTCTGTGCCAATATTTTTTTCTCTCTCTCTCTCTCTCTCTCTGTATTATAATTTCATTATTAATTTAATTAATAACTTTCAATTCAAAAGAAAATTTTTAATATTTTTATTTGTGTTTTTGTTTATACAGTCAACAACATGTTAATTAATTTTACAATTTTTCGTTAAACAACAAGTTTTTTCTCTTTTTGTGAAATTGTTTAACTTTTTTAGAATCATCATGAGTTTATTAAAATCGTTTTTTTTTGTTTAATTTACAAGTTTTTTCTGTTTATTTGTGAAAAGTCTGTACAAATGTTTCTTTTTATTATTTTGCAAATATTGAATTTGTAAATACAACAACAACAAAAAAAAACCCCAGAAGAAAGTACACCCAAACCTGTTTTTACACGGGTTTTTTTACGCGAATTTGAAATAACACGGTTTTTTTTTGACATGTGATAACATAATTGAAAGAGCTGTGAAATTTCAATCAGCAAACATGTATGACTAGATACAGAGAGCTCTATAAAGAGCTTTCCAAATTTGGATCACAACGCACTATAACAAAATTTGCTGTTAATAGAAATAAACCAGCGCCAGAAGCAGCTTCTGAAGTTGTAGAAGTAATAAGTATTCCTACTGACGAGACTGATATTGAGACAACCCAGCAAAAGAGAGTGCGCTTGCGTTTTTATAAAGTTATTCAATTTTATAGGCATATGTAGGCTGCTGCATCAATCCTGTGTATATCTTTTCAATTTGTTTATGCACTTACATACATACATATATAATATTTGTCTTTTTTTACGCGCTTTTTTTTTACACGGTATCCACTGGAACGCATCTACCGTGTAAAAAAGGTTTGGGTGTATTACATCATGCCGGAGATTACATCGTTTCAATCAAATCAACATTTTATTTTGAAATAAATTGAATTTAATTGTTTCTCCAATCTAATATTCAGAAACCTGGAACATCAAAACCAGAAACATTAACGAAATCGGATGTCACTGTAGTATTTTGAATTAGAAATAGAGTCGTGTTTCATAAATATAATTCGTTTTTGTATTTTCGTTTTGTCTTTCCTCTGGTATTTATTGCAGTTAAATATCATGCAGAAGACAAACAAAAAAATTTGCCAGTACTGACCCCTAAATGACGGTACTTGGTCAAAACATAGGTAACATAAGTATGTGCACCCAGGATCTTAGGAGATTAAGTCGTAATAAAAACCAATCAATTTTCCAATTAGAAAAATCCCTTTCAGATCAAATGTGCTTAATTTGCTTTCGTCCCCACTTATGTAGTGTATTGTGTTGAATTTGAAAATATAGGTCGTGGGGGAGAGGAAGGATGGTGTAGTATTAATGGACCATATATTTGAATCCATATTTGTTGCTAATAACAGGTATTATCTGCGAATAGAGCGTTGCACATGAGAATAGCACAACTGGAGAATGAATTTTCCCTGTAAGGCATAGTGTGTCCCATTTAGTAATCGACCACAAAAGGATGTTCTTGCCAATACTGCGTAATAATATATGATATTCGAGAACAAGTACCTTTTTTTCTGTATTTCATTTAAGAAATAAATTCCAAGAATTGTTTTTTTTAATCCTCATTCCTTTTAATAAGAAAAAGTAAAGAAAAGACGAGATTTACAAGATTCTACTGAAGCGAATAAACATTGTTCGCTAAAATCAGGGACAGTTGGCTATTGTCTAGTTGTTATTATCACTGGTGATCACTCCCATTACCTTAGGCGAGCCGTTATCGATGTGTACGCACATAATTGGTCATTACAACCCTTTAGTCAGGATTACGACCTAGTTTCTCACTCCACTGATGTTGTGTGTGTTAATATTATTCACATGTAAAGGGACCTACAGTTTAAAGTCGATTCCGAACGACAGATTTTTTTTGAGGAACTTTTCATAGCAATTTTTTATTTACTCTCAGAGTTTTTGCCAGAAATTTGCAGAGAGGAAATTGCCAAAGAAATATTTGTTCATATTTCGTATGACAACAAACTATCTACTAGACTACGGCGACCATGGATGTGTGTTGACTACTCTTCCTTATTCTGCTTTTGACAAAAGCTGATATATAATTGGCGATTGCTTTCTTCAGAGATCCGAAATGCTCTAGATTGGAACTTTACAGTATATTTACCTCTGCCAATTTCCGCAAACGCACAAAGAAACATTCGGAACTATTATTCCTAAATTGCCCACTATTTCCATCTACTCTCGGCTTATCAGTTGAGACTGTTTTTACTCACAGAAGAAATCCACTTCTTATTACCCAACACCATCAGCTTTCGAAATGGATGGATTTGATGCGAATCATTGAGCATTTGTTTTAATTGTATGTAACCTAAGCACTGATTTTATTTCTGAACCTTAATTTTCTAAAATATTCAACTTTTGGACAATCGGAACAAGTTGGACTCGAATAGATTCATTATTGTATCGTCATTTTCAAGAATGGTCTTTCGCAAATATTTATTGTTTGATAACTAGAATGCATACCAACACTATGATTGCCTCAATTTCTTAAAGGTTACAACATTAAGAAAACATTTCCTCATTTGGCAACAGTATTGCCGCTATATTGTCAACATTTTGTGGGCTTTAAACTTAATAAGATCATAAGGATTTTGTGTTATTTATTAATTAGGCAGGCATTTAACAACATTTTTATTATGATTACACAATAAATTCTAGAAAAAACTATAATGCACACACACACACACACACACATTCAAGGAAAGTGTATATGTATACAAAAGCAATTGAATTATTTGATTAGTATTTACCCAAAACAAATATTTAAAAAGAGAAACAATTTTTTAAACAAATTGAAAATGATTTTTAAAATCAATATTGATTTGAGAATAACACAACACCGCACCACAAATAGATCAATGGATCAGTGTGTTTAATTTTAACGTTGAACAAGTAAAATGCAAATAAAACTGCCACAATTAACACATTCACGTGGTGGTGAAAAATAAGGAAAATCTTATTGTATTAATATTGTTTTACATAAATTTACATGACATTGTTTTATTTATTTATTTAATTATTGATTTTGTTTTTTATCATTATAGACGGCGCGTGGTTGTTGGTGGTACTTCTTTTCAAAATTCACCGAATTCTTTGATACGTTCTTCTTTGTGATGCGCAAACGTTATGATCAGGTTTCCACATTGCATGTCATACATCATGGCATTATGCCGGTCTCTGTCTGGTGGGGTGTTAAATTCACACCCGGCGGTCATTCTACCTTCTTCGGATTCCTTAATACCTTTGTGCACATCATCATGTACACGTACTATATGTTGGCTGCCATGGGTCCCAAGGTACAGAAATACTTGTGGTGGAAGAAATACTTGACGGTCTTGCAAATGATCCAATTCGTCTTGGTCATGGTACACTCATTCCAATTGTTCTTCAGAAACGACTGCAACTATCCCATTGGCTTTGCCTATTTCATTGGAGCCCATGCCGTTATGTTCTATTTCCTGTTCTCTGATTTCTATAAACAGGCCTATTTGAAGAGAGAAAAGGTATTTATTTAACTTGATTTTATAGCTGTTCGATGTATTAGATTGACTTACGTTTGTTTCTCTTCTTTTTTGATGATTAGGACAAGAAGGCTGCCATTAAAGCTGCCCAAACGAATGGTGCCATTAAGTCTCATCATCAAAATGGTTCGGCTTTTGACAAGACAGAAGTCAATGGCAACATCAAATTTGCCGAATCCATGTCGAAAACCGCTGACTACTCTAATGCCACATCGCCAACTGCCAAAACGACGAGACAGCGGGTATTTGCCAATGGCATTAATTAATTAATTGATTAATTCAACATGGTGTTCAATAATTAATTAATTGATAATTCAATTTAATGAATTTCATTTTCTTTTTTATGTATAACGTATTCGTATTAATTAATTAGGGCACGCCGGCTGCGTGCATATAATACATACATATGTATGTATGTAGTAATGTATGTGTTTTTGATATATAATTAATTTATTAATTTTTTAATAAACATAATTTGTATTTAGTTTTCTTTTTTTTATATATAAAAAAGTAATTATATATTATCTAGTAATTGTAAGTTTATGATAATTTCTATGTTAATAATTCAATTACAATTAGTAAAGGAATGTAGTAAAAAGCAAATCAAAGGAGAACAACTGTAATAAGAAAAAAAAACACAAAAGATTTAAGAAACAAACTTGATTTCAACTGAACTAAAGAAAACCAAAACACACTTTACAACACTACTGCCACACGCATTCACACGCACACACACACTCGCAACTGATAGCAGACTTCAAATGGTTTACACAGTTTGGGTCTGTAAATAATTTCAAACGTAGCAAAATTGATTTCCATATGAACGCACTTTAAACCAAAAACAAAAAATTATGATGGCTTCTCAGCATAAAGAATCTAATCATACATACTCTCAGGTGCAAAGCATGGAAAGATATTTGCCAATGAAATTGTTGCAGCCTGTGCTGTTAATAACTACTATGCTACTCAAATAATTTGCATAAAATCCATTAAGCAATTTCCAAACCACTCCACTACAATATTTTATGTAATTTGAATCGCGTTTTATGCTCACACTGAAGTCCATTAATGGTTTCAACTTTCAAATGCGTATGTGTGTGTGTTAGTGGGCATGGGCATGAGTAGAAGAAGAGTGTGTTCGTTAATGGTTTTGCAATACATATTATAGTTTTTTACATCACAAACAACAACAACGACAGCAATAAGAACAAATCAAAAAAAAAAAACAAAATATTTTAAGTTTAAAATCATAAATAATTTACTAATAATTTATATAATAAGTTTTTAGTTAATAAACATAAAAATAAAAATAATTCAAATCATCAAACATTGTTTAAAAATGTTCCAGAACAACAACAACAACACCCACACCAACACCAATTGAAAAAATTCTCCTACACCCAAAATACATAAACAAATAGAATTACAAGAAACAATACCACAACTTTATCTATACTCGTTAGTTAGTCTCTTAAAAGTTTTTTTTTTAAATTTAGAAAAAAAAAATTTAATTTTATTTAAATTGTTTGATTTTTTTTATTGCTTTCTGGGAGTAGTAGTGATACAATATTTTTTATAAAATTTAATTTTTATAGAATTTAAACAAAAACAAAATAAGAAAAATGTTACAAATAAAATATTTAAGAAATATTTTTAAGTTTTAATTTTTAGACGATTCTGTGTGTGTGTGACAAGGAGTTGAAGTGAATAAAGAAGTTTTTGTAAGAACAAAAAAATAAGTAATAAATAATTTTTCTTTCTCTAAGAGATTGTTTTTCTATGGTACAATATGATTCTAACGAATGTAAGTATGCATAATGCTCAATACTAACAAGGCAACAACGTACATATACTATATCATCCATCAAGTGTGTTAAAAATCGAAAAATTCTGAAGTAGTATTCCTCATATTCTGTCAGTATTTTTCCACATTCCAGGATTATGGATGGTATGATAATAATATAGTAAATGGTAGTAGTCGCCATAGTCTAGTAGGTAGTGTGTTCGCTTATTAGACGTAAAGTACGGGTTCGAGCCCCAGACCAGACATCAAAACGAAATATGAAAGAAAAATATTTCTTCGGCGACTTCCTCTCAGCAGATTTCTGACAAAAACGCTGAGAGTAAATAAACCTGCCATTAAAAAGTTTCTCAAAAAATCTGTCGTTCGGATCGACGTTAAACTTTAGGTCCCACCACTCAAGTATAAAATTAAGGCACACAACATGAGTGGTGTGAGAGGCTAGGCCGTAATCCTGACTGAAGGGTTGTAATGGCCAACTTTGTATGTATGTATGATAATAATTAGTTTGCGAAACATCTAGAGCTCAACAATTCGATAAGCGGCAGTCAGTACAGTTTCCATTAAACCTATTCTACTGCTGTTGACGTTCCTCTCAGTGAAGTGGAGCCAGTCTTTACGAATATGCGGTGAGAGCATGGTGAGAGAGTTGCTCTAAACTTTTCCAATACACTTGGTAGAGTATGGCGCGCTATACTTCTGTCGAAACTTCTCGCTTATAATGTTGGTAGACACTTTTCACGATTTTTATCGAGCTTTCACGACGATCACGCTATACAGTTTGTTATAGATGGGATCTTATCCGATGAGTTTAGGCTAAATTCAGGGCTACTGCAGGGTTCTGCTCTACTTCCAACTCTTTATCTTATATTTAATTGACGATCTTTTCTTTCAGATTTCTAATCCCATCAACGGTAATAGTTCTCGTTCATATTCCTTTGTCTTAATATTACATTCGACCTACACCCACTCTCTTAACGGGGTTGAATGATTAGGGTCAATTTTAATGCGCGAAAGACCCAATCCGGTTAGTGACATACAAGAGCGATATCTGTGACTTTAGGTGGTGTAAAACAATATTCGCCACATCCGACATATTTTTAAAGTGTAGGAGAAGGCATTTAAGTGTGAGTTCCTAAGACGCTGCAAGATATACTGAAGTCCATTTGATCTCTTTACTGTTTACACCATCGAAAATGGAATACAATTCTCAATTCTGGATTTATTAATGGCAGTAGACTATTCAACTCTATTGATTCATTATAGAAGTCCTCCAAAGTCGACTTCGCCCAGAAACAATAGCAGAGGAGCGCAACAGAAGTTTTGCCTATTTCACAAAATGTGTGAAATAACCGCTGGAATGAAATACACGAAATACAGTGTATTTCGCATAAGTAAACGTTTAAATGTCTTCAAAAGTAAATCCATAAACGTTTACTTATGAGAAATTCACTGCGGTTATTTCACACATTTTCTTTTGAATTGGCAACACTTAACGTACCAACAAAGTTTCTTTCCTCTTGTGAGAAAACGTAAACAAAGGAATCATATCAGACATACGAAAGTCAGCACAAAACGGATTGTCAAAAATACTACAAAAACATCAGCATTTTTGTGTGTATATTTATTTGCATTCAACAAAATTGAACTTTTTATCGCGACATTTGTTATGTTTTTTAAGTGTTTTTCTTTTCTATTTTTTTAGCGAAAATTTCTAATGAAAAATTAAATGAGTTGAATTAAAAGTTGTTTGCAGAATGAATCGCCAGCTGGTGGAGAATATTTTGGCTGTCATTAAGACATCCACTGATAAATCGGTGATTGTTAAGGGACTGGTGAAATTGCGTACAGATGTCGTTAAGGATAAGGACGGGATTTTATTGTTTCGGGAGGCAGGAGGTGTTACGCCAATGGTGCGTTTCCTAAGTAAACCTCATGAGCAGATATTGGAAGTGGCTTTGAGCATTATGGGAAATTGTTGTACCGATGAGATGAGTTGCAAAGAGGTAAGACGCATGAGTTAATGCAGGTGTTAATGCAACGTGTTGTAATTACAGTAATTGTGCATCGTGTTGTAATATTTATATAATTGTAGGCTTTAGAAAGTAAAATAGCTGTGCCGTTGGCAACAATATTGAAATCCATACCTAATCCGGTAATACAGTGTCGTGCTTGTCGTTTATTGGGCAATTTGGCGAAAGTGGATGCCAATCAATTGGTAGCCAACCATTGCAACGTTATCGCCCAATCGCTGTGCCGCATAATTGAGGAAACATCTGATGTTCAGACACGCATGATGGCCTTTCGTGCATGTCGTTTTCTCTTAGCTAATCCTCAGTTCCTAAAGAATTTTCTACAGGCTGCTGGTTTAACCACTGTTCTACGCATTCTGGCTGCGGTAATGAAAAATGATGGTTATGTGGAGGAGGAGAAGCTACTAAACGATACCCATGCACCTATGAAAGTGGGCTTGAAGAAGAATCAACATCGCGAAAAGTATTTTGAAGAGGTTGCTCGGAATTTAGAAGGCGTTCGTAGTGATATTTTTGATCATGAGGTCCTTAAGAATACCACTCGCAATGCGAATGCCTATGCAATGCCTAAAGAGAGAGTCGCTTTAGATCTGATATGTGAAATATTAAAATGTCTTCTTGCCATTTCGGAACTTCAAATTGGTTTACCCATTTGGGATTCTTTAAATAGGGCAAATTGTACTTTGGCACCGATAGTTTTCTTTGTTACGGATGAAAAGAATAAGCATAGAAGTGCAGCTCTGAAGATTCTATCAAATCTTTCGAAAAATCCGGGAGCTTTTTACATTTTGAGCTCCGCAGATGCGATCTTGGCTGCCTGTGAACTGTTGGTAGCCAGTGATATGGAACGTGCTCCAAATGAAAGTGAATGCAGACATTGCATTAACATTATTAGTATTTTATCGACAGATGCTTGTAATCGTTCGAAAATAAGAAGATCTGGTGCACTAAGGAAACTGATTGCAATGTGTAAGGAATCGAAATCTCAGTCAGAAAAAGCAGCGGTAAGCAAATCTTTTGTAAAGTTTTAAAGCATTAAAATTGTTTTTTCAGTCATTTCTTAATACCAATACATGTTTTGTTTTTCAATTTAATTTCAAAAGATTTTAAATGTTTTAATCAATTTCCAATATGACAACATGAGTATGGATTTAATGCTTCGTGAGGGTTTAATCAATGTTCTTATCAAGGAACTTGATCTGTACATAACAAGTGAAGATGAGTATTACAAAAAGAAACGTGAAGAGAAACTGCAAACTTCAAAGAAACGTAAATTACCAGATGTTGTGAAAGAAACGAAATGCAAGGTATGTTGTCATTAAAATCCTTATTATCTTAAAATATTTGTATGAATTTGTAATTTCAATTTAGTTTCCCAAGGTCAAAGAGGAAGTATATTTGGATTATGATTCCCCAAGCAGTTCCCCAAAATCATATAATCCTCCATCAAGTCCATGTAGTTCACGCAGCATGTCACCGGTAGGGGGGAATGTCTATCAAACTAATGGTGTGTTCGTAGATTACGAATATTATAAAAATTAATTGAGATCTTTTTCTGTATTTCTTATATTTCTTTCTATTAGAATCCGATGAAGAATCATATTCCCCAGTGTGTAGTGATGATGAGGAGGAAGATGAAAATGAAGATGATACTAAAAGAGACACTAGCAGCTATTTATACAGTAATCCTAATGCAAATTGTAATGATCATACCGTTATAATGAACCTGCTTGATGTCGCAGCTAGATCAGAGCCTATCGAAGATAATATATTACTCGATAAAGAAGACGATGAGGAAATCAGCCAAGGTCTGTTATGATTTATTTCTATTCGAACTTTATTTTGTTTGTTTTTTAGTTTTCTTATGATTATTGATATTATTTAGGATTCTATTTAATTTTAAATTTCTTCATTCCTGTTTTTTATCTGAAGATGCTGCTTTAAAATTGCCACCAGCTAATAGCATGCCACACAATACAATAGACATAATTGATAATTTAATATTTCGGGTTACGTGCCTGGTGAAGAAAAGTCTTGACTTGGGAAAACCTGAAACAATGAATACGCTTATTAAGGCCATAAAACTATTTGGCATTAATTTAGATTTTGCTGGATCACTCACAAACATTTTACTGTAAGCAAAACAAAAATAATTCGAGTTATTGTTTATAAATTTTTAATTTTATTTGTTTTTTTCACATGTTTTAGAGAAAGTCAGTTTTTTGGTCAAGTCATTAAGCAGGGCATATGCCATCAACTGTATCAATTAACTAAAATAAAAGAGGTATGATTCGCTCGTAGCTTTGTGGTTTTTATGAATTTTAGTTCTAATTTAATGTACTTTATAGATGGCTAAAGATAGTTTTGGTTTTTTGGACACATTAACATCGGTCGGTGAATGTAATTATGGTAAAGAGGAGCTGGCCCGACTTTTACGTTCCGATGACGAAATATCACATAAAAGAGCCGCCATTACGGTCGCTTATATTATTAGAAGTAAACCTTTATTGTATCAATTTCTTAATGATGGCAATGCTTTGCATGTCTTGCTGAATATAATTTTAAGTGCCAAACAAGATGAATTTACTGCCGAAGCTGTCGATTCCCTTACTTGTATGTCACGTTTTACCTTGGGAATCGACATACCACAAACTGCAGCTGACAAGCGTTTAGATGAATATGATGTATTTGTAGAAAAGGATGCTGGACAAGCCCTGCACGATAATTGCGATATGCGCTTTCTAGTTCACGATCCTAATTCTAATGAGGACAATAATAAAAATGTTACTGCGGTCGCTTTCAATAAGGGCTTATTGTGTTCGACTAGCGAAGTGTTCAATACGATGTTAAACAGTGACTTCCGTGAAGGCAATGAAGGTGAAATACATTTACGCAATTACACCGTTAGCGGCCTTCTATATTTTCTTAACCTAATTGTGCGCCAATCGAAGAATTTAAAAATGAATATACCGCCTCCTGATAAATACTTTGCCTTGTTGGAGGCCTTTGAAATGTCTCGCATTTATATCATACCCGAAATGGAACAATTTGTTTTACAACTGTTGATATCTCAACTGGACGAATCAAATTGCTTGAGCGTGTTGGAATGGTCTCTGAAAAACTATCACGTAGAATTGACTGAGATGTCCATCAACTACTATTTGTGTTCAACTCTAACAACAGATGCTAAAGTTAAGTTATTTAGAACAGCCGATTATGCAACATATTCAGCCGAGTGGTTTCAAATGATCATTGAAACCGTTTTGGCTAGATGTCGTACGGGTTTTTAAATTAATAATTATTTTAATTAGATTGTATAAATACGTATATTTTTCGTGTGATTTTCTTTACTAAGTTTCAAATTATATTTTATAATTTTTAATATTACTATTTTAATGGCTGCTTAATTATTTATTTAATCCATGGTTATCGATATTAATCAACAAAATTTCTAGAAGTGTATATTCAATTAAGACTTTTATTTTCTTTTCTTTTTGAATAACTTTTAAAACATAAAAAATTATTAAAAAAAAACATCTTTCTAAGAAACCTAGAATGAAATAATTTATATACATAAGTATCATGTTTCTCAAATAATCTTCATTTGAAAACTGAGGTATTGTGTATACAGTATCGGACATAACTAAAGCACCCTATTGCTATTATTACATTACATGGCTATTGTTGTCAAATAAAATAATTTTAATAACTTATCTAACTAAAGTTTACTACGCTATTTATTATTTAAAAATTACATTAACAAATCAATGTCGAAACATTTTGGATATCAAAAGAAATTTAAAAGAGCGCTTAGTAACTAATTTGTTAACTTAATTATGACAAATAAACAAGTATTCAAGTCAGTTTAAAAATTAAAAAAATACTCCATCAAACGATCAGTAATTTCCAGGCAAGATTCTGATGTCTGAGTGTATATCTCCGTCCGGTTTATTCTGGAGGATTTGAATATAGAACATCGCGGCATAAAGATTTATTGATTAAAACCAATTTCAATTTGCGTTTTTGCGAAAGAACGATTCGTAGAAGAGGAGTGTGAACTGCATTATTTAGTCAACAATCAAAAAAAAAAACCTTTCATATCAGCAGCGTACAAAAATACTAGACTTGTGTTCGGCAAAGCCCACGTTGAAGATCAATTTAAAAAATCTCAGATGAAATAAGACGAGTACGAAGTTGCAAAGCAACTGTTAAACAAAAATGTTCGTTTCCATGAAGGAGTGGTTTTATTTTGATTTTATATTCTTTAATTCCTTTTTGATAGCGTTAACATTAAAAAAATTCTTGTTTGTCAATAATATATAAAATGAAAATGCAACTCAAAACCAGGTACACAAAACATTTTCAAAAAAAAAAATAAATTTATTGAGGGGTTCTTTTAGTGATGACCGATGCCGTACCGTTTGTAGTTTCTTAAAGGAAACATTCTTTAAAAACATAAAAATATTTTAAGAATTTTAATACTTATTTTTATTAGGCATATAAGAAGAAGATATTCTTGTCTAAATAGAATTAACTTTTTAACTTTTAAAATTTGTTATCTGTTTGTCTGAAGATAATCATTTTAATATTGAAGGTTTTAACTTCAAAAATATTCGATTTTTAAACTTTTTTATACCAGAATACGCATTTATTGAATAAGTATTTTATTGATGATCAATTGAAATATTGGAATTGGTGAATTTTATTCATTTATTCGATTAGTAATTCCATTTTTTTCTTTTTAATAAAATTTCTTTAAACATTTTTACAAATATGTATGTGTACTGAATTTGCCTTTATTTAGTTTCGATAATTTAAAACAAAAAATCTTACGCGAATACGTTCCCTATACATATATAAGCGAAAAATAATTGTTCAAAATTTCAATAGACTTCTCTTCAAGACATTTCAAATTAATGTTTCAAAAGTATTTGAAAAACACGAACAAATTTTTTCTTTATGATGTTATTGTGTTTATTTATTCTTTATTTTTTATTTTTTTTTATATTTTTAATGACGATGCTCTGTGTTCTGGTTTATGCGATTGTTGTTGGTATTTTAGATGATGTTAATGAAATGAAACTATAAGTACATGATGTACTTGTACATTGTTACAACGGAAATATTCATTTTGTATTGCCAAATTCAGTTGTGCGGGAATTGCAGTCTGATTCACATCATCATCACCACCATCATAGTTAAAATCAAATAAAACACACAAAAACGTCCGGCTAGACAAGAATTTTTAAAAACTACAAGAACCAAAAAGAAAAAATAAATAAAAAAAAAAAAAAATAATTGAAATAAACTTATGCAAGGCCTACAAGAAGCATACCAATAAAGTTTAAAACAAAACATTTTAATATAAAACAAGAGTTAATAAAATTACAAAAATATCAAATATTATTATTCTTATTATTATTATTAATAAACATTTCAAAACAAGGTATTAAAAATTTGCAAAATAGAAAACAAAAAAAAAAAAAAATTGTAGAAATCGACTGCAAACAACTGAAATTCCTATTGCAGGCAAAGAGACCCTTGAAAAAGTATATTTTTAGTAACAACATAGAAAACAAGAAATTTATGCAAATGAAAAAACAAAAAACGAAATTTAATTAATTAATTAACAATAACAATAACAAAAAGTAATTTAATAAAAATTATTAACAAAACTTAAAGTTATTAATCAAATTGTAACAAAATATTGAATGAATAAATAATTCTTAAACAATACATACATATGTATAGTATGTATGTATGTATTTGTTGTCTATATAATATAGTATATAACATGTATTATTTTAATCTCAATACCTACACTTATTTGAATTAGAAACTGTGCTTAACAAAAATTATATGAAAATAAACGAATTTCTATAACAACTTATAAACTATTACTAATTAATTATTCTTATTAATATAAATATCTATTAATTAATTAATTAATCAATCATGGGTAAATATTTTAAATCTATATGTATACGTATATATAGTAATATAACAAAAAACCAAAAAAAAAAACAATTTATGTATCTTTCTGACTAAAATCCTTCCTAAATTTTGATGAATATACATCGTGACATGCATTTCTCTTTTGGCTTTTATTTGTGTTTTACTTTTTTGCTTGTTTTATTTGGCAACAGCATGTTTAGAGTGTTTTAGAATGTTGTTGAATGAATGAATAAATAAACAAATGAATGAATGAACTGCTTGATATCCATATATTTCAAATACATATGTACATACATGTCTTCCACTACAAAAATATAAAACAAATATACAAACATACATATATAAATATGTATGAGTGTATGTAAATTTTCATCTGGAATTCCTTGGAAATAAAAACGAGCATCGATGTACAAATGTAAATAAAAAGTATCATTCATGATACTTCAAGTTTTCAAAGATTATGAAATAAAGAAACAAAGATCAACAGATAACAGCACTGAAGAAGACAAATTAATAATTTTGATGTCAACATAAAATGAAAAGTAAATCAACTTAGTAGGAGTGATCTACAGTGCTATTCAAAAAATAGATTCACCTGCTCTCCGAAAGGTTTACTAGACATCTCTTATGCAAAGGAGTATATGTAAATAAGTAACTGCACTTTCTTTACTGGCCTCTTATGAATATAATTCCGATACATTTTAAAAATTTGAAGCGTAACTCTTCTTTAATTAATTGCAAGATGTCGATCATGGTGAATCTATTTTATTGAACAGCAGTGTATTTCTAATACTCGTAAGATACTTGTAAGGGACTTCTAATCCATGGAACAGTAGTACAGAGAATCAATCAATTTCGCAGAGAAAAAAGAACCCCTTAAGAAGCATTAAAAAACAACTTTCAAAATAAAATACATAATAAAAAATTTATTAGTGAATTAAATACAGCATATTTAAAATTAAATCAGATAATCAGCGATTAAAATTAACATACATTCGAATATTTGCAAAATGATTCGAATAATATTGAACAGATGATATTAAAGTTTCAAACCATAGGTTCTGGAGAGATTCAAAATAACCGAAACAATTTGAAAGATTAGCTGGAACGAACATCTAAGCAAATATTTTAAAATCTATGCTTGTAACACTTTCAGTAAAAAGTAATTAGTGAATGCATCGTAGCGTATTCAAATTAATTTAAACAATTCGAAAACAATCAAATATTTTTGTCTCAATTAAAAAACTTAAAAAGTTTATATTAATAAGGAGAGACTTTGAATATATTTTTTTTTATTAGATTCGCAAATAAAAATTATTAAAAAAAAAAAACTTATAAAACAACCTGTTTGCAAAATTAGATACATGTGAAAAATTTGCAAAATATCAATCCATGATTTTAATAAAATTTTTATATAAATAGTGGAAGATATAATAAATTTAGCTTAGTCCCATAGAAGCATGATAAAAATGTTGTTTTGTTCACCGTACTATTGTACTAAAGGAAAGTTTATTAACAAATTAATTGTTTTTAGTGCAATCTAAATTACGAATTATTTTCAAAGGTCAAACCAATGAATAAATAATAAATGAAGTAAAAAAACTACAACAAACAATAAAACTTTGAAATTAATTCATACAGAAAATGAAATTGTACTTACAAATATATACAATATTCTTATAAGAATTTCTCCAAATGTGAGTGAATCAATAAAAAATTTTATAAGAATATTGGCAAATAGACTTTTCTTCAAATCCCTTTTTTAGGTTGTAAAACAAAAAAAAAATATATTTTGCCTTGATTACAAACAAACCAACATCTGTAACTGTAAATGTACAGCACCACCACCAACACCACAATTTAGAGATCGTGTATGTTACCGGCATCCGACTGTCTGCCCGTACCTTAGTTGGCCCAAAAAACAATCGAACATTACTAAATCCATTAAAACAATAATTATTTATTTCATTCATTTCAATTACAACAAAACTAAAAACTAAACTAAATGGATAACTGGAATGTCATAGCAGCACAGACCTCCTCATCGGCCATAGGCAGAGATGATATAAATATACAATCCAAAGAAAAATTGGTGAGTAAGAATTATTCAAAACTTTTAATTTTTGTTTGCATTTCTTTCTCAATTTCATTGTGTACAATGTTCTAAACAAAACAAATGCAAAATAGTATTGAATTTAATATTGAATATTTTCGAAATATTCGAACAATACACAGCTGTTTTCAATTGACAGATAAAAATTTTAAAAATCACACTCTCTGTATCGTCTACTAAATTTAGAATATCTATCTATGCTCATGCTCTCACAGTTAGTTAGCTGTCAAAAGTATTTTTTTTTTTGGAGATTTCTTCTAGTAATAGCATCTTAGTATTCAATGCGTTCGTTACGGTAGAAATACTCTTTAAAAGACAATACGTTTTACATAAGATTCTCAAGAAACGAAACGAATTTATTAAAAATTTAAACAACAAATTTTAATACGAAATAAATATAAAAATAATTTAAAATAAAAAATCGAATAAAGAATAATGGATTTATCCACCGATATTTGGGGTCAATTGGCTGTGGAGGCTTCACAGGTGTATCTATCAGATGGTACACTGCGTAGCCCTTTTGCAGATACGGTATGTTCTACTTCTATAGATACGAAAATCACAAGTACTATTGAAATGTGTCAAGCAGCAAGTTAATTTTCAATAAATTTTTATTTTGTTAAACTCAAGTAAAAATGTTTAATTAACGCAGAAAAACAAAACAAGAAGAAAATTAATTAAAAAATGTGTAACCAACCAACGTGTATATATTATTAAACAAATATTTTTGTTTTTTGATCATTTGGTGCGAAATTCTATATTTAGAAAAAAGCCAAATAATTGCTTCTGTTTATGGAGCATACAAGTGAAATGACACCCTCATACAAAAAAATATTAAAAAATTTTAAAAATTAACACAATTTTTTTAATTTATTAATTTTATATTTTATTTTAAAATAAAAATAAAAAACTATTTTCTATCACTGTTGCAGTAATATTTAAAATTTTTAATAATTGCACAAAAACTAAACAAAAAAAGCAATGTTTTCACTTACAGTATCGGTCATAAGTAAAGCAACTCCCAATAAGATTTTTGAATATCATTGTTTTTTTTTTTTAGTGAAACTGATTTTTGTGATTGGTTTTGAATCGTAATTCCATTTATTTTCGTTCATTGGTTCTTGACAAACAAACAGTCAAAATTTTTTAAGTTACCGCTGTATAAAACGCTGTATGTTTTGATCATTTAAGATCAATTAAAGAATACGAACATACATACATATGTACATAATTGGCAATTACAAATCTTCAGTCAGGATTACACAATCGAAGAATATAAAATTAAAAAGACTGAACTAAAGCAGCCCTTCATGGAAACGAAAATAATTTTAAGTTAATATTTTATTGAAAACCTCATTGTCGAAATGGATATCAGTCAGGCGATATTCATACCCAACTAGAATTAAATCTTCCTCGATTTGTTTTCGAAATAAGAATCTAACCTAAGTTCTGAATCGGATTTCAACAGGCCATTTAATAATTCCCACCATTATTTTTCAATCAGCATTCCAACAAATTTTAGAGATATGTATAGGATCGTTATCCTGTTGGAACCTCTATTGTTGTGCTACCATTTCTTTTGTTAGGACCGATACTGTATTTTGAAAAAACGTAGTTTACAAATAAAATAAATTTAAAAGAAAAATTATCAAAATAATTGAATTGTAAATCAAATCATACTAAAGAAATAAATCTTTATGATAAAATCGAATTTGGTCTTCGGTTTCTCCGATAATAATATTCATTTATATGAGGCACCTTTAAATATTTTTGGCAATTTTCTATTTCTTATTATCCCTCCATTAACGAGTGTATTACAGAAAATAATTTAATGCCTATAATTTCCTTTACACATTAAAAAAAAAAACCATAATATTTCAGACAATTGAAAAATTGCCGGATAAAGTGATCTTGCAAATATTCTCGTATCTCTCACATCGTGAAATATGTCGTTTGGCAAGAGTATGCCGCCGTTGGCGTCAAATTGCTTACGATACTCGCTTGTGGAAGAATGTATCGCTGAGGCCCGAAGTTTCTGGTTTGCATGTTGGTTCATTGGAATCTCTATTATCTTTAATATCGGTGCGTTTTGGACCAACTCTACGATACATCGAGTTGCCAATTGAATTGATTACCCATACAGTGCTGCATGAGTTGTCTGCCAAATGTCCCAACTTGACGCATATGCTCTTGGATTTCTCCACTGGTAAATATCAAAATTGTTTGACGAAACAATATGAAGAATATAATTTGTAAATTTCTTTTAGCCATGCAACTCCATGATTTCAGTGAAATGCAAGCATTTCCCACCAAATTGCGTTACATGTGCATTTGTCTGTCCGAGGTCATCTTTATGGAAGGTTTTATGCGTAAAATTTACAATTTTATAAATGGTCTCGAGGTACTGCACTTGATTGGCACGTATGAAAAGTGTGAAGAGGAGGAAGAGGAAATTTACGAAGTCATCAATGTTCATAAATTGAAATCGGCCACGCCCAATTTACGTGTCATCAATTTGTATGGCATTAATTTTATCGATGACTCTCACATCGATGCCTTCAGTTCCAATTGCATACAATTGGAGTGTTTGGCTGTTAACTTTTGCAATAAAGTTACCGGCTCCACTCTAAAGACATTGATACAACGTTCGAAACGTTTGACCTGTTTGTTGATGAATGGCACGAGTTTAAAATCGGAATTTGTCATGCAGGCCGATTGGGATAAATGCGCATTACAAGAGCTGGACATAACAGCAACCGATTTGAGTACCGAATGCTTAGTAGACATGCTAACACGTATACCCAATTTGAGATTTTTATCGGCTGGACAAATAAATGGCTTCAATGATAGCGTTCTAAAACAATGGATGGAATCGGGTACAACTAGGTGAGTACATGAATATCTTCAAATCCATTATTAGATTCAATAAATTGTATTTCAAAATAGATCTTTGATTTCGCTGGACTTGGACTCTTCGGATAATATAACTGATGATGCTTTGCAAAAGTTTTTAACACGACATGGTCAACAATTGGCTGCTTGTTGTCTTTCCGGTATGCCGCACATAACCGATCAATTGTGGATGAGTGTTTTGCCTGTTTTAACAAATGCCAAGTATGCTCGTATTGAATAGAATGGTTAATGTAAATACTAGTTTTTAAAATTTTTATTTCTTTTCTTCACTTTAGGATCATAGTTATGGGTACTGCTGAAAAGTTGGGTGTCAATATACACGTTGATCAGCTTATGGACACCATTGCTTCGAGTTGTGGCAATTTGGAGCGTTTGGAATTAAGGTCAGTAAAAAGTACTCATAACAGGAGAAGAAAGGGCATTAGTTTTGGCTTTCAGTTTTATCAATCAAATTCCTAGCATTGATGAAATATTTTCTGTATCTGACTTATTTACGAAATAATCAATCCCACTATTAATCCCTTTTGTTCTAATTAATTAAAAATTAATTTGTTAATTCTATTTACACTTATCATTCAAAAAACGAAAAACCCGATTCGTATCGTATTACTGCAGATGGGATCCCGATAATTTACGTTTCTCGGACAAGAGTCAAAAGGCCATTGATTTGTTGCGTGTGAAATGTTTGAAACTGCGTTGTATGGTTTTAAGGTGAGCAATTCATTATGAATTTGAAAATCATCAAAAAATTAAATTTTAATTTTCTTTTTCATCATTTTCCAGTGATGGACGATACTATGAAACGGTTAAAGCCAATTTTGAACGTGCTGATCGTGTGACCGTTGTACGGACTACTACCTGTTGCCGTGTATCACCCTATCACTTGCTCAGTAACTACAATGACTTGATATTTAATTAAAATGCCATAATGTATTCAACGAAATTAAAAAAAAAACAAATAGGTAACCACTTATAATCTTAACGAGATCTTGTTGATGGGCAAACGTTGGAGGAGTAGTAAAATTAAAAAGAATTTATTGTTAATTTTTTTTGTTTTGTTGTGTCATTTTCTTTAATATTATAATTAATTATATTTATATATACTATATTTATTTATTTATTTATTATCATTATTATTATTATTTATTTTTTTAATATATATATGCATCCTTACATAATTTACAATAATATGATGTTTGCTTAGCTCCGTTTTGAGTGTAAAAAGGTGTACGTGTGTAGTTTTCTTTTTCTTTTCTGCTTAAAATGGGAATTGGGATCGTATAGTTTTCTAAAGTAACGTTTGTATGCATGTATGTGTGTATACAAACATATACGGTGTATAATATGTATTCAGAACTTGTTTAATTACAAAATTAATCAAAAAATTTTGCTCTGCATCTGTTCCTTATTTTCTTATTTAATTTTTTTTTTGCTTTTGTTTCTGTTTTTTTTTTTTGTATGTATAAACGGTTGGTGTAGTTGAATTAAAAAATATACATACATTACTAATGTTCTGCTTAAGATTTTATCATGATGATCAGACTTCATATTATGTATATTTAATTTTTCTCTCTAGTTTTGCTTTTTGTATTTTTTTTTAATTTTTATTCTAATTTATTTATAATTAATATTTAAATATTTATTTTTAATTATAATTGAAATGTGTTGTGTTTTTTTTTTGGTTTTTTTAAATCCAAATAACATACATAAATACAATAGAAAGATGTGAGGGGACAAAGCAAAAGTTAAAGGTGGCTGTTGGATATCATAGAAGCAAAATGAAAAGGAAAGTTTTAAACAAAAAAAATTAAATTTCAAGGCAATGAAATGAAGTACAATTCTATTTGCAAAATTAAAAGTTTAAAAATAAAACCAGCTGCCATTAATATGTACCATTTAAAGGATGTGTTTGAATTCTTTTTTGCTTTTTTTTTTTGAAATGACAACAAGAAATTCATCAGAATGAAGTATTAATTTCCCTTTATTTTACAACGATGAGTATTGTGATGCTGCTGATGATAATGATGGCAATAGGAAAAGTAGTAGTAAAGAAGATGTGTTAAAATTATAATAATAATAATAATAAAAAAAACGTAATAAACCATTATTTATAAAATTGTGGCTATTAGCACAAAAACATTATTTTATCAATCAATATCTTAAAAATATATTTTTTTATGTTTGTTTGTTTTTTTGTTTTTCTTATTTTGTTTTCGGTTGTCTTTTATACATAAGTACACTAGGAGTTTTTAAATTATAGTTCAATATCAAACGGAAGACTATGCGTATTACTAGCCGCAGCTGTGGCGGTCGCAACAGCAGCAGCTGTTGCTGAAGTAGTAGAAGTATTGGTGGCATTTGATGAAGTAGCAGCCGAATTGGCTGAATTGAAACTACTGCTGGCAAGGGCAGTATTACTAATATTGCTATTGCTATTATTATTATTATTGCTATTACTACTACTGTTGTTACCGCTATTCGCACCTAAGAATAAGGCTGCAGACGTTGTACTAGTATTATCGGGCGTACGATTTCTATTATCCATGGCATTGTCCTTTGAGCAAAACAAAAAAAAAAAACAACAAATTTTAATAAATAAAAGTGTTTCATCAATTAAAACAATTGCAGTTCATACTTCTCGATTGATAGCTGGTAAGGGAGCAGTTTGTTCGGGAGGTTGGCGTACCTCACCTTCAGTTTCGTCACTTTTGTCCGTGTACATCATAATTTCGTGACATAGTGGGCATCTGTCCTGAACATATAACCATTTACGTAAGCAAACTCCATGGAAAAAATGACGACATCTTGTTATTTTTGCTGAATACATTTCCTAAATTGTATTTAAAACAGAAATATTTTGTTTTAGTCTTGCACCTGTCGATCTTTCGATAGAGTAAAATATCTCACCTGATAGCAAATTGCACAAACATCATCAAATGCCTGCAATTGAGCTGGTGTTGCTTCAGGCAAAGCGGATATTTTATGTACAGCAGTCCTTCTCTTCATAAAGACCGACCATCCAGCGCGAGCTTCACACCAAATATTAAAGTAGGCATGTATGCACATCATTATGGCTCGTATGGCACCTCCTGTAGGATTTTGTGCTATCAAGTTACCAATCAACCAAATATAAAATTTTACATGCACACGCAATTTTTTGTTTGTTTTTGTTTTGATTTGTTTTGATTGTTTTCGTTCGTTTTAAAAGAAAGTGAATTATTTTTGATAGGAAATTTGTGGTGAAAGGAACAATAATAGATGTATGGATGTATCGAACGGCAAATGTTTACAGAAATAATATTAAAATGAATTAAACTTTTAAATAAAATAAAAAAAACCTTTTCAAATTAAAAGGAAAACAGATAATGGAATATGATGGAATGATGGGACATGACAAGCAAAGGATTTACATTTACAGTACATTTTTAACATTAAACACAAAATGAACTTTGCTTAGAGCTAACAAGGCATATGATTTTAAGGTTTATCCGTCTGTTATGGCCACGAGGCATTTCTTTCAATAGTTTTACTTCTAAACAAACTTTGTTTAGTTCAAAGGAAAAATTTCGAAACCAGAGAATTATGTTCTGTGTATGTCCGACAACGTCATGATGGATATTTCAATAAATTTGTCCATTAAAAAACTACGCCATTATACTCCTAGAGGTTATATTTATCAACTTGAAGTCGTTGTACTCTAGTTGGTAATGTGTTGGTTTACTAAACGAAAGCTCAGCTCTGACAGCTTTAAAAAAATTTGAAAACGACTTCCTAAAGGCAATCGGTTCTGGAAAAAACTCTGACACTAAATAAGACTATCATGTTAGGCTTCTGAAATCGTTCGTTTGGAGTCGACATTTAAACTGTAAATTGTGCCACTTATGAATAAAAATGAGCACACAACATGGGTAGTGTGAGAAGCTAGATTAGAATTTCGACTAAATAGTTGTAATGACCAGGTAAATCAGTAAGAAAACTTGAAAGTTTATGAAAATACTACACAAGGAAAGTAGTTTTTGTTCTTTGTATTAAACGAACAACGTACAAAGCATATAGAACCACATTCAATATCGATTGTTAATGGCTTCAGGAATTCAATTTAAACGTCAATTTCAATTTTAAATGGATGAAGATATACTTTAATATGGAATTGCATAACTTTTAATGAAAGATTACTTGAAGAAACAAAATTGAAAAACATCTTTCCTACATTCTGATGATTGTTAACTCTTTTTTTTTCGAAAGAGCAAAGTTTTTGTGTAAAAGGTAATAACGAAAAAAGAAAATCGAGTAATAGGTAGACATAAATATGTAGTTTTGTAAAGCCAATTTTCAATGATATTAACACATTCATACATCATAGTACACATAAAACACCAACCAATTACAATAATCTCTTAAAATGAACTCATGTATGAATCGTTCAACTACTACTTAAGTAGACATCAAACTATATGTACATGTACAATGAATGTGAACACTTCAAAATTTGCGATGACATGAAAATTTATCAAGAGAATGACTCAAATATAAATTGTAAAGTATTTTTAAGCTTCAAATTCAACTTACCGGATTCGAAAACCAAAATCCAAGCACCATTGAAAAAGAGTAAAATACCAAAGCAAAATTCAATTGAATTGCCAAAGGCGCGTACATAGTATAGATAGTCATCCAATTTCTCCCAAAACGATTGACGGCGAGCATCCAATAAGAATAAAGTGTATGTAGCCAAAGAAACCAAAACCTTGAAAATAAGTGTGAAAAATAAATGTTAAAAATTCGTGGGATTTCATCAATCATCTGATGGGATAGGAAGTACTTACCTTTACCACAACCTCTACGGAGAACGCTGTTACAGCTAACAACCAAGTCGATGATGAGTGTCTACTCCATAATGTTTTTAGCAAACATAAAGGCATAATGACTAGGAAAGCGCACACAGTTAAGGCACGGAAATGTCGCTTACGTGATGGATTGCGGGCGGCACTCAAAGACATCAGAATCGGTGAAACAATATTGTGCAGAAAGTGCAGTAAAGCTGTAACCAAAAGGCACAAGTTGCGACAAAGACGCACAAATCTCTTGTCCGGTGACAAAGACGTTAGGCCGGTCTGTAATGCCAATATGTAGAATAAAATGGCCGAAACAGTGCCCAAAGACTTCTCTTCGTCATTGTCGTATGTCAAAAGAAACCATTGAAAGGCTTTTCCTATATAATGGCAAATAACCGATATCACCGATGTCATACCCAAAACTGCTGTTAACGTTTCACAACCGTCGACCAGTAACTTTTGAATGGTGGGCAATAAATTAAGCGTATCAACGTCATCATTTAACGACATGGATATCAATTCTTGTGAAATTCTGAAAGAAAAACATTTCAATATTACAAACTCTATATACTTAAGTCACATTGAATAATTACCGTACTGTCCAGAAAACTCTCAAAACACTTGGTACATTCAGCCTCTGCCATTCGTTCTCGATGAGAGCCGACAAGCCAAAATTACTCACAAAATTCATGGCATATTGATAGCCATTGTATATAGTTTTACTTGCTTCCATGGCAATGCTCAGCAAAGTGATTTTCGTTAGCATTAATGGCACAGCATCAGCTATGATGGGTAAGTATTTTAGCAATTTTGGTTTCACCGGTAGCATGGCCAAAAGAATGGGACTGGCAAAAATTAATGGCATTGATTTCTGCAGCAGCTCATAACGAGGACCCAAATGTATATAGGCGAACAGCATACCCATAAACCATTGAGCTACTAAATGTGGTAGCAATGATGCAGCCACACTGCTTGTATCCATTAGCCGAGTCGTGTTCATCGACAAAATATCCTCAAGTATACACGGACTCTTTTCCAGTATCGCCAGCGCGGAAACATTTGACCAGTGTGAGAGGAAAGTTAAACCAAGAGATATTACAAACATGTAAACCATAACCAAATGTCTTGTCCACAGCATAAATACACAAGCAGCACATAATAGTCCTGTGGTATAATAAATTTATGAGGAATTGATTAAAATCAAACAAGTATTAACTAATAATACAATTAAATGGAAAAGCATCTGAGAAATAATATTTATTTCCTGAGATAAAGTTTCCAGCAAAAGTTTTGTTTTAGTTAATGCGAGCGAAGAAAACTGTTTTTCTTTTGAAAATATGTCATTGGGTTTGACTATAAGTGACCATGTTTGTATTGGAATAAATTAAGTGACTCGATATAATTTTTATTGAACAATTTTCGATTAAAATTAAAAAAATTTTGTTTTATTTTACCTACAATTGCATCATATGTTTAATATCGCAAAAACTTTAATTCCAAATTTAAATTGTTTTCAAGAAACGGAAGTAAAGTTGTTCCCGCATATAATAAATAAATATTCTTAATAAACAAAAAGTACGCATACCAAGAGTATTATATAAATAAATAGACGTGTAATTCTTTAATAGACGTATGGACATACAAACCTACATGACGTACTACAAAACTATACATATGTATGTATGTATATGAAAATATTGTATAAACGTACAAGTACGTTTTTAATTAAAAGACGAACAAAAATAAAATAAAATAACGTTGAGTCATCGTTAGTTTGAAGTACTTAAATATTAAAACGACCAAACAAACACAAAGTAAATTACCTTTAGCAATATAAAGTCTGAGCAAAAATAGAAAAACTTTAAATCAAACACAAAATGAAAAGTCAAAGATGTGACAGAAAAAAAACAATATGAATAAATAAAAGAATAATAATAATTACTGTTTTGCAAAAGCAAAAGCAAAAACAAAAACAAACAAAAAAAAAACAACAATTGAAAACTATCATTTGTGTATGAAAATATTAAATAGAATTGAAAACAACAACAATAAAAAATGAAAACGTAAATAAATAGTAAACAAAACTAAATCAAAAATAATAACAGATAAAATGAAAAATACGTCGATAAACAAAAGCCACAAATAGAGTCAGTTCATATAAAAACTTATACAAAAAAAGAGTTTTTCATCTTTTTTCATTTTTAAAGATTAGATTAAAGCTCTAAAGCTTATTTTATTTTTAATGAAATTCGTATACTTTTTCACTATATGACCTGTTTAGGTTTTTATATTTAACATTTAAAATTGATTTTTATTATAAAATTAACATAAATAATTAAAGTAAAAAATCTATCTCTTGTTTTAAATTATTTTGATTTCAGGTATATTTTAAACAATACTCAGTCTAGGACTACTTTTTGGTAACGGAACTGGTCAGTAAGCCACAACACCTATCCTCGCTCTCTAATCAACTAATCCGCAAATCTGTTTGTATTTGACATTTGGCTGACATTATGACATACATGCGTTATATAATTTGTCAAGCAAACTGACTATTTCTATAAAGAGGGCTTAGTTGAACAAGAATTGTAAGGAGCCACTAAGCTCTTCATTGTTCTTGTAACAGCTAAAGAAAAGCTAGTCAAATCAATCAAACAAAAGCATGAATACAACGCTAGAAAGGAAGGTATACCAACTTTGGTATCAAGTTAATAATAATACCATTAATAATAAATTTAATAACTCATTCACAGTCGTATCCAAATGCAATGCACATGCTACAAAGACATGACTATCAATTTCATTTAATAAAAAAAGTGCGTTCTACCTTATCTTAAAGTAGACAACATTTATTTAAAAATGCAGAAAGCAAAAGTATTATGAAATAAATGAAATAAAAGACTAACAAAAATGTCCAGGTATAACATTATATGGAATATTATATGTATAATATGTACAATTTGGCAAGTACATGTCCTCTAACTTAAACCTAATGATACGTACAATACATACATGCACATATAGATAGAAAAAGTATTTGTTTTTGAATATTTTATAATTGAACATCTAACACAGGTTATTGACACTTGTTAATAATTTTTTTGAAAAGGCAAGTCTAATAGAGTTTTCGCAGATCGGACAGATTGCGCTCGTATTCAATTAAGACGATGAAAAGAAAAACTCACTTAATAAAAGGACTGACATACATACATATATTGTTTTTGTTTGGTCAAAATGTCATTTGTTCTGGTATTTCCAAGTGGGTTTAAAAACAAAACAAATAAAACAAACCTTGAAATATTTTCAACCTTTTTGCTCTTATCAGAATATGTTTTCCATGAATCACATAATTTCTTAATCTTGATTCACATACAACTTTGTATTATTCCTCGTTAATATAAAATAAAATACTTGAAGTAGGAATTAGCATGGCTGCACATAAAAAGTTCTCTTAGGTAATGAAAAGGTTTTACTAAACATAGCTAATATTTTTATTAACAATACTTCTATGGATCGAATTCTTATCTGAGAATTACGAAAGAATAGACTGACTTCCAAACCAGAGGGGTAGCTGAAGATGACAAATAAATGTGTTTGATTACCAGTAAGGTAATATTCTCTTTAGTGCGGAATATTCTATTATGAAATGCGTCCCTGCTGCCAACAAAAAATTGATTGTATAAAGGAACATTCGGCCATAAGTGGCCTATACATCTACCTTAATACAGAAATGATTGACTGCATTAATAATCGTATAAGAATTAATTATTTCCAAGCTCTGTATACAAAGGTTTTTTATTGTATTTTGCTGTTGTTTTTGTTTTATGCAAATGTATTTTGCTTTCTTGTTTCGTTTGTTTTTGTGGTGTTTTGTTTTAAGTTTTCATAGTCTTTCTTCTTCTTATCACTCACTACTTACCCAATAAACAAATTATGAATTTAACTAATGTTATCGACAACAGATCCGATAGATACATGTCTTTAGCTAAATCCTCTAACATAGCACCGAAGGAACTACTTAGAATACCGCCAGACGCTGCAGCAGCTGTTGCATTATCAATCGCCTGTTCCAAAGTGGCATTGGCGTAGTTTGTGACGTTGCTGAATAAGTCGTATACAGTACTTGTAGCGGCTTGTGATAGATTTGAGTCATCTGTACTACTATTGTTAAGCAGGGTAGTGGTTTCGTTAGTGACAACAGCGTCTGAGGGTAGACCACCTCCAGCGTCAACGCTATTGATGGTCTGGTAGGATCTACTCGGTAGACCCATGCCAATTTTTAATATTTCATCGATCACAATTATGGGTGGCACACGCATCATTACATCCACCATGCCGAGAACTTTGGTACGTATAGACATTGTTGCTGTTATTGTTGTTGTTTTATTCCTTTTTTTTTTAATTTGTTGTTTTTAAACTAAGGACTGTAGTGGCGATGGTGGTCAGTCACTGTTGATAAACAAATAAATTTAATTTCCTTTTTTACTTTCTTGTTGTTGTTGTTGTTTTGTTTATTTTTTGTAATAATAACACGTCAGTAACTTCTAGAGACTAATCACATTTGCTTAATAATTTTTTTTGTTTCTTTTTTTTTAGTTCATTATTGTTAATTTTGACACAATTGTAGTAAATACACAATAATATCGTATACTTTTTTTAATATTTCTTTTTGTTTTTGATTTTGTCGGATTATTAAGTTTATTTGCGCAAGAGTAATTGCCTCTGTCTGTCTGTCTGTTTGTCTGTTCTTCAAGGTCTTGTTTTTGTAACAGCGTGTATGAGTTTGTATGCGAGCGTTTCGTGATGGATACGCGACCTGGCCTGTTGTTGTTTCACTTAAGCAAGCACAAATGCAGTTGGGGAACTCTCCTTTTTTGTTGTTATTCCTTTAGTCTACAGATTATTTTGTAGCAAGACTTTTACAACAACAACTAAGACATTTTTACAACAATTGTAAAAAGAAAGCCAATAAACTGAAGGAATCTACTGCTTAAATGAAGGTTTTCTTCTTGTCGTTAAAACGAAAACAAATAATTTAAAAAACAATAAAAAGCAAAAATATAAGTGGAAGGAAGGAAGGAAAGAATTGAAAAACGAAAACACCCTTTGCTAGTCACTTAGCCAGCTAGCTAGACAGCCAGCGCAACCTTCATCGAACTTTAAACTTTTTCGTTTTACTTTTAATTTTTTTCACTTTTTATTTCGTCGTCTCGTTGCCTGTCTGTCGTCAATTTCTTTTGTGTGCTCGTTTAGCTTTTTTTACTGTGTTAAATTTTTATTCACATTTCATTATTATTTTTACACTGTTAATCGAACAATTTTAATAACGATTAGCAATTTTAATTAAAAAAAAGTAAATTTTTCTCTGATGCTGATTAATTGAAATGATTTCGTTTCGTTCTATTTGGCTCTCCGTTTTTTTTCTTACATTTGACAAAAACGTAAAATTTTCTTCTTCTTTGACATTTCCAATAAGAAGTCAGTCAAAAAAGAGAATGTCAAACCGTACAGAGTTGTATGCGAAGAAAAATGGCCACGAAAGAGGACTGGCAATCATGTGTCAGTCAGTGTGTCTGAACTGTTTAAAGAACTACTGAAAGGTAGGGGTGACTATGATAATTGATGCGTGAATCGCCTATTGCAGACACACACCGAATCAGTCAATACAGTGCACCAGAATGATTTATAGTAATACAGTACCCATTTGGAATAACGGCAGTTTGGTGAATTTCAATTTTATTCACCACACCTGTCAAATTCACCTCACTTTGCAAAAACTCACCACCTTAGAAACTCACCACCCTTTCCCAAAAATAAATTTTCGAAATTAAAAAATTTTCTTCTTGTGGCGGAGGGGGGGGGGTCGACTCGCTCCCCGTCCTCTCTTTTTTTGTCCGTCCGCCTTCCGCGTCTGTCCCTGTCATTTCTGTCCGTCAAATCCGACCCAATTCCATCCACTACCCTCTTATTACACGCACCACCGCCACAAACCCCGGCAATTCCATCAATCACCACCACAACAAACCAAGGACAACAACCACACCGTTCTCACACAACCACACGCCACCGGAAGGAACCACAGAGAAGAAAGACAACAAACACACACACAACACGCCATAATTAATTCTTATTGGAAAGGTGCTTAATTTTCATTTAACCAAACCAAACACGGAAAAAGCATGTGGGAATTGTAATTTTTAACGTTTCTTTTCTGAACAAACAAATGTGAATTTTTCTAATCAACCAGTGTTGCCAAGAAGCAAAAAATTTTGTTACAAAAAAATGGGGAAAAAACATACAAATTTTTAAATTTACAGTTTTTTTTAAAATTAAAATTATGTTATTTATTTATTTTATTTATTTATTTATTAAACTAATAATAATTAAACTAAAGTTTAATAAATAAATAATTAAAATTACATTTTTAACAATAAAAAGAATACAACACAAAAAAAAAACAGTTTTGTTTGGTTAGAAGAGAAATTTATTTGGTATGATTGATTGATGTGAGCGGAGTTTGATGACGACAGACAGTTTTTGTTTGTTTGTTAATCAGTCAAAATTTGATGTCAGTTAGTGGCAGGCCGCAAAGCTGATTTTTGACAATATTTTCTGTAAAGCGCTGCTACCGAGATCCCACCCCGTACACTCAAAAAAGGCCAGCCGCAGCATTTAGTTAGTTAGGTTATATGATTGAAGACCGTTTTGTTTTATTGCATTTTTAAATTAAAACGTTAATATGGGCCCGCGCCACCACCCTTTTGCGTGTTTTAACAATATTTTTAGGGCACTAATTTATTTTGTCTGTTGACACTAGACTTGGAAAGACTGGTAATAGAAAAAGCAAGCAATAACAACAAATTGATGGATTCCGGCTTCCTCCAGAAGAAAGCTGCCTACAAAGATCTGCTAGTCTTGCAGGCCTTCTTTATTTGATCGCAGTCTACGAAAAATACTATCACTAACGCAGCTGACTGTAGCGTGTTTCAGGCAGAGAGAGAGAGAAAGATAGATTTTTGTAATCTTAAGGCTATCGAGGCTATAGTTGGTGGGATTACTACTTTGGATTCGGAATCTTATATGATGACCCATTGCGTCGGTCTGGTGCACAAAACTCGGCTCGTACGCGAGTGCAAGCACTCATTAAGGACTTTTGGACCGAATCCGTCTATGTTGGGTTTCGGGTCACAGTGGAATACTCGGTAATGAGACGGCTGAGATGCTCTCGCTAGATTAGGGTCCCCTTTCTGGGGACGATGTGATAGTTAGTCCTGATCCCCCCCAATCTGCCACTACGGCCTCATTAATGGATGGTTAAAGGGGAAGAGCAGAAGCGTTGGGGGTTGTTATGTTTGTTTCTAGGTGTCTATGTATGGCCTGCTATAGACAGTGTAAGAAAGAACAGGTTAACTACTGCTCTTGAATAAAGCCAGTTTAAGGTTAGAGTATACGTTTATTACGGGGCACTGCGAGATTGGGTTTTGAGGGTTTGAATTCTGTGTCGAGACACCTGAGAAGTGCTACGGTTTCAATAGTATTGTCGCACTCTCTTGGGTATTTCGTTAGACTGTGTAATTCCTCAGCTTTCAGACCGGGTAATGTGTAGAAAAAAGACGGCTATATTTTTAATGGCACGATTTCTAACTTTACTTAAGATTAAGAAAGGAATTTGTTTAGGCCATAAATATTATTTATGTACATATATTTTTCCTTTTCCTAAAATTCCCTCATAACTGCATGCCATATGCCCCATATTGGCTTTATCAAGGGCACTTTCAGATTCAAATCCAGAGTTGACCATGCATGGTCCAATAAGCCAGTGCAATTGGGCGGATTTTTGTTTTATCTGAGTTATTTTTGTCGCAGTGTGGTGGTGGGTCGATGTAAGACGATGATCTCGGTGCATACGGAGGTAGTTGATGTGGTTTTGGTTCTGGTAAGAGATGACTGACTCTACGCTCTTATGAATGCCTCCTCACCATCGCACACATGGGTTCTTTATAATGTGTTTGCTTTCTAAATTAGCAAGACGGATTTTTCATGATGAACCTCTTTTCTGCAGCAATATAATCCTAACCATACTTGTTACCTTAACTGAAAAATTAAAAAAAAAAAAATAACTGTTTAACATTATTTTTTGCCCACCCACTTTAATAAGTCCCAACAATTTTTTAGAGAAAAATCTGTGTCTGGATTCTCAATATTTTTTTATTATTCTGCATTTTGTTTTTCTATTTATTTCTGTCGTCATCCAACTACGTATTCATTTAACAAACTATTAACAATTGTTGGCCAACAACAATAATAACAAGAAACAATTAAGCATTTTTACAATAATTTTGCGAACACATCAAATCATTCATCTCTCTTCAACGAGATTGCTCTTTATATGATGTCTGTGTCTGTCCGTCTGTCTACAACCGTTTATAAATATGTTTAATCTTCGTATTCTTTTTCGTTTATTTACTTGTTTTTAACAACAACAACAATTTAACTAAACGTCCTTTACACAAATCTTTAAGATACAACCAACAACAACAACTACATCATCCAACAACTATTTTCAAATGAAATTTTAACCAAGTCAATAAGGAAGGCTCAAATACAATCACACACATACATAATACACATGAGCGTACTCAGCTGAAAATGTGCATCTGCGTTCTGTTGGATGGCTGGCTAAGCCCTCTCAGCTTATGGCCTCTACGTACGTAATGGTCGTAATGGAGTGAATTCGCCTTTTTGTACATTGGGAAAGAGAAGGAGTTCTGAAGAAGTCCGATTCGATAGATTTCCACTGTATGTACATATGTATGGTACGGGCAGTTTATCAAAAAGCTGAATTTCATTCAGTTTGTTTGAATTTGTAAAAACAGTACGTGGGTGTATTGTCAAGGTATTTAAATTTGAAAATCGCAAGTGTTTATTTAATATGGCTTTTGGCTTATTAACGATGGATTTTCATTGACTTTGTGACTAAAAAAAACTATGAAAGAAGTAAGCAACTCCCTCATCCATCAAAATCAAATGAAACTTTGACAGGTACCTGTGAGATTAATTTGGTGGTTGAAAATTAAGAAAATCTACTTTACTTTTCAAGCAAGTTTAATACATAGGATAAGTAAGTTCCAAGATTTTTACTTCTGAAATACAATAACGTCGAACAGCTCCCAAGTAGGTGTTCTTTGTGGCTTAGTATATGTATTTGTTAGAAATAATTTCTGTTAGTGATGGATGGGCGTTAATCTTTCCAATTTCTTCAGTACAAATTTCATACGCAAACTTTGTTTGTAATTGGACTTTATACGAAATGATTAATTGGCCTACGTATACCCACCATAATGTATGATAGGAAGAAGCCTATATGTATGTATGTAGCAGTAGCAGTAGCAGTTGTTCTACCTACCACTGCTTTTATTGTTGTAATGGTTAATGTTCGTATTATTAGTTGTGATGACAACAAAGATGTGATGACGATGGTGATGTTTGGGGAAACTTAAAATGCCAGAGCCAAAGAAGTGTAGGAATTTTTATGACCATACAAAGCGCACAACAATTGCCAATTAAAATTTTTCCACAAAGGCCAACTGCAAAAACAAAACGAAACAAATGGAATAAAAGGAACGATGGAAGGAATGAATATACAATGAAAAAAACAGAAAAAAAAACAAGAAACAGAGAAAAAAAAGGGTTTTTGTGTACGACTAATTAATTGCTTTGCTCACGTTTTTCGCGCAAAATGTTTACCGGAAAGAATCAATCCAACCAAACCCATCCAGTCAGCCCCAGCCATCCAAGCCAACCAAGCAACCGACCAACCAACCTTGGCTAAGCAGCAAAAAGGTGATCATTTTGGTTTTATATGAAATCCGCAGAAGCTTTGGTAAACTGCCTCACCTCACAATAATAGTTTGTGTTCGACTTATGGTTAATGGTGGTGCACAGCTATTAGAATGGAAATAAAAACTAAACAAACTCCCTTGGCTAGAACTTTAAGTCAGTCAGTCTTGCTTGATCACTTTACTGGCTTGCTTGGTTGACTGCTTGACTATAATACTATTACTAGAGATAATGATGACGATGATGATGCTGGCTGGCTGGTGGCTTGATGCTGGCGGCGGCACTTCGTTGCCATTGTCATTGTCTGTCTGGTATGGATGGTGGTGTAGTGTAGTGCAGTGCAGTGTGTTGTGGTGTGGTGTTGACGATGAAGTTGTTTGTAATTCCAGAAGGCCATACGAATTGATGTTAAGTAATAGTCTTTAAAGTTAAATCAACTACAAACGGAAAAAATTTAAACTGTTTCTTGTTGTTTTTGTTTTTCATTGCTTTACTTAGTCTCTATTGGCCAGAGGTTTAGTAGAGTAGCCACTTGCACTTCTTTATTTTACTATGAATACTGAACTCAAATTGAAACCAGCAGCAGCTTAAACGAAACGAAACAGCTAAACGGTGGTGATCAGTGATTTTGAGATTCTCATTTAATGTTTAAAGCTTAAAGCAGACATGCTTTAACAACATTTTTAGATGGCCTTTTAAGTTTTGTTTCCTTCCATCCATCCCATCCCATCCCATCCATCCATTGATTTTCTTTCTTCTTTTTATTTTCTTTGTTTGTTTTTTGTTGCTTCTTTCTTTTTACAAGTTGCATCTACTTACTTAGTCTACAACAACAACTACTGAGGATTTTGTTTGCTTCGGCTTAGAGGAGGAAATAAATAAAATGAAGCTTTTTTCTGTCATTGTTTATGTAACTGAATGAGTGTGTTTGTTGTGTATGTATGGGATGATGTGGGGACTCGTTAAAGATTCTTGCAGATTAACTTCTTTTTTTGTTTTTATTCAGAGATTTATTACCTTTCGTCTTTAAGTTTATTTGTTTAAAAGGTCAATTGTAATATTAGAGAGAGGACACATGATAAAATGATCGAATTAGCAGGAAATGACATACAATTACTAAATGAAGGTGTTTAGCTAGTGACACCACCATAGAAGAACAATGGCTGTTTGTTTGTTTGGTTGGTTGGTATGCATTCGTGTTCGACTATTAAATTATTCGCGCAAATATTTAAACATTTCAGAATATGTTGTAACAATTAATTTTTACTCTCGAGACAGTCTTAATTATGTATTCCTTCTTTCAACCGGTTTTAGATTGGGAAACAAAAGTTTGTAGGAGACGTAATAAAATTTTTATAAAAAAAAATTGAATCATAGAAATCCAATGAATGCCATTAAAATAAAGCAGCCACATTAGTTTTGAATGTAGTTTAGGTCAGACGATTTGGCCGCCATTGGTACGTATAGTCTGTTCTTATAATGCTCTTTGAAATGGACAAACAACGCTTGGAGCAAAGGTTTTTGTTTTCCCTTGCTATTCATTCATATGGCAATTTGGTCCCTGCTAACAAATATGGTACTAACAAATATGCTTCAAATATTATAACGGCGGCAATTCCAATTTGAAACAATTGTGAAAGGGCGAACTGACAAAATATTGTGGTTTCCAACTATGTAATCTGCTTTTGGCTTGTAGAATCCATTTTAAGTTAATAACATTGTTAATAAACTTTCTAAAAACAAAGTTTTGCCAGCAAAATAACTCAAAGAAAGGTACGGTGCTACAAACTAATTGCATCAAACTCCCTCCAAAGGCTCTAATATTTCGTTTCTTTGGAGACCAATCGAGAATACAAAATATGCTACAGACAGACGGACATGCAATCCATTTATGATCTTATATAAAGATCCCAGAATCAACAAAACCTCTATTATATTCGAATACAGAATTCAATTTTTTATAAAAGAATAAACCTCCTAAACATTATCAAAATATTATTTTATTGCACAAACAAACTTCTTTCTTTCTAACTGAAATCCGTCTCTGAGCATAGGACTGTTACGCTCTTGTCAAATGCACATGGTCGCATAGATTCCATTTCAGATTCCGTTTCAATTCCTTCTTCCGTTGGTTCTTCTATGGCATTTTGTTTTCCTTCGTTTCCTTCATTTCCTTCGGCCTCTTCTATTTCTCCACAATAGATGTCTGAATCCAACTTGCAGGTACACTCATCACAGGTGCATTCGCATTCGGCATCACATTCTTCTTCTACAACATCAGGACAGGGATACTCTTCGGGCAATTTGATTTTGATTTCAGCATCATCCGCGTCAAACTCTTCTTTGCTAATGGAAAACCAACGACAATCAAATGGTCCCTGACTTGAGCCCGTATTAATTAAATCGATTATATCACGATAAATATAGTCTTGCTGTGATAAACGTAATGTTTGACATGTACAACGTTTTTTGTCTTTTTTCTCAATACCACCCATTGTGTCATAAAATTGATTGATTTCTGCGTTTTCGTCTTGCATCTGTTGTTTCTTCAACAATTCCTTTTGTTTTTCCAAATACAACGCCTCATAGGGATCATCTATGTTATGCATTCCCGTTGTAACTTTAACTGTTTCAAGGCCTTCATGCTTAATCCTCTTGATGCATTTCAGACACGTGCAGCCGCGATCATCTTCTGTCTGCGATCGATTACAAATACGATCATAAAGTCGCTTGTATATCAGTTTTATTTGGCATTCCAAATTCTTTTGGCAGGCATAAAAAATGCCCACATACGCAGCGTACACCTGAGCTGTACGCTTGGCCGCATGCAACCATAGGCATTCCGAGGTGTGTTTCAATTTGTCACTTAGCAGTGTATTGGGTACACCGCCCACATCAGTGCCATAGTAAAAGGCCCGGAAGGCTCTCTTAATAATCGAATATGCAATTTGGGCCTCCATACGATCCATGCTGCACTTGCGGCTCAAATCATGCATTAAATCCTCTTTGCATAGACGTTTGCGCGGTATACTGTCAATGCGTTCAACAATTTCTTGAAAATGCAAAAAATAATGTGTAACCAGTTCAACGGCAGCTTTTGCTTTTGAAGCAGAAATGTCGCATAATACCATTACCTTCGGATGAGAAAAAGATTCACACATATTCTTCTAGTTCGACACTGAGTGAGATGTTGTTTGTTCACTTACTTACCTCGGTTAAGGATTCGGCAATATCGTCAATATTTTCAAGGAGCGTAACACTGGCAATAATTTTTCGCGCACAATTGCAATAATTAAACGGCTGAAAGCAGTCGCATTTATAACTCTGCGTAAATTTTTCGGCTCTAAACGGCATTCTTCTGTCTGTATGGTTCTAATGGATTTCTATTTTTTTTAGTTTTTTTTGTTTTGTAATAAAAATTCAAAAATAATTTAATTTTTTCTATGTTTTCTGAACGATAAGAAAGAAAGAAGGTTGATAGATTAAAACAAAAATAAACACAGAGAGAGGAATATTAAAATTTAACAGGAATTAATATTCGAATATTTTGCGATTGAATTAATTTAGGAAGCAATTAAACCGTTTAAGAGTTAGAGTTAGCACAGATTTCAGTCAGTACTTTGATGTAATTTTGAGAAATAAATCTAATTATGCTTCGCTTATATGAATGAACCTGCTTATATGAAAAGTCGCCGTTGTCTAGTAGGTAGCTTGTTGGCTTATTAGACGTAAGGCCTTGGTTCAAACCTCAGGTCAGACATCAAAATGATAACATGAAAAAATATTTCTTCGGCGAGTTTCTCTCAGTAGATTTTTGACAAAAACTCTGAAAGTAATTGAAATTGCTATGAAAAGTTTCTCAAAAATCTGTCGTTCGGAATCGGCTTTAAACTGTAGGTCCGATCACTCATGTATAACATAACTAGGTTGTAATACTGACCAAAGGGTTGTAAAGACTAATTATGTATGTTATGTACATATGTATGTATATGAAGAATCCTCATTGTCATTGGCAATAAACGGAGACAATGGAATTTACAAAGCTTTCAAAATTTTTTACCAAGCCAAAGTTATTGACGGGTACCATATTTTCATTTACACTATAAAGTAAATGCACATGGGCTTCAGAGATCTAAGTATTTCTATTCAGCAACTGAAATGAGAAAATCATGTCCAATGGTGAAAACAGTTTAATTTTAAAGTATTTTTATTGAATCTTCAGAAGGGCGAAACAATTACTGTAGAACTCTATGCTAGTAACCTATTCAGTCGTTTAATAAAAGTGAGGTCTCTTCAAGGAAAAGTCTACACACATCCTATTACGATATGGCCAAAATCAATAAATAAAGGGAAACTATTAGTTGAATATTCATAGTTTCAACGGATTATTTTCTATTTTCGAACTGAAGAAAACTTTTCGGTAATAAATGATTTGCTAACAGATAGAGCCTACAATTGTTTAATACTTAGTATACACGGGATATCAATCAAACCTTTAGAAAATTATTGGAAAAGGTCATTGACACAAAAAAGAAATAATGAGGAATAAACAATACCTGCCCAATTCACTAGTCTTATAATTTTGGATCAGTTTCGTATGTGTTACATTCTGCTGTTGTTAAACTGCAGCAATGAATCGTTTTTTCGCTACTCATAAGAACTCATGAAATTTGGAATATAAGTGAGTCAATAATATTGAAATTTAACTATGTATTCTGACTCATTCTCATACTCACTACAACGTTGATTTGTAAGTACAAGTTGCAATGAGTATTCGTACAACGTTGACATCAAACTCATACCATTCGAAATATGATTGATTCATAAGCCTACTCATTTAGACTTATAACTTTAGAAAAATACTTATAATATTTATAAATGATTCGAGTGACAGCCTTAGTTGTTGTTGCATTTACAACAAAAGAAAAAACACAACCTTCTAGTAAGTATTTTAGTGTTCGTACGCAATTCATACTTATTTTGTGCTCCGTGTATATGTTAAGTGATGGAGAGTCAAAATCAACGACAATATCATACGTGTTGTTTAAGTATGAATATGATGAGTACTTCAAACTTTGAATATGAGTAGAGGTTCGATGATATTAAAATAAGTATGAATGCGTATAAGTATCAGAGATTATGAGTGTGATTCGGTTCTACTCACCTTTTTTAAATACTCATTGCTGATCTCTTATGGCTACCCAATTTACGTTATAATAAAACTTATTTAGGTAATTTGGATTGAAGTGTCCAAAAACTTTGCTTTGTTCTCCACAACAAAACAAGCGAGAATAATTTTTCCACTACAGTCGTATTTACAAAAAGGCCGCGGCCTTTATTATAATAAAAGGATGCCAATTAATAGATCGAGATTAGAATTTACGGTCAGCAGTGATCGACCTTCGCGTGGTGATTCCAATTATTTGCCAAGCAACATGTAACGAAAAACTCAATTATAACCTTGCGAAGGTAAAAATTCGACTAATTGCTCTGTCAAATGTTTCAAATTCTATTATATTACGGTTCTAATACAATACCTTGTAATATTTCAATTGCTTTTTGCTTTTTGCTTTTCGCTTCGCTTCACTTGTTGTAATGGATACAATTTAAATTAAATTAATACTTTCCAAGCAAGCCAATCTCAAAGGAATTGCAAATAAAATTCTTTATCCAACTATGATGCTATATCGATATCATTTGATTTTGATTTGATTCGATTTTGATTTTGGATAGAAAGTGCGGCTTATTTCTTACAACATAAGCAAGCACTTGTTTGTTGTGTTTGCAACATCTTTAAGCCACTAAATGTGTCTCGTTTTACAAAATGATTATGAACTTAAAAGTCAGCTTCTTTTATAGGCAATTCGCGACTATAAATCGATTACAAAATGTTTGCACATAAATTCTCGGCGGGATACAATTATTTCAATCAATATTTACACACATACACAACACACACACAAACGCACGTACATATATAAATTAACAATCAAGTAAAAATCCAATTAAATCCATAAAAGCCAATGTCAAAGTTTTACTTTGAGTTTTAAACTAACTAAACTGAGTGTGTGCAACAAAACATACAAAGCAATACAACACAACACTACCTGAATGAAGTAAAACTCATGTTGTTGCAACATAATTTCTTTAACAGCAGCAGCAGCAGCATAGAGTTTTATCGGTTTTTTTTCTTGCATTTTAGAAGCAAAAAATTTGTTATTGATCTGTAAGACTTAACAGTTACCAGGAATTGATCATGGCTAACACCACAGTATATATTCACTGCACTGCACTGCACACTGCACCATGGAGTGCATGGAGCGAACAAGTGAGTGAGTGAGTGAGTATGTGCGAGCAGTGAGCAAGCAAGCCATGCCAACAAGTCCTGATTATATGGGTTAATATTAAAACTAATGGACTAAGTGGACGTCCAAAGAATTGAATGTTTTCAACACGGTCGTCGTCGTCGTCGTTGTCCACTATACATATATGTTGCAGACAGATTGTGGTGTTTAAGTCTATGTTGTTCGAGCTGATGCTGCTGTTTTTTTTTGGTTTTGTTTCTGCCACTGTTGCGATTAATAAAGACTTTATCTATTAGTAGTAATCACTATAGAGTCCTTAATGTGCTGCTAGTGAGAGAGAGAGAAAAACTAAACAACAACAACAGGCAAGCAAAGCTTGTGGCAAATATTGTGTCTACAAACGCATTCACATGTCGACCAAGTTAACATACTCGAACAAGTTACACTTGCTTATTCTTCTTGCTGATAAAATGAATTGTCAATTGATAGTGAATGCAAGCAAGAAAATGGTTTGCTACTGATGCTGATAATGAAGATGAGAAGTCTTTGATTTAAAAAACAAGAAACATTTCTTACTTTCTTGCCTGCTTAAGAAGCGTTAGTTAGTCAGTTGAGATCGATCTTTATGGCATTCAAACAAACAATAGCAATAACAAATCAAATACAAATTTTATTTATTTCCTCCATTGGCATGTTTGTTCTCTCTCTCGTTAAGCGTTCGTTTGTTAATTGTGAAAAGAAATTTTAATTTTTCAAACATATTACATCCCTAAATGGTGTGAGTTTTTCCTTTTTTTTTTAACTGGAAAAATATTTCCAACGATACGTTGTTACAAATTTATCTGGCAGCCATGTTGATCAATACTTTACTTATTACATATGTATTGCATGTACATAAATTATAATTTTTTATTTTTTTGAAATTTATTTATTTTCTTCATTCCATTTCATTTCATTTAATTTTGTTGTATTTCTTTCTTTCTATATTTTATTGCATTTAAACACAAACACACTCTACAACTAATTAAATTGTTCCCTAGAGAAGACATACATACATACATAATCTGTATAAAATCAAGTGGAGTTAATTGCACACAATGAAAAGCTATATTATACTAGTATAAGAAAGAAGTCATCGTTTATATGTAAACTTGCAACTTGTGGTATGTTGCAGCAACTTGCTACCAATAAATTGGAATTTTAACAAGCTTTGCTCTTGAGATAAAGTGTTGCCATTTTGTGACAATTACAAGTGAATTAAAATTAGCTCCTTTTCTTTACCTACGAAATAAATGAAAAATTCAAAGCGAGAGATTAACAGAAATTGTGGGGCAACGTTTGTAATACGAACAGATAGGAACAGATTTTGTAGCATTTATTTACAATATATTGTTACGAAAAATAAGTTTTATTTTTCATCGTTTAACATTAAAATTATAAGCAATAGCTACAAAACCAACACAATGAACTTGTTTACAAATTATCGCATTGCGTAATATAACAACAAACACCGGCATAAAAAAATTACAAATAAGTAAACAAAAATACAACACCAAATACCAGCATACAAATATTATAAACAAGTAAACAAAACTACAACAATAAACGCTACAAGAATAAATGTAAACAACATGTTTGCATTTATAGAGATTTCGAGAAGGAAAAGTCATTCGCCTTCGAGGGAATTCATCAGACTGTTTACCCTGCCATATAGAAAGCAAGGAAAAGTAGGCGAGTGAGTCCGAAAAAGTTCAGTCAATCTTGTGTGAAGACGCGGTGCGATTGAAGAGAGTAATCGTGGTTTGAAGATCTCCGTTACAAAGATCTGTCGAATAATTGTCGAGTAACTGTTGTTGCTTATGCAAAGGGTATATACAGAAGAATAACAAAGAAAAGCAATTGTTGTTGTTACATCAAGTTGTGAACAGTGGCACATAGAATTTTGCGAATAATAAAGTCTAGGAATATAGTGGTTGATGTCTGTGATTAATAAAAACATTACGACCAATGGAGCACTATTCCACTTCCCAATATTCACTGGCATATATTATTTGTAGTACGACGAATTATTTTCTGGCATGTCAACGGCACTCCAAACGTTAAATAAACTACGCAATACCTAAATTCGCTTTCGATCACGTTGTGATAATATTTTACAATTTGCGTCATTCAAGTAATCACTGACTGATTCGGAGCATGCGGCAAAGCCGGATGTGGAGGAATCCATTCAGTACAATTAAATCTTAGATTTTCTCTTACGCTACCGGACTACAATAGTACCATTCATACTGAAATAATGTGTATGAAGTGTGGCTTAGAAGAGATAACGCGATATACGACGATTAGCCTGATATGAGTCCCTCTGCACGGGGACATTGAAGGAAAAAACACAAGACCAGCGTGCTTGCATAATCTAGTAATTGAATACATACTTGAGATTGATATTCCTCTGCAGAGGAGCAAACAAGCTTCATTCATTTGAAAAAGAAAGATTGATTAATGCACTCTTTTGCAGAGACACCAGGCAGATCTAGCCCGATATAAGTCTATGCAGAACAAATTTTTGTTAAGGCTAAGCATAGTTCAGCTAAAGAACTTCATAGCAGTTATAAAGGGACCTTGATGATACCTCACGACAACTTTTGCAAAAGTAGTGACAACGAAGAAGAAGAGGAAACCTCAATGCATCCTCTCTTTTATTGGCGGGCGCTTTGACGAATTTTTGGCCACTCAGAATTTATTAACAGAACTTGTTTAGCCAAAGGTGATTTGAATATAATTCACATCTTCACATCATGAAACTGGCGGTAATTATATAACGGAATACCGGTGTTCTAACAGAAAGAACATTATAGAAGCCAAGTTGAAAATAACTTCTTTAACTTTCTCAACTTCTTATCAAACTAATCTTCCTACATATGTTATCAAACTTAATATATTGTCTCGAAAATACATAAATCGAACGAATGTGTGGCTTAATTAGAGCGTTTCCAATTAATCCATTGATTAAAAAAATTCATTAAGGCGTTGTTTAAATGTCGCTTTAATTTGCATCACAACGTCTCGCATATAAATAAATTAATGCGGAGATATTTAGCTTATGAAACCCTCCTTGACTATACATCAAGAGTAGAAAATTTGTAAATGTTTTGTTCCATTCGGCACTTAGCTTCACAATTCCATTTGCAGTAAATAAGTGCCTAGTGAAGAATAAAAAAAAAAACAAAAAATGCTTCAATTGGTAAGAAAAAAAATACTAAGAAGATAACATTTGTATTCATTTGTTAATTCCCGCCGTTTAGTCTTTGGCACCAAGTTAATCATCAACGTTTTGTTGGCTTTTAATAATCACAACTCAATTTTCAATTTATAATTGAGCAATTTTTCATTTAAATGAATTGGCAATTTAGTGAGTAACGCCTAAGCTTAACTTGGCTTAAAAGCCTTAAGCTCACCAACTCAATTGACTATACGTATGCGGCTACTGGCTCAGGGAGCGCCAGAAAATGCAATTATAATTATAACACACATAGCCTTTAGGCAACGCAACGCGATATCAACCCACCAAAAAACAGCCAAATAACGTATATATCCATCCATCCTACTGCTAACAACTAAGTATCGGATGCAGTAAAAAGAGCACATGTATGCATACATACTAAGTATATGCCATTATCATTCCAAACAACTGTACAATCACATTGCATTGCAGTCAGCCAGCCAGTCAGCTACTACTCTACCAGCAAAACTCCAACTGAATTGGCCTCCTAAAACACAACGAAAAAGATAAAGTCGAAGCAGAAGCAGAAGCTGAAGCTGAAGCAAAAGCCAGAACATTCGGAAAGAAAGAGAGGAAATAAATAAAAAAAAGCAGGCGTTACACGCGTAATCGAAACGCAAATTGAAGTTACTTAATAAATCGAACAACCATGTTAATGCGGGCAATTTACAAACGAAATGAACTCTAAAAACACAATCAAACAGAAGATCCATAGAGAGGATGGACGGCAAAAAGAAAAAAAAAGAAGAAAAGAAAGAAATAAAAAAAAAGAGTCAAATAAAATTAAGCAAAAGAAGTAGAACAGAGAATCATCGATTCCAATCGATTCCATTCGTTTTGTATGCCGTTGCTGTTTGTTTGTATTGCATACAGAACAGTAGGCAATTGCAGGCAACAACCATTCAAATATCAAAAGGCGCGAGCTTGAGGAGTTTATGAGCTGAGAGATGCTATGCCTTTACTAACAATCACATACCAGCAGCAGTCGTCATTCGTACTATTTTTTCCATTTATTTTCTAAAGATTCTCAAGTGGAGCAGAAAAAAACTAAAAAAAAGTTATTTCAAGTTATTCAAAGCAGCCCTCTTAGATACTCTACAACATCATGATAACTTCCTTATATTCTGGGTTATACTTGCGTGGTCAATGGAACGATATGCAACAATATGCAACGATATTCAATTATATTAGAAATTATGTATACCACTGCTTCTTGCGCGCCTACTCCAGTTGGTCACACCAATCGATGGCAAGGCTTCTTCGACCTGGTCCTTCCAACGCAAACTAGGTTGTACTTTAAGTCGACTTCCGCATTTCCCCACATCAAAAAATACCCGTTTCGCCGGAGCATCCTCAATCCGACGCAGCCGCTGGATGTTAATACGCTGCACAACGTCGATGTCGTTGAGGAGCTCATACAATTCACTATTGGATCGCACTGGACCGAAGATCTTACGTAGGACTTTTCTCTCGAATACTCTCAAGGCTTCTGCATCAGTGCTTAATAGGGTTCGTACCTCTGCGCCATAAAAAAGCACGGGTAGGATAAGCATCTTGTAGAGTATTAGTTTTATTGTACGAGAGAGGTATCTGCTACTCAATTGCCTATTGAGACCATAATAGCATCTGTTGGCAACAGTGATCCTGCATTTGATCTCCAGACTGACATCATTTTTGGTGGTAACGGCGGAGCCAAAATAAATAAATTCCTTGACCGATTTATTGTAGGATGTAATTGGAAAACATAGTAGCTGTTTGAGGCCTTTGATCAACCTATTCCATCGATTACAACTAAGACGTTTGGATTCTTTAGTAATTCTTTATTTAAGACGTTACAAATATCCGCTTGAAACCAATAATAACTGTATTGTCATTGGTAGGTAGTACAAGAAAGATTTCGTTTATTGCAACAGTGTTTTCAATACAAGTAAGTGAGTGAGAGTGGAGTGGTGTAAGGCTTGTGTGTTGGAAATATTATTGCACTTGCAACCATCAGAATATGTGGTGTGGCAAAACTGTAGATTACGATAAGCTTCTGGTGTTTGGTCGCATAATCCTTGGATAACCAAAAAAAAAAAAAAAATCGAGTCTCTGTCTCTTTTCCACACACGTACGCACACATTCAGATTTTTGAAAGACATTCGCAATGTACGTAGTTAGTGGAGAACACCTAATTATTATAAATAAACCAATCGCATAATAAAGATCTGCACAAAACAACGAATACAACAAAACCAAAAAGGACTTCCAAGAACTCTCGCACCCAAACTCACACACAGTTTATGATGATTATATACTATGCATGTATGTATGTACGCATGCATGTGTAGTGGTGCTAGTCCATTTAGTCAGTTTGCTTAAACTGAACAGATAGTCAGTCAGTTAGTCAGGTAATATGTCCATGAGTTCAGTCAATTTTATTCATTGAAAGAAAGAACTTAATCGCCCAGACACATCAGTCTCCGTACTCTTTTTCGTCCATTCCGCTTTCATTGCTTCGTATGTACGTTTAGCATTCGCCGAAGAACGGTCGTCACAGTGTTTGTTAAGAAGAAGTGTGTACTCGTAAGAAATAAAATGAAAAAAGAAAAAATGTTTAAACATGCTGGGTTAAGGATGATCCACCATTATCGTCAGTCACAAAGCAAATAAATAAAAGTGGCTCCAGGGCACAACGCCATCGATAACACAATCGCTTACAATGCTCTCTCGCAATTGCCCGTTAATTCGGCATTTCGCACACAATTACCCTCATATATTTCAACTTAAAAAAATAATATATTTCACATTACACCGTTTCCAAACATAATAATTTGATTTCATATTTCGTATTTCCAAGATCAATATTAATCCAATATTAATCTAAATATTAATCTTAAGCTTTACTGTCACCTTTATTACATAATTACATGAGAAAAAATACCATGATTCATAGCATCAAATCTTCAAAAAAGGTTCAAGATGATGATTCGAGACTCTTGTTGGATTGTGTAAGACTGGTTTTATTATTTTGTTTTTTTTTATTGTTTAACTTTAAATTACTGTCCCCTCTAATAGATTCCTGTAATATTGTTACGTAGATTGCAAATCAAATAAAAATAAATTTGTGTGTTTAGTTTTAATTAAAATTCTTTATTATTCACACAATCCTGTGGGCACCTATCCACAACTTGATGCAAACAGCATAGATGGGCACTTTGCAGTACCAGTAAAATTTCAGTAAAAATTGATTTTTACTGATTACTGAAAAAAATTTCAGTATTCAGTAAAATTTTACTGGTACTGCAAAGTGCCCATCTATGGTAAACAGCAACAATTGCCTTTTTTGTTATTCCTCTGTTTACACCCTTTGCATTAACAATAACAATTATTAGACAATTATTCGACAGATCTTTGTAACGGAGATCTTCAAACCACAATTACTCTCTTCAAACACACCGCGTCTTCACACAATACTGACTGAACTTCACCCACTCAATTGCCTGCTTTGTCTTGCCTTCTATCTGGAAAAGTAAACAGTCTGATGAATGTTCTTGAAGACGAGTGTTCATGATTTCGCCTTCTCGAAATCTCTATAAATATAAATATCGTTGTTTTCATTTATTTTTGTAGAGTTGTTGTTGTATTTTTGTTTACTTGTTTACCATTTGTTGTGCTGGTGTTTGTTGTTATATTAAGCAGTACGATAAATTGTAAACAGGTTTGTTTACTGCATTGTTTTGTTTTTGTAGCTTTTGTTTATAATTTTAATGTTAAGCGATGTAAAAGCAAAACACCAGTACGTCGTCTATATATTTAGTGACTCTTATACTATCGACTGCGCGACTGACAGGCTGAATAATCGAAGATGGTTCAAGAATTTTGGATACAGCGAGAAATTCAAGGGTTACCTACATATGGATTAATGCACACGAAGACATTGAAGGTAACGACGAAGCCAAAGCCCTTGCAAATACTGGTATAATTGTATGCATACTTGCCATTGGTATTCCTCCACAATGATTTAAACAAGGATACAAACTTCACTCGTTTGCAAAAGAAAGAAGTGGTAGTGAATCCACTAACAGCGAAAGCAGACAGATCTGGCCCGATATGAATACGGCCAGAATAAAGTGTACGTTCAACCCGGCCCAAGTCCTCGTTGTTGTTAAAATGGCTAACTGGTCTCTACGTGCACATGCCCGGAGACTCGGAATCCCTTATTACGACTTCTGCAGAAGGTATAAAACAACGAAAAAGAAGTGGAGACCGAGAATTATTTCTTAGATAATTGACACTCAAAGCCAATGTCGTAAGAAATGTCAGCAAACTTTCGTTTTTATTAAAAAAAAGTTCCAAGAGAAACAGTGTACAAAACAGTAATGATCCTGATTTGCTCCTGCTGTTTATTGTTTTCTATCGTGGTATACGATATTTCCGACACAAGTGACGATGGGCAGCTTAAAAAATTAATCGTTGACATGCGCAATGGATGCGAAACTAAAAGATGAGAAAACACCAACAGCAACAAAGCGCAAAACTTAAACAATTCGATTTGTATATACGTATGTATGTATGTATGTATGCATGTACGTTTCAACAATTACCTGGCTTTTGTATGTTAAGGACTTATTTGCTTTGTTGGTGAATGAATACTCACTCTCGCCAGATAACAATAATATGAACTCGCAATAATAATGATAATAAGCCGATATATTGCTGTTGTTCTGCTTAGCAGCTTAGCATTTAAACATATTGTATGTAATTGCTCTTCACGAGTTGAATTGATACGAGTGTTGTGATATTTTGTGATACTCCTCGATTGTATTCCAAAATGTTCTTCATAGCATGGATGATCCCAAATAAATGTACGAACGAGTACATACAGATATGCAGACAGACAGACAGACAGAGATCTTTAAGGTACGAGTGATTATTTTGCAGAAAAGGAAACAAAAGAGAGAAAGAGAGACGGACAGACAGACAGAAAAGAAACTAGTTTTTGCACCCCAAATAATGATGATGGGCCATTTTGGTCGTTCTGCTGTTGTCATTGTCTTGATCTGAAATCGAATGAAAAGGCACAGAAACAACAACATGTTGGCCATACTCTCGTATCGTTCCAGTCGTAGAGTAACCTTCTGTTTTGGAGGCACAATATTATCTGGCTTAACATCAGATTAATACCACAATAAAGCAACTCAACTAAAGCGAAATAAATGTGAACGGCAACGACAACGACAACGATATGGTACGATATCTTAACAAATATTGTTGCGGCAGTAAGTAGCAGCACCAAGCAGCAGCAACGTCAGCATCAGCAGTAACAGTATCTGTGTATCAGTAACTTTTTAATACAGAAAAATCTCATAAACTCGTGGATCATCGTTATTTTATTTTGGGTTTGTCTTGTTCTTCTTCTCTCCATTATCCATTAGAGAAAGAGATAAGCAAGCGTCCTTTAAACAATGTCGCAATACTGATGCCACAGCTACAACTGCTGCAACCGTTGTTAGCTAAGCAAGTGAGTGAGTGTAAGTGTCTTTTGCCTTTGGCTGTTGGCAAAAGCTGTTGCTATTGCTGTTACAGTAGCCGTTTCGATAATTTGCTACGGCATTCCAAGTGTATGTCGTCTTATCCCACATGTCAATCATGAACCTAATTATTCTTTCGGGCAAAGTAAAATGCAAACGATAATTGGGTTGCAGATTGAAAGGATATCAATTTCAATAAAATCAAAACGAAACGAAACGAAAATGAAAAAATAAATAAAACATAATAATATCGCATACACATACATCTATACATACATATACATATATATATACATCTATACATATGTATTTAGCAGCATACATTGAACTAAAAAGAGGCAAAGCTTACGAGTATTTGTGGCATTAGTTAGCAAGCAATGAAAACAGTTGTTGTTCCTTCTTTCTTATGAGAATGAGCGGCCGGCTAAACCATTAGAAAGTAAAATTTAAAGACAGTTTAAGCCGCTAAGAATTAACCTACTGAATTAAGAATAAGCCGCCATAGCATAGGGGCTCTGCAATCATACAGTCCTTTCCAGAAATCTTGTATAAGTTTCTATCCTATTTTACACATATTTAACATGCTCTCTACCGTAGTTAAAGGAATGACATGACTTTTGAACGAGTCTACCGGTTCTGTTCAAGGGATAGTTAGGGAGGGGCTCTTAGCAACTCGTTTCCCTAAGTCCCATGAATTTAAATTCAGACTAACCAGAGCTTCCAAAGCTCTGATCTGTTTTCACTACTAATTATAATGAACTTAAATCTCACATGGCTTCCAGCACAGCTGTAGGACAGGTACTCATTATCCCAACACACGATAGTCTCTGCATTTTCTCCAACTCCATTTGAGCTATTTTTAGCAAGAGAACGTCACAAAATAGTAAATTTTTAGTCAATTTTGCTGTAATTGAGCCCTGAGAAACATATTTTGTAGGTACTTTGTTCCTAAACCAACTATTTAAGACCAACAGAATAAATAAATTCACACATTAAGGTTTGAACGAAATGCTAAGTGTTCTAAAGTATACTTTCGTTTCAAAGTGCTTAAATCTAAGGGGCTTTCCAACAGCTTTACGAATTGACTTTTAATTCGATCTCATCTCGATTATTTACTTTTAGAGTTTTTGCCATAAATCTGCTGAGAGGAAGTCACCGAAGAAATATTTTTTTTTCATATTTTTTTTTTGATGTCTGACCTGGGATACGCACTCGGACTTTACGTCTTATAAGCTAACAAACTACCTACTAGATTACGGCGACTTCGCTAATCACTTCTCCTCCTACTAAATAAGCTTTGGCCTCTAAAATCATCTCTTTTAAACGATACATTGATTTCGTTCCAATTATTATTTGCGAATATGTATTGCATTCTAAATAAATGTGAGAAAATGCTGTCAATAAATCTATGGGAGCTCATTGAAAATCACTGACATTAGAAAAATGATTAGCAACCTGTCCTCCAGTATTAAAATTAATTATTCAATCAAAACTAAACGTTTTAATAAGTCCATGCCATACCAATAATAGAAAACATAACATTTCTTTCCAATGATAGACAGACAATACGTACATATGTATGTATGTATAAATAAATTAACAATAAATAACAAACAGATGAAATTACTCACTATTGAAGACTAAAAGCTTTCTTGGGATTGTTTCCAAAACCATCGATTCGATCGACTCTATTTTATTACCTCCATAGTATAAAACATATGACATATTTGCGAATAGAAAATTCCCAGATGTGGGCAATAAATCATCAAGCAAAACAAGTTGATTTCTTATTACATTTTCCTTTATTTTTATTTTTTTTTGTTTTTCTCTGTCTTTATTTGTTTTTTTTGTTTCGATTTGTGAAAATTAATTTGAAAAGTTTAAATGATCGTTACAAATCACAGGAATTTTCCCACCTGAATGAACATTTTCAACTGCTTCGACGACTCATACATATTCGATCATAAATTGTTGTGTTGGTTGGTTGGCAGCACTTAAAATTCAATGAAATTTGAACAAGAAAGACAACAACAATAACAAAAATTAAAAAGACAATGAAAAAAGACAAAATAAAACATGGCTGGATAGATACCGCTATACACAGTTAATAATTTAATAAACGATGTAGTTTGTTAACACATTACATACATACCTATTAAAACAAAACATAATGGAGAGCATACACGAGTACATATGTATATGGCTGTTGTATGTGAATGTATATGTGCGTTTTATTTTAATAACACGAACAGCAACAACAACAATAGAAATAATAATAATAATAATAATAACATCTGCTTTTAATAGTGACTTCAGACATTACAATGAATAAATAAATTACAACAACTATAACAAACATAACCATATTAATTGAAGCCAGAGATGGCAAATGTAAATTTCTACACTTTTGGATTGTGTGATGGATGGCTCAGGTGGCTCGCAATAATTTCAAAAAAATTAAATTAAATTTGGACAAGCAAACAATTCTTAAATGAAATGTATAGTTAAGCGCTGTCGACAAATGAATATGGGAGTTTGAATTTACTTTGTTGTAAGGGGTTCCTTTACAAATTGCTACTCATAATTGTAGATTCTAAAATCTAAAAAAATGAAAAAAATATCTACCTAGTGGTCAAACATATTAGCCACGAGATAAATTGTTTTTCGTTATCCCAACCCAATCGTGGCCAAAAGGATACATATACACGCATCACAAAGGAAGTTTACCAGTGTTGTATTCGTTTTAGTATTCTGTCTACGCGTAAATACAATTCATATGCACCTATTTCCCAATTGTTGATGGCTTGTAGGTTTATAAAAAGTATTATTAACCATCGATTTGAGGAAAAGCAATTCTGCTTTCATCAACATTGTATCAGCATTCCCATTCCTGGCAGAGAAGAAAAAGAACAAACAATTGAAATAATAAGTGAATAAAAAGTAAACATTAGATATGTATGTATGTATGCGTGTATATATTTTGGTTGATTTATTGTTATTACTCTCTTGTGATCTCTTTCTCTTTTTCTCTTGCTGTTTGCCTCTTTCTCTTTTTCATTCTTCCTTATTATGCTCGCTTTCTTGTGTATTGTTTCGTCGTGTTGCCCTCATTTTGTGTTCACAGTTTAATTCCCTGGCTTACCACCATCTTGTTTTTGTTTTTGTTTCATTTATACCCTCTTCATACATAGCGACGTTATTATAGCAAAATGATCCTCAGTTTGTATGGATTTTCAAGAGAGTGTACGACTCATTCTATGTTAATGGATATACATATGAGTGTGTATGCATTAGTGTGTGAGTGTATGTGCGAGGGTATGTGAATATGGGGTTAAAAGAAACATTAATCATTTGTTATTGTCGTCCATTCGACAGCTATCATTAACGTCAGATAACGTCATTATTATCAATTTAATTGAAAAATTACAAGTATACAACAACAACAAGAGTAACAGCAACAACGAATAGAAATCAAACATTAACGAAAACAAACAAAGAATAATTTAACCAAGTCTTTGGCATCAGAGCTGTGAACTCTTTTTTTTGTTTCGTTTCATTTCATTTTAGTTTTTTCTTAATAGAGGTGATGCATAAAATATGTTTTGACTGGTCACAACGACGTTTACTGACGATCTGGAGCAATCAATCGTTCCACAGTTGAAATGTTCGCTTCAAAACATGAATGCCTGCTCGCTCATAAATGCAAGAATGTATGTATGCATGTATGTATGTATGTACGTGTACCAGTGTTACACTTTTCATATATTTTTTTTGGTTTCTGTTCAGCATTGGTAAGTGATCACTTACCATTTAACAAATAATACGTTTAATTTTAATCGTTTGCTTGTTGTTGTTTTAGATTTTTTTTTCAAACAAAAATTTTAAATTCCAATTGTTATTCAATTTTTTGTGTCTTTTTTTTTCGAAAATTTTTCATTCGTTGCATTTTTTTATGGTAACAAATATTCGTTGGCTGATGCTGTGGTTAAAATAGCAGAGAAAAACAAAAATAGGATTCCTATTAATCACTCATACTTGTACATGATCTGCTTTAGTCTGTCTGTTTGTACAATAGCCAGTGTTGTCTATTGATTGGAAATTATGACTGTAGTTTTTATTCTTTTTTTCAATTTTATTGTTGTTAGCAGTTGTTGTTGTAGAGTTTGTTTTTTTTTTAACTTTATAAACTCCATGTTATTTGAGCTTTTTAACTCATACTAATAATGCCAAAGATTAAAGTAAATTGTTCGATTAATTGGATTATTGCTTTAACAAGCTACAACAACAACAACAACAACATCAGCAGCTAGCAGCAGCAGCAAACACATGCTATTAGTATGAAAGCGTTTGTTGTTGTGCTTTTTTTTTCTATTCCACTCATGTGTGTTGGGTTTCTATTGCAACTTATGGGATCACTACACTGTATTGAATGTCTGGTTGGTTGTTGGTTGGTTCGTTGCTTGTCCATTACCAAGTAAGGATACCGATATTGAAAATTCCCAACAAATTCATAAACACTGGCTGCTGCTGTCAATGGACTCCAATTGCCTATCGAATAGAAAAAAATCAACTAAAACAACAACAAACAAAAGCGAATGCCAGCAAACTATAAAAAAACAATAACACAACAACAACAACAACAACAGTATTGAGAAAAGAGAGAAGAAAAAAAATTCAAAGTGAATTACCAAGTTTACAGCTACAAATCGTTTGATCAGCTGCTGAACTTTTTCTAAAAACGAATAAAAAACTACAGCAACCTGTTGCTGCTTCAACTAGAGCTGCCAAATTAACGATACTTTAAGTATGAATTGGGAAATTCTATTTCTTTTTTTATTAACAAACTGTGGTGTTTTTATTTTTCAATTAATTTTTAATCAGAATTTTAGAAATTGAAGGTATTAGTAGGTTACAGATATTTTGTCACTTTGTGGTATTTCTCTTTCGTGGAAAACGTTTGGGCAACTTTTATGACATAAATCTTAGTGTGGAACATATGTATATGTATTCCATATACATAAATAAGTACATACGTATTCTGGATTTGTTTTTTGAAGTGAACTGCATTCGAAAACAAGATGTTCTCAGACGTTGAACGATAGATAAGCGTTCCAACGCCTAGCAAAGCTCTATAGAGTATAAATTCTCAAAACTCATGGCTACTGATTGATATAACCTGTACACTTGTTAACCTAAACTTACTGCCGAGACACCTTGCGTCAACTTCGGTTTCATTGAATGCTTAAAATTGGAATGAGTATGCGTACAACGTTGACATCAAACTCATACCATTCGAAATATATTTGATTCATAAGCCTACTCATTTAGATTCATAACTTTAGAAAAATACTTATAAATGATTCGACTGACTCGAACAACATAAGCAACTTAAGCAAATAAGGCAGAGCAGTAAGCAGAGCAAACACCCAACCTTCTTTCTTGTGAGTATTTCAGTGTTCGTATGCGATTCATACTTATTTTGTGCTTCGTGTATATGTTGAGTTATGGAGAGTCGAAATCAACAACATCATACGTATTGTTGTTAAGTATGAATATGATGAGTACTTCAAACTTTGAATATGAGTAGAGGAGGAGGTTCCATGATATTAAAATAAGAATGTATGCATACAGTTATCAGAAATATATGAGTATGATTCGATTCTACTCATCTTTTTCAATATACATTGCTGATCTCTAGTGAACATACTGTAACTGTTTAGGTATTATTTGTGTCATATTTTCACTTTTACTAACAAATCTTCTGACTCAACTCTCTTGGACGTACTTTTCTGATCTTCATCAAAACACGTGGCAACCTTACTGTGTGTATATCTTCTACTTAAAGAAACCCATTAAACAGTCGTTGAATTAAGTCAAGTATGGTGGCGTATGGTGCAATGTGCTGGAGTGCGGTGGAGTGGAGAGCAGTATAGTTGAGTTGAGTTATATAATTGTCATTGTTTTGTAATGGCAACAAGAGAGAAGAAAAAAAAGTTTGAATTTTTATTGTTGTCACAGCAATTTCAATTGGTTCGATAAACATTCCGTACGTTTAATACATTGAACAACACATTGAACACTAATAAGAGAGACGAACAACAGCAATAACTATGAGATCAATACAAAAAAAACTAAATCTAAACAACATTATCATCATCATGTTCAACATCAACTTAATTACGAGGTAAACTAATGATCATCGATATTGGAATGGCTGACATGAATCCTTAAAAAGTCTGCAAAAAGACACCAACTGATGATGCGATGCAGTAGTAGCAATAGCAATAGCAACTAAATATCATCGTCAGCACCATCGCCATCTTCAACGTCATCAACATCACCATCAAGCTAAACATCTATCCGTCCATACAATGATGATCTGCTGATCCAAACGATCGATGGACAAAAAAAAAACAGGACAAAAAAAATATCGAACCATACTGATGCTGTTGTTGTTGTTGCTATTGTTGTTAGTCTTCTCATCAATATTATGTCGAGACAAAACTGCGATTGATGTGAAGAAGATCCAAGGTGAAGGAAGATCTCATCTCATCGTTTTTATTTATTCATTTGCTGCTAATGTTGCTCTTCTCTTCTCTTACTTTCCTTCGAATGTTATATTGAATGTTTGATTTCTGTATTCTTTTTTTTGTTTGTTTCTCATTTTGTTGCAACTTCAACAACATATTGCCACTGTGCGACACTTGGTATTTATGCCAATTAGTATTAAATTTCTTTCGTGCCTAAGACAGGCATGGCTTCCGTTTAAACTGGTCAGCAACGGCTAAGCACAGCAGATGAACGAAGAGAGAGACGGACGCATTGCAAGAACCTCAATTGCCTAATGTGTGCCATTCTTGGCAAGACTTGACTACTTCGCATAGGCATATTGTGTTTGTGATTGTCGTTTGTCAATATATTGTTTACATACATACATACATACATAGTTGCTGTTGATATTCATAACAATAACAATACTTCGGCGTCGATAATCATTCTGGCTAAAACAGTGTGTGTTGTTGACCAAAACATCTTTTAGCGCCATTTTTTTCTCCATTTAGTTTATTTCTGTTTCTGTTGATGTTTCCTTTTCATTTTCATTTTCCGTTTAAGTCAGTCTGTGCGATTTGACCAAAAATTGTTCGTCTTTTTGTTTTGATACAACAACTGAAACATATTTTGTCCACACGCTTCTAATCTTTTTGCATTTATTGGCCATTATCGCCTAACGAAATATTGAATGTGTGTCCGCGTTTTAGCACAAGTCAATTCGAAATGAAACAATGAAAACCAAAAAAAAAAAAACAACAACAGAGGACCGAGAACAGAGAGAACATCAAGTCAATTTTTAATTTTAATTTGCTGTGATACGTTTTGATATCAATTTTCTTACGGTTTCCCATAAAATCACATCACAACGTGTGTGTGTGTGTGTGTTGAAAGCGAAAAATATTCAATTTATTTGGACCATATTACGAGAGAGAGACAGAGAGAGGGAAGGAAACATCTTTAGACATTTCCCTGAAATGCTACCAATTTTTGCCGACAAACGTTAAAAGTAACGCATCGTATTCTGTTGAACTTGTTAACCGTTATCGATTTTGGTTAAGAATTTTCAAAAAGGAAGTGATGGCAACGATATAACAACAACGGCTCACAATTAAAATAATTTCGCTTTTAAAATTAAATTATCAATGACCTCCATTCCCATATATGTACGCGCCTAAAAGTTCTATAAATTATTATAAGGAAAACGGTCACAGACACAGTCACAGTCGCAGATTCGTAGAATTTATTTTTTTAATACCAACCATCCAACCAACCAACCACATTTAAATTGAAGGACAAATATTGTCCTAAAAATTTCTTTAATGGGATCTTTAATATCAAAATCTTAAAAATTTTTTTTTATTATATAAGGTGTAGTAAATAGAAATCCATTTTTGAATTCTATGAAATTATTGACACTTTTTACCATATTAGGAATGATCCCACTTACAGGTTAAATACATATGTGACGGCAACTCCATTACGACTCCCTCGCATAATGAAATTTATTTTCGCAAGCTTCTACTGTGTTGAGTTTCTAAATAATTTCTCACGGGCAGAAGCAATTAGTAATCGCTTGCTTGGACTATAAGGTTGATGCATAAGAACTCTCAAAACAAATACAGACAAGACTACCTATCCACTTGTGTGTAGTCTTATATTGTCAAGATGTCAGCTCCTTTGAAAAGTCGGTAAACAAATGGTTTAAAAACGAATACGGCTTAGGAGTTTTTAGTACCAGAATGAAATATTCCGAACTTATAGAAAAACTAGTGGATATCTCCTAATTCAACATATTAATACTTTCTGACAGCCAGATCGCTATTTGTTACCTCAGCTCTTATGAGGTAGCTGGTAGCTTCCAATTCAACTTGAATAGAAGGTCCACTATAGCCACTATAGCCTGAATAGAAGGCAACACTATCTGACAGTTAAACCACTATTCGTACTCCCAGCTCTTAGTATGTATAATCGAATATAGTATTGAACTGCCTGAGAAAACTGAACCCTTAGGTAAGGAGTCTGACTCATAGATTGTCCCTTGCACTACCCAATCATTGTGGAAATGTTCAACCTGATATAATGACTATAAAAATTGTGACTGTGCCAATCCGATGCTAAAGTGAAAGGAGTGTGTTCACCATATCTAAGATTGTCCAAGAATGCTTGTAGTCTTTAGAGGTTACAGTGACACATTTGGCAATTACATTTATATTGTTTCCTGGACAAAATCTGGCACAATGGAGAATTCAATTGTAGTCATATACATGAGGTACCCAGAATTTATTGAAAGTCGCCGTAGTCTAGTAGATAGTGTGTTGGTTTATTAAACGTAAGGCCACGGTTTAAACCCCGGGTCAGACATCTCTAACAAAGCGAATAATGAAAAAATATTTCTTCGGCGACTTCCTCTCAGCAGATTTCTGGTAAAAACTCCGAGCGTAAAATAAAATTGCCAGGAAAAGTTTCTCAAAAATTTATCGTTCGGAATCGACGTTAAACTGTAGGTTTCTCCACTCATATGACATTAACGCACACAACATGAGTGGTGTGAGAAGCTAGGTCGTAATCCTGACTGAAAGGTTGTAATGACCAATTATTGCATTGTAAAACTTTCGTTATGGCTGGGAGATGGCAACCAGGAGCTTTATGATGGAATAGGTACCTTCGGTATTACAACAGAATCTTATACGAACCAAGTAAGCAATGCCGAAAGAAACGGCTGTCAATTAAACCTAACCTAACCTGCTTCTCAATTACAAAGATTTTTAAACTTACTATTGCCTTCTATTGAAATTTAAAATATACGTGGCATCGATAATTTAAAATCGGGATCGTTATTAACTCTCGTTTATTATTATTAAATTTCAATAAGAAACGTTTCTCTAAGCAATTAATACCATTTGTGTATGAACACTCACTCAATTAACAATTTCAATAATCTATTCCCACAATTTTTAAATCGCGTTGAGTTTTATTTTCATGCCATTTGCCGTGGAATTTTCTTTTTTTTTTTGGATTTAAAATTCAAACAAAATATCGGAGTGAGTGTGTACGTGTGCTAAGTTTATAATTAATTTCGACTATTAAAGACTTTTATGGCGTCTCAAGATGTTTTAATAAAAAAAAAACAAACAAAAACGGCAACACACAGCCACAGAGAAAGACAGACAGACGGTCACAGACATACAGATAGACAGACTCTGAGGCATTTTCATCATTACGAACAGAGGATCATTTACATGGAAAATTTTCAAATTTTTTAAATGCTTTGAAGTTGAAGGGGGGAAAAGAAAAAACGAAAGAAAAATTCCCTGGAATGACTGACTGTATCACCCAAAGTGTTCACTTCGTTTAAGCGATTGTTGATGTAAATGTTGTTGCTGCTGATGTTTTAATTTTGCTGTTGCTGTTGCCGGTGCCGGTACTGGTGCTATTGCATGAATGAATGAATGAATGAATGAAGTGAATAAAAATTTGGTTAAAAAAAAAGAAAAACGAAACAAAACAACAAAACAAATCTGTTTTAATTCCTTAAATGACATTTTCATTTTGTATTAAATTTATATGTATATTAGAGAGTAACAACAACAACAGCAACAATAACAACATCAGCAATAATTACAAAAAAAAAAGTTGAAATCTTAAGAATGCCACTCTACGTTACTTCTGAGAAATTATGCACCCTACTCTGTTAAACATCTTCACGTTCGATTTGAGAATTCTAAACGAAGCCCCGTAAGCATCCACATGATTTAAATCAGGTTCATATTCAAATGAAATTTGAAGGCTTATTAAGCAAAGTAATAAAAATATTAAGAGTATTAAACTGAGTACTGAATACGTTTCATTACAATCCTATGTTTTCCACTTTAACTATTTAGCATCTGGCATCTTGGTTGAATCTACTTGCAAATGTCGAATAATCTGACATTACAGCGAATCTGAGAAGCTTTTTTGCGTTAGCCAGAAGTCTTTTGAGAGTGAGGATGTCGAAATAAATATTTATTCCAAATTTCTTCTCTTTCCACATGTTAAAACTGAGGTTTGAACTCTGGTGCTCTCATCTAGTAAGCTCTAATCACACAAAATTGTGCTCAAAAAGTTATTCCAGTTTTACATTCCTTTTTGTCGATCCTATGTTCGACTACCTTTAAAGAAGAGTAAAGAAATCAGTTCATACGTGGTGATCAGACATCAGCAATGAATCGTTTTTTCGCTACTCATAAGCACTCAGGAAATTTTGAATATATGTATGTGAGTAAGTCAACAATATTGAAATTTCACTACTCTCTCTGATTCATTCATACTCACTACAACGTTGATTCATAAGTACAGGTTGCAATGGTACAACGTTGACATCGAATTCATACCATTCGAAATATGTTTGAGTCATAAGCCTACTACTTCAAACTTTGAATATGAGTAGAGGAGGTTCCATGATATTAAAATAAGTATGAATGCGTATAAATATCAGAAATTAAAAGTATGATTCGATGATCTCTGGTGGTGATTGAAGAAATTTACAAATTTTGCGAATCAAATCCTTTAAAACCCTCATGATAATTCTGAGAAACTTATTCTCCTCTTTAGTTAACATATTGTTCTAAGAAGGCTTAATTAATTACTTTCGATAAAAAAATCACTGGACAGATCGCAATTTGATCCAGACAGAGAGAGTTTCCAATATTCGCGGCCATCGATTAAGTAGAACTTTTTGGTTCTTTTTTTAAAAAAATATACATTTGCTTAGAGCACATATACAATTCGAATTACAATTCTTCAGATAATACTATTATTGTAGGGGCAATTTAACGATCACCACAATCGGTTAATGCTGACTGCAATTGTTTGAAAGTCTTAAGAGTTTAAAATTAATGTGTTACACTTAAATGCTGAGGTATGTTGCTCGCTTGTATCTTGTCATTGTCATTGTGAGGCCTCAGTCTCAGTTTCAGTCTCATTGCCACACTGCCACTATTTGAGTGCTGAAGTGCGTCTGATGCTGATGCTGCTGCTGTTGCTACTGTTTCTGTTTGATTTTAAAACATTTATTAAGTGATGTAAACTGAAGTGGCTATATGTAATTACACTGTGTTTCATTAACAACAACATTTACATGCTACAATCTGTCTCTCTCTCTCTATCTATCTCAACAGCCAACATCTTAATAAAGCATCGCAACGTAAGACCCTTTTGTCTTATGCTTGTAGAGCAATGGAATTGAATGGTGAGGATCGTTTGTAGTAGAGGTGCTTGATTTATTATCATTTGTTAAATGTCATTCCTGACTTTCATTATATTTTCTTTCAAACCAAAAACAAACAAACATTTTACAACACAGACAGACAATTGTGGGTGGTACCCGTTTTGTTTTGGATTTACGAGTGCAACATGAAATTGAAGGGGTTGAGCTCGCTCAAAAGAAAAGGGGTCATATGTGCCGAAGTGGATCCATAATTAATGTACAAAGCATTTCAGTCTGTAATGAACTGTTTTTAACTGCATGTCTCTAATAGTCGTTCATGTGACAATATTGATGATACTGATGATATAAACGATGAGTGTTGAGCGATCACATTCCATAAATAGTCCCCGTCATATGCTAGGACTCTTACCGAATATGAAGCAAATAAACCATTTGGTATCAGTAAATACTAAGGAGGGGGAAAACGGCCGTTTTGCTGTCATTTCAGTTCGTTTGTTGTGCCCGTAATAAAGTTACACTTGAAAATTAATGTTTCGGCATTTAAAACATTTACGGAACACGTTAAAATGACAAGAGACGATGACGACGACGACGACGACTATCAGTAATGAATGAGTGAATATACGAACGAATGAACGAACATTCGTATGTTCGAATGCATGATTGTGTCGCGGTATGACTGACTAAATGGCTCTTTAGTATGGATTTGTTCATTTTGGTGTTAATGGCATATTGGAGTAGAGTCGAGTGGAGTGGTGTAGAGTAGAGTCTCGTAGAGTGGCTGAAGACAGAGAAGATGAGGAAAATGAAATGAAAATGAAGATGTTTGCAGTGATTTAGAAGGTAATAAATTTTGTGGTTTAATGGGGCGGTGGGTTGCTTGTGCTTGTGCTTCTGGTTTCACAGAGACTGAACAGAAAAAAAAATAATTTCTTTTGATTTTTTCCGCCCATTAAGTAAATGTAACAAACAAAACAAATCGTTTAAATAGCTTCACATATTCACATCACATATGTACATATGTATGTTGTTGTATTTTTCTTTCCTTTTTTTCTTGTTCCTTTTTAGTTGTTTTATTTTATTCTTTTTTCATTTCATTGCTCATAATGGCCTATTAATGGTTCTCAAGTGTTACCGGAAGATTCATTATGAACTTAATTGACAAAAATGTTAATAAAAGTGACACTTTTATGATCATCACAATAACAACAACAATAATAACGACAGCATTTCCATAAATATGTATGTATGTATATGCATGCATTCAACTATAACAACAACAACAACAAAAACAATAATAATCTGTGTTAAAAAGCATGTAAGAATCTTAACTTTACTGTTGTAGCCGAGCGTTTAGAGTGTGATTAAGACATGAAATGCATTTTTGCATATCGTTTTGCTAAAAGAACCGTTAAAAAGCGTCCGTCCATCCAGTTGATTTGTTCTGCTCCAGCTTTATGACAACCAAATAAAGTTTTGGAATTTAATCATTACGACCAAATAACGAAATGACTTCCTGTTTAATTATTAATTGCTAATGGCGCGTTTTAAGAATTCAGATTCTAAGATGAACTGAATAAAAATGCATGATAAATAGAAAAAAATGCAATAAGAAGCAGATTTTAGTTTAAAAAAAATTAAAACTTATGTCACAAGGTCATTACAACCCTTTAGTCAGGATTACAACCTTCCTTCTCACACCACTGATGCTGTGTGTAATTTTGTAGATGGGATGCTCTATCGATGGGAGAGATTTTATAACCGCTGCAGAACATAGGTGTATTAGCCTTTAAACTTTATGCAGCCTTTATATTCATGTTTATCTAGTGCTTCCCAACTATACTTCAGTGCAATAGTAAAGTGTTGTAGGCCGGATTGTAAATATTCAAGAGGTCATTACGGCTCATACGTTAGATTCTTTCTAATAGCTGTTTAGACTTTTTATTTTATCACTAGTGTGAGGTACAGCTCTCTTAGATCCCATCCCTCGTATGAACCTCAACTCGGTTTACCTTTGAAATGGATATCTCTGCTACACGGTTTCTAGTGAATGGTAAAATGGTTCTTTTCGCAACTGTACTATTAATGGTTAGAAGCTGTGACTCTTTTAAAATTTCAAGGTTGAGTAAATCAATAATCGGTTCTTTAAATCCTAGCACTTGCCGTAACCTCAACTTGTTAGAGAATAAATCTACAAGTGGGAAACTTCTCAAAGCAAGCAACAATTAGATTTAAAACTACATGAATATGATTTAGTAGGAAGGGAAACATTAGAGAGTGAGTGAAGTTCAGTCAGTATAATGTGAAGACGCGGTGTGTTTGAAGAGAGTAATCGTGGTTTGAAGATCTCCGTTACAAAGATCTGTCGAATAATTGTCTAGTAATTGTTATTGTTTATGCAAAGGGTATATACAGAGGAATAACAAAGAAAAGCAATTGTTGTTGTTTACATCAAGTTGTGGACAGTGGCCGATAGGATTGTGTAAATAATAAAGAATTTTAATTAAAACTAAACACAAACAATTGGAATTATTATTTTCTTTGATCAACACAATGTATATTTTCTCGATTGAGTGATTTTTATTAACTCCGATTCAATTTTTAGTTAATGGCCAATGTTTCGATGGTTTCCTGAAAACTTTTGTTATAATTTACCATTTAATGTTATAACGTACGCCTCAAAAGACAGAATAGACTCTAATTTAAGTTCTAATTCAGTTTTATTTTCGGAACATGATTCAAAATAAAGTGTGATGATGTTTTTTTGTTTCTACAAATTTTAAGTTCTCTGCTCGGGTCTTCTTTTCATGATACACTCTATGAAAAAATGTTCATTATTTATGCAGTTGCTTAGGTAGGTAGGTAACTGTATAACCGATGAACCATTTAATTTTTCTAATTATGTTGACAATATAAGTTGTTAACGACAATTGCTACACAATCGTATTGATTTGGTCTTTGTTAGTTTTCCTTAAGGACCCATATAATGATAAAAAAAATAAAAGAATTCATGTTTCAAAATGGTAAAAAACTATTAAGAAACGAAGAAATGAGAAATAAATAGACGGAGTTGCAAACTGTCCATAACGAGTAGAGCATCATCATTCAACAGAGATTTAAATTACAACTCCATTTACAATAAAAAGGCTAAATTGTTATTGTAATTGTAATTGCATCAACAATGTATAGATATGTAGCAGAATGATACAACATGCAAGCATTCACAAGCAACATTCATGTGTAACAATACTGCAATGTATCCCACGTATAAATGTCATATGTGTAGCGTATGTCTTTAGCTTTCTAATGAATTTGTTCATCGATATGTGGTAACAACATGTCCACAAAGCGTTCCTTTTTTCTTTCTCTAAGCGATCACAATTTTACACAAATGAATATTAAAAATAAATAATTTTCAATTAAATAAACGAGCAGAGAGAGACACACACACAGAAAGAGTGGAGCAATCGATTATTCACTGTACCGAATCATTTTGTATGATCAGTGCCATAAAAGGACATTCTTTTTTCTGAAGCTGATGCTACTGAAACAGTTTCAACTTCATCATTGTTTTTCTTTTTTTCTTTGTTATTGTTGTTTTCCATTTGGATACTTCTGAACAATGTGATATCCTCCAGATCACATGTGGTGGTGGTGGCTAGTAGGTTACGTCGAGAATTGTTTAAATGGTTTTAAAAAACAAAAACAATAAAAAAACAAAAAAAAAAAAAATAAATATGAAACGAAAAAAGTAAGTAACAAAATGTGGCATTTGCGTTGTTGCAACAACAGCAGCGAGACAGCAATTATAATAAATAAAGTCGATGGAATTTTCATGTTGGAGATCATGTACATAAAAATGGAAATTGTATGGAGAAGAATCCAATAAACAACGATGTGACAATGCTTCTGCGCTTGTTAGGCACTTATGCCATTTTTGAACAATTGGACATTTTACACTTTACACAGCAACAACAACAACAATAATAACAACAACAATCACAACAGCATTAGCAATTGTCTTTCCTCTTTTTTGTGTTTTGTTTTACTCAAATACAACAACAATACCAATACAATACTGTTCGTATGTATGTGACAGTAACTTGTGGTGTTGGTTGGTTGTTTGACTATGTGGCTTGATTTGGATGGTGTGGTGTGGTGTAAATTTCTTTTGGCCTCAAGGCAACAACACCACCAATAATGATAATACAATAATAATAATAATAATAAAATAAACTAAAATAAAAACAACAACAACAATAATAAGAATAATCAGACATCATACCAGTACATACCATATCCATCCATCCTTCTATAAGGTGCAGTAACAAAGAGAAAAAAAAGTGGAAAAAAGAGAGCGAGAGCACTTACATGCATGCCAGTAACCAAATGCAGCAATAATGCACCACACTTCTTATGAAGCACCCAATCATCAAATATTTCAACTCCTAAATCGCAGCATAAATTGCTATTTTAGAAGCAACTCGACTTTGCTGCTTCCTGTGTTGTGTTGTGTTGTTGAAGTAATATGTGTGTGGCTAGCAGTTGTATTTTGAATTCGCTTACAAAATATGGCAAAAGCTGGTCAACCAATTTCAATAATTGTTTTTACATTCCAAACATTTTTTTTCTTTTGGGAGATGGTGGTGGTGCTATTGTTCAATTGACCGACAAAATTCGATTTTTTCTTTTTCAATTTCATTTGCCATGTTTGTTTGTCACACTCCTTTGAAAAATTTTAAATTGGTAAAATCGTCTACATCGACAACTCAGTGAAAATGTTTTATATTTCACACGACATCATACTTAATTGCTCATTACAACCCTTTAGTCAGCATTACTACCTAGTTTCTCACACCACTTATGTTTTGTGCGTTAATTTTATATATGAGTGACGGGATTTACAGTTTAATAAACGACTCCAAACGACAGATTTTTTGAGAAACTTCATGGCAATTTCTATTTACTCTCAGAGTTTTTGTCAGAAATCTACTGACAGGAAGTAGCCGAAGAAAATTTTTTTATATTTCCTTTTGTTTGAGATGTCTCTGGGCTTTCTCAGTCTTACAGCTCATTAAATAAAGTTGAGTGAATGACGACTTCACACACGACATCAATTTATTTTATTGAACTGGAAAGTCCAGCTCCAATAAAGATGGACTTTGACATCCATCACCTCTAAGTTTGACTTGCTGTGCCAAATATTAAATCAGGCTTTCTCAGACTTACTGCTCATCCAATAAAGTTGAGTGAATGACTGAAGTCGCCGCAGTCTAGATGGTAGTGTGTTGGCTTATTAGACGTGAGGCCATGAAATATGAAAAAATATTTCCTCGGGGACTTCCTCTCAGCAGATTTCCGGTAGAAACTCCGAGATTAAATAAAATTGCCATGAAATGTTTCTTAAAAAATTAAAAAAATCTCAAAAGTCAAAGTCGACATTATACTGTAAGCCCCACTACTCATGTATAAAACTATAGCACACAATATAAGTGGTCTTAGGAGTAGTCTCAATTCCAACTGCAGGATTGTAATGGCCAATTAAGCATTATACATGAATGACTATACTTCTTGGAGTCAAAGTCCAACTACACACCCGTAGCCCTTTAATGCATAAAAATAAGAAGCAAATCACAAAGATCACAGAATTTGTTTCAACTCTTTTTTTAAAAATGAATTCATTTTACGTTTCCTTCGAATATTTTTGACCTAGGCCTCAGTCAACTTGAACGTGCATTCGGCATGCAAGACTTAAATATCCCATTAAAGGACTAAGGTTTTAAACTATGCCAAAAAAGTTTTAGTCGACCAACTACAGATCATTTATTTGAACGATTGTAATATACTTTACAATGCAATCACCACTTTACGAATAGTAGTGTAGCGTGCAAAAGTACTTGTTAAGGATTTACGAGCAATTTTTATCACTTTAAAAATCATTGACAAATCCAAACCTCAAAACAATGCATCGAACGCATAATAATGTTTAAAGTTTTAAATTTGGTTTGCTGTTTTTATTTTTATTATATTTCGTTTATTATTCGTAGTTTTTGTTTTTTGTCGTTAAATGTTTAACTACACTTCCCAACATTGAAACACATAGAGGATGGTAAACAAAACATATGGACTCTCGAATTTGTATGGGGAATAAAACTCTTCTCCCCCCTCAAAAAAAAAAAAAAAAGCTAAAGATTGCAAAAGGAAAAGGATGAAGCACATACACACATACATAACACATGTATACTGGGAAAAAAAAGGCAAAGATTTATCATGAATGATCTCACTTGCTTTGTGCCGTGGAATACTGAGACATGGAGGAAGATGAAGGCAAAGAAGCAGTGGTGGTGATGGTGCTGGTGCTGGTGGTGGACCAAAGTAAAGCGCAATTTAGTCAGTGGTTGGCATTTTATTTATTTGGTGCTGGTGCAGCATGTTTATGGCCTGATACTGTCTACATTTAATACATACGCGAGACGAGTGCAAGTAAGTAAGTATGTGATGATTTCTCTCCAATTTATTTGGTGACATATTGATTTTAAATTGATGATAGTCCCATCATGGTAATGGCCATAAAATGCAATTCCCCATGGCTATTTATTTGCGACAATTTCTAAGCAAATTGCAAAAATTGTAACTGCTTCATGAAATTATCAACCGAAATATATCTTCTCTCTCTCTCCCCAATGATGATGCTCGTGATGACAATGGAACACAACCACAATGAAATGGTCTCTTAATAATATAATAAATACAACAATAACAATCTATGTGATATATCATTATATTACAGCAACAACAACTGTATATGATGCATTGTATTTTACGTAAGTAGGTATGTATGTATGTATGTATGTTTATACTACTGAATGTATTATTGTGATTAAGCGTATGTGTGTATGTGTGTAATAAGTACAGTGCATTAGAGTTGCATTAAAAGTCATTAAAAATGCATTGAATGTGAATGCATGAATTCATGCATCATGCAATAGATGCAACTTGAAAACATATATTTTTTTTTGCACAAACAATAACAACAAGAACCACACTTCAATTGCAATTGCTATTGCTATTGCCACTGTCACTGCACTGCACTGCACCGTATTATACGTGCAACACTAGTTTCAATGAAAACAAAAAAAAAAGAAACAAAATCAAAACGAAAACATTATTAAAAGTGTAAATTTATCCAATTACTGACAAATCAAATGTCTAATTGCATTTTTTGTTGTGTCCATTTGTTGTAACCAACACTCGTTCATACCCTACATCCAACATACATGCATAAATAAATTGTAATCATGTTGCATGTGTTTATGTGCAACTAAACTAAACTAGTTGCTGTTGTTGTTATTGTTTTATGTGGCATAAGTACAGAACGGTGTTGCTCGCAACACAACTAACTAAACTCTCTATGCGATTTGACTTGTCGTTAGTTAATTTTATTGCATTTGTATTATATGTATGTATGTATGTACTCTTATTATTATTGCTACATTATTATGCCACAACAAAATCGCATACGAAATTAATACAGACTTTGTGATCCTCTTGAATGGAGTTCACTGAAGTCATTACATGACTGACTGACTTCTTCTTCTACTTCTTTTTTTTTTTTTTTCTTTTTGTTTTCAATTCAATTTATTTCCTTTTTATTTTGGCGCTACATGCAATGGAGTGGCATATTGAATTTTGTTTTCTAATTGGTAACATTTTGAAACTACGTGTTGTTTAGAACATCATTACATTGCTTTTGAAATTGTGTGAGGTCTTTAGAAGAGTATTACAATTGAAAGCGCTGAATAAACACAAAAAAGGACCGACTGGGCATCTATAACAGTGGGATCTTTTTATTCAGCACTCAAAAGGGTAACCGCTGCAACTGTAAACCTACTTTTCCCTGTTATGAATTTCGTAGTTCACTGTCTATTCTTTTCATAGAGAATAATTCACAAATGTTTTTTTTTTAGGTTTAGGTCGGAGTGGTAGCTCTGATATCACAAAGCTCACTTGAGCACGCATAGCGGCCCGTTGTGATGCCACGGGTGAACGCAGGCCCTGTACTAACCAAGTTCCACCAAAATCACAAATGTTTAGAAGAAAAAGTTATTTCTGAAAATGAGTTCCAAAAAACCTTTATTCTTCTTTAGACCGCAGTCTTGAAGCTTCAAATTACCATAAGTTTCGGAGTATCGAACCATGTAGAGTTGTGTTATTGTATTCCCTATCGAATAGATAATAATAAGGTTTGTTGATTGGCTCTAGCCGCCGTTGTGTAGTAGGTAGTGTGTTGGCGTATTAGACGTAAGACCACTGTTCAAACTCTAGCAGATTTCTGGCAAAAACTCTGAGCGTAAAATTAAATTGCCATGAAAAGTTTTTCAAAAGATTTGTCGTTCGGATTCGTTTATTAAATTGAAAGTCTCGCTACTCATGTATAAAATTAACACACACAACATAAATTGTGTGAGAAACTAGGTCGTAATCCTGACTAAAAGGTTGTAAAGGGCAATCATTATGAGTGGTTCATAAGACCACGTAATAAAAGCGTCATTGCAAATCTCTCATATTCTGTCGGCCTGATTGAGAGGTTTCAGTAAGTCCTGCATAAATCGGCTGCCGAAGACATATTGGCGACTTCTGAGAAGGTCTAGGAAAATAAACAGCAAGGGCTCAACTATATTCTGTTCTTCCAAATCACCACAGCAACAGCAGCTGTTATTACAGTGTATTACTATCCAGTCGTTCATCGGCCACTAGTCTGGATATGTTCCTTCTGCTGGTTCTCTACGTGCAAGTCTGACTAACTGTTGGTTTCCGGGTTCCGTTTAAGTGTCAGACAACATCGTCTTGTCTTTTTTAACCAGACGAGAGGAAGAGATCTTAACTTCGATTTGACTATCAGAGCTGAAGTTAGGAGTGCACTAGTCGGACGGAAAGAATTCGAGCATGACCGTATGCTCTAGGACGCCAAACTCCTAAAGAATTTTGTAATATGTTTGTTTGGTCCGTGTGAGTCTCCTATAGTTTCCTATAGTACTCTTATTTTTTTTAAGAGCCTTTGAGTAGTAGTCGGCTCTATAAGATGGCAAAGTCAATTGCCGAAGTTTGTGAGAATAAAGACAGTTGAGTTCTGAATTGATTCTGAATTTTATTTCAAATAACTATGGCTTATATACTATTCTTATTCTATGTTTCTTATAATAATCTTAAACTATTTCCCCTACTTATTCTATGTTTCTATATTTTTCTTTCTCCTAATTTGTTAATGATTTAGTGACCTACAACAATATAAACAGTAATATCAAATTCGTTTGTAATACATTTCTAGTGACCCATATTAATCAACACAAGCCACTTGAAATTGCATAGTCTGCATATTACGGTTATACTTTGTGAAGTCACTTTGTATTTGTTTATTTTATTTTTGTTTGTCTTTTTATTTTTACATATGGGTGAATGCATACATTACACCCCTACCGTTCAAAAGAAAAAAAAATATTATATTTATATATATTTTTTTTTTGTATAAAAGTATTAAATTACAAATTTTTAGAATTTTAAAGTGGAAGTACAATAATTTAACATATACATAATATCTTAAACTAATTTTAATCTATTTTTGTGTATAGTCATTGGTTTATTATCTTTTAAGATTGTGATATTTACATCTTGTGTGTTTATTACATTAAAAGGGCCAATGTATTGATTTTCGCTTTTCTTTGCGTTTTCTTTTCTTAAAAATACTTTATCTCCTATTTCTATTTGAATATCATTAGTATTCTTATCTTTAATATGTTTTTGTTTTATTTTGGTTTCCAATAAATTTTTGTTTGCCATTTCATGGGCATGTTTTAGTTTTATTTTTAATTCTGTGACATAATCTTCATAGTTATAAAATTTTTCATTTGGCATGGGTTCGGTTGGCATTGACGCTAATCTTCCATATACGAGTTCAAATGGAGAAAAACCTGTGGATGTGTGTGGTGTTGTGTTATACGCGAATGTATAGTACGGAATCCATTCATTCCAATTGTATTGTTCCGTGAAGGAACGCATATATTCGTTTAATACCTTATGATTCCTTTCAATACTACCTAAAGTCTCATGGTGGTATGCTGTGGAAGTTACATGTTTAATTTTCATAAGAGTACATATTCTATTAAAAAGTTCGTTTACAAATTCAGTTCCTCTATCTGTTTTCACTGTGTCAAAACATCCATATCTTAATATAAATTTTTCTACTAAGATTTTTCCAATTTCAGATGCTTCTTTAGTTTCTATTGGGAATGCGTCAATGTATTTTGTTAGTTCGCATTGTGCTGTTAGTATATATCTATAACCGTTTGATACTCTTAAAGGTCCTACAGTGTCTAATTGTATAACTTGAAATGGTTTTGTAGGTGTGTTAGTAATTTGCATTGGTGCCTTAGTGTGTCTAATAATTTTATTCTTCTTACAACTTTCACAATGACTGATAAAATCTTTAATCATTTTATACATATTTTTCCATATATATTTCTGTTTTAATCTAATGACTGTTCTACGTACTCCAGCGTGACCGCCATGTGGGGTTTCATGATATTCTTTTATAATTTCTTCTTGTCTACCCTTTTCCAGTATTCTTTCTGGTTGTTTAAATAATATAATTTCTATAGGTCTCTGCCCACATTTATCCTTATTCTGCATGCTATTATATATTTTAATTAATTTTTCCTCACGTATGAGTTTAAAAATGTTATCATCCTTTGCTAGCGTTATTGTAAATATTTGATTATCCCGTAAAATCTTAGTTAACTTCTGCAAGACTGAACCTAAATTCGAGTATGCATTTTCATTACCAGATACTATTACGCGATTTTCAAAAATCTCAATTTTTGGCATGCTTTTATTACCTTTGTTTATAATAAATTTTAATCTTGGGTAGCCTTTAATTTGTGAAAACGAAATACTATTCCACATAAAGAGGTTATTAGTCTCTGTCTCATAACTTTCTCTTTTCTTATTATTTTCATCTTTGTTCATTACTGTATTGTCTTGATTACTTTTCTTTTCAATTAATTTTTCAGTCATTTTCCTAGTCATTATATTTATAGATTTTGGCATCATTTCCTTTAGGTCATTGGAATCTATTTTGATTCTTGATAATGCATCGGCGTTAGTATTTGTTTTTCCTTGTTTGTATATATATTAGTTTTTTTTTTTTCTTATATAAAGTTTATATAAATACGGTCTTGTAATACATTTACATTACAGTCTAAAGAATTGTATGCCTAATGTATAAGTTTTATAATTATTATATATATTTTTTTTTTTGATTGCATACCAATACTTTTAATAATATTATTAAATTTATTACATTTTAAAACATACAATAATATACATATACATATGTGGTTACCCTTTAATTGTATTTTCCTAAAATTAAACACTTAAATCGTTACTTACATTATATATCTGTTTACATTAATAATTATAACTAAAGAGAAAATTATTTCGAAAATTATTAAATTTTTTGATGTAATGTTGGTCGAAAATCCTCACCATCCTCTTGATGTGATTGCTGGTGATGGTGATTAATTAAAATCGATTCATTTGCTGTCACTAGATAGTCACGTGGTGGTGTATATGGTCTATCTAGAGGATAATAGCCGCTACGTGGTGGCCTATTACCGCTAGGTTCATATTTGGGGAGTGGTATACGTGTTTCCGTTAAATATGATTCCATTTTGTCTAGTAAAGTTAACTTTTTAATATTTATTAACTTTACTTCTATTGCTACTTGAAATACGTTTATTTTTTTTCTTTAAAAAAAAATAACGATTTCTTGAGATGGCAGGACCGAGATCGCAGGATCGCCATGTAATATGTTTGTTTGGTCCGTGTGAGTCTCCTATAGTTTCCTATAGTACTCTTATTTTTTTTAAGAGCCTTTGAGTAGTAGTCGGCTCTATAAGATGGCAAAGTCAATTGCCGAAGTTTGTGAGAATAAAGACAGTTGAGTTCTGAATTGATTCTGAATTTTATTTCAAATAACTATGGCTTATATACTATTCTTATTCTATGTTTCTTATAATAATCTTAAACTATTTCCCCTACTTATTCTATGTTTCTATATTTTTCTTTCTCCTAATTTGTTAATGATTTAGTGACCTACAACAATATAAACAGTAATATCAAATTCGTTTGTAATACATTTCTAGTGACCCATATTAATCAACACAAGCCACTTGAAATTGCATAGTCTGCATATTACGGTTATACTTTGTGAAGTCACTTTGTATTTGTTTATTTTATTTTTGTTTGTCTTTTTATTTTTACATATGGGTGAATGCATACATTACAATTTGTAGCAGAAATTACCATTCGATCATGTTTTGTGTTCAGCAATATAACTATAACGCTTGGCCAGCCAGATGCACTGCTTGTCCAGATGTCTGGTAACATGATCACTCCAGTCAACAACACTATCTCTATCTTGAAATGATGATTTCATATTTATTAAAACTATAATTTTATTCATTAGAGTCTCAAATGGTACGATCAATTTAATTTTTCACCGTTTCTAACAGTTTTTGGTAGAGGCAATTAAGGTTGTTATGTGATTCGATCGTTTTAATTGTTTGTTGTGTGTTGCATTTAAAATGCAAAACGTTTCCATTTATTGATTTATTCTTTTTTATTTCATTCCTCTTTTTTTTCTCTTTATGCACTCAATTCAAGTCAGTTTTTTCAAATGGATGAACCCATCATCATGAACAATTTTTACCATCAGCAGCATTATACTGGAACACGTATTTGTTGCAATCGTTTATTTTTTTTTGCATTGGAGTTGAGTTTCATTTGTTGTTGTTGTTGTTGTTCTTCTTCTTTTTTAATAAATAAATAAATGACTGCCTAATTATGCAGTTATTTAATGCGTTAATTAAAAATTGCCAGCTGTGCATAAAAAAACACTGTAACGAGTCAAATTGAATCGATGGCTCCTTTAGCTTCTAGTTCAGCTTTGAGTTTGCAGTCATCACACCAGCAAGTAGCTTGCCATAGAAGTTTGAATTTTTATTTTTTTTTATTTTTTCAAAACGATTTTATTTATTTAATATTGATTTCATATACATATGAATTCTTTAGTAAATAAATGTTAGGGTATACAAACGATTAGGCGGTTATTTGTCGATTATTTTAAGGTAAACCTTCCGTATTGACTTCACTGAATTCTTTCATTGGGTCTAATAGACGTAAATCTCAACAGCATATCCATAGGAAGTCGTCGTAGTCTAGTAGGTAGTGTGTTGGCTTATTGGACGTAAGGCCACGGTTCAAACCTCAGGTCAGACATCAACACGAAAATATGAACAAAATATTTCAGGTGCTGTAGGTGTGGTGTTTTGGAAGAACAGAATATAGTTGAGGCCTTCCTGTGTAATTTCCCAGACCTTCTCAAATGTCAACAATATGTGTTCGGCAGCTGATTTATGCAGAACGTACTGAGACCTATCAATCAGGCGGACTGGATATGAGATATTTGCAATGACGCTTTTATTGCGTGGTCTTATGAATCACTAATAATGATTGGTCTTTACAACCCTTCACTTATGTTGGGTGTGTTAATTTTATACCTGTGTGGCTAGACCTACACTTTAATGGACGACAGATTTTTGAGAAACTTTTCATGGCTTTTTTCATTTACCCTCCAAGTTTTTGCCAGAAATCCGCTAAGAAGAAGTCGCCGAAGAAATATTTTTTCGTATTTTCGTTTTGATGTTTGATCTGGGGTTTGAAAAGGGGCCTTATGTCTAATAAGCCAACACACTACCTACTAGTCTACGACGACTTCGATGGTTCTAGTAGGTTTACATACGCCGACTAGTTTTGTTGGTGAAAATTTCTCTTCATTGGAAGGAAGCTTATTGCAATCGATATGTCCCAGTATATGCTAATAAGGAAGAAGGATTTTATATGGGACCATTAAAAATTTCAATAAGTTATCGAGAAACATCTCGAGAGACTCCTTCAGTTTTACGGCAAAATTTTTATTATTCTACCATAATTACTTAATTAATTAATTAATAATGTAAAATATAATTATTATTGGGCTTATTATAATCGTCCAATTATATGATTAGAATTAGAAACTCGATTAATTAATTGAATACCCTAATCTGTTGCTGTTGTATATGAAGGAATGAATGCATGGAAGATGGTTGGTTGGTTAGATTTTTTGCTTTGTTTGGCTGTGTTAAACACCACGATTTTTAAGTGTAGCGCGTTAGTATTGCAACTGCTCGCATTAAGGTGTCGTGCTGCATAGAACGTTTTGTTTTCTTCTTCTAAAGTGTCTGCAATTATGCAGCCATTTGTTTATATATGCAGCACATTTTCATTATTTTTATTTCAAAATTTCAGTTGATGTCATTCATTCACTTGGTTGGCTGGTTGGCTGGCTGCCTGGCTCTTTTCTGCCTGCCTTTGGGGTCATTAAGTTTTTCCCTTTTTATTTGGCTGTTGGTTGTTGTTTTTTTTTTTTGTTTCGTATTTTGTTTATGTTTTTATTTTTAATTATTTTCCATTTCTTTTATATTTATTTTGAAATTGAAATCATTTTCATTTCATGTTGTTTTAGATTTTTTTTTCTTTTTTTATTAGTTTTTCCAAGTTTTTAATAATCGTGACAAAGTGTTGCTAACGATGACATCGATGACTATGACGATGACGATGACAACGATATTTAATTCGTAATGTAATGTATGATGGCGTTAATGCAATGCATTTCATAGACTCTCTTCAATATTCGTTTCATTAAGTTTCCTTCTTTCTGTTTTGTCTGTTTAGTTTTTAATACTTTATTCCTTTTTATTTTTCTTTTTGTCTAAAATTGATTTTAAATTTATTTTTATTTTGTTAAATATCGTGCTCATGTGTATTTATGAGTTTAAAATTTTATTAATAAAATACGTACGTACATAAATATGTACGTCATACTCTTGCTATTTTAAATCGAAACTCTATTCGAAACTTTTTTTTTCTATCAAATAGTGTCACAGATGTCAATGGATTTTTTACGGTGTTTTTCAATAAAAAAGGGTTCTTTTATTTTAGTCTGTAGTTTTTTTTCTTCTGGTTTTTAATTAAAAACAAATTTTTTTTCCAAGAAACGTTTAATCGTTTAAAACAGAAAATTATACTCAGAAGCAGTACAGTCAAACCTCATATAACGCTGTGACTGCGTACCGCATTGTATGATAACCCCGCTATAAGAACCTCGGATTTAATCGTATAAACCAGGCTAATTCGTAGCGAAATTCGGAATTAGTACAAATTACATCATTCGTACCGTCTTATATGGAGACCGAGAAATACAAAAGTCAAAATAAATTATAAATTATTTTTATTGAATTAAAGAGGTTGGTGCCTCAATTAATTCCATCAGTTCTCCCTCATCTAAAGTTCCTTCCCTGAGTACTGGTTCTCTTAAGTCCTGATATTCTACTGCAAATTCTTCATCGCTTAAACGATAAGCACTATAACTGGGAGTGAAATTGGAGAATCATCTTGTACTGCTTGAACCATTTGAGGTAAAAGAGGTTTCCAATACGCATTAAACGTTGATGGTTTAATTTCTGAGCAAGCTGATGACACAGTTCTAATACAATCCGCACTTGCGTAAAAGTTTCATTTTCATTATTTTCTAATCTGTCGCAAATATATTAAACCCTCTCACAATATCTAGTTCATAGACTGTGCGGTAGAGGTATCGCGTTATAGGAGGGCTGTCGCAACTTCTGCTTTGCGTTATATGGAAACGGTGTTCTAAGAGTACCACATTATAGGAGGGTTGACTGTAATAGAAAGAAGCCAATTGATAAACGTAATGCCATAAGGAGGATTTTATGTAGTCATTAAAACATTACTTCTGGATTACAAAACTTTGCTTTTCTGCTGAGTGTCATACTATTAGGAACTAACTTTAAATCATTGCTTTTGTGAAATATTTACATTTGAGATCCTTATTCTCTCTACTTTTTCTCTTTTTTTCTAACAGTCAACGCTCAGAGTATGACCTGTAATCATGCGTTGCATTAAATTGTAATTGTGAAGATAGTTTGTAAGAAAAAGGATATAAAGTAGTGTCCACTACATTTGAACCCGTCTAAATAGTTAGTGATACCAATATATTCAGCTGAAAGAATATTTTATACATAACTTCTAACCTAACCTAAACCTAAACCATCTATGTGAGAAGTATAAGCGAATTGCATGAAAAATTAAAGCAAAATAATCGACGAAAATCGTGTCTGTTTGACAGATTTTATTGTGAAATTCAATTTATTTATCATGCGGAGTTTCGGTGAAATCAGTATACATTTGGTCCTATTTTGCGGACTAGTAATACCTAGAAAATTTATCAGACTGTCACTGTCAAATTTTATTTGTAAATAATTATTGCCCCCTGGGAAAATACGAACATTTTCATGCAGGTGTCATTTTCCCTTGTATAAGAAGAATGTTTCAAAAAAAAAATTTCACGGCTGACATCACTTGTTTCCACAGGAGACTTTAATTGATTTGTAACACACTTGTTAATAATAAAATAATGATGAGCATGAAAATTGTCTCAACAAAATCGTATTTCTGTCATAAAATATTAATTGATAAAACCTACAACAACAACAATAAGAAAGAAATAAAGAAAAGAAACGATTTTAAAGTGAGAAAATCTTGTGTTTTTTTCCTGGTACCTGCTTATAATAAATCCTTTCATTTCTCTTTTATTTTTAAGGAGATTAGCCGAAATGCAATCTTATTTGCTTAACTGCGCATAACGATATGTTGCATGTGCCTAATTGTCTATACTTTTACATGTATGTATGTATGCATGTATGTATGCTACCATGATGTGTGTGTTTACACATGCTGGGCTATTGTTCCATGATAGTGAAGACTTTTCCGAGTCAAGTACCACTTCAGTTCACACATTGTAGCGCCCAAAAAGAAAAATCAAAATGTTACCTAGACAAACATTTTGTACCCCCGACTATCAACAACAACAACTACAATAATAACTGTTGTGCGTGATAGATGTATATGTGAATGAATGCCATCGCCATCGTAAGGATGTGTGCAACATAAAAAGGAGTTTTTGAGAATGTCGATCTTTTGTTCTTGCTAATGAATGAAAGGAATACAAATAATGAATGAATGAATGAATGAACGAATGAATGAATTGTTCTTTTCAGTCTTTTTAAATCTCAATCTACTAAGAACAAAGCCACAGCATATTTTTTGAGATTCGAGTGGCTTCTATTATCACTGGTAACGCATATTTGTTGCATGCACTCGTACCTTGAGAGTGGGGAGTGGCATGACAATGGAATTTTCGGCATTATGTTGCGAATTTTTTCCCAAAAATTTTAATTTATTGTTGACCACATTGTTTTTAGTCTTTAGTGATCTTTGTTTTTCAATGAATGAACGTGTAATGCTATGAATGAATAGAAATACTTGAAAATATACTGAAAATTTTTTGTCATTTATAAGGATTTAATGAAGTTCCCATGATGAGTACAGGAATGTATGCTTGGATGGCCTTTTCTATTCATCTTGACTGTCAGGTGAAACATTATTGTCTTATGACTGAATGGATCATCGGTTTCATGCACCGGTGGGAATCGATTTCAAAAGTGCAGATTACAAACAAAACAATCATTGACGTTAAAAAAGATTAAATGGATATCCTTTTTTTATTTTTAAGTACTTTTGTACGGTCATTGTAAACAGCTGTTTGTGTGGGTCAATGGTGCAAAGCCGTTTATCTCTTTAACCTCTTGTTGTAATACTCGTAGCCAATAGACAAGTCTTTGATTCTTGTAAGTGAACAAGTGCCGACGTCTGGTTAAATACCAAATAAATGATGACGAATGGTTTTATTATTTTGGAAATTTTTTGAAGTAGATTTACAAAGAAAATGATTAAAACACCTTGTGTGCAAAGAAAAATCAAAAAAAATAAAAAATTAAATTTTAAAATTAGCATTAAATCGTTGAACAATTTCTATTTCATTTCATTGTCTTAAAAAAAGCAAAATATCATGATTTCAGCAATTTTTATTTCTTATAAAGCGTGCTACATGTCATATCAACTGCAGTTGTTGATGTGCAACATCATGGCATAAATGATAATGTTTTCGCTTTCCACGGCTTGTACTCTAATTCTTTAATTTAAGGATGTTGTTCGTACTCTGAAAAAAAATATAAAACCTGACAATTACGACTTAATTTCTCTCTGAGTCAGCTACTATTCAGACGCATATTTTTGCACACTTAATACCATTCGGAGGTGTTTCCAATCTGCGTCTTAAACAAAGTTCCTACAGATTTCGACACCTTGATTCTCAATTTTATCGAATTTAATTTACCAGATAGATCTTATTATTTGATGTTTAAATGATTCTGAACTCTTGATACACAAACTATTTATTTCGGCATTTACGTGACTTTTTTCAATTCACTTAAGGCGTCTTGGATACACTTACCTTGTTTACCAGTTTCCTGGATACTAGCTCGAATTATACTGGAAGCAAAAGAATTATTCTAAATCAATCCCTATTATTATTAAAATGAAGACATACATACATAATTGGTTATCACAACCCCTCGGTCAGAATTACGGACTTAGTTTCTTACACCTTTTATGTGAGTGACGCAACCTACAGCTTAAAGCCGATGCCGAACTACAGATTTTTGAGAAACTTTTCATGGCAATTTTGTTATTACTTTCAGAGTTTTTGCCAGAAATCTGCTGAGAGGAAGTCGTCGAAAAAATATTTATTTTCGTATTTCATTTTTTGGACATGTCTGACCTGGGGTTTGAACCCTGGCATCGCGTCGAATAAGCCAACACGCTACCTACTAGTCTACGGTACCTTCAAAGGAATATGGACATTAATTTTGAAAGCCATGTCAGTAGTCAGCTCAGAATACACACAACTTTGTAATTTACGTTCTCATTATGGTGACGATTTTATTACCGTGTAAATTGCTCGCGATTACAAATCATTTGAACTCGCATTTTGGCTGCATTGTTAATTTCGAATTGAACAAAAAAAAAAAAACACTTCCTATTCGTTGGCAGCGCCAATCAGTTAGCGGTGCGTCTCGACCCACTGACGTTTAAAATGTCAGGCGACTTTATGGTTTGTGACACACCAAAGGAAAATAATTTCAACAAGAATCGCATGCCAACTCATAAGAATCATGTCTAATCGAAAATGAATTTGTTTTACTTTTTTATATGCGTTTTTTATTATACAATATACATATGTATGTATGTATGTATGTAGATACCCTGTGGTATACTAAGGCTCATTCTGAAGTTGTTGCAACAAAAGATTGCATGTAAAGAAGATTTTTTTGGTTTTTGTTTTTTTAGTTTTCTTTATTCATATAATTTTTATGTAAAAAAATTCATTCATTCGGACTTAACTTTTAATTCATCCAAGCATACATACATACATATGTACGTATGTATGCATAGTGCATGTGCATGTGTGATGCATCATTTCATGTATGTAAATAATTTATGAATGAAGTTGTGAATCGTGCTTTTTCTTACAATATTCGTTGTTTGTTTAATCATGTTGTTGTTGTTGTTATTTTGTTCGTTTTTTTGTAATTATTTGTTGTCGTCTTGTTATGAATGAATGAATAAATGAACAAACGATACAACAAACGTACGTATGATTTGTATGAATGTATGCTGCATGACTTTAACAAGTGTAACGCGGCTGGTCATAAAGATTTCGCGGCGCCACTTAGTGTTTAAAATATAATTAAAAAGGAAATTATGATTTAAAATTGAATTTTCTTTTGTGCACGTTTTTTTACTTCATTTAATTCATTGCAGTTTTCTTTCTTCTTTTTTATCTTAATTGTGGTGACTCGCTTGTTTTGTTGTGCTTATGTTGGACAACATTTTAATTACGGGCAACGGTTTACGATGTGAAGTGAATTTAATTGGTGTTGCTGTTGCCTGTTGCCTGTAAGAATTTCGTTTTACAGCAAATTTTTAAATATTAATTCCTGCTACTAAGGAGATCATTTTGAATGTATAACAGGAAGTGGTAGAATGGATAAGTCCGTAGTTCCGAAATCGATTTTTAGAAGTGTAATCGAATTAAATGGATGAGATTTGTAGTAAACTATAAGCATTTTGTTTTTCATTTTCATTTATACACACCAAATAAATGTTTCAATATTGATTCAAATTCGGTTTAGGATAACGTTATTCTTTGCGACCTTAGCGGGATTTTCTGAACCAGTGTTGAAAAATTCAGTACTTTTGTACTTTTTCATTTTAAAAATACCGCAGTACCCCCGCGACGCTTTCAGTACTTATTTATTTCAATCATGTTCAACGTAATGCTAAAGGTATAATCAGGCTTTAGCCTCGGTTAGCCAAACGTCTACGGAATATACGTTCATTTTTAGAATATGAAACGCTATGAAAACGCTTGCGGAACCATAATATAATATCGGTAGGCATATAGCATAATAGCGTTGTAGTATTCAGCTGTTTTTGTTGTCTTCTTTATTTTTCTTTTTTACCATAGTGTTTCATATTAATCTAAATGCCCTTCTACGTACCTATGTTACAATAACAATTACTAGATAATTAGTCGACATATATTTGTAACTGAGATCTTCAAACAGAGATTCTTCACTCACTCGCCTGCTTTGTCTTGCCTTTTATATGGTAGGGCAAACAGTCTGATGAATGTTCTTGAAGGCGAATGTTCGTGGCTTTGCCTCTCGAAATCTCTATAAATGTAAACATCGTTATTTTATTATTGTTGTTTGTGTATTTTGTTTACATTTATTGCTGCAGTGTTTGTTGTCGTATTTTTGTTTACTTGTTTACCATTTTTATGCTGGTGTTTGTTGTTATATTACGCAGTGCGATAATTTGTAAACAAGTTAATTGTTTTTGTTTTTGTAGCTTTTGTTTATAATTTTAATGTTAGACGATGTAGACGATGTACGTACATATATATATGTATATTGCGTTTATTTTATTTTATTTTTTAATATTGTTATTGCATTGTTAGAATATTTTTTTTTGGAAAAGAATGCATTCCTTGTGGTGAATGGAATATTTCTAATTTTATGGATATGGAAACACCTTCATCTAACAGGTGGTCCTACAATTAAAATCACAAAAATTATTCGTCAAAAACGTATTAAAAAGTTTATAGTTTGAGGCGTTTACAAACATGATGGTATGTCTGGGCTTTAATAAGCAAAGCTTTCATGTAAAAGTATGCTCAGTTTTAATTGTGGGAAATTACAATCCATAATAAAATATCTCGTTAAATATTTTTATTTTTTTCGTTGTAGTTTCTTTAGCGTGCTAAGACCTATTTTTTGCTTGTAATTTCAAATTAATTTTTATGATCGTTTCTGTTGAATACCAACCAACAATTAACCATATTTTGACAAGTATTAAACAAATTCACATTTCAAATACCCACCTCTTTTCAAACAATAATAAAAAAAAACTTTGATTTCCATGTAAGACTCGCATATAAATATGCAAATTATTTTGTTTTTTTTTCCTGTTCATTTTTTGTTTTTGTTTAAGACGAAAATCTTTAAATTCCTAAGATTTTCTTTTAAAGATAAAACCGTTTTTGGTTTGTATAACGTTTTGAATAGACAGACGATGGTCGTCTATATATCAAACTATGACATGAATTTCTTAATACAATCAAATCAAATCGAAAACAGAAACATAAACAGAAACAAAAATAAAATGAAAAATTTCAAATCAATAAATGAAATCCAATAAATAAAACAAGAAAACTACAATCAAAAGAAGAAAAAAAATTAAAAACAAATTAAATTGAAATCAAATATGCAGTAAAAAAAAATAGACAAAAAGAAAAACAACAGAAATATCGATAGAGCAACTCATTAAATAACTCAAACAAGTGTCAAACTAAAATAATTGCCACCCAAAAATAGTATCTGGTTACAGAAATCGTAAATTATTTCAAAACGTATATACATACATACATAAGCAACGATTAGTTTTCAATACAGTTTCACCACACCACACTACACTACACTACACAGTACAGCTCACTTCAGTTCAGTTCAGTTGAGTTCGTTTCAAAAACGTTGAAACTATTTATTGATATCAAATTGGTAGTGGTTGTAACAATTTCGATATACTAAAGATACATACAACAACAACGGCAACAACAGAAATGTAAAGAAAAAAAAAAAAACTTAAAAACAATAAATATTTATGGTACGGGTGAATATCATCGATGATATCCATATCACAACAGTGATACTCTCGCTCCATCTCTTGTTGTTACACGTACCGAATATTCGTTAAATACCACAAAAATAGTTAAAGAGCCGCTCCGCACCATGCCATGCCATGCTACTCTAAACTATCTCATGCCATTCCGATGATGACATATTCACCGATATCGTTAAGAGACAAAGTGTAGATGAAGCAGAAGAAGTCGGTGAAGACAGACAGACATTATGTCTACAAGATTTAATTTGTAATTTTCTACTCAATGAATACGTAATGCTGAGATACAAAAATAACAAAAAAAAAAAATAAAAAACCAAATAAACAATCCAATTTAATCGTTTCTCTCCATAAGATACTATAGAGCTCCCACAGATCAATATGATAATTTTTGTTCGTTTTGTTTTTTTTTTTGTTAAATTTTTGTATTTTATTAGTTTTTGTTGTTGCTGTTGTAAGCTTAAATTTAAATCAATAAAATATTTTGAAAATTAAAAAAAAAACAAAAATAATAAAACAAACCAACTGCTAGACATGTGGGTTCAAATGAATTCAAATGTAAATAAAAAAAAATCATTGAAAATCTTTAGTTTTCGTTGTTTTATTTAAATGAAACAAAATAATAATTTGCTCAACGATTTCTTAAACAAAATGCTTAACAGTGGGCCTTAAAAGAAAAAAACAAATGATTTAATTTCGTACAAAAATTTTACAATTTCTTGAACATTTAAACATATCCGTGTTTAATTGTTTAAGACGATATACTCAACAGAGATCATCAATGAGTATTCGAAATAAATGATACGCATTCATACTTATTTTAATGGAACATAGAACCTCTACTCATATTCAAAGTTTGAAGTACTCATCATATACATACTTAACAACACGTATGATGTTATTGATTTCGACTCTCCACGACTCGTATAAATAAGTATGATTAGCGTACGAACACTAAAATACTCACTAAAAGGTTGTATGCTTGCTCTGGTCGCTGCTCCATCTTTTTGCTTTTGTTGTAAATACAACAGCAACTAAGACTGTAAATTTTTATGAATGATTCGAGTCACTCGAATCATTTATAAGTATTATTAAGTATTTTTTTAAAATTATGAATCTAAATGAGTAGGCTTATGAATCAAACATATTTCGAATGGTATGAGTTTGATGATGACAACGTTGTACGCATAATCATTGCAACCTGTACCTATAAATCAACGTTGTAGTGAGTATGAATGAATCGGAGTACATAGCTAAATTTCAATATTGTTGAGACTCACTTATATTCAAAATTTCACGAGTGGTTATGAGTAGCGAAAGAACGATTCATTGCTGATCTCTGAACCTGACTAAAGGGTTGTAATGACCAATTTTGTATGAATGTATGCATTTATTTTGAAATGAATCCTTAAATTACTAGAAGAACGATAAAGAAAGAGACGAGGATTAGTGGTACTTGCATAATAATTAATTATTCCGTAAGAAATTGAATTACTCTATAAAAAAAATCAGTTAACGAAAAGTGCATAATTTTAAGATGGAATGTTAATTTGCTATCACGCTGCCCGCCCTAATGTCTGATATTTTAAATCTGTTGTATTCTATTATCCCTCGTTATCGCTTCCATCACATCAGCTGTTTGTAATACTCAATTGCATGATTAAATATGGATTCATGTTTCAAGGTGTGAAATACCGAATGGAAACTCAAGCCTTTTCAATTACAACATTATAGGATGATATCCATTCGATATTTAATCTTCATCAAGTTAAAATCTAAAAAAATACATTTTAAAAGCATCACAATAATTCCCCTCACACACTGAGAGGGTTAAGAAGCAAAGGCTGTAAATAAGATTTAAGACAGGAGTACGAACGAATTAATATTTCTTTTTAATCAGTTTTGAAAATAATAAATTTAAACAAATTCAAAAAGCAATTAAAATCAGCTTAAAACAAATTTTATCGCTTTTTTTCCATCGTCGAACAATTGATAACAAAAGACACAGCAGCAGAGAAAGTTATAAATTTAATTCTTGAAAAACCAAAAAAAAAAAAAATTTTTTTATTTTTTAACGAAGTAGAAGAAGGAGAGCAAATAAAACGTATTAAGATGCTTAACTGGCCATTAACAAATAAATTAAACGATAAAAAAAAATAAGTGAACAAAATCGACAAGGAATGGCTACAAATCATTTTGAAATCCATTCATATTTCTGTCATAAATCTCTCCTCTCTAAACTCAACTGAACAACACAATAAAAATAAGAATGTTGTCTCTCTTAAATAATAATTTTATTTCTTAGGTTTTTTAATTCTTTTTTTTCTCTTAATTTTCCCATTTATTTCTATTTTCTTTAGAGTTTCAATCCAACAATACCGGACGACTACTTTTATTGAATGCAGGATCTCATGGTGTTTCCAATGGCGGTGGACCGTTTCGTTTATAACTTTTGTTCTGTATCTTCTATTCTATTTGGAATTGTTGTATTGAATTTTATATGTTTTGTTTTTATTGTTATTATCTTTAACTAAATGGGCCACACTATTGACCATTATGACGGATTAAAGCAATAATAATAATAATACACTTCCATTTCCAACTCCATCTCTATATCGAGTCTATAGAGTGATTGTGAGTTATTTTTTTTATTGTATTCTTCATTTCTAATGATTATTAGTGTTTTATTGTTGTTGTTATTAATTTTCATTATTTCATATTATATTTATATTCATATTTTTCATTTCTTTTCTTCTTTAATTCCATTATGATTCATAAATTGTAAAAAGATCCCCGTGAGGGGTTTTCTGCGTCCCATTACGTGTAAACACTACATGACTTAATTATGTTGTTTATGAATATATTCCAGTCAATAAAAGATATATTTATCATAGACACACGTTATTATCATTTTCCAACGAGAATCATTTTAAAATCATGAGATTTTTTTAATGTTTTAAAGACGAAGACCTGGGCTAATCTGTTTTATTCTTTTCTAAATTGTTGCTGGTTAAAGTTATGATGACCGCTTTCTTGTCATATGATCGGGCATAAGTGAGAGAGGGCCCTGAAACCCGTGGTTACAGAGTCAAGCATCCGAACAGCTTAGAAGTATTAATACAATGCAACTGCATAACTGCCAACAGCATATATGGCTACTAACATATATCAGCATGAAACTTATTAAGCACATACAGCCACCTTTGCGGTCTAACTTTCAGTCCTACTTCTCGTAAGAACTTTAAAAGGAATGAGATTCGTCTCATAATGTTGAAAAGTTTTATAATCAAACTGTTGTTTGTATCATCAATATTTTGCCACAAAGTAAAGACGTGCTCTTGCCTTAAGACTCAATTTCAAAATGTAAAGTGTTTCCCTTTGGCAAATTTAATTCAGTTTTACTATCGACAGATTGTGATCAGTGAAGTCCCCGTGATCTAGTTGGTAGTGTGTTGACTTATTAGTCATGAGACCTCATCGTGGCGGTAATGTGTGGCTTATTAGACGTGAGGCCTCGGTTTAAAGCCCAGGTCAGACATCAAAAGGAAAACATGAAGAAAATATTTCTGTGGCGACTTCCTCTCAGCAGATTTCTGGCAAAAACTCTGACTTTAAACTGTAGGTCCTGCCACTCATGTATAAGGTTAACACACACAACATAGGTGGTGTGAGAAGCTAGGTTGTAATCCTGACTAAAGGCTTGTAGCGACCAATTACGTATGTAGGTGATCAGTGAATGATTAGTGGGCGATTATAACGGCAAGGCTTTCGTCGCTAGCATATCATGCTTAGTGAAAGTAACAAAAATAAACATAAAATATGGTACATAGCCCGATCATATGCTGTTCAGTGTATTTCAGTAGGAGATTTGTTTTTCTTTAGTCGTGTTATCATTTTATAAGCATAGGGGTGTCTGAACTATCTTCATTGGTCTTCGTTTTGAATTACATACTACGCTTTTGTTTCTTCCTTACTGATTAAATTAAACACGATCAGTTTTTCTAAGCTAGTCTAGAACTAAGCTTATGATTTTTATTAAAACAATTCACCTTTAATCGAGGAAAACATAACGATTTCTTTAATAACAACCTAACTTAATAGCCACAAAGTAGTTACATTAAATGCCTTATGATGGGAGAGATTTTTCTTGACCCCCACATAATGTTTTTACAATTCCTCCATTATTTTAAGGATGACTAAGAAGGATGAGAAGTTTTTATTAAAAGATTGTATTTCGAAAGTTATCTTTAAAAAAAAATATCGTTTGTCAAGACGTTCTTTGAAGATTTATATGAACGTATTTATGATTATCGATAACGTATGTTTGTGTTTCATATTCTATCTGTGGCGTTTGTATACTTTTGTTATTCAGTTCTTGTCTCGACTTCCCAAAAACGTTATGCCAGCCAGTATAACGAATTAAAACAAATAGGAAAACATTCTACTAAACGGTGTACCTCCTCATGTTAAAGTCATATTTCCGCCAAATAATTTCATGTTTCATGTTTATGGACTCATAATTTGTACAGGCGCTATAACTTTAACAGCAACAATAACAAATTTTCACAGAATTTTAAAACACACGCACATACATACATATGTACGTAGCTACAGTGTCGGGGCACTGCATTAAACGGTAGGTACTGTATGTACATAATACTGTGTGGCATTCAAAATGTGCGTGTTGCAATTTGGCTCTTGTTTGCCCGGCTGCCACTTCGTCTTCTACTCTAGTCTTTAGCTCCTTGTGGCAAGTACTTTGAATATTGTAGTTTAATTGTATGTGTATGTGTGTATATGTGTTTGTAGTTTGGTTTTTTTGGAATCCAAATTGATTGTTTGTTGTTGCCTGCGACCAGTAACATCGGTGCTAATGGGCCAATTCTGGCGTGTAATTGTTGTGTTGTTTTGTTTATTATTGTTTGGTTAAATTATTGCAAACTAACAACAACAACAACAACCATAACAGCAACTAAAATATAAAGAACAGAAAGAAAGCGAACAATAACCTCTTAAGGGAACACTTTGAAGCAAACAACACGAAAGTCGCTTATAAAAGTATTTGTGGCCATTAGCATGGGTTACATCGAATCAAACATTCATTTTCCTTTCCATTTCATTCGCATTTCTCTGTTGGAAATGCAATGTAGGCCCCCTGAACCAGGCATTCAAATTACACTACTTTTGAGAAAAAATGTAAAGTATGTAGCTTTAGTTATCAACTGCCCTTAAACGTTTTACTATCCATAGGAATTTATGAAAAGCAATATCTCTGGGGCGAGGCGAGAGAAAACTATAGTTAGGAAGCCGAAAACACTATTGAACACAACGTTTATAAGCGCAAAGTTTTTTAACTAATTTGAATGATTAAGAGGTATTTGGAGTTGCAATAACAGGCCAATTAATAACTGAAACGACAAACCACAAAACAAAATATATTGTTACCTTTTTACCTTTTTGAAAATGTTTAAAATATGAATTCGTAGATGGCAAATAAAGTATAAAAGTGTTTAAAGTATTAAAGTGTTTAGTTTTAATTAAAATTCTTTATTGTTCGCACAATTCTGTGTGCCACTGTTCACAACTTGATGCAAACAACAACAATTGCTTTTAGATAGAAATAGATCGTTGCAGAAAACTGAATTCTTTTTATTTTTCTTTTGAGTTTCCAAAAATTCATTCTCCTTTGCTGAAATGTAGGGTGTAAAGCCTTTAAATGTAATTGGGGCCACTACGTAATTACAATAAAGACAAACAAACTGAAAACAAAACTACAAAAGAAAAACAATAAAAAAACAGGCGAACAGACTAGTAGGCCCAATGTTAGAAATGCTAATTTATGGCATTAAAACATTTCTATTAGTTTTGGTTCCGTAACAATTACTAGGCGCTTATCAAATTGCCAACATCTTGACACGGGTGTCGTGTTTATAGATTTTTTTTCTCTGCTGCTGCTGCAGCTACTTTAGTTTTATATTTTGTTTTGTACATTTTCGTTTTTTGTCTCCTTTTTGGTCTTCTAAACAATTTTGCTTTTTTTTGTTGGTATTTTAGTAGGAAACCAACAAACTCTCATTTACAATTTGCTTACCATCTTTAAAACTAACGTGGCTTGCACCAAATGCATTTGTATACAAGTATATGTGTGTGTGTGTGTGTGGTTGTTTGTTTCCTAAACGAAATGTGGTTGTTGACAAAAAACTTAAACTGAATGCCACATACCAAAATCATGAAATAAGCAGCAACAACAACCACAATAGCACCAACAGCTATATGGCTAAACTGCATCAGCCACGAAGTGCCATATGAAAATAACGTGAACGTGTGGGCAGGTGTGGTGGCAATGGAGACGACACTTCTATGAGTTTGCGTGCCTCAGCTATGAATACAAAAAAATATTTTTTCAAGAAAATGAAACACACACTCTTCTATAGGAAGAGGGAGAGGAAGAAACACATACAAACATCTCTGGCAAATGGTTAAATTAAATCCAATAGAATGGGATTTTTCTTAGAGAATTACACTCGGAAAAATTATTGGAGGCTCTAATATTTTGAGAAAATTATTTTGTGTAGGAGCCGAATTATATGTCAAGCGTCAACAATAGATTTCAACAGTACACTGGTAGTATGGGAGCATGTTGAAAGAACCTGGTCAATTTGTATTAGATATGTGGCTTCAGTACAATACTTGTTTCGAAAGATTATCAACTTTGTACGTATGAGTTGTAAGAATTTGTTCCATTTTCATTTCCATTTTCCAAATGCTGTTGAGCCCGAGTCAAGTAATGCTCAACTCTCTAAGAATTTGTTTTAAAACCAAATGTTGTATGTATTGTGTTTCGCATTCTGGATAGGCATTGTACCACACCTCAAGTTTCGATTGATAATTCCTTAAAATTTCTATATCCATTGATAATAATTGTAACTTAAGTAAGTTTACACGCAACTTCTTGCCTTTGTATAGAAAATATGTTCGTTCTATTTTTTACCCGATTGTCAACAACATTTGACATCCTTAAAATAGATTGTATGAATATAAGATAATGGAACCAATTTTATTAACCATTAAAGAGAATAAGAAGTCAACGCTTTCATCAAGCACAGTAACACTCTGCACTGTTGTCATATTCCCTACATATTCCAAATCATTTGTTTGAACATTCAATTAGCTCAGCAGCTCAGTATGAGTTGTTACAGATTTGTTTGACTTTACATATGTATACATATGTGTGTATCCTAAGTTCCATTGTTCGATTGGTATTAACTTTTAGCAAATAATCTAAGCAAAGCGAATACATTATCCTGCAAGTTATCGTATCTATCAGATAAGTCACACTTATTACCGGTGTACTCAAGAGACTACAATGGAATGCATCCTGGAAGTCTCTTTTTTGTTCGAATTGTTTCTGCATCGGTCACTAGCAGAAAATAAAGCGAGAAAAATAGACATCTCTGTCCTAATCCAGATAGTGTTCTGAATGTAAAACAAAGCATACATACATACATAATTGCAAGCCTTCCAGTCAAGACTACGATGTATCTTCTTATAAATGAGTGGCTGCACATACAGTTTAAAGTGGATTCCGAACTACAGATTTTTTGTGAAACTTTTCATGGCAATTCTATTTACTCTCAGAGTATTTGCGAGAGGACTGATGAGAGGTCGGCGAAGACATATTTTTCAATATTTTCGTTTTGCTGGAGATGTCTGACCTGGGGTTTTGAACCGTGGCCTCAGGTCCTATAAGCCAACACACTATCTATGAGACTACGGCAATTTTCTCGGTATTTTTCTGTGTGTATTAAAAACGGAGAACATGTTGTTTTCTTTCTTCGTGTGTATTTTGTGGCTGAATTTTAATTTTGATTCTTGTTCTTTTTGTCGTTTTGTATGTGTATGGATGTGTATGTGTGTATCTGTGTGTTTGTTTTGTGCATTAATTAATTAATTAATTTGCAGCACAAATGAATTCGTAATTATATCGTTTACGATTGTGTGTTGTAGTTGTTACCGTTTCTGTTGCTGTTGTTGTCGGTTGTGGTTGTTGTCGTCATCATTTATTATCACTATCATCGTCGTCATCGTCATTACAGTTGCAGTGGTTGTCACTACTGCTACTGTGTGCCTTTAACAACAACAACAACAACAAAATGCCTCATTCATATCATTATTATTAATACGTTTATTCTTCTCCTTCTTACATATATTTGTTGTATTTTCTTTTTTTTGTTTATTTTAAAATTAAAATTTGTGAGACCATAAGTATGTAAGTGAACGTGTATGTTTGTTTGTGTGTGTGTGTTGCAAGTTGAATTAATCAAACGAAAAAAACGTATTTAAAATATACAAACGAACAGTCTTGTTGTCTGACATTATTTGACATTTCACGTAACAACAACAACAACTACAACAACACCAGCAACAGTAACTGTAACAGAATTAACGGCAGCAGCAAACAACTCACACGCAGGATCACATGCAATTTTGTTTTTGTGGACTAAAAAATTTGTCGTGCCTTAAACTCTTGTTAAAACTGTCTGCCACAACTGTGCGCCATCATCCATCCAACCATTCATGCAACATTTATATACAGTAGCAACACGATATGTTGTACATATCGATGTTGTTGTCTTTGATATCGTGTTGTCGTTCTTGCTGCTGCATTTGTTGTTGTTATTGTTATTGCTGTTGATATTATTATCGTCTGTTAAATTTGTTGTTGTTGTGTTTGGAAAGTGTGAGTTTTCCTTTAAATTAAAACAAAAAAGAGAATAAAAAAACAGAAGAGTGATTAATTTTTACAAACAACCGAGAGAGAGAGAGACACAAATTGTGGTTGAAGAAGGGTTTCTAAGAAATATTCTTGCATTGGCTTTGGGGGATCTCTCTCTCACTCTATGCCTTCATCAGCCACACCACAATAATTATGTCCTCGTTGTTTTCAATTTTATTACAATTTGACTTTTGGCCTCTTTTTCAATTTGCTTTTCTCTTGTTATCCATTTCTCTCTCTCGTTTTGTCCGTTCTGTTATTAATTTGTGTGACATAATTATGCACAAAAAAACCAAAGTGCTTGTAATACGAATTTAATTAAAAATGCATTCAAATTAAAAATAAAAATTGAAATAATTTTTCAATACTATAACAACACACACATATACACATACACATACAGCAAGCTCAGAGGTGTTTTATGATAATCGCATGCATTTTATTGAAATGCTATTGAACTCGTATGCAATGAATTAAATGAATAGGTTCAACGGTTTCCTGCAATGGGTTAATGGGTATTGGCATTGTCATGATAGATAGGCGACAATACAATTTAACACATAAATTATGTCTCGTTTAAAGGAATAATATTGTGGATGACATTTTAAAAGCATTTCGGTTTAGCATTTTGATGTCGGTTTCTTGCATTTTTTGCTAATCGTCTTTATAATGGACACAATATTTTACTTTTATTTTAACGAGGCCTTCTAGAAATGTGGGATTAAGCCAATATTACGGATAAGTTACCTATCTGTACAGACTATAGGCAACGTTTTTTAAAAACATCAAAGCAAAAATCGTCATTTAAACTTTAAAAAATTCTTTTTCGACAAAACATGTGTAAACTTTACCAATATTTTTGTGTGAAAACTCCTTACTTTATGTCCAGTAAGCAAAAGTTACCAATCCTCCAAGGATGGAATATAGATCTACTGATGCTACATACATTACTGAAAATCACACTCCAAATAATATTTTATTTCTTGCAAAAAGTCAGTGTTACATAAACAGTGTTAAACATTTGATTTATCGATTGATTTTAGTTTTAGAGATTGGTTCAGGTTTGTAAGCTTCTCATGTAAAAAGCCAATTATAAGTCGTGTTGTTATGCCCCTGGTACCATCTTGGTTAAACTACACACTGTTCAGTTCATAAATGATAATTCACTCACTGCAATGGCTCTTGCAGTGTTGGTCCAGAAAAAAATTTTGCCTATTGACCTCCAGACCTTAATTGTGCAAAACACTCTGTTTTTTGGGGATGCAATGGCTTTCTTACAATCATTACTGGGTTCTGAGGTAACCACCCAGCGAGAAATAAGTTGCATCGCTGAAGGAAATTTTATTCGAAAGATCAGAACTGAAAGTCTGTTGCATTAGCACGCAATGAGCAATTTTTGCATTGCGATTTTATTGGAGGTGTAAAATGGGACCGTTATGCTCACTGGAATCTCAAGATAAAAAATCTCTGACAAGAGTGTAAACAACTTTGCTTTGACACAAGTTGGTGGCCACCTCCTCTAGTAAGAGAAGAAAAGATCCCATGTGTATGGAGATCTGTTAACATTGTATTGAAAATGCCATGTACTTAAAAGGAATTGAAAAATGTCTGAAATTCCTTGCTTTCTAGCGGGCAGCATATAGCCCAAGATGCAAAGGCTAAAAATTTTCCATAAATTATGCGATCTTAAGCTATGGATCCATACATTGCAAATCATATGTCATTTTGAAACTAATAAGCATAGAATTTGAAACGCTGCAATATCAAGGACTTTAAAGTATTCCCCCAAAAGTTTATTAGCCATGACAAATAACACATCGGTTGCCTCCTACACAGTGTGTTTATTATTGGTGCCACAAAATAAATATTTTCAAAGTTTCAAATTAAAAAAAGGGCAACATACTGAAAAAAAATTCAATGAAAAAAAATTCGTTCGTTTTTTTTTTATTCTTTTGAATCGCTTGAAAGTAACACACAAATCACAGCCACACTTCGTCAATGTCAAATAAAATATTTCTTAATTGCTAAAGCATACCACAAACATTTTTTATGCTGTTGTCCTCTTTTGATTTTATTTTGTTTTCTGTTTGTTTTTTTTTTGTCTTTCTTATTAATTTTTGCCCGCTTTTTTCGGATGTTGGGCCATATAATGAAATGGGATTTGTTTTTTTCGAAAAGAAGATGACAAAAAAAGACATAAAATTTTAATGAAAAAAAATAAAGAAAGAAAAAAAAATGAGAAAAAATGCAAACATTTATAAAAATCTGCTCAGCTTGTTAAAATTCCTTTTTATCACAAACCATACGACAACGAAAAATGTTGTTCGATCAAAATGAAAATCGAAATGAAAAAAAAGCGGTAAACGGTAAATTTGTTCGATACGAAAGAAAAAACAAAATAATAAAACTACCGCAATGAACAATAAATCCAATAATGCAATGTGAAATTGTTTAAAAAGAAAAGTAAAAAAAATTTTAAAAAATCGAAAGAAAATCATCATTTCTGAGATTTTTGTCAAGATCGATCACACATGAAACACATTCATAATAATGACGCGATGCGACAATAAGAGAAATCTCCTTCAAGTACGCTACATACCAGAGATCAGCAATGAGTATTCAAAGAGAAAATCTACTCATATTCAAAGCTTGAAGAACTCATTATATTCATACTGAAGAACACGTATGATGATGTTATTGACTTCGACTCTCCGTAACTTAACATATACACGAAGCACAAAATAAGTATGAATCGCGTACGAATATTAAGATACTTACTAAAAGGTTGTGTGTTTGCTCTGCTTGCTGCTCTGTCTTTTTTGCCTGTGTGTTGTCTATTTCATTTTTTTGTAATTGCAACAATTAAGACTGTTCGAATGACTCGTATCATTTATAAGTATTTTCCTAAAGTTATGAATATAAATGAGTAGGCTTATGAGTCAAACATATTTCGAATGGTATGAGTTTGATGTCAACACTGTACGCACACTCATTGCAACTTGTACTTATAAATCAAAGTTGTAGTGAGTATGAATGAATCCGACTGACTACATAGTTAAATTTCAATATAGTTGACTCACTTATATTCAAAATTTCATGAGTGTTTATGAGTAGCGAAACAACGATTCATTGCTGATCTCTGCTACATAGATACGTATACGCATGTGCAAAAACACACAGCCACAGACACAGACATACTTTAAAGTGAAACAGTGGCTAAATGACTGAGCGCCAATTAAATAGTTGACAAATTATAGAGGTGGCCTAAAGACGACAACAGCAATAACAAAAGCAATAACAGAAACAAAAAAATTTATTGCAACACAAACACGCACACATATACACAAACACTCGTACTCATGATATAGTTGCAACATTTACAGAAAACCAAAAGAAGAGCAGCAACATGTTCTACAAGGTAAAACAGAGAAACACAAAAAAGAAACGAGCAGAGCTGGGAATCATTTTGTGTGTGTGTTTTTTTAAAATCGTTTTTCGATTTTCTGTTTGTTTTTTGGTTTGTTTTTTGTTTAAAAATTGGTATTAAAAACAATTAATTTTGAACACAAAAGCGACAGGAGACAAAAACCAACAAAACAAGGCAAACGCAACCCAAAAGCCAAGAACGAAAATCATGTTTCGAGCCTATAAAAACTAATAAAATTAAGAATAATAAAATCAGCCAATAATTCCAACACAAACACAAACAACAACAAAAATTGCAACGACAACAACAACAACAACAACATTCTAATGGCAACAAAGCAAAAAAAAAACGGAATAAAAATAAAAAGCAAGAAGAAGAAGAAGAAAGAGAGAGAGAAAGAGATATAAAAAAGTTGCTGATGATGTCGTTGTTGCATGAACAAAATACTGTTTATTGCTTTATTGTAACAACTGAAACGTGACCCAAAAACAAAAGACAATTGTTGTTGTTGTTGTTATTCTTTGGTGAATTTTGTTATCGTCATTATTATAGTTGTTACTGTTTTTTTGTTTTTGTTGTTGTTGTCGTTGCCAACCAAATAAAACAATATTGCCAACATTAAACAACACAGCACAGCGCAACACAACACAAGACGACTAACGAACGATGCATAGCCAAACATACAAAAAAAAAATTAAATAAAATGGAGAAAACGTCTTACAATCGACAACGAAAACAACAACTATAACAACAACATCAATAGTAGCAGCAGCACAACAATTTGGTAGCAAATCAGCAGGAAATTACCGCAATTGGTTGTTTTTGATCGAATATCGGCGACAATCAATCGATCAATCCAACTGATCAATCTAAAAAGACAACAAAAATCGACAGGAATAAAATACACAAAAAATACCATTAAAACAACAATAAAAACAAACAAAAAAAAAATTGGGATGGGACAGCCAATGCATTAGTTTGGGCAAAATACACTTGTGTTAACCATTGCAACAACAGTGTATACGAACATATTGTCTACGCAACAGATCATTGCAAAACCATTGTGTCAGAAGCAGCTCCTGCAAAGAAACTTGACCAGGCTAAGACAGTTAAGTACAGTCTTTACTGATCATGTGTGAAATAAATAACAGAGTACGTGACTCCATTCCGCGCAACAACGAACTCCCTGGGAATAACTAAGCCAAAGGATGAACTAGTTTTTGTTGCCCCAATTAGTTCGTCCACATTTGTAGAGATCATCTTCGTCTATAATTGATTTTATTGTAAAATTATTGTTAAAAATCTACGTAATTGGTGAAAAGAGTCATTATATAGCGGGAATTAAATAGAATAAACGTTTCATTTTCTATTGGTTCTGAATGATTCTCATTGATCAATTGCTGTTGAACTGCTTAAATGTACTTAAAAGTTGACAAATATTTCAATATTCCTCTAAACCTGGCATTGATTATACGAAAGCAGATTCATACAGGCCTATAAGTTTATTATAAACAATGTCAATATTGTTTGAAACACTTCTGATATATGTATATGCTAACATCAATATTTAATATTAAATTGCGAATAAGGGTATTTCGGACCATCACCAAGATGTAGCTGCTTCGCATTTAGACTAAATCCTATTTTTTTGTTTCGTTTGCTTATGCTTTGTCGCTTTTAAAATAATTGAGCCGCATGCTGCTTATGTACCTGCAATTTTGAAACAGCTGTGCCACAAATGTTGCGTCCATTGTGTTTACAGCATATATCGGCATTGATCTTCATAGACATCTAACCTAGAAATTCCACATGGAAAGGAAAGTAGAATCAACGACCTTTGTGAATATATATTGATTGTACTGGTGAGGAATTTTTTTCCTAGTTAAGTCCAATACTTTTTAACAGGAGATGCTACCTGACATTCCTGTTAAACTGGTTATAGGCTCTATGGGGTCGTATTCTAGTATGTAGTGTGTGGCCTTATTAGACGTAAAGCCTCGGTTCAAACATCAGGTCAAACATCTCCAACTACATATACGAAATATGAGAAAATATTTCTTCGGCATATTCCTTTGCAGATTTCTGGCAAAAACTTTGTGAGCAAATCGACTTTAAACTTAGGTCCGGCCTCTCATGTATAAAAAATTAACACTCGCAACATCAGTGGTGTAAGAAGCAAGGTCATAATCCTGACTAAAAAGTTGTAATGACCAATTATGTATGCATGTATGGTATACTCTATGGGGTGGTAGGAGTCAACATTATCTGGAGGAATTTAAGCCTCTTCAATATATAAATTCGAATACAACAATGAAAGTTTCACTCCCACAGGGCCTTTTAACTTCATGAATCGTAATAATTACGATTAAATAATCAATCATCCAATCCAATCGAAAATATATTATATACGTTCTTATACTCTTTCTCTAAAGAACTTTTGGTGAGGTTTTCGTAGGAAGTGTTACCGGTTACACTGTAAACAGTTGCTATTTGCCATGACTTAATGTTTGTTGAACAGCTTAAATGCTGTTGGGGTTTTTGCTGTTTTATTCGGTTTTAAATTCAAACAAAACCATCGATGGATGATGATGATGCATTCCAAAATGACAAAACAGTTAAAAAATAATTAATTGCGTTACCTTAAATGGCTAAAAGTAACTTTTTTGTCTGTTGTTGGCAATTGTTTTTTGTTTTGTTTTCATTTTTTTTTTTGTTTTTCTTTGCTATTGTCAGTTGTATTCTCTGCATTTTGGGACATTAATGGTTGCCACTGCTAATGCGGGGTTGTTGCGTTGTGTTGTGTTGTGCTGCAATGGCTTTTCAGTTGGTTGGCTGTTTCGAATAGTCGAGAGTTGCAAGTGTATGTTGCAAGCTGCAATAACATAACAACAATTTGCGCATTGACATGTGTGTGACCATTTAGGTTTCCATTTTTTTCTTTTATTTTTATTTTCCCTCTTTCCTACATTAAATGTATGCGTACGTATGAGTAAATGTGTTATGGCTACAGCAGTATTATTAAACTTTTTCTACTTGTATTGAATTTTTTTTAACGTAAAAAACGAAGAACAAAAACTTTTAGTTTCGTTTTACCTTTAAAATGAATAAAAAATTACGGAATAAAGAAAAAAGGCATCAAGTCTCTTCAGCGGAATGCGGCCACTTTAAGTTTTTTACTAATAGCTCCTGCATTTTCTTTTCTTTTTTTTTTTGTTACAAGCTATTGGCTTTTTTCTTTTTGCTCGTACTGTATTACATTCATCATCATCATCATCATCATCATCATTGTGGTCATCGTCATTATCATTATTATTGTTGTAATCTATTTGACTCGATTCGCCTGAGCATGCTGTGAACAGTAGAGTTTGAAGGCATTTTTAAAATTGATCCTGCTGTGGGCCATTTTTTGTTAGCACCTTCTTAACTCATACATTTGCAACAACATATGCAACACTTACCACATTTGCCACATTTGCCACATTTACCACATTTGCTACATTTACTATGTTTGCCAAGGTATTTTTATTTGTAAACTTAACTGTGTTGCAGCCATAAATGTAAGCGTCAGGCAACTGTCCATGTTGTTTTTTTTTATTTGTTTTTCACGTTTTTATTTATTTTTTTTTTTTGTAAATTGTTGCACTTTTTTACGTCACCGTTCTTGTTTTTCATTTTTTTTTTTTTGTTGAATTTTAACGAGGAGCGAGAAAGTATGTCACTGAAAACAGGCATAATGACAAATGAACAAATTTTAGCTAATCCGACAATATAATTTAGTTTTAATCTGTGAATGGTGAAAGCGCATTGGTTTTAAGTGCCAGTGCTTGCAGGTGATTGGTAAGCAAAAAAAAAAAAGTAAGATCTCGTGAGTACAATAAATAGAACTCCCGATGAGTTTATATGGAATGGAAAATGACTTATTTTAATGCTAAAATTCCTTAATTTAATTCATGATTTTTTATTCGTTTTCCTACAATTTTGTGTTGTTTAGGAATCTTGAATCTTAAGATTTGAAAGATAGAAGCACTACTTCAGGTCTTAAATAAAATATAAAGTGGATGGCATTTTTGAAGGAACCGTAGTCTAGTAGGTAGTGTGTTGGCTTATTGGACGTAAGGCCACGGTTCAAATTCCCATACATACATACAATCCCTTTAGTCAGGATTGCGACCTAGCTTCACACGCCACTTATGTTGTATGGGTTAATTTTATAAATGAATGGCGGGACCTACAGTTTAATAAACGACTCCGAACGACAGATTTTTTGAGAAACTTTACATGGCAATTTTATTTGCTCTCAGAGTTTTTGGCAGAAATCTGCAGAGAAGAAATATTTTTTCATGTTTTCGTTTTGATGTCTGACCTCGGTTACGAACCGTGGCCTTACGTCTAATAAGCCAATACACTACCTTCGAAGATTCAATTGACACTATAGTATATGCCGTATATGGTGGTAAGCACCAAGTGCTATAGTGAAATAAAAATTTCATTGTAATCAGTCGTGAATACAATACAAGTGAATAATTTTGGTTTAAATGATTCTGTCATTCTATATACATACATCGAAAAATATCACTTGCTTTAGTTTACGAGTCTTAGTTTATATATCATCACCATACGCATAATAATTGCTTTAATAATTTTAAAATAATTACAATAGAAATATCGATATATTTATCGATCATTTGTTGTGTCCTAATTTTGTAAATAGTTCTACCGAATGTGAATTAAACTTTTTATTTTACTTTACAACGATTTTTTTTTTCAGTTGAATGTTGAATCGTCGTCTTTAAATCTGTTTCATGGACCCACTTCTTCTTTTTACTTCACTGCCCACATTGTTGGCTAGCATAGAGAAAAATGTTAAAAAGAATAATGTTATCGAAAATCAATTTCTCTCGGTTAGACAATCGGTTAATTTCTATCGTTAACAGATTAAAAAAAAAAAAAAATAAACTTTTATTTCATTTCAATTTTAAGCATCTCATTTGTTCAATCACTATAAATCACTTGACCTCAGTTTCAGCATCAGATTTTCATTCGAATAAAAAAAGAAGAAGAAGAAGCAGAAACAAAAAATAAATTCAAATAAATTAAAATCAAATACAGGAATTAAAAATAAAAACAAAAGAACTGACAAAAACTAAAACAAACAAAAAAAAATAACAACTCAAGAAATGAAATGTAAAATAAAATAAAAAAAGAAGTCGATAAAGATTATTGGATGCTGATAACGATTGAAACTATTGAAAATTAACAACATTTAAAATGCTTCCAGATTTTATTTCACAAATTTTTACTTCATTATCTACAAACAACGCTAAACAACAACACTAAACAACAACAGTAACAACAACTGCAACATCAACAATATGAACAATAAAACCAATTGGTACGATAACAATCGTTAAGAAATCTAATCAAATTTAAATATTATTTGTCGATGATGATGATTTCCTTGAATTACAAAAAAAAAAGAAATGAAAATAAAAAACATCAAAAAAGAAAGAGAGAGAAAAAATAGTTTTTAACGAACAACTACAACCAAAACTAGAGAAAAACACAAAAAAAAAATCGGAAAAGGAATCGTAAATGTTGAGAAAATTTTCTTAAAGAATTAATTTTCAAACTAATGAACAGAACAATGCCATCTCAATGAAATCAGAAACTATAAAATCAAACACTGTGTACGTGGGTGGTTTTGAAAGTGTTACGAATTATGTAAGGTTAAAAAAGAAAATTGTAATTACATTACAACCTTGAAAGATTTTTCAGTATTCAGGTGTACAATAAAACACAGGTAAAGCTTTCGGTCAATCTTGTTAACGATTAGCAGTCATAATTAGCAGCACATAATAAAGACATGACTACATAATAAAGGTACGTAGATATTTTCATACTTTGACAAAAAAGAAAAAAATATTGTAGTGATCAGTACAGAGGAAGTTCCATATATTGAGAAGAGTCACAGTTGGGTGTGATCATGAGATCCAGTATTTTTTTCGATTTCAGCGACGCTGTATATCAGAGAAATGTATTTACATTGACAGCAAATTCTATTAAAAACCAAATCATGACATTTGTGGCGCAACATGTCATTTGTAATCACTTACCATGGCTAGTGATAAAATTGTCTGCCTTAGAATTTGGTCACAATTATGTCTCAGCCACGAAACGCATCGGATTTGTTCTCTGGCTATTTTCCTCATCCTATTTATTAAATTGATTTCATGTAAGGAATCTCACAATCCATAGCGCATGATACACAATCGGCCAGAAGTAGGTACATAAGTGTATCCACCAGCCTTTTTATGTTCTTCCTGTTGTTACCTACAAATGAAGTAAAGTGCCGGCAGGATCCAAAATTTCTACATATGCAAACTACCATTTCTAAATGTGCGTACTTGTTCAATTCTCTATAAACCCTGGTTACGTGGAACCCACATAAACGGCATTCAAGAAAAGGTACTGAGGACATTTGATTCGGTTCTCTAATCAAGGACTGATAATATGAAACCGAAGGGCGAACATGGTCGACCGGCTGTCCACGGAAGTAAACAAGCTTTTTTAATATCCAAGTTGTTTCTGTAAACGATGTCTGGAACATTACAGATACGTAGCCCCCACCACTTTGTATTTTTTATAGTTAACTTAACTTTCAATTCCTTTTAGAGGTAAAATGTTCTTCGTAATGCTTTTGGTTTTGAAAAAGATTTTCTCCGCGACTTTAAGTTTCTAAAGATCATGATCGTTCGGTAAAAGTATCAGACAACCTACGTATAAACCCATCGATGTAAACACTGCCAACAACATTTTAAAACTACAACTTTACTTATGGCCAATAATTTTAGAGCCAGTCGATGAGGTTAAAGTGGAAGAATACACACATACACAGCACAACTGTAAAGAATCCACAGACAAAACAAATGAAAAAAACAATCATGGATGACAACAAAGTGGCAAGAGAAGATGAAAAGGAAGAAAAAAAAAAAACGAAGACGAAGAAGAAGAAGAATCATTGATTCAACTAAACGATACACTATGTTTCGACTAATTAGCATTTCTACTAAAATTCCACGAGGCCAATTAAAAAATACATTGGAAAATAACAACAACAACAATACAAACAAATAAAAGAAGAAAAAAAAACAAAAACGAGACAATAATACAAGAATCCAACAACAACTAAATATCAAAACGAATGGCGATAATTTACCTACATCATCAATGGGTTTCTGAAAATGTTCTTCTTCTTCTTTTTTCATTCTTCTTCTTCTTGGTTTTTGTTTTTTTAGTTTTTTTCTTACATGCAGATGCTTATCTTTTTGAATGAATTGTGATTGAGTCGAACGTAGTAGACATTTAGTAGTGGAAGTCAATATATGTTGTTGGTGTTGGTGGTTGGCAGATGAAGAGTTTCTTTGTCCTGAAGCTCAAGTGATTCTTAAGGTGCTGGCTATATGGTAGTACGGGTTGTTCCCTTGAAACGGTTCTGATTTCACAGCAGGCAAGTGATACACATTAAGAAACAAAAAAAAACAAAAAAAAAACAATCTTGCCACACCACTACTGTTGGGGCAACAAGAGCGATAATGATGAGTTTCGTAAAGGACAGTAGTAACCATACCCTGAATCAGCTCATCAGCTCATTTGTGATATCACAACACATTTAAACGATTCATAATTAGAAAAACAGATTTCTTTTCCTTGTTTTCTCTTTTTTCTTTTTCTTTTTATTTTCGTTTTTGTTTTATTGTATATCAGTTGGTCGTATATATAGGTATTTCGTTAATATGCAACGATGTGTGGCATTGCCACAAATTTAATCGATACACAGAAATACGATATAAAAACAAAAACAGGAACTCAATAGCACCAGGTAGGTGCCTAAATTAGCATATGACAACATTGTCAAACGTAAAAACATCCTCTCATACGTTCTACGTCCTCAACGCTTTACTTTCGAAGGTGTTCTTCGGTTTGCGTCTGTCTGTCTGTCTGTCTGTCTACCTATATAAATATGAATCGTAGACATTGTCGTTGTTGTCATCATGATCATCATCATCATCATCGTCAGCCACTGAAATGTATAGCGCTGGGAAACGCATGTTTCTCTCTGTTTCTGTAAATGTCATGAGAATATATCACAACTTGGGGAATTGTTTAATAAATTCTCAAAATAATCACCTTTAAACTGTGTATTAATTCTCACCTTTTGCTTGAGCAAAACCTCATGAAATGAAAATGTTCCAAAGAGTAGCTTAGGAAACAGAAATTCATAAAATCGTTAACCCTTTTAAGGGAATTGTTTTTGTTTTTTCTTTTTGGTCAAGGATCTCTAGTTTGCATTGCCACAACCACCACTATCATGCCTAGTTGCCTTTCATTGTTAATATTTTTTTTATTTAGTTTTGGTGAACACCATTTATGTTTAGTTTTCGAAAATTAATTTTCATTGGCTTCCGTAATCACAATATCGTTTACATATTTTATTCATTTTCATTAAATTTTAAAACAAAAACAAGAAAACAGTAGAGGACACACCAACAAAAGGCAAAAAAGAAAAAAGAATTTTTAATCCACAACTGATTGACTTAATTGAGGGAGACAGAATGAATCGTTATGTAGTGAAGCGAACAAATTTATTTGATTGACCCAAAACGAAATCATCCACAACAACATCGCATATAGGAAAACCAATCTCAGAAGATGCTGAGGCTGTTCGTGTTTTGTTTTCTCTGGTGGCTCAATTTCATTCATTAAAAAAAGTTAAAAAATTAAGTTTCGAATTTCTGATCACTTTAATTAGAAATGCAATTAAAAACTGCATCGCAAAACACTAATATTGTAGATCCATCGTCGGTTTTTTATTCTCTTTTTTGCAGGGCGATTGCCCAATTTAAGGTAGAATAACAAATAAAACTATTCGACTGGATCGCGTACGATTCATTCGTCCCCCTCATCACAGTGTCTATACATCTTGAGGTGAAAATTATTCTGTACAAACGTTCCCAGTGTAATCGATTAATAGGCTGGTTACTGTCTTCATACTATTCTTGAATAGTTTGATGTACGACAAAATCTCAATAATAATTGCCTTATAAAAGTTAAGATTTGCATCAACGTCTTCTGAATTACGCCATTTATACACTTTTAAAGTGCATTTCTCGTGTGAAAAATCCACTCCTGGCAAGCTCATTCCAACATGATTCGCGATGCAGCAAAAGGTGACTCTTTTCTTTTTGTCTAGATGAAAATTTTGAAGTCACCGTAGGCCAATCTGTAGTTTATTGGCTTATCATACTAGAGGCCATGGTTCAAAACCCCAACTCAAACATCTCGAACAACATGAAGTATGAAAAAAAAAATATTTCTTCGGCGACTTCCTCTCAGCGGATTTCTTGCAAAAATAATCTGTCGTTTGGTGTCGGCTTTAAATTATAGGTCTCGCGACTCAGAGGTAAAACTAACACACTGAACTTGGGTAATGTGAGAAGCTAGGTCGTAATCGTGACTATAGGGTGGGAATGACCAATTAAGTTAAGATAATAATGTTTGGCATTAAAATATGAAATTGCGCAGCACAGTTAACCATTAAATAATCGAAATGGACTTAAACGATTATCGAACGTCAATAACGTTCGTTGAAAAGAAAACAAATACATTTTGGGTGCATTATTGAAACAACTACATTGCATGGCCCATTGCAATCGATCTTTGTATTGAATATGGATGATTGCCTGTGATTTTATCTAACATTTATCTTGGATTTCTTTTGATTCTTTTTCGTTATAGGACATCACGTCCACTACTACATGCGAAGACTTTATATTTCATTTAACCTGATGATATCTCCTCTTTCGAATGAAAATATTGTGGATTACTAATACAGAAATCATCATCAGCATCAGCATCAGCATCATCATCATTTATTTATTTATTTTAATAATTAATTTGTCAGTTTTTAATAGTCTTCAAATATTTCTCATAATTTAACTTCTGGTTTTGTGGGATTCATTTTTATTTGTTCACTAAATTCCAGATTATCTGAATTTGATAACTTTATTATTAATAATCGTTTTAAAGTTTTTTTCACTCTGGTTTTTGTTTCTTCTTAAATTTTTTATTTGTTTGTTTGTTTTTTTTTTAAATTTCATTCCATGCGCGGCGATAATTAATATTGTCTGTGGGATTTTTGTTTGTCGTGTTCACCAAAATGTCTACAAATTATGATTTGATAAGGATTTCATTTGTCACTTTATTAATGAATGATTCTTTATTTCTTAATAATACACGACGAATTGACTACAAAATATGATTACCGTTGGGCTATTTCAATTCAAGCTGAATTGAATTCTCAAGAACTCTACATGTGGTTTGAAAAAACCTGACTTTCGAGTGAAATGATTTCGTTTGAAAATTTAAAAACCAAAAAAAAATTAAAAATTGTTTCGTGTTTGGGAAAGACAAATTGTTTCGATTTAACTGAGAATTAATCGAGAATGGAATGTCAAAACATGTGGGATTTTTTTAGTGGCAATTATAATCACGATCTTTGTTTAAGTTTAGTCAGGAAGTGAACCCAACCATAAATTAATATCAATAATACATACATGTACATATGAATGTATGTATGTATCTACCATATGAATAGCTGCCAGATAAATAAAGCATCAAATCGTCAAATATTTGAAAAAATCGTCAAATTCGTCAAAGACTTCCATAAAAAAATAATTAATAAAAATTAAAAAGTTAAAAAACAAAATGATTTTTATTGTAGTAAAACATATAAAGTTAATTTAATATAAGCACTTTAATGAAATAAAACATTGCAACACATTTAAATATAATAGGGTTATCCATTTCGTGATTTCAAAAGTAAACGTAAATAAAACACATATAAAATATTTTTTTTCATGATATTTCTTTTTTATTGTAAAGTTTGAAAGTTGACATTATGTGTGAAACACTACATCAATTAAATGACCTCCACGCGAAGTGTTGCAAGCATTGCTTCTTTTGAGGTAATTTTCGACCACTTTTTGACACATATTGGGCGGTATCTCAACCAGTAAGGTCCAATCACACCTTCGGACCAAAGAGCGCACCAAACAGTGACTTTTTCTGGATGTAATTGCCTCTCTTCAATTACTTGAATTACTTTGTTTATTAACATACCCACCGAGTGTGAAATGTGCTTCATCGCTGAAGAAAATTTTGTTCGAAAAATTGCCGTCCACCGCCAATCACCATTTTTGTAGTAGGTTTTGATAATTTTTATGCGTTGTGTGATAGTTATTTAAGGAATTCAGAATTTTAAGGAATTCAGTGTTAAGGAATTTGGTTTAATTTAAATTAACTTGGCTTAACTCTCTCTCTGCATTAGCTCTAGAATAAGAATATACTAATATTTCTTAATAAATTTAGTCAAGGCTGGAAATTAAAAGCTACCATCTCTTATTCTCATTTCTAATTTTCAGGAAAATATTGTTTAATGTTTAAACAATCTATACCAGTGTTGAGTATTCAAAAAGATGAGTATAATCGAATCATATTCATAATTTCTGATATTTATACACGCATTCATACTTATTCTAATATCATAGATCCTCTACTCATAATTCAAATTTTGAATTACTTACCATATTCATACTTAACAACACGTATGATGTTGTTTATTTCGACTCTCCATAACTCAACATATACACGAATTACAAAATAAGTACGATTCGCGTACGGACACTAAAATAGTTACCAGAAGTTTGTGTTTGCTCTGCTTGCTGATCTGTCTTTTTGCTTTTATTGCAAATGCAATCTAAATGAGTACGCTTATGAATCAAACATATTTCGAATGTTATGAGTTTGATGTCAACGTTGTACTCACACTAATTGCAACCTGTACTTATAAATCAATGTTGTAGTGAGTACGAATGAAACAGAGTAGTTGAATTTCAATATAGTTGACTCACTTATATTCAAAATTTCATGAGTACTTATGACTAGCGAAAAAACGATTTTTGCTGATCTCTGGTTCCAACACTATGCACTGCAAGAGTAGAGGCCCTCCCTTGAGTGCTGTTCGTACATAAAAAAAATAATAATGGTACTTGTCTTTGGTCTTCCTAGGGTAATATTAGAAACTATATTCGAATCTTTATATATGGTCTGCAATGTCGAATGGTAAATTATGCTCAACTACGAAATGTGCCAATCTTATTGTAAAATTCTTGGTATTGCTATTATTTGGGTAATGTCAGGGTATTTGGAGATATTTGCAGAACTTATCATATTTCTTTAAATTTCTGTACATTTCTTTTTAAGTTTATTTTACTAATTGGCGCTTTTAATTACATAGGTTATTTAGCATTTTATGTAGTATCATCACAGGTGTTTGTAAATAATTTAAAAATATAATACTTTACACCTCCTTGTTATTACTAATTACCTAAATTTACAAAAATAACAATTGCAAAGCAAACACAAAACTTAAAGAGGCTTCTAATGTACAAAAGTAACGAATTTGATGTAAACTTTTCATTTCTAAAAATTGTCAAGACAAGGGCATAAATCGTCATATTGTCAATGTAATATTTTTAGAGCACAAAATCATAAAATCTGGCAACTATGACCATATGTGTGTTTTATAAATCAAATCAAATTTGCTCTAAATTGCTTACATATGTACATTCATATAAAACGAAATAAAATGAAATGTTTTAATGGCATTTCAAAATTTTTATTTTATTTGAGTTCGTTTTGTTGTTTTTTTTTTTTTTGCTCGTTTCTGTTGGTCGTTATCAAAAAATCTTGAAAATATTTTGCATTTTTATTATAAACAAATTAATCACACTCTAAACAAATTTGTCGTTTACGCCAATAAAAGCTCGTTCACACAGTACAAACACAAACACACACACACACACACAGAAAAAAATAAATAAATTTCAACAAAATCAAGGAAAATAAAATAAAAAACAAAAAAAAAATTATTAATTAAGTTGAAAAGACTACGAAGGCAAGAAAACAATATACATACATACAAGTATTTAAATATTTATTTGTTGTTTTTTTTTGTTTGTTTATTGCACGTTTTGATTTGTTTTTTTTTTTTGTATATATTGTATATTGTCTTAATGAATTCATTTGTTTTGTTCAATATTTGCATGCAAATTGCAATCAAAATTAATTAGTTGAACATTTTTATTGTTTAACAAATGATCGTGACAATGATGATGATAATGATGATGATGATGATCGTGGCAGTTGTGATGATAATGACGATTTCAATAACACTGACAGTGGTGGCCACGAATATGTTTCAGACGCGACTATATTTATTGGTGGAACCGTTTAAGTGGAGCGTGGAGAATAAATATATGTATACTCGTACATAATAGCACAACAAAGTTGATCTTGAATATTTTCCTGCAGTTATAACTGACTAAAGAACTGTCTGTCTGACCGTTTAAACAAGTCCCTATGACTGACTTGTTTCTTAACATACTCATACAAATACAAACATAAATACACAGTAATTTGCATAAATAATGAATAACAATAATAATCATTTAAAACAAACAACAACAAAAAACAGAAAGAAGAATTAAAGATGGCAGCCTAACAAGCCACAATACATTTGTTTAAACGAAAATGTTTAAAATTCATTAAATTTGCATTAATTTGACCAGCATTTAGACTGTTTATAGGTTTCATAGTCAAAACGTTTTGTCGAAAACAAATAAACTGAATGATGAAAACAACAATCATAACACAGCGACTTATGAATTTAAAGGGTGTACCCGAAAGAAATCATACACGATTATATATTGTTACGTTTTTAACTTATAATAATATTTTAAGTTGCCTATAGACAAAAATAAAATTTTAAAATAGCAATTAAGCACAGAGGTTTTATTTTTGCTAACGAATATAAATATATGAAGCACATATCGAGTGAAGGCTAAACTTTTTGAGAAGAAAATGTCAAAGGTCAATATACCATAGCCTTTGAGAACAATTTATCTTTAATAATTAAAATCCTTTGTATCCTTATACAAAATCCTTCTTAAATGCAAATTCCGTATAGAATTTCATGTACAGACTTTCTTTAAATGCAAATGAAATTATGCACCTGGCTTCTATAGATGTCCAATGACATTCCAGATCCTTCTCATTCAATAATAAATCAAAGAAAATTAAAGAAGAGTATTTTTAATGGCTTATATTGCATATATTGTTAATGGTGGACGGAAAGATGTCCCAAGTGATTACACTTGCTAACAAAACTTTTTGCTAGACCCTGTTTCTCTCATATACCCTAAGCAAATTGCATGTTTTGAAGAATTTTTTTTTAAATTTTATTATTTATTTATAAGCATACATACATATATAATCTTGATTATTTTATAATTTTTTTTTTCGTTTGTTTGTTTAAATTGAAGTAATTTATTTATAATTTTTGTATTCAAATTGATAACATTACCATATAATTTAGTATCGAGTCTTTAATGAGTAATAAAATACGATTGTTTAAATAAAAATTAATTTAAAAAGGAATTAATTAATTGCTTAATTGATGTGGGTGAACAAGTTTTGTTTTTAAACTTTCAATAGAGCTTTAACAATTGTTATTGGATAGACAACTATCACTAAATATATTCGATTTATTGGATTTCATAAGCAATTAATTGAATATTTTATATGTTATCGATATTAAGCGCAATTTTAATGCAACAAATCAAAAAAAAAAATATTTGCAGATATCATATGGAACTCTTATAATATTTGAAGAAATTCATCGAAAGATATGCTCAATTTAACATGGAGAGGATGTACAAAGAAGAGGACATGGCAATACTATTTGACAGATAGGCCGACTTTGAAGCAATCAGTTCCTATGGTTGACTTAAGGTTAGAATGTTTTCAAAATCATCTGATCATACCTCCAATAAATTTCTGAATTCTCGATGTGATGACTTATTTTTCGAAAAGTAAAGACCACTTCCTAAATAATGACAAGCGTTGTATGTCAGACACTCATCCTGTCCGTGCTTCTCTATAGCGCAGGAGCATGGACACTATTAAGCACTGATGCAGCAGCCTTGAGATTATTCGAGAAAGAAGTCCTACACAAGAACTTCGGTAAAGTGTATCCGATCCAACAGTGAGCTGTATGAGCTCCTCAATGCGTTAACATTCTGCGGCTGCGCTAGCTCGGCCATATCGTTCGAATAGAGGAGGATGATCCGGCGAGACTGGTATTTAATGCGGAAGTCGGGGAAAAGGACGACCTTGTTTGCATTGGAAGGACCAGATCGAGGAAACCTTGTCATCGATTAGTGTGACCAATTTGGGTATGCGCGCAAGAAGCAAAGGTGCCTGGAAGGATGTGTTAAGGAAGGCCGAAAAGCGTTAATCGTTGTGTGTTAGCATGATCTGATGAGAGCCATTGTACTTGTATGAGCGATATAAACTCATGTGTTTCAATCATTTCAATCATAATCAATCGGCGAATTTATCAGTGCAATAAATGAAGTATTTTAAAAGTTTGACAGGAACTTATATTATTGTGAAGAGTAATCGTTATTGGCACGTGCTAAGAGAATTCACTTGATACAAATTAAGGCAATGTATTTGTATTTGGCCAGACAAGATGAAGCCCGTCGCCTATACGTCGTACAACCCTATTATTTTAATTTTATGCGTTTAAGAAATGCATTTATCCCTTACCTAATGCATACTTTGACCATTGTTGCTAACATCGATAATAAATTGAAACCATATTTTCAATTATCATTTTAGTTTTCTACTTCTCTTTTTTTTTCTAATTTTAATTAAATTTCGTAAATTTGTCATAAAAAATGTTCAAATTATTTTCAAACGATCCTAAAATAGTTGAATAAAAATGAAACAGAAACAGCAAAGAAAATGAGAAAAAAAAAGAAATGAAAACAACATTAAACATTCCTTATTTGTTGCAAATTATAAAACATTTACAAAGTTTTTGTGAATTTTTGTTCAACTTTATTGCTTCTGTGTTGTGTGTTGTCTAGCTTAATATGTATGGCCATAAATGGTAATCAACTATTTACTAACACACACATACACACATACATATACACACAATTCGTATGCGACAAATGTTGCGAACAAAATAAGTTTCTGTTCCTGTGTTCAACTATAAAGCACACCTTATACGATGATCATCGTAATACTGCTGCTGCTGGTGATGATGATAATGATGATGATCATGAACATCATTGTTAGCTTTGTTTGGATTACAACAAATGAAAGAGTGTAAATGTATTACAACAATGCATTGGTATTTGTGTGTATGAGTTACCAAAAGATTACGTTGTTGCTGTTGCAATTATTTTGGTTTGTTTTGCCTAAACGATGAGACTCCCAACTACAATTACTAGAAACAAACAAACACACACGAAAAAAAACAAAACAAAGTAAAAAAAAAAGTCAATTCGAAATTAAACGAACGAAACGAACGAATCGAATGAAAGGAAACGAAACGAATCGAATCGAAACGAAAAACAAGTATTAAGCAATTACAAATTAACTTAATTGCCAACATTTTATTTGCAATTTTCTAATGGAAAATATTTTAATTTAGACTAGATCGTGACATTAATTGTTTTCAACCACAAAATCCATATACATACATACATACACACATATATATACACATATACAACACAGTTAGCTGTTAGTATTTGTTTATAAATTTTTTTTATTCATTTTTACATGCAACAAGTAAAATTCTGCATATTTGGTACTGCAGTCTGTGGTATTTTTTGTATACATTCAAGTTTGTTCTTGTTGTTGTTGTTCTACTGTTGTATGATGATGATGATGCAGTAGTATTTGTCTAAGAGATCCCAATAGCATAACAATCGCATAAACTTTGTTAATGTATGACTGACTGACTTTAAATGCTCTGCACATGCACATTCACAATGAAATATTTTCCTACAACGTCTCTCCTCTCCTCTCCTTTCCTGAACAAAATCAGAAACAAAAAAAAAAATAAAAACAAACTCACTGTCGTACAAATAGTTTCTTTCCTATTTTGAACAGTTTGTGGTATGCAGCAGGCTGGCTTGTGACTGTGTTTTACTATTTTTTATTGGCTGACAAACGTTTTAGTTTAAGTTAATGTGTGTTGGTATTTGTACCATAAAATGTACACTCGTGAAAATTTCTTCGTTGACTTTACAATAAAAAAACAATATTCCACCGTAACAGTCAATTTTTTTGCTGTTTTAATAGAAAATAGAAAGGTTACCGAGATCTCAGATGTTTCTTGGTATCACTGTTCTTCTACCAAACTTGTTAGAACTGTCAGACGATATAAACTAGTGGGGTGGCAGCCCGAACTTATATTGCCATGCAACTGGTAAAGTGTCAAAAATTTCCAATTATTACTTGGTGAGTTCCGAAAAGTTCATATCGCTTCCGCAAACTGAAATTCTTGGGGCTTTCTTTGTTATGTAGTTACGAGGAAAGGTTCTGCGCTCTTAGAACGGCAACGGCATCGGCGTCACATCCCAACACCCCTCTTTCTTTTTCCTCAGACCTATCACATCCCCATGTTTACACATACTTACATGCATAATTGGACATTATAATCGTTCAATCAGGATTACGACCTAGCTTCTCACATCACTCTAAACTCTTTTTGGAAACATTGGTTATAATAAATTGGTTAATTTTTTCTCTGAGTGTACACTTATGCAGTGATATGATTTGCAGTTGGCTCGGTGAGTCGTCTTTCCTAAATGACTGTCTCTGTTTAGTTGAATATTTTTTTCTCTTACAGTTGCCCGAAAATTTACAGTTTACGAGGCATCACATTGGTTGCAAATTCGAATGAATTGTTTGCGATTTGTAGATTCTCCAGTAAAATATTTCCATGATGATGTTTAAATATCATTCCTAAAATTGTTTTTCTTCTTAACTCCCAAAGCTAAAATGTCAATTGAAATCAATCAATAATTGCTGCAAATATTTAAGGTGATGCTGTTCAATAGTCTGTTGCCCATTATAATTGAGTGGTTCTGTTTTGTTTAATTTGTTTGTGGCATAGAAAGTGACAAACAAAAAACTGAAATTGTTTAACATTTTTACCTGCTAAATAATTGAATTTAAAGCTTGTTTGTTGCTTTGTAGGTTTGTAATATTGTTGATGTTGTATTTTGCTTACTTGCAACACATCTGCACGGTAGGCTGGTTAAGGCTTATCTTTAGTCTGCATCAGTGTGTGCAATTCGTTATTTAATGGTGCCATTAACTTTGTCTCTCTGTTGCCTTTACTTTGTCTAACTCTAGACGCAATTGCTTACGTATATTGGCTACCATTCTATTGCAATTGCAATTGCGACAACGTGTTGGTGTTACTGCTGCTGTTGCTGTTGCTGCTTCATGTGGCAAATATAGTATGTAGATTATCGATTGCACTTGTAAGTATTTCGCTTTCAAAGGTGTCAACACCTTTTTCTCACAAATCTGTTAAATTAATTTGTTCTTTTCAGTTGGCTTACACGGATAGGAATGTCTGTGTGTGTGAATTTGTGTTTCTGTAACATTTTCATTTTTAATTTATTTTAATTGCTTTTGTCTCTGATCATGAGAATTTATTACACACTTAACAACATGCACCTGAGTGAGAGAGGGAGAGTAATAGAATAGCCTAGGTATACGAGTATATACATATGTAATTCAGGTGTTTGTACGGTTTTTTTATTAATGTTGCATGCAACCTTCTAATTGTTTGATAAGTTTTTGAATTTAACAAATTTTTTCAACTCCACCAAACCGCTCGTAGCGACAATTTCATTCTTATTGAAATGTCAATAACCCACTTGGAATAATTTGCAACACAAGTATCTGTGGCAAGATACTAAAAAAAATTAAATAAAACAAACGAAAACAAAACAAATTTCAACAAGAAATGAATGAAATGCATCACGAAAACCAATTAAGAAACAAAACAGCTTAACAACAAAAAAATGTATAAATGACAACTACAACAACAACAACTTGTTATTAATTAGGAAGAGCAGTAGCCGGATTAAATGTGACTGCTGTGGAGACGATGAAATTAAGAAACCCAACAAGAACGTCTTCATGCAACATTGAAGAATTATACCCGCTAATTTGGCAGTTTTAACGTTTGAATGAATTTAAATTGATACAAACAAGCGCCTAAGAATTCAGCCGATGATAATACATGTAAACAAAAGGGTGAACACGAAAGGTTTTTTACAATCACATTAACAGTCACACTTATTGAAAAAAGAACAAAAACTCTAAAATATGGCGTCCAACGTGAAACGAGACACTCCTCAAAATTCTTTAGAAATATACATGGAAGACTCGAAGTTGGCAGGAAAAGCGAAAGAGTTGGGTATCAGGAATACATGTGGACTTCCAGATCATTAATTTATGTTCGAGGTGGAAGTCATGGCTATTCTCATAGCGAAATAACTTCTGATTGTTTGCAAAAAATGTCCTAAGATCGTATTAATATACGCGAACAACCAGGTTGCTTTGAGGTTCCTTTCGAACATCATATCGACGTCCCAGCTTGCTCGCAAATGTTGGATATTTTTATGAGAAACGATGTATTGCCATGAAAATTTTTCAAAAATCTGTCATTCGGTGTCGACTTTAAACTGTAGGTCCCGCTACTCATATATAAAATTAACGCACACAACATTAGTGATGTAAGAAGCTAGGTCGTAATTCTGACTGGAGGGTTGTAATGGCCAATCATGTATGAACGTATGTATGATGTATTATTCGAATATCTTGGGCATAAAGCCATACTCGGAATTAGTGTTAAGGACTTACAGGCTAACTGCTCTTAGCATAATGGTTCCCTTGGACGCGATTAGACTAGAAAGTAGGTATAAAGTACTCTCCTTGGCTGACATTTTATAGGTCGTGTAGTGCACTTACTCGATGTCTAGGTTGTTGAGTAAAGCCAAACGAAACAGCTCATTTTATCTCTCGGTAGAACATTGCTGTCCTCACGGGTTATACGCTAATAGGAAGCATGCTTATTGAATATGCGTCTCATGGTTCGTTTCTATAGAATTGCAAGTCGTAGAAGAAGTTATAGAGCGTCTAACGGTAATGTCTGAAATTAAGATGAAGGACTTATTCTTGATATAATGAAGTCTAAACCACTTAGAAAAATTTGCAAATATTTTTATGTTTTGTTGTTTCACTTTTGGTCGCGAATTAAGCTATCAACCTATCCAACCAATTAGCAAATATTGCTCAATTCGAAAACAATTAACTGGTTACACCTGCTGAAAATTGTAACATCAAATTAAAATTAAATTAAATTAAATTAAAGGGACCCCTGTTGTGACAACTCAAGCCTTATAACTTAATTTTCACTTGTCATACACAATGTGTACAATGCGATTACAATTCAATTTCAAAATCGAATTTGATTTTATAATTTCGATAACAATTATATGCGTCGCCGCTATTGTTGTTGTTGGTGTTTAAAAGTTAAATAACAATTTAATGCGAAAAAGGAAATGATTGCTAATTATGGAAATAAAAGAAGATTTTTGTAAGATTAATGACTTTGAGAGAGGATTTCCTAGTAAAATGTTTTACAAACTGTTAGCAATGCTACCAACACAACACAACACAACACAACACAAGTGCCAGTCGATAACACTGCACTGCACTCGAAAATAAAAGACGTTCACTTGGCAAAAAAAAAAAAAATGAAAAAGGAAAAACGTACAACAATTTTTAATCTTTAATTTGTATCTTTTGGCATTTAAAGCGGCAACCAACTTTTATTTCATAATAATGAAGTGAGCAGAAGTTTGTTTATCTTTGAAGATGTTTTCGTTGTGGAATTCATGAGTTTAATGAGTTTCCTTTTTTAATTAATGAATGAATGAATGAATGAATTTATGATTGTATTGTACAATGATGTTGAAATATAATCATATAAAATTAAAAAAGAAAAAATAAAATAAATAAAAACTAATTAAATACCATAAATACAGCAATGGCTGTTTAAATTTATTATTCAATTAATTATTGGCAAATGATGACAGTTTTACTAAACTCTACTCTAGTCAGTCTGTCAGTCTCCCCTTCTAATCTTCTTTGTACGCGTGTTGATTTTCATTTTAGGCTTTAACCAACTACATATTTAGCTAGTTTAGACTATTTGTTGCTGTCATTTCATAACAACAATTAAAACAATTAAATTAAATTCGATGGCAAGTATAGGGAATTACAAATGAAAAGTGTGTTGTAGACTTCAATGAAAATTTCTTCAAGTCTTTACGTTTAATTTTTAGTGTATTAGATTCCGTGGAGTAACAGTGATTATCGATAACATTTGTTAACTATTTTCGTATAATTTTTGTATCAGTGACAACTTGATTTTCCGTTTCGTTACTTTCCCATGCTGATTGTCATCATTTTCATCTCGACATCAACATCCACATCAACATCATTGCCGTCGTCAGCTCGTAACTTGCAGACTGCCTGTGTGTGTTGAGTCGATTAATTTTTGTGTTTCGAATTATTTTCCCAAATCATAAGACCTGTTTTACTATAGTTTTATAGTTGTTGTTGTTGTTGCTGTTTTACATTATAGTGTTTTAACATCAACTTAATTGTAAATTACCATCATTGGTTTTTATTGACAACATCAAGAGTTGTCTGCAACATTATCGATTTATTTGTTCTTGCAACTCTGAACACATGTCTTGTCTCTATATGCAATAAAATAACGTGCACCATTATACAATATCAACAACGACAACAACAACAGCTATAGCAGTAGCAGCAACAACAACCATAATTAGAGAGTCTTCCATACAAATACGTATCAAGTTGCTCACATCTTGTAATTGTTACAGAAATATTTTATGAAATTTCTCTTCTTCTCTTCACTCCCGTTTCTTCTCTTTCTCTGAATTAACAAACTGACCCAAAGTTATATTTGAAATAATTTTTTTCACATTACACCATTTACCATACCAGTGCCGTAAGGGTTGTATTAGAATGGACACCGACAAAGGATATCGTATACGATTATTGGAATAAAAAGTTATATAGCATCCAGTTTTTACTAAATTGGTCTTCAGAAATAAAGTTGAAGAGATCTTCAAACTAATACCTCGCCTGCTCTGATGAATGATGAATGCTCTTGAAGGTGAATGATTTCGCCTTCTCGAAATCTCTATAAGTGTAAACGTCGTTGTTTACATTTATTCTTATCGCGTTTGTTGTTGTATTTTTGTTTACTTGTTTATAATTTTTTAAGCTGGTGTTTGTTGTAACATTAAGCAGTACGATAATTTGTAAACAGGTTTGTTTACTGCATTGTTTTGTTTTTATAGCATTTGTTTATAATTTAAATGTTAAGTGATGTAAAAGTGAAATTCATTTTTATTTTTCGTAATAGTATGTTTAATAGATTGGTACGGAATCATCCAGTATGAAGTACTCCCTTACAGTCAAGCACTTAATTCGAACTCGCATGCTCAACAATAGCAATTGATCGCCTATAAACAGTCTTCTATGGCCAACATAATGTATACCTCAAGGCATCGAAATTCCGAAACTTTAATTGGGTGTTTCTTTTTGGTCTATTTTATCGTTCCAATCTGAAACCACCAGTTGCTTATGTAGTTAAAACGTTGGAAACAGTGTAATTAAGTAAGTAAGTAAGTAAGTTAAATTCAATTTGGTTTGCTTTCATTCGGTTGTCACATTCAACATTTTTTTTATACCGACGAACACATTTCCTTTGATATTTTTATGTTTATTACATGTCATACCATCGTCATCAACATCATCATCCATATCCTCATCATCATCATCAGCAGTAGCATCGTCAGTGTCGTCAGCAGCATCATCATCATCATCACCACAATTGCCATGTCATACTCGTTCGCATATTGGCAATTATTGGATGGATGCTGCTGCTGTTGTTGTCTATGGATGCTACAGTTGATATTGATTGTGACGTGTTGCAAAGTGTTTGTGATCATTATGTTGGCGATAATGAAAAATTTCGACTCGAATGCGTTACTTAGACTGGCAGCCTGCAGACTGCATTACAGTTGCCCCCTCTCTTGAGTTGATTCAATTATTATTTGTTTCTGTCGTCATACGAAATTTATTACCACACATCATAACATGTTAGCGGAGACAACAACGATGAATGCTGTTACAAATTTTTCAATTTATTTCATTCATAAATTTACTCTGTCTGCTCCCTCCGTTCGATTTGCCATAATCTTTTGAATTTATTCGTTAAAGGAGTTGAATATGTTGACATTTATTTCGAAGGAATTAGAAAAACGAGTTCAATTATTAATAAACAATTACAAGGGGAGATTAACAATTTAATTCTTGTAATAAAATGTTAAAATATATCATGAGTTTATATGTATTGCGCCGTGTTCTATGGAAAGTTGTAAAATATAAAGGCGGTGAAAGGAGTGGTGAGATTGATTGATTGATTGCTTAGCGAGTATTTGGGTGCCAGTAGGTAGTGTTCCGAAGGCCTTGGAATTGATTCCCGCCAGAGACTTTGGGTGTTTATAATTGTCTGACTGTTTGCCTTACATTACATATGATACCTCACAATAGAAAAAAGAAAGTGCGAATTATTACAAAGTAATTCTCGTGAATATAAGTGACGAAGATTCCAAATAAAAAAATATTGTCGAACACTACCGTCTCTTTAAAGTGTATTTGTGTTTAAAGTTTTAAATTTTCCAAAATTTACTGGCTTCCTTTACCAGCCTATAAGAGTGTACACAACCCAAATAATTAATTAAAGAAAAATAATTTTGAATTTTAATTTATTTAGTCTCCTTCTATTTGAAGTTGTTAGTTCTTTTGTCGGCTTTTTGTTGGCTTTTGTGGGCCCCGTGCCAAATTTTATGCAAATAAATTGCCCAAGTGTTTAGTGCTTATAGTGGAACAATAGTTTTTTTTGTCAATAAATTGTGTTCCATTTAAAGTCGGCAAATTTAAATGGCAAATACAAATAAAGCTGAAGCAAATGGTCTCTAAAACAATAAAAGAAAATGGCTTAAAATATGTTTAACACTTTAAGGTGTTGCCGTAATTGCAGCCATAATTTAAATTCAGTAAACCGCTATTGAAGCAAATCGATAGCAAAATAGTGTCTTAAGAAAAAATCATTTTTTTTAAAGCAAAACTATTACAACGGGTCCTTGCAGGGCTCAAGTAAGCTTAGCCTGATTAAAGAACAACTTTCTAGACGATCACGACTATCTCTTGGTTCTTCCTCACTGTTTCCTTTGACAATGTGCTGCTTTTTTAAAGCACTTTCATCGTGTCCCTTTTTATAAAAACACTCGTTCCAGTTATGGAAATATCAAAATCACAATCAGTTTTCACAAGATTCTAGTGTGGCGTATATTTTTAGCAACAACATCATTTGTCCTAGATAGAGCAGATCTGCCTTCATCACTTGATGCCAAGTTTAGAATTGAGCAATGCCTACGAACCCCGAATGGAATATAATTCTTCTTCAATCCATATACTGTCCGCTTGCATCTTTCAGACACCCTAATCATTAACATTAAAGATTCCCATCAAACTGAGCGCAATCCGCAATCCTGTTTATCGCAAGTCACGAAGTTACAATTATGGATGAATCTAATATTTCAAGCATTATCTGGATTAGATTCTTATAGCTTATACGAATTTATCAGGTTACTTATGGATGTTATAACGAAATTGTTTGAAATTACATACATACATAATTGGCCATTACAACCCTTCGTCAGGATTACGGCCTAGCTTCTCAAACACCACTCAGGTTGTGTGCGTTAATTTTATACATGAGTGGCGGGACCTACAGTTTAACGTCGACTCCTAACGACAGATTTTTTGAGAAGCTTTTCATGGCAATTTTTACTCTCAGAGTTTTTGCCAGAAATCTGCTGAGAGGAAGTCGCCGAAGAAATACTTTTTGTATTTTGTTTTTGATGTCTGGCCTGGGATTCGAACTCGGGCCTTTCGTCTAATAAGCCAACACACTACCTACTAGACCACGGCGACTTCATTTGAAATTGTTTGAAATTACGTATTTTAAATATTTCCTGTGAAATACTCATCAGAAGTATTAATATAATGAGCATTCTTGCAAGAGTTCCAACACATTGTGGTATATAATCCTCCAGTAAGTTGGTTAAGTGAAGATATGATCTCGGAAGTTATGAATACAAGCCGATAATGCCATTTACTGTTACTCGCACTATTCGTTTGTTGCAACTGATTCTAGGCACAAAATTAGGATTTGTACCTTTGCCTAAACCTTTTTCCAGTTTGTAAAACTGAAAATCAGAAAAAATCAATTTTTTTTTTTTGGTTCGATGACAGTATCAATTACGTGTACGTGGCTGTAGTAGTTTAAGAACAAAATATGACTTTAGATTAGCGACGATTTAGTTTACACAAATCTTATATATAAAAATGAATGTGTGTTTGATTGTATGTTTGTATGTTTGAAGTTTATAGACGATTAAACGGCTGAACCGATTTTCTTGTAATTTTCACAGTATCTTCCTGTATGTCTGGAAGGAGTTATAGGCTACTTTTTATGTTGATATTCCAAATGAGCGAGGGGCCATGCCCACGTATGCTACATACTACATACTTAATATTTAATTGCATTTGAAATATATTACTCATACGCATAGTAGTTACCCCTACAAGTATGCTATCTGTGATTCTTGATGTATAAAACCAAAGAAAATAAAGTGTAAAGAACGACGCGGGGGGAAAGATAGAAGGGAAAGAAAAAAATTTTGTAACCAACATTTGTGAAAAAATTCACCAAATAAGAAAAAATATAACCAAAATTAAATTCGTAGACTTTTATTTTATTTATTTTTTTTCAAGTTTAAATTATCTATATATATAAAAATGAATGTACTTTATGGAATCGTAAACTATGCATTTAATCTTTAGCAAAGTTGTTGCGCATGAGCCGACGAAGGTTTCTAAGTTGGTATAACCAATTTCCGACAGGTGGCGCCACTGAAAATTCTTCGAAATTGATTAAATCGTAAACTGTGCATTTGATCCTGTGTTGAAAAGAATAGAAAAGAGCATTTCTAGCCTCAGAATCAGCATTGAGACTGAAAAATCTTCGAGTACATGCCGCACAGATCCGTTCGCATGAATCACTTGAACAATGAATCACTTGATCGAATGCGTACTACTCAGGCCCGTTCGTCAGAATCATCTGGACAACGGGAAACAAAATCAATAAAATGATTCAAACTTAATTGGATATTTGTCTAATGTCTTTCCTTCAAATTTATTTTAGTTTGTAGTGCAGCAAAGCGCGCAGGGTACAGCTAGTATTTTTATATTCCCCACGCAACGTTGATTTTTAGGCATTTTTTTCGCTTTTTGGAGCCTTCAAGATCAAATAATCCTTGTGAAGTAAAAACATTCATCTGTATGTAGAACGAAAAAATATTTCAACAGAGTGTTGGCAACAACTTTATATATACATTGTGTAATATATGAAGTCGCCGTAGTCGAACTCCACAGATAGTGTGTTGACTTACTGAACGAAAGATCATAAGTTCAAAACTCAGCTCTCTTACATCTGTAATAAAAGAAATTATAAACAAATATGAGAGTTAAAATTAGCCATGAAAAAGTTTTTCATGGTGCATGGGTGGTGTGAGAAGTTCGAACGTAATCCTGACCAAAGTGTTGTAACAGCCAATAAAGTAAGTAAATATGATATATGGGTCCAGTACTTCACATCTGAGACAAAGTAACAATCAAAGCACTAGAGAGGAGTGGACAAATGGTACCCAAAGACGGCGTTTGATTCATAGAATAAGGAACGAATTATTTTTACGATTATTTTGTTAACTTCTGGGATACACATACATACATACATAATTGGTCATTACATCCCTCTTCAGTCAGGATTACGACCTAGCTTCTCACACCACATATGTTGTACGTGTTAATTTTATTTATGAGTAGCGGAACCAACAGTTTAATGTAGTTATATTGAGAAATCAAGAACATTTGTTTCACATTTCCAATTATGTATGTCCGCTTATATTGGGAACGGCCCTAATGCCTATCAATTTGATCATTTCAAACTTTCAGCATTTCTACTTTTTCTGGTAGATTTTCTAATTCATTTAAAGGGTAAAACGTTCGTGTACCCTATAATAATTTCAAATGATTTTTATTTGCATACTTGCTGAAGAGAGCTGTGTTTACTGTTTATTGTCCGATTTCGATTTCTTTTTGAACCAAATTTAATAGAAAATTAAATCAATTTTTGTGTTTATTTTTTAAAGAGGCAACTCGTGGCCCCATTATATTCCATTTTGAATGTGGTTCTATTGGTTTAAGCCATGTTATCTCAATTGAAGCCGTTCATTATTTTCTTTGAAATAAATATTGTTGCGGCAGCCAATAATTATAATTTTAAAGAGAAGCAAGCATGTGACAGATTTTATTAAAAAATTTCTTTAAAGAACTCATATTTCCATATTTTAACACTATAAGCACCGGCGAATGATACAATCCATTTTCTTGAATAATTAAATTCATTTTTATTTCGCATTTATTTTAATTTTATTTTGTATCGCTTTTTGTTTTTCGTAAATTATTCCAAATGCTGGAAAGTAATTTTGTCCGATCGTTTTCAATTGCCAAACAGCTGTATTGGCAGGCGTGTGATGGTTAAACAACTGACAGTCACATTCAACTGAAGAAATGAATACGTGAACAGCGTGCGTTAAATGGGAGAGCGTCTAAGACGACGATTCTGACTAAATAGGTGAGTAAATGAGTGAGTAATTTTTGGTTTTGGCCAACAAGTTATTGTTATCGTTGTGGTTGTGGTTGCTTAATATTATGGTGGTTAAAGTAGTTTCTCGCTCGCTCGCTCTCTGTGGCGATGTTGAATTTCCCCTTTGTTGTAAACCAGTTTTAAATTGTTGGCCCAAATTGTTTAAAGCTTTAAAATGTTGCTTGAGAAACTTGTTTCAGACAGGTCTGTCAGACTCCACCTCTGTTAAAGGAGGAGTTTAGGAGTTTAATAGCTGTCGTCTACCTGTAATCGTGGCCAACTCACACGCAAATATTGAAACACGTTTAATCACGGCTTTTTATGTTTTTATTCCTTCATTTGGAGATTTTCGTATTATTAAGCCAACCAAGATGGTGTCAAAACAGCGCAAAAATGGTGGACAGTTGTGCTGTGGCAAGTTTATTAGCGATGAAACAGATTGAATGAGTGAATGGGTTGGGTTGGGTTAGTTGCCTGCAATTGCCATGAATTGAATGCGGTTCGATTGGTATTGTTGTTTGTTGTTGTTTTTTTTTGGGGGGGGGAATAGAATTATTTCACCATTCTTGGAAATTGAAATGTACGTCACTGCAGCAACTAAATTCGTTGCTAATAATATAGAACAACAACAACAACAGCAACACTAATAAAACGCGAAAAAACACATGCCATTTAACAATTGCAACAACATGATGTAACAATAACATTTGTATTCCAATTTTAGTATTATTATGTATTGTTATTGTCGTTTTTGTTGTTGTTGTTATTTTATACATCGTTATTGTTGGCTTGTTTTTTGTGAAAATTCGCCTTTATTTGATTCGCTTCTCACTCTGCCACATCCTTTGAGAGTGCGATCATGATGGTTGGTTTCATGATTTCATGGTTTCATGGTTTCATTTTATATGAATTCGTAGAAATTTCAATTGCTTTTGATTATTTCGTTACTGAATGTCATTCGTTTCGTTTCTGTTTGGCTCGTTATTTAAAAGGGATTAGCAGGAGTAGGCACTTTATGCCCGTCACTGACATTCTGTAGCGAAAAACCAAAGCCAACAGATATCTGTCAGATTTGACAGCTTCATTACTAACAAAAATCATTGCAGTTTATTTCACTAGACGAATGACTGTTCCTTTCTGGTTTTTTTTTTTGCAACGTTCATTTATTATTTTTTCTTTCTTTTTTTCTTTTTTTCTTGTTTTCTTTAGTTAAACTTTTTAATGATTTAAACGAACGATTTGGTGATCGTTATTATTGAACAATATTTCCCATCACACTTATTAAAAATATATGTTGGCAGGAATACATACATACATACATATATTATTTACATACAATACAACATAATATATAGATACACATACATATGTATGTACATGCATATACAAATATGTATGGATATTAAAAATTAAATGAGTTCTTTCTCTCAATAGAACATCTTTTAACACTAAAACTGTCCATAAATCATACGAAATGCCTTATAAACTCAGACAAATTCTTTTGAGTTGCATTAAATGGAATCCTATTTTTTGTTTTTTATTATGTTAAAATTATTAAAAACTACGTTTTCTTTAACACTTACAGTTCTCCTAATATATACATACATATGTATGTACGGTTGGTTAGGTCTAAGGTTTGTAAACAAGGTTAAATATTTGCGTCCAATTGATTAGAAATTTTAAAATAAAATGTTATCAACCTTTTAAACACATTTTAAAACTTATTTTTTGTGAATATGCTTTGATATGAAATTAGTAGACTATAATGTTCTCAAGGATTCTCTCTGATTATGAAATAACATTCGAGAGATAGCCGATAGAAGTGAAACAATAGACTTCGCTTCTAAAGTTCAAACAGATATCATATCATACTTATGCAAAACTTCAATAAATCAATTTGCCAATTCTATGGTACATATGGGGGGTATAGTAAAAAGAAGTCCATTATTTTCTGTATTTTTGCACTAGAAAGTATTCAAAGAAAACGTCTGCAACACGTTGTTGAATCACGATAAATAAAACCATTTCGGTAGCATTTGATGTCTAGCGTTGCAGTCAAATAAAAGCAATTGATTCCAAACTTTATCGAGCGCGCTAAAATTCTGTTCAAGATCCTTCTGAGAGGTTGGAAGGATACTGTACCAGCCCTCAAGAGATGACTCCTCATTATGCAGTCTTTAGTGAAGGAATACAGGAAAGATAATTTATAGGAGAAAGGAATGATAGGGTAGTGCTCGAGAAATTTGATTTGAAATTCTCATAAGTTTTTTTTGTGAGATTTACTTTGTAATAATTCTCACTTCCTCTTTTCTATTGTGTTTAAACATATTTAGTGTCGAGTAAGCAATCAGACAATCACAAAACCTCAGAGTATCTGGTGGGAATCGTATATTTAGTGTCGAGCATGCAATCAGACAATCACAAAACATCAGAGTATCTGGTGGGAATCGTATTCACTGTCTCGGCACTTGTAGTGCTGCGTCCGTCCCATCGGGACACCCAATTATTACTCCGTGTTATGATGCAATCATACAAAGCAGTCAGCTGAATTGTGTTCTGTAAGGATAACGCACTACAACAATAATAATACGCTTCAGGCATCAAATGATTTGTGACTTTCTCTGTCAAATACGATAAGTTTGTGTGTTAAATATTCGCTTAAAAAGCTTGAGAAACAACAGTTTTTGGGACGTTGGTTTTGTACGATGGATACATTGTGTAGATGTCTTCAAAGAAACAGTAGAAATAGTATAAATATGAAGGGAATATACATATAAGAATGTCTGAATCAAAATGATTATAAATGATTTTAATGTGATCGAAACGAATATGAGGATAAGTGATGAAGATAGAAGTCGCAGTAGTCTAGTAGGTAGTGTGTTGGCTTATTAGACGTGATGCCTGGGTTCAAAACCCAGCTCAGACATCTCTAACAAAACGAAATATTAAAATATATTTCTTCGTCGAATTATTCTCAGTAAATTTGGGGCAAAAACTCTTTGAGAGTGGAAATAAAATTACCATGAAAAGTTTCTCACAAAATCTGTTCAAGTCAAATTTAAACTGTAGGTCTCATGTATAAAATTAACACACATAGCATAAATGGTGTTATCCTGGCTGAAGGGTTGTAATGACCAATCATGTATGTATCCCGGATACGAAATATTAGTATCCGGTGCGATAACATCATAAAAAAGAAATAAAACTCTACCAGAGTGTATCTGGACTGAATATTGTGGTTTTTTGATACCAAATTCTTTCCATGAACTCAATCCAAAGCGTAACTATTCTTCTTTATGTGCTGTTATTAGGGTATTCATCTCATCTTCGTTTTTAGGGTATTTAAGTATCTGTTTTGCTTGAAAGTTTTTTATGACTTTTACTAATTCTTTCTCATTTTTTTCTGTTTTATTTCGTACTTAAAGTCCCCTTATCTACCTGTCATGTTTAAATGCTTCTTTAACATTCGATGTCGATCATTAAATGCTTAAAAGAAAATTATCTTGTTAAAATTACAAATAACATATACAACAACAACAACAACAACAACATCACCATCATGCCCCAGCAATAATAATAATAAAAAACCGAATGATCTTTGAATCCTTTTTTTAAAGTATTTTAAATGATTTTGAAAGTTAAAATTAAACAGTGGGACAATAGTGTGAATAGAACTACTGATACACGGGGTAAAATTTAATATATTTTCCATATCAAAGCAATTTCCATTAGAATTCCTGCAAGGAATGCCTTACAAGAAAAAATTTTCTTAAATCTGCCGTTCAACCTTAAATTTAATCTGTAGGTCCTGCCTCTCATGTATAAAATTAACACACACAACATGAGTGTTGAGGAGCTAGGCCGTAATCCTGACTGAAGGTTTGTAACAAATAATTATGTATGTATGTCTGCAGAGGTTCTATAGTACTGTGTACTATATTATCAATTGCATTGCCAACAATCTAAATTGTTGTTCTTCCAAGCATATTATCCAGACAAACTTCAGGGCCCTTCTCGGTATCAGAAAGGATAATTCTGTGTCCAGCACCTGATAGGCACCCAGGTGTTTCCTTCTGATATGCACATTAATAATTCATTATAATTATCAGAGTATCTTCATGTTGGGTTCGATACGATCTCCACTGTGTGATTATTGTGTGTAATATGACAAGTGTACTTTGAGTCTAAACTTCTAAGCTTGTAATTTGTCAACAACATTTGTTCACCTCAAACTCATTTAGTTCAAGAAGAAGAGTTTTTGCCTCTCTCTATATTCCCTTTCGTTTGGTGTACCTTTCCCCCATTAGAGGTATTGAAACTTCTCTTATCTCTGGCTGTTCATTACCGTGAATTCCCACATAACTTAAGACCAAACATTTGGTTGCCTAACTGATACTGCTTCCCCAGACAGTTCACTTCATAATAGCTGAGTGCCCGAATGGTGGCTCAAAAGCTAGTAGCTGATCCAACCATTTCACAATACCATGATCATGATATGAGTATTCAAGTTATTATCAAAAATACAAGAATATTTCACTGTGCTTGCATACTTTTTGGTTTTTTTTTTTGTTGATGAAGTATTTTAGCTTCCATTAGGCCTAAAGCTTTTTTAAATTATACGTGTTTCTTTTTGCTTTACCATCTCCCACATTTAGCAACTGCTGCTCACTAACTGCCAATCATTATTCAGTTGTTCGCCTCATATTAATTGCTGTCTGCTTTGCTGAGAAACTGTAAATAATTCTTCTTTAAAGGCATTCTCTTTAAAGTATTTCCTTCTTTCTATTTCTCACATTTTTTTTATTATTTTTTATTTTTTATTTTTAAATTTTATTTTCTGTTTCGGTTGTGTTGGTTTTGCTTTTAAACAAAATGGCCTAAACGGATGACGGACGAGCTTACCGAAATTACCTTCTCAGTGCAATTTTTAATGGGGCTCCGTTTTTTTTTTTATTTTTCTCGTTTATGGCGAATGCTTTGAAATGCATCTGAACATCTGAATAATCAATTCAAACAGTTTTGTTGAGTTGGCAGTTTTATGGTTAAAACATGATCTTTATGCCCACTTTATTGGCAAAAGTTCAACTGAATGCGTCTACTGTAGAGAAGATTTGTAAGTTGCATATCGAATCATGGAAATAAAATAAACGATGGATGGATGGATGCTTCCTTTAATGTCTTAATTAACGTTTACAACTAAAGAGGCGTCCCTAAATCTGTTTTTATTTAATTCTTTACGTTCTTCTTTTTCTTTTTTTCCTTTGCTTTGTTTCAGTTTTACTAAATTGCAAAAAATTATCTAAAAAAATCCTTTCGGAAAATTGGTAGAGGCATGAATGCATTCGAATTGTCATTAAATTTATACATGGGATTGCAATGTCTTTCTTTGTTTTTGTGTTGTTACTCTTTGAATGGACTGACTACAGATAGGGAGTAAACATAATAATTCCGAATTCATTTACACGATTTCGTGGATTTCTGGCAAAAACTCCGAAAGTAAATAAAATTGCCATGAGTATAAAATTAACACACACAACATAAGTGGTGTGAGAAGTTTGGTCCATAATCCTACACTGAAGGATTGTAATGACTAATTATGTATGTATGTATGTATGTATTTGGTGGTTCAGTGATTGATGATAAGCTAGTCTATATGGATTGCAATACAAGAAGAAATTTTTTGTCATATTTTCGTTTTTGTATCTGGCCTATACTTCTAATAAGCCAACTACCAACACTACCTACTGGACTGCGGCGACTTCAATTCAGAATAATATCAATTGGCAAATGGACTTAAGAATCTGTGGCGGTTATACCAATTGTCGTAAATGTAGACGACAATCACAAAGTCTAATGTTCCACGTAAGCAAGAGCTAATCAAAGCCGAATGTTCATGTTCCAAAAGTCATAATGATCTCATTCTTATCGCAGTCAAAACTGTACTCTATAATCAGCTTCTCTGTAGGTAAACTCTAAATTATGTTCTAATGATATCAAAACTTGGACCCTTAGAACTAATAAATCATTCAAGAGATGGTAAACCAAGTCAATAGCAGAAAAATTGCAAATCAAACCAACGTCGATAGTGACACCCCGAAAGTTTTTGAATTAGGTTTGCATATTTGTATGCATCTCTCTTACAGTCCGTGCCTGGGCAATGCTGGTTACTAGTTGCTCAGAGATCAGCTATGAATCGTTTTTACGCTAGTCATAAGTACTCATGAAATTTAGTATAAGTGACTCAACAATATTGAAATTTAACCACACTCGTACTCACTACACCGTTGATTTATAAGTACAGGTTGCAATAAGTATGCGTACAACGTTGACATCATCAAACTCATACCATTCGAAATATGTTTGATTCATAAGGGTACTCATTTAGATTCATAACTTAAGAAAAATACTTATAATTCTTTATAAATGATTCGAGTGACTCGACGAATATAGACTTGGTTTAAATGAAGAATTGGGAAGTGTAAAAATCAAACACGTTACTTTTTTTATACTGAAGGAGTTATTTTGGAGTATTCCTCTACAAAAAAAACTTTTGTTTATCCATGGGCTTAACACACAAGAAATAAATTTTCAGATTCTTCTGTTTGATTCTCTCTCTCTCTCTCTCCCTAATATTTACCGTTAATTAGAAACCGTTACCAGTTTTCATGTCTATGCCATGAACTGCGCTTCTATTGAAATCATGACTTAAATTGAAATTTATGTTCCTTTTGATGTCTACATTTTTACTGAGGACAGCATAGCACAAAAAAAAGAAACAAAAAAAGAAAAGGAGGTGTTTGCTTTTGTATTGTAACGCTTTTCTATTAAACGTTTTCTTCTTAAATCTTGGCTTGGCTTGGCTTGGCTAATAGGAGTGGTCATTTGGTTGTGTTAAGAGCAGTGTATGACATTTAACAACAACAACAACAATAGTTTATGGTTACATTTCCATTTCCATTTGCAGTTGCAATTGCAAGAAGACAATATCATTGTCTGCAACGTATTTAGTGTCTCCCTCAATGGAGCAGTTTTTCTTACGATGGCAGGGATAATAGCCACCGCCAGCAATTGTCAGTCGCTTTACTTCAGTAGTGACTCTGGAAGCAAAGTGAAATGAAACCAATAGAGACGTTTGATTAGATTTATTTATGGGCTGTGCGTCGATGTTACTAATTGGCAGAAAGTTAAATCTCAATTTCGGCCACCTCTACCCTCCTTTTCCCACTCCCTCTTGTTCTTCTCATCTTGCATTAAATGCAGTTGTTAAGAGCGAAACCTGCTGCCTGTCGCTGCTGCAACTAGCATCTCGTCATTTGGCATTTAGAATGAATGATGGATGCCTGGATGGTAGTTGTTTGTTTGCAGGCAACAACTAAATCTTGTTAGAAACAAAATGATTTACATGACATTTTAGTACGAGAATATGTTATTTTCTTTGCATTATTAACAGTTGAATGGAAATGGTATTTAATGATCAACTGCGATTTCTTGTGGCAAAAGCGATTTCTTCTGGCCAAGTTTCCAAAGCTTTGACTTTTTCGTTTAAAAAGCTGGTAGAAAGTCTTATCTTTGCTAAGAAATTGTATATTTTTAATGTAAAATTTGACAATTCATAAAGTGTACAACGATAAATCATCACTGCCTTAATTTATTGGGTTTCAGCAGTATGATTCAGTATTCAGCTTGCAGGTACAGATGTGTTATCAAATGATTTTTTTGTTAAGATGACTGGAATTGAGTTTTTTTTATCGAAATCCCAAAATGGGGAAATTAATTATGAATTGTTACTGAACAATTTAAGTGTATTCCTTATAAGCAAAAATAAATGAATTTAAAGCACCATTAACCCATATGTAAATTCATTTGTACCTCAACAACTTCATTATTGGTTACAAGCAATACAATCTACAAATATTGTGGTATAAAACCAGATTTAATTTTTAGGCAATTTCTTCAATTTACAGTGCTCCAAGGACAAAACATTAAAGAGGAAGTCTGCATGAGCATCTTCCATTTATTTGCAAACATATTCATAGCTTCTGGTGGCTACAATGCTAAATACTCCGTGTAAGATATAGTCGTGAAATTGAAGCAAAATCTGAGATCTGAGATCTGAGAGATTTTTGTATCATATGTGTGAAGAAATAGTCACTTGTAAATTCTATTCTTAGGATACCTCGCATGTAGGATCATATTCGATGATAAAAAATGATTACAATACAGGGTTGCTGCACTTGGAATCTGTGTTTTCCTGTAATAGATCGAGGCATTGTAGTCACTACAGTTCGAAAGAACTAGGCTTTGAATTTTGTAACTTCGTAACCTAAGATTCCTATATAAAGTTTTCAGTGAAGTGGTTGTAGCCTTTATCGAATTGTTTGTACTACAACCTGAGACATCTTACGGAGTAGATTTTACAGATCGACATGTTTCAAGAAGAGAATCTTTCTTAAGATAAAAACTATTCAACAAATTTAGAGCAAATCAAACAAAAAATCAGCACAACTGTTGTGTTTAAAGATAGAAAAGAATTCTTAATTAAGAAAACACCAGTTGACAGCCTTTTTTCAAATAAACCAATCAACTTATAATCAAATCCTAACCTCTATACATTTTCAAATTCACTGCAAGCTCATCTATCGCCAATGTTTTGTTTTTGTCCATCAGCTAATTTTGTAATCGCCCTGCCTGAAAGTAGCCATACTTATTGAAATTCCTTTTAACTTCTAAATTTGTATGATCTTTGAATAGATTGATACATAAACATAGATTTTTTAAACCATTATTTTCCCTTTATGCAGGTACTAAGTTATTAAGGCCTATTTATGTTAAGGTAGAGATCAGAGATCAGCAATGAATCGTTTTTTTCGATACTCATAAGCACTTATGAAATTTTTAATATAAGTGACTCAGCAATATTGAAATTTAACTATGTACTCTGATTCATTCTCATACTCACTACAACGTTAATTTATAAGTACAGATTGCAATGAGTATGCGTACAACATTGACATCATCAAACTCATACCATTCGAAATATGTTTGATTCATAAGTCTACTTATTTAGATTCATAACTTTAGAAAAATACTTATAATACTCGATGACTCGAATCCTTCATCAAAATTTAAAATCGTAGTTGTTGTTGCATTTGCAACAAAAGAAAAGAGACACATAAGCAAAAAAAAAAAAACAGAGCAGTAAGCAAAAGCAAACACACAACATTCTAGTGAGTATTTTAGTGTTCGTACTCGAATCATACTTATTTTGTGATTCGAGTATATCTTGCGTTATGGTGAGTCGATATCAAATAACATCATACGTGTTGTTAGTTATGAATATGATGAGTACTTTTAACTTTCAATATGAATAGAGGTTCCATGATATTAAAATAAGTATGAATGCGTATAAGTACCAGAAATTAGGAATATAATTCGATTCTACTCAAATTTTTGAATACTCATTGTTGAATACTTTTTGAATACTCATTGTTGATCTCTGGTAGAGATATAAACAGATATGTATTCTATGACATTTTTAATGTCTTCAATTATATTTCTTTTCCTAAAATTATAATTTCTTTTAATTGATGCTACCAAATTAAAGTTAGTAGTTCTTAATGCCATAATTTAAATTAAAAAATAATTGTTTTGTTTTAATTATGTTGGGTTATTAAAAGCAAAATTATTAAAAAAAAAAGAATCGCATCCAAGTGTTAAATTAATAAAATGGTTTTAAATTTTGTATTAAAAAATTCTTTACCACTCTTTTTAATGAGATTTGAAATGATGATACTACAGCAACTAATTATTTAAAATTCTTCTCTTTTTCATAAAAAGTCATAAAAAGACGAAAAACTTTAATTGTTTTTCTTTCTGTTTTCTATTTGATTTTCTCTTCTGGAATAACAATCGTGAGTATGTATCGCGTATTGTAATATGTATTCAGACACAAGGAATAATTATTTCCGTTACGAATGAAACTAAAAACACCAAAAGAGCACCAACACTACTACAGTAGAAATGAAAATGATGACCAAGTTTAAGTTTTACACTGAATTGTGGTAATAAAAGGCATAATGAAATTATTCTCATTGCAGTGTGATAAAGAAAAACCGTCTAAATTGGAGTAGAGGAGTAAAAGAAAATCCAACATTTTCGCCAAATTTTAAATGTTTTAATTGCTGGTGTTGGAAATGTTACAAACTGCCAACACCGACACCGACACCTACACCTACACCATTCTCCTCAAACTGCCACCTTCTTTGTTAACACTTCGCATTCAGATTTATAACAATCTGGCCATTGTTAAACAAAAAAAAAAGAAAGAAAATTTCAAAATTGTTTTGCCATCTTTTTGCTTCTGGCCATAATTAACGGTGTAGGAAAACAACAAAACAAAACTTCTTTACATACATAATGGCTTTATTACTTAAAGCCGCTACATTTTCTTTTTTTTTTAAGATTTTTTCTCTTATTTTCCACTTAAAACGATACGCTGGTGTATTATGATATTCATTTCCTAGTATTATGCGGCAACATTAAGTTGTTCGTTGTGTGCTCGTATTTCGTAAAAAAAAACTCCCAACTCTAGTCAGATGGCGGAATATTATAGTGATTTGTACCGCCAACTCAACGTATGTATATGTATGTAAGTATGTATACCGAAAGTAACTCTAAAGGTGGTTATTGTTTCTCATTAATGGCTTCATTATCGATTGGTCTGGCTGTCCACCAAAGCGAAGCAATGGTTTTGATCTGTTCGCCAATGTGGCAGAAACTCTCTGTAAAGAAATTATCACAATAAAAAACCCACCATTTTTGCCATCATGATTGAAAGCAAGCGTGACACAGTCAGCACAGCCAGCAAAGAGTTTTATGGCTTTGAGCCACTTCGTTCTTAAAACCCTATTATTTGGCTCAATAAAAATCTGATCAGTTCTCGTTTAACTCAAATTGCGTGGATCATCATAATTTTCATTTCATTTTTTTTTATTATTTTTCCTTGAAGTAACCTTTCGGCCAAAAGCGTTTTGGAATAGTAATTGCGGTTTAAATGAAGCATTTTATTACAGGCTCGTTTCTTTTGTATTTTATTTCGTTTCATATTGATTCTTGGTAACTTTTGTGCAAAATATTTCAGTTACAAATAATAAACATAAGAGCGAACAAATATTTTCGCTCTTCTATTCATTTTCCTTCCGCATTGAAATTAGTTTTCATTTAATAATTGGAAATTCCGAAAATCGAATGCTTTTGAATAGGAAACTGGTTAAATATGGTTTTCTTTGTTATCCTATTATTTCTGTTCAACTGCTTTTCATTCTAAAACCAACAAAAAAGAGTAAAGAAATTTTAGTATTTACATTGCCACTCAATACACACTACTGTAGAGAGCTCACGAAATCATATTCTATTTAAATATTGAATACATTTCTAAGCAATTTGAAAAGATTTTTTTTATTGTGCGCTTTAAAAAATGTACGTGAATAACCTCTCATGTAAATTCATATTGGGCACACATCAGAGATCAGCAATGTGTATTCAAAAATATGAGTAGAATAAAATCATACTCATAATTTCTGATACTTATACCGATTCATACTTATTTTAATATCCCGGAACATCTACACATATTCAAACTTTGAAGTACTCATCATATTCATACTTAACAACACGTATGAAGTTGTTGATTACAACTCTTCATAACCCAACATATACACGAATTACAAAATAAGTATGATTGGCCTACGAACACTAAAATACTCACACTCACTTGCTGCTCTATCTTGTTTGCTTATGTGTCCTTTTTTCTTTTTCCAACAACAACTAAGACTGTAAATTTTGATGAATGACTCGAGCCACATGAGTTATGAATCTAAAGAGTTGGCTTATGTATCAAACATATTTCGAATGGTATGAGTTTCATGTCAACGCTGACCGCATACTCATTGTAACCTATACTTATAAATTAACGTTGTAGTGAGTATGACAATGGATCAGGGTACATAGTTAAATTTCAATATTGTTGAGTCACTTATATTCAAAATTTCATGAGTAGCGAAGAAACGATTCATTGCTGATCTCTGATACGCATTATCGATGATAAAAAGCGTTTACAATACAGAGTTGCTTCACTTCGAATCTTTGTTTTCCTGTAATAGAATGATGTACTGTTGTCACTACAGTTCGAAAGTCCTGTGCTATGATTCTTATACAAAGTCTTCAATGATAAGGTTGTAGCCATTGTTTCTATTCGAATTGTTTGTACTACAATCTTTGAAGTCTTTCGGAATACACATTATTATACACAGTTTACAGATCGACATGTTTCAAGAATCGAACCTTTCTGATGATAAAAACTATTCAACAAGAGTTTTTACCATATCATTCCATTTTTTCAGTGTTTAGCATTATCTGCTATCCTCAATAGGCTAAATTTACGAATGCTTTAAAGCTTGACTAGTTGGGAAAGAACCGTAGAGTTTCTCACCTCACAGGCTCGGTTGAAATCAAGCGGCCATAAGCAACGTTGATTGCTAGCCAATGCAGTATAGTGAGCGAATTTTTTTAGATGAAATCCTCCCTGATATATTGAGAAACTCTCAGGCCGCTATCTTTACCTTAAAAAGAGCGAAATACCATAAGAAGAGCGAAATAATAGAAAAGAAGTGGGGAGGAAAGTTTAATTCGTGTCAGAAATCTCAAAACAATTAAATCTTAGAAGGGTCTTCCCTTGTAATACTATAAAGAGGCGTGTACTTGTTACATACAGCTATGGACATTAAATTAGCACAAAACTTCGTAATAAAAACAATCATATTTTTTATAGTATTTTAGGTCTACTCATAAAAAATGTAAACATAGGAACTTAAAATACATATTCTTCTTTAAAAAGAAACAAAAATTTTTACAATATTGCCAGTCGTCTGCTCATTAAGACCTTCAACATATCAAACGCCAGATTTTAGCTGGACAGTAAAATAGCACAAATTAAAATTTCTGGAATAAAAATGAGGTGCTTTAATAAATAGTAAAAATATTAATATTTTCAGCTTATTTGATTAATATTTAGTAGAGTAGCTCATATTTTCAAGCGCCGGGTAGCATCTACGGGACAATGTTCTTCTGGAAAGTTCTTTGGGAATCGAGTACCAAGTGTCCCGTATTCCAATGCACAAATCGTCCAAATTTTTGTACTTTTGTTGAGCAATTGTACATTTCACATCGTTCTAGGGGGTTTTCAATCGAGTTTAAGTCAGAAATTTGCCCCGGCCAATCTAAAAAGGGAATATGCTCTTCATAAAACCAATCCTTTGCCTGCTTAGATGTGTGTTTGGGATCACTATCTTGTATAAATATGAATAAAACTGGCATGTATTTAAAAGCTTATGGTTCCATTTTGTTCTTTAGAATGTCCAAATACTGATAACAGTCCATTTTTTCATTAATTTTCACAATGCCACCTACGCCGCGCCATGAAAATGGTCCCCACACCATTGTGCTTCCTCGACCATGCGTTATGTTCCTTTGAGCATAGTGTGGATTTAATGTCTGACATTTTGGCCGATGAACAACCACTCTACCATCCGGTCCTATATGATTTACCTCTGTTTCATCACTCTAAAATATTTTTTCCAGAATGGGAGGTCTTTATCAGTGTGGGTGCCAGCAAACGTTATACGCTTAATTAAATTTTTCTTTTGGTAGAAGTGGCTTCTTTCAGCAAGTGCGTCCAAAGAACTTTCCTTGATTAAGACGTCGTCATATGAGTCTGTCCGATAAATTTAACCTAAATTGGGACTTAATTTTGTTCAAATATCGCGTGACGACATGAAAAGCTCCTTCTTTGACTTCCGGACAATAGCACGGTCAACGATTTCGGTTTGTTTTCTTGACACGTGTCCTTCAATTTTTGTTTTCTGCGACATTATTTTGTTTGGTTTGAAGGAAATGATGACGTTATAAATCATTTTTCGCTAACAATTCGAAATTTCGGGAATTTCAGTCAGCTTTTTCCCAGCATGCCACAAGTTAACGATAATGCGCTTCTCCTCTGGTGAGCAATCTTTTCCACGTACCATTTTATTCAAAAATTACTTCAAATGCCACAAAATTAAAAGAATATTCCGTAAGAATAAAAATACTCGAACAAAACTTCTACCTAAAACACTTTTAGGCACGTTGTGCTAATTTACTGTCCAGCTCGAATTTAGGTACCAATACAAATTAGCAGTCAAAACAAAAATATATACGATAATGGTAATATTTTTTGTTAAACAACAGTTAGATGTCATCGTGCAACATTGCAGACCAAAACAATTGGCCTAATTACGATATAAATGAGAAAAAAATCATAATCAAACTATATATGGATTTTGTGCTAATTTAATGTCCATAGCTGTATGTATAAATAAGCTGAGGGAATTGAAACTCATGTTGTGTTGATTGAACTCATTTGTTTTTTTTTTTTTGTTCTTCTTATTAATGTCTTCCAACATACTGTTTTGAGGGAGACAATCGAATAATTTCCTAGTCTAGTTTTGTTATTGGGGTCTATCAGCAGGATACCTATGACACCATACTACCGAAAAAGGATTTCCTTAGAAACAACGAAAAACTATTGAAATTCATCAAATTTCTTGCCATGAGTTAGAGAAGCACACCAATGAGATTGTAGATACATATACATATACCTGTCAACTTCTGTATAAAACTTCTAACAGAAACAAAGTTTTTATTCCATCAAACAATTTAAATGACTCAATGTAGTGTGCCACTTGTGAATATTATCAAAAATCGTTTAAAATGCAAACATTTTCAATTAAAAATTGTCACCAGCATCTTTATCTTCTTTTTTTGTTTGTTTTTCTCTCTTTTATCATTTGAATTTATTATTTTGCCACACATATACATATACCGTTACTCATGCCCATTCCCATGTTATCTGCTGAATTTTGTTGCTGGTAACAATAATTTCCACCTTCTATTTTGATTACTCGCCTTTTTCTTTTTCTTCTTCTTTTTTATTTTTTTTTTTGCCTTTTTGTCAACATCCTTTTTATTTCTGTATTCCGCAACAACAAAAAAAAAACCCATCAAAATATCTCAATATGCATTTGTATGGGTGAGTGGTGTGGGTGAATGAATATGTGTGAGTGTGTGCTTAATAAACAATTTATTTGATGGAATAACATTCTTCTGATATGGTTTGTATTTGTATGTGTGTGTGTTACATTGAATCCTTATAAAAAAAATCTGCGCATGAATGGGTTTCGAAATGTTGCTGTTGCTATTGCTTTTGCTGTTGTTGATGAAATAAAAACGAACAATAACGAATAAAAAAAGGAGACGAAAAAAACGAATGAATAAAAAAGTGGCAATATTCCGCAAACAACTGACAGGAAATTAGTTTCCATTTTTTGATGAATGCTTCGACAGGATAGCTCGTGTTTTTTTTTCGTTCTTTCGTTGTTTTTTTGTTGCATATTTCTCTGCGATGATAAAACTTCCCAAACCCAACCGAACCAGACTGCTTTTGTATCGCTTTTTATTTCAGCCTCTCTTGCATCTCTACTTTGTGAATAAATTCATCACAAACAAACATTTTATTTCCACTCGTTTTATTTCCATCAACAACCATATTTTTCCCATTAAAAACCGAATGACAAACAAAAAAAAAACACAAATGAAGTAAGAAAATGAGAGATTTTTTTGTTCTGTTCTGTTATGATTTCAATACAATCGAAAAAACTGTTCCCTTTTTCCCCCAGCCATTGTACCCTTTTATTGGCAGTAATAAACTGGGCAAACGACAACAAAATGGTAGGAAGTGTTTTCCAATGAATATATAAAATTAAAAATAAATAAAAATGTATTCATTTCAAAATTATTCGACGATTCCTTCATTCATTCCTTCTTCATCCTTTTTTTTTTTTTTTTGCAAATTTTACTACCACCACTGGGATTGGTTGGCTGCTATGCTTTTCAGTTTTATCTTGAATGTCATAAAAAATTATTTCTTTCCATCAATTCCTTTTAATGGGGTCTTCATTTAATTTTGTATGTGAATTTTTTATTTTTCTTCTCTTTTTTTTTCTTTCAATAAATTATGTTTTCAATTTGAAATCTTCCTCTCTTAGGTATGACCATTTACACCTGGACAAGAAAGAGGAAATCCTTTATAAGGGGTTTTCAGTATTTTCACAAACATAAACTTCTAATGAAAAGCAATCAAAATAAAGTGTAAATAATAGGGTATACAAAATGTTATTAATTGTAATTTAAATTAAATATTAATCCTGATAGAAACCAATTACACTTTGCATTTCGTTCTGAAAAATGGCTGCTTAAAATCCAATCATTCCTGCTGCACTAACAATATACTTAACAATTCTACTGCCATTCTATTGAATCTTTACGTTATCAGCCTTAAGTAGGCAACCTACTGGTCAATATTTTATTAGAAACCCAACACATAAAAAGTTTAAACATTTTACAGGCCTATTTTGTTTTTTATTATTTTTAAAATTGCCATTTCGAATGTTGTATGAATATTTAAGACTCATGAAGTGCAGTAAAAGATGTAATTATGTGGGACAGTGTAAATGCATTTAATATCGCAAACAAAAAAATTCAAGACCAGATAAGTATCATACATACATACACACATACATACATACATACAAACATACATAATTGGTCATTATAATCATTCAATCAAGATTACGACCTAGCTTCTCACATCACTTATGTTATGTGTATTAATATTATACATGAGTGGCGGGACCTACAGTTTAAAGTCTATTCCGAACGACAGATTTTTTGAGAAACTTTTCATGGAAATTTTATTTACTCCTCGAGCTTTTGCCAGAAATCTGCTGAGAGAAAATCTTTGAAGAAATATAGAAAATATCAATTAAAAATAACGGTAAATCGTTGAGAGTTTCACAACCGTAAAGCATAGATCTTAACATAAAATAAAGGTACATTGTTGGCTTATTAGACGTAAGGCCAGATTTCTCTTATAGTAAAGAAAAATTGCTATGAAAAGTTTCTTAAAAATCTGTCGTTCGGAGTCGACTTTAATTTAAAAATTAAATTTATTTAAAATTAATGCACACCATATGAGTCGTGTGAGAAGCTAGGCCGTCATCTTAACTAAAGAGTTGTAATGATCAATTATGTATGTATTAGAGATCAGCAATGTATCGTTTTTTCGCTACTCATAAGCACTTGTGAAATTTTGAATATAAGCGAGTCAACAATATTGAAATTTAACTATATAATCTTATTCATTCTCATAAGTTATGGAGAGTCGAAATCAATAACAACATCATACTTGTTGTTAAGTATGAATGTGATGAGTACTTCAAATGGAGGTCCCATGGTATTAAAATAAGTATGAATGCGTACAAGTATCAGAAATTATGACTACGATTCGATTCTACTCACCTTTTTGAATACTCATTGCTCAGCTCTGGTATGTATGTATGTATGTAAATAGAAATCGTTTTACAACGGCAATCGTTATGTTTTAGGGCATGTGTGGTGCTGTTAACGCTTTGCAACACTATTAATTGGGCATGTCAGCAAGCAACAGCAGGCTAAAGGAGGCTGCCAGCTGACTGCAACGAAGTGGTGCATTTGTTTGTTTTTTCTGCTTCATTTGGTGTTCAATGTCAGAGACAATGTTTGAAAATTTATCACTTTTTTGTGCGGCGTTCAATGTTTTTGTCTAAGTTTTGCCAATCGAAACAACTTAACTTTTGAAAATTGAAAATTGTTGACTCCATTACAAGCATCACCACCACCACCAGCAGCAGTACTATTCAGCTTAAAAATGTAAAACACAATAACACTCTAATATCTGAATTGTATGTACAGTGTAGTGTGGTAAATGAAATCTTTATAGAATCTTTAAGCTACTCCTGGTGCTGCTGCAAATGATTTTCGTTGCCGTTGTTGTTGCTGTTGTTGTTGTTGTTGTTGCTATTGACTGGATACGGGCAGTGTTGACTGGGTCTGGAGCTGGTGCAGAGCAACATGATTTAAGAAGCAAAATGTTGAATAAAAATCGTGCTTTAAGCTCACGATTTTCTTGGCTTGGAAAAAAGACGCAAAAATACTATGAAACTCCAAAAAAAACAACAACAAGAAAAATGTGGAAAAATGAAAGAAAAGAAATAAAACGAAATAGAATTATTGTAGGCGAATTAGGTGACGTCACTTTTTGTTCCTGCTGCTGTTGCTGTCATGGTGTTGTTGTTGTTGTTTTTGTTTGTCAGTTGTTTGTCATAAAAAACAATAATTTTTGCATATTGTTTTTGTGTACTGAACGGGAAAACATCTTAATTTTCGTTTATTTCGTTAATACGAGTTGAGCTGCTTGTTAAGCTGATCCGTAAATTTTTTTTCCTCCTTTGAATTTTGCTACACAAATATTGCTTGCGTTTTGTCATTGTTGCCATAGTTGTAGTTGTTGGTGTTGTTGTTGTTTAATTTTTTCTTTTTTTCATGAAATTTGGAATTTTTCCGATTATTTTTACACAAATTCATGCATCGGCTGTTAACATTTTTAGCAGACAAAACGGTTACTGCATGCGATGTACGAGAAATTTAAAATATATGGCTGTAGATTACCAGATAATTTTCGTCCTTTCAATACTCTACAATCTTCAAAAGATAACTGTTGAGTTCGTTATCGGTATGACAAATAAGAAAGTGGCTCTTTAGCTAAGAAGAAACCGGCAGAAGAAATTACGTGAATAGGAAATAAACAATCGAGTTCGAGATGAAAGCTTGTGGGATACGTACTCGGCCTTCAGTAATAATCCGAAAACCCGTGCCATATATGTACATACATACACACATAATTGGTCATTACAACGCTTCAGTCAAGATTACGACCTAGCTTCCCACATCAGTGATGTTGTGTGTGTTAATTTTATACACGAGTGGCGGGACCTACAGTTTAATGTCGACTCCGAATGAAAGATTTTTGAGAAATTGTTCATAACAATTTTATTTTTACTCTCCGAGTTTTTGACAGAATTCTGCTGAGAGGAAGTCGCCGAAGAAATATTCTTTTACATTTTCGTTTTGATGTTTGAACCGAGGCCTCACGTCTGATAAGCCAACAGACTACCTACTAGACTACGGCGACTATGCTCAGTAATTCTTGTAGCAGTTCATAGTACCCTTTAAATTAGTTTCCAAAGTGCCTTCTATGGTAGTAGGTTCAAGTCGCAAGCCATTAAGTCTTTAAGTCAATTTCACTTTGTTACATCTGAAAAGTGGAAAGCCTAAGTGTAAAAATTTAATGTAAATAGATAATAGTAGGAGGTATTTGAAAGCTTTTCACGATCCTCTTACGATTCCACAATTCCTCAGAGTGATATCTCACACTGACTGCGGACATTGACGTCTGGATGTTTATAATCCCTTTCAAAATTCAAACCCATATGCCTGATTCTATTAAAGAAACCTGTTTCACCCTATTTGGAAGTTTTCTAGATCTTCACCTACATTTCCATTCTGTCTTTAAAATAAAATTCAATTTTTAACATTTCACTTTTCACCCAACCCACGTACGTGTATGGGGGCATGTATGCAATAGGCGAAATGTAAATTGTCAATGACTTTATAATGGATAAAGAAACGCTTTCTCACTCTTTGCGATTAGTCATGACTGGATTATGATTGTTTTAAGCATACTTGCTTAACAATTTAGTCTCAAACCCAAAAAAGGGAAGTATACCTCACTAAGAGAATTTTAAATATTTTAACAAAAATTAGAGAACTTCCCCAATATTATGTGGAAAACAATTTCACTTCTTTTGCTATTTTTGTACAAGTTTTGTTACGATTTTGTACATTTCATTTCTTTAAAAATTGTGCTGATTTATCGTTTGACTTTCGTCAAGCAGTATAATAATGTTGCAGCATGGTGCATAGAGAGCATGTAGGGAGAGAGAGAGATACAAATGTGATTTTAAGCGATAATTTTGTATTAAGGCATGATGATTAAACCGTGATATTCTCAAAAGCCATGAATTTGCATAGATTTAAAGCAGCGATTTCCTAAAGATAATGCCGTTCATAAAATAACGACAATAACAGCCAACAGTCGACAGTGAACAGCTTAATCCTCGATTGTCCCTTCTTTAGAGGCCGATGCAGTATTTGTTGCTGCTTTCCCAATCTTCGACATGTGCATCTATGTATGTATAGAAGAGCTTGAGTGGTTTGAATATTTTTTTTTCGCCATCTCTGTACAGCATTTACACTGATGGTTATCGCTGGAGCAAAGCATGACTACTCATGTAGAGTCAGTGTTGTTGGTGTTAAAGTCGGGACTCTATCGAAAGCAGGGCCATAACACTGCAGTCAATAGATCTGTTTTATTTTGCTATGGAATGTTTATGATTTTGTTGTTGTTGTTGCAAAAAGGAAAACAAAAAAACCACAGATTTCTATAGTAAAGTAAGTGTATGTTGTTATTGTTGTTGTTGTTATTGTTGTTGTTGCAATAGTTAAACATTATCATTATCTTTCATGCAACACATGCTCACACAATAAATATGATTTACTTGGAAGTCCGCTGGTAGTGCCTTCAGTCTTACTCTGCCATTTCTTTAAGTTCCCCTAAGAGAAGGAGGCCAATCGTAAGGCTCTAGAGAATGAAGCACAGTGTTACTGACCATTTCATAGACAAGTGAAATGTGGAATGGTAATGAAGCATGGCAGCATGAAGCATAATTATGTTGTACAGCAATATGTTCATTTCATTTGGCAAATGTTTTGTTAGTTTTTTGCTATACGGCATGCGGTATTCTGTATATGACTTCATATGGCTGTGAAGCGGCTCATTGAAAAAACAATTATGCATTGACAAGAATTTGTATCTTTTTAAATGGCAATAAAACGTGTAGGAGTCAATGGGGTCCCCCACTCAACATATCGGCCACAAATAAAATTAAAAAAAAACAGAGAAGAAAATCAAAATTATTGTTGACTCGTACGCTTATTCATCTTCTAATGCCTGAGCCAGCCATAACATTATATGATGATAAGAAGAAAACAACCAAAAAGAAAAAATAATATTAAAAGCAACGTCATAAGTTAGTGATTTATTAACATAAATTTCAATAGAATTCCATGATCATTCTTTTATTTCTTTCCCTACACCATCAGTGATTTACTGTAAGTGGTCTGTGGCATGACGTTTTTTCTTTTCATAGTAAGCTTTACTTATACTTTAGCATTCTTTGCTTGTATTTTTATTATTATTTTTATTTTTGTTTATTTTATTTGTTTAATTCTTAAACAGATTAATTTCTGTTATTGGCTGTGCTACAATAAAAAGAAAATGTTAAATGAAACCAAACCAAGAAAAATCTAGCCTAACAACTACATTAATGCTGGAAATCTTTGGGAATTGCTGCCACATCCAGTATGTGACACTGCAGTTGATCCTTAACGGATCAGTATTCTTCTATGCAGGTGAGTGGTAAGTAACTGAAAGTATGTCTTCAATCGTTGTATTACTTTTTTCTACCGATATTAATGGTTATTTATCTCAAATTTGTATGTAACCATTCGAAATATAATTCAACCAACACTTATGAGATGACCCCTACTCATGCAGTGCATTGTATTGGAGTCAGAGATCAGCAATGAGTATTCAAAAAGATGATTACAATCGAATCATACTCATGATTTCTGGTGCTTATACCCATTCCAACTTATTTTAATGTCATGGATCCTCTACTCATATTCAACGTTCGAAGTACTCATCATATTCACACTTAACAACACGTATGATGTTGTTTGATTTCAACTCTCCATAACCCAACATACATATACACGAATCACAAAATAAGTATGAATCGCGTACGAACACTGAAATACTCACAAGAAGTTTGTGGCCCTTTCGGTAATTGCCCGGATGTGAGTGAGTCATTCATATTACGCCTTTTCGTCTCAATCTCCAAAGTGCTCAAATATGAATGACAAATGGTTTTCCAGCGTAGGGTAGTCGTGCTGTTAATGTGCAGCCCTTGTGCTGACCGACTTCTTCCCTAGTCTGGTGGAACTCGGTCAGTATACGGAGTGCGTTTACTTGTGACGTCAAAGCTACTACTCCAACACTCCAATGTTAATACTTACAGCTGTATTTCGATATGTGTTTGTGTAATAAAAGAAGAATTTGCGATTAAAGTCATATCATGTCGAATGACTTTACTGATCTCTATTAACCCCACTCCCATAACTTTTTTGCTTTATCGATTATTGTATAAGACAACTCTATCAGAGGTTATGTTCCAATAACAAATTCATTTTGAATAATAATTTCTTCACCTTTTTTTTAACATTTCTATCGTATCATTTGGTAACATGTTGTGCTTTGATAATACGTACCGTATAGGAGAAGTATTTGAAATGATTGTTGAATATATCTGTATGTGTGTTAAATGCGTTTTTTTGGTGTATGGTATATGTAATGATGTATGTATTAACATATTTATTCCTTTATGCCTTTACTTCACTTACGAGTCTCAGTCCCAAGTCTCAATCACAATGTTTTTTTTTTAATAGTTTTTAATATTATTAACTCATAATGTTGACCAATAAATCATGACAGCTTGAGCTTTTTCTTTTTTTTTTTCTTTTATTATGACATTAACCCGCATTTAAATGAATGACTGAATGAATGAATGACTAAATGAACGAATTAATGTTCGTTTGTTCATGTAGTGCATGTTTACTTGTTTGTTTATTTGTTTGTATTTTCAATTCAGCCACAAACCGAAAAAAAAGAAAAAAATAAACATTCCAAAAATCATATTTGAATCATTAAAACCATTGGAGTCTGTCTCAGTGATATTGTGTTGGAAATTGGTTTGTTTTCTGTTAAACCATAAAATTTTATTTAACATGTTAATTTATTAATTTTATTATGTTGATCGTACGTATTATTTAAATCTTAAATCGTTTTATTTTTATTTCATTTTATTTTTGTTTGAGTGTGTGTTCAAAAAGAGTAGGCCGTTGAAGGAAATGAAAAACCATGATTTATTGGCATTCCTCCCTCCCTCTTGTTCCCAATAAATTTCTGTTCTGTGAACGGGGGGGAATTCTTTAAAGTTTCATTTGATAGATTTATAGACTTGGTGACCATACAATATTAATTCAATGCACTTAAAACTTTTTTATTTCTTGAAAAATTAAAACATGGTTCTTTCATTTTGAAGGAGCGAATCCTAAAAAAATAAAATTATTATTTAGACTGTTAGAAAATAACTAATCGTGCTATTGAAACAAGTTGGAGGAATTTTAATCCGTTTACTGCAAAATAGTGTGCAGCCCTTGCGCTGATCAACTTCTTCTCTAGTTTCCTGGAAATCGGTCATTACAGGGATTGCGCTTACCTGTGGCGTCAGAAGGGGCCGCAAAGCCAGCTGAAGTGAGCTTTTCAAAGCTACAACTCCAACTTACCTAATCCCAGCAAAATAGTAATCAACACAAACTTGTGCAATGTGTTGCTCATCATTAGCTCTGAACTTTTTTCCATCTGTTAGGCCAATAATGAAAGAATCTATTTTAGATACACTGTTCTGAAGTAAATCCCAATTTGGTATTTTCTAAATGACGTGAAAACATTGTATATTGACGTGAAGAAATTGTATGCCTGAAATTCTGTTTTTTTTCGCAAAAGATCAATTGGGTTCTGTGCAGGCATAGTCGATTTAGTAGTTGGCTTCACATAAAATTATTACTCTAGTGGTACCAAATAACTTATTAAACTTTTCATTAGATTGACAATAATTTTCATGGAGTAATCCTTCCAATCAGACTGCTTTGGCAGTTCTAAACCCTTTTTGTCGTCGATAACAAAATCATTACTTCTAAACCGATTAAACCATCCCACGCACATTAAAATGATGCAACAAATTCTGTAAAAACCTAAAAGATTAATGACGTGTTGGCGGTTTACTTTTTCAAAGTTTAAAAAGATTCCATACTTTTTAATATATTGTATACGATCAAATGATTTAACGCTAGTGAAGCATTATCATATTATTTTTATGATAAAGATGTTAGCGGTTATTGCGACAATATTTTCTTATTTCAATAGATAATGTCTCATGGTAGTATTGCGTGCTATTGAAATGCTTCTGTTGTTAAAAACATTTTTCACCATCTTTTGTACTGCTTCGAGAAGCGTGCAAGTAGACCCCTCTTGTACATTAAAGTTGTGTTTCACAAAGAACTGGCAATCCCATTCTCAACATTTCGAACGGGCCTAAGATTGCAGGGCATTGCCCGGTATAAAAGTCTAGATCATTTGGTCCAAACAAACCTTCTAAATGACATGCATCAGCCCCTTTCTTTAACTAACCCCAATCAAAGGTAGGCTGGTTGGAATCTCAATTAACTACAGGGTGTTCGAGTATCATTCGCTCGAAAGGAGTTTCGAATTGAAACCATTCAGCTCCAAGAACTAAGACAAGATAAGTTAGTTGAGAACAGTAAAACATAAAACATAAAGCCCAACATTATTAGTCAAAAGAAGTAAAATTTCAGAAAACTGCAGAACTTGAATAAACCTTGTGAAAAACAACATGTAATTTAATTTCTCCAAAGCCGAATAGGTTTGTGCATGAGAAAGATGTTCCCAGGACTTGTAAATGCATTATGAAATTAAAAAAAAAAATTGTTTTTTTGTATCGCTATTATCGCTATTAATTTCCAGTACAAATGATTGCTTTATCGTTTATTTGAACTAAAAGAAAAAAAACCCCAAAGAAATGTAAAGAAGTGTGAAGGATATACGTAATATTACTGACATTCATAAAAGTAATCATTAACATTACGAATGAATGAATTGAATGAAAATCTCAGACCCTAGAACATGTCATTGCACATGATCTATAAAATTTGAAACGGTTTTCAATGGCCTTCAAATAAAAATTAATCCTGATTAATTATTAAAAATATTGTCCTTTTATTTCTTATCACCAGAAATACTCGGTAAGGTGTTAGGTAGAATTGAATTCCCAATTCACAATAAAAATCAAAGGAAACCGTTTTTATTTAAAAATAAAATTAAAAGAAAAACAAAATCCTCCAATCATTAGCATACAAAAAAAAAACCCTCCACATTTGGTTAAAGATTATGGCCATTATACAATAATTCTTTATAGAAAATTATCATTCTAAAGGAGTGACAATAACAATAATATGAGTTGCCACTTTGGCAGGGCCATGAACTTTCAACGATTAATTGAAATATGAGTTGCCAAGTAATGATGATTTTACAAAATGATCATTTTCATTACAAAAACAACAAAACAACAAAAAAATGATGAATTTTTAAAAGAGGCTCCAAAGTGTCTGGTCGGTTTCTGGCCAGACTCAAATAAATCAGTGTAGACAAATGGATTAGCCATATTGATGACGATCACGACGATGACGCTGATATTGGGAACTTATCCGTGTATTGTTCTGCTGTTGAGAGCAGCACAAGAGGGGGAGAATCTTACGTTGAATTGGTTATGCATTCATGACAATTACTACTCATTTTGAGTTCTTTGTCCCGGCCATACAAAATCAATTTTTAATTGTATTCAACGTTTTATTCATTCATTCATTCATTCATCCTACCATTTCAGTGTATTTTCATTCTTTCATTCAATTTACTTGAGTTTGAGTTGTAAATGCGAACGATTGAACTATTGAAGGTGTAATAAGTTAAGTTTTGATGATCACTAATCATCATTATTTATTTTGTTTTTGTTGTTGTTATTGTTGTATTTCTCTTCAACTGATTGATTTATTGTGATCAACAGGCCGATATCAATGATTACCGAAAAAGAATTTTTTCTTTTATTTTTAAGGAGAAGGCAAAGTGAAGAGCACTTCTTACAAGAAGACGCAGAAGAAAATCTTTCAAGAGAATTTCAATTGAAAAATTAAAATTAAAATGATGATAAATTATTAATCGTCAATCATCGAATCGAATGAAATGATTCTGTTTAATCATCTTTTTAAGTTTCTATTCATCTTTCTCTACTTCTCTCTCGTCCATGAATTCATCTTCTCTTGATAATTGATTATGAGACTCAATTGATTGGCTTTAATTAAAATTCATGAGAAATTAATTATGGAAAGTTCGGCATAGAAAGTATAGGATACTATACTATATGTTCATGTAATGCAATCACTGATAAAGAATATAAAAAATTATAAATCACTTGGAATTAACTTGATATACCATCTTAGCGTACATGAAAATAGATTCCAGAACTCATAATATTGTTACGAAAATGAAAATATCTATATACTGATGTTTTGCATTTACATCGCTTAATATTAAAATTTTAAACAAAACAATGCAGTAAACCAACAAACACCAGCATATAGAAAAAATTGTAAACAAGTAAACAAAAGTATACCAACAACACTACAATAATAAATATAAATAACGATTTATAGAGATTTCGAGAGGCAAAGCCACGAACGTTCGCCATTCATCAGACCGTTTACCTAGCCATGTAAAAGGAAAGACAAAGCAGGCGAGTGAGTTAGTGAAGTAAAGTCAGTCTTGTGTGAAGACGCTTTGCGTTGGAAGAGAGTAACCGCGGTTTGAAGATATCCGTTACAAAGGTCTGTCGAATAATTGTCTAGTAATTGTTATTATTTATGAAAAGGTTATAAAACGAGGAATAACAACAAAAGGGTAATTGTTGTTGTTTACATAAAGTTGTGAACAGTGGCACACAGAATTGTGCGAATCGAGCTCGTATTTTAAACGTTTTTAAAAGGTAAACATGTAACAACGTATATTAGATATCAGAATTCTTCGTGCAGTGAAATAAATCGGTATTAAATGCAGTAAAGCCTTCAGGCATAACCACGACTTCTCATAATAAAATTGTTGACCCAGTTATCAGTCATTTAATGAAGAGTAAAATCCTTTACAAATACAATGGGAATGTTTTCTTGATGTGATTGATTGTTTATACTGCAATTTTGATTTGTTTATACTGAAAAATTTGAATACAATTTTCGGTGATTAAACTGTCTTAAATGTCTGGCTAATGTGTCACATCATATCGTTTTAATGCAAATTACGAAAAAGGAAAACATTTATCATTTGGCATATAAATTGAAGATTTTTACAACATACAAGAGCATCATCATCATCAGTTAACCTGCTGCTGGACAGAGAATAAATCCAGCTTTAACTACACCCACAAAATGGTAGGATAAATTAATGAATGAATGAATGAATAGATGTACCCATGATGTTCTTAAGTGAAAAAGTCCTAAACTCCTGATTAGTCCCATGTAGTTAAGAAGCATTCATAGTCAAAAGCCACTTAACTTAAGAGGATTAGGAATTACAAGAGAACAAGAAATTGTGGAATTGGCAAAGAAATATGAGAGAAGTAAAGAAAAACGACATTATTTATGAATGAAAAGTCCAGTAAACAAATAAACAAAGATACAACAACAAATACATGGTCTAAGCCACAATAGAAAAATCATTTCTTGGGAAAAATTTATCAAATAAAACTGAAAGAGATGCCATAATAAAAAAGGATGCAATTATAGATCCTTGCCAACCGTATGCAATACGGGTACGGGAATGCTCATGTGCACTCGAGAATGAGGCAACAAACAATTGACAAACAAACCACTGCAGTTGTTTAATTCCTTTATGCAACCCACTCTCTCTCTGTCACTCTCTTGCACTGAGTGCAACAATTTCATTTTGCCATCGTTACTGAGTCAGACACACACAACATGCTCATGAATTGCGGCCTTAAAATTTGAAACTGAAACGTACAAAATGTTTCGCTCATAAACCAGGATTAATTTCATTTGATTCACACTTAAATTGTCAAAATTCTCTTAATCGTTTCAATACATGAACACTAAAAAATTAAAAAAAGGTACGAACAAAAATGCAAATTTTGTACGGCAACTGCATTGAGTGGAACATGCATGCATTGACCAGAACGTACGAGAAAAAAAAGAAGAGGCATCAGCATCATCATCATACGCACAAGCCATGAATTCAATGCTTCACAGTAGATTTTGTATTCGTTGTTCTCTTTTATTTTCATGAACAAAACTTATGCAGAGAAGGACTGAGGATGCAGGATGCAAATTGTGCAACTGATTCTGATGCATTTAATATGTATTACGATAATACAATTACTATAGTATTGTTGTTTGTGTTGTCTACAGTATTATAATGTTGCAAGCAAGTGTAGGTGGTGGTAGTGGTGATGGTGATGGCCACCAAAACATTTGCAACAGTTTTCAATAAATGCCATACAATGGATACCAAATTATTGCAATTATTGTTATTGTTGTTGTTGTAGTATATTTTTGGTTTTTCTTTTGTGTGTTGACTAGGTTGGAAATGAATTTTTGGTTTGTAATTGAAATCATAATAAAAATATAAGCGATGACATCTGGTAGACAAAACAGACATATTTAAGCCGGACATACCACAATACATAGTACATACAAACCATAAGCAACAAACAGACGGTCAGCAAAGGGACAGAGAACAGTCAGTAAACGTTGGATCATCAATTACCATAATTTTTGTAAATTGTACGGAATGATGTGAAATGTGAAGTGGAGTGCAATTGAGTGGAGTTGAGTGGGTGTAAATTAGTGGCTGGTATTCAAATATTTACACAAGAAAATGAAAAATCGTTTCTGGTTGAAATGGATTTGAAATTTTGTAACAAAATCCCATTGTGCGGGTTTGTTTAAATCGTTTTGTTTTTGAAAGTGAAAAATTTCGTATAATTTTTTCTCGTCGCCTACAATGGCCTAGACTTCGATTGTGGAGTGTAAGTGCAGAATAGCGACGAATATTATTAAAAATCTGCAGCTAAACAAAGTTCACGATCAAGTATTGCTTTGTCTAAAAGAATCAACACTTATATCGAATCGCGGATATAAATTTATGACATCGAGTGTAAAGTTTTTACGTTCCATTGGAAAAATAAAATACATATCAGGTTTCTTAAAATGTAAAGCCCTTAATCATACATACATACGTACATAATTATTCATTACAACCCTTCAGTCAGGATTACGGCCTAGCTTCTCAACACCACTCATGTTGTGTGCGTTCATTTTATACATGAGTGGCGGGACCTACACTTTAACGTCGACTCCGAACGACAGATTTTTTGAGAAGCTTTTCATGGCAATTTTTACTCTCAGAGTTTTTGCCAGAAATCTGCTGAGAGGAAGTCGCCGAAGAAATATTTTCATATTTTCGTTTTGATGTCTGACCTGGGATTGGAACTCCGGCCTTTCGTCTAATAAGTCAACACACTACCTACTAGACCACGGTAATAATCATGTACCCTAAAAGGAAGAATCGAACGAATAGAAAGGAATTTGCAAGTATCGAAGACTGACATTTATATCGTGGAGGAAGAAGTATTCTTCTAAAAAGGATATATTTTTGTAAAACAAACCTCGTATAATAAGGCCATGATCCCTTAAAATTCTACATATATTCTTAAGATATAAAACTGAAACGTTGTTTCTAGCGAAAATTTAGCGGAAATGCCAGTTTAGTTAAGAATTTCCTTTGGATCGACAACCGAAATCCTGGCAACACTGATGATAGGAACAACTCTAAGTGTGGGAATAAAACCGAATTGGGTGACAATTTTGTAAAACCAAAAACCACACTATGCTTCTAGAAACCTAACTATAACACAGTTTTTGGTAAATGTGGTTGAAATAATACTATTTTTACTGTAAGCCAAAGTGAAACTCGAACTGTGACATCCAGGGGCGCAAAGTTTGAAACTCTTGGGAACTGTTAGAAGGCGATTAACGACTACGGATCCTATTATTTGAAGTGGTCAAAAATGAAAAAGCAATGACTAGCTAGCTTATGTAGATAGCCACAGCAGTTAGACTTGGATAACCCGGAGTCTTATGGTTCACTAAATCCATACGTTCCTCATGTTTCTCCTTTAATATTGCAATACAAGGATCTTTCCAGGAATATGCACATCGAGAAATGTTTCTGTGATAATGCCTTTTGCTTTTTATCAAATTCTAATGCGAATTTATGGGTTCAGCCTTATTATCCATAACGAATGTGAACGGAAAATAGTAATGAATAAACTAATGACTGAATAAATCAATGAAATTTATAAGAAATATGTCTGCAGGCAGTCACTTCTCTCTTTTTTTTTTTGTGATGCATTTCACACACTTAAATGACAATTTGTAGTGCTTTGTTATGTTTTATACTCGCATTCATGTTTGACATTTAAAGTTCATCATAAAACCATCACCAGATGACAGTTGACAGCAACCAATAAACGTGAATTAATGTTGTTATAATACAATAACAATAACAATAATGAAAATAATAGCGATGATACTTGTTAATGTGATATCTTTAGGTTTAAAAGCATATGATCTTTTCTACTCCTCATTCAGCTACTGTATGCTCTTGTCATCTCCCTTAATTATGTCAAAATCGAGTGTAATCGTGTGTTAATAATCGCACATTATTTATAATCTTGTTATGCACACACTCACAGTCACTTACATACACATACAAAATCGTCTCGCAATTCATTTAACCATTCTTATTGACGTTTGTTACAGATTTTTCTACGGTTCACATCGTTTTCAGTTTCGGTTTCGGTTTACAAAATGTCAAATGGTTTACCAAAAATCAATAATTTTTTGTCTTGTATGTGTGTTTGTACTTCTGTATTGTTTGTATGTCATTGTTTTGTTATAAAAAAAAAACTACACACTAATAAAGTTATAGAAATCTCATTTGCTATTTTTTTGTTGTTGTTGTTGTTCTCATATGTCGCACATAAAAAATCGACTTGACTGTCACTCATTGTGACACATAATTAAAATGCTGTGTCTCAAAATGTGTTATGTTGTTGTCGTTATTGTGAGTGCGTGCATGTGTTAGTGAAATTTTTTTGTGTTTTGTTTATTGGGTTGTGTCAGTGAATGTGTCACTGCGGTATGTTCAATCCAATTCAAATCGCATCGAAATCAATTGCTTGAATTGTTCTCTTTGCTGTCGCTTAAGCCTCGCTGTACTGTTTCACTTCAACGTCGCTTTCTTGTCATTGTCGGTTACTGTCTCATTCAATATTTTTATTGATTTTTGGATGAAATTTATGGTGTTGCACTCTAATGCTCGTTTATTTAATGAGAGTGTTTGTCCCTTTAACAATAAATTTTTCTTCCACATTCAACTACACCATGACCACTCAAGAGTGTTAGCAGCTACCGGACATTGGAATTCGATTCGATTTCACAATTAGAATAGAAATACGATCACAACTAATCGCATTTTGTGTGAATGTGTGTGATTTTATAATAAAATAAAACATGAAATCAATTCCATCAATCCTTTCTTTTCAATAATTCTTCGTCTTTCAAAATTAATTTCAATCTCAAGCCAGAGCATAGTACAGCATATGTTGTTTGTTGTTGTTGTTGCTGCTGCTGCTGGTTTCTTATTATAAATTGCGTTCCATTGTTGTTGCTTGTTATTTAGATAGTAAAATTATGTCCTGACTTTTGTAATTTCTTTTTAATTTGAACTGAACACATCCTCCGATAGCATAGACTTCCGCTTGTAATATATGTACCTATGAGTTTCCCAATAGGATCGAATAATGGGATCCAACAACAGTCCTTAACGTATCCATATATCGTAGTATTGTTCGTCTTCTATTAAACATGTTATAAGGTTTACTTTTGTTACTAACATTCATTGAGCGATTAATGATACATTTAATGTTTCTGTCGCGAGGACTGTTCTTGCCATCGCGATGCATCGTGTGCAATAGAAGATTCGAAATGTTTGAAGACCATAAACTACTTAAATAACCCTAGAAAAACAACTCTTAAAAGGCTATAGTATTTTGAGTATTCAAAAATGGATAAAAAAAACAAAAAATTAATAATCTTAGAAAACAATTGTTTAGAATAAGCTTCGCATTAATATTTTCTAATTTGAAATCAACGTAGACATTCGCCCAACAGATTTTGTCCATGTGAATACCCTCTTGTGCCATCATACTTTCAAAAGTGTAAATTCGTTCAATTATTTAACGTCTCTCCCTTGATTTATTTTTTTATGTTCGTGTGTTATTTTTGTTTTTGTTTTTTTTTTTGCTTAACAAAATAAAGTAATTTATTCATATAAAATAAAACAATTTATGAAAATTATACTTATTTTATGAAAACAATAAAATTTAATGAGTCAATCAACGAAAACAATTTTTGATGAACTTCATACATCACCAACGCCAGCATCAGCACTAGCACTCTAGTGTACAGTATCAAGCAGCAAGAGATATAAATTTCCTTTGCCGTAGTTTGTTGTGGTTGTGGTGGTTGAAATTGATGATGATTTTGTTTGATGACCCATCATCAGGCTAATCGTAATCGCTCTTAGCAACACCTCTCAACAAGATAAAAATGTATTTTTGATTGCTACAAACAACAGTACTCATTATGATTATCAACAACAACAACAACCACAATTTCATTATGACGATCACAGGCATCGTTGATCGCAAACGGAACAGATCATTTAAATGGAATGAAATATGTACATACATACAGGTTATTCGGCACTTACATACGTATTCGATTCATTCTCCCGTATCGTGGTGTGTTGATCATTTCGATTATAATCATCGGGAATTTGATTTTAAAACATGTAGTCGATCATCGAAATAATCGATAATTCAACGAGCACTTTAACAAAAAATTAACTTTTAACAAATTTTATAACACTTTTTTATGTGTATGTGTGTGTGTGTTTTCTTGGCAGCAGATGTGGCATTAGCAGCAAACGATGCCGACGAAAGAGCAGAAAATTAAAAGAGACTCAATGAATCCAATCAATGGTTAACAAATGATCATCTTTTCTTACAGATTTCGCTTCTACGCAATTGGGTAGGGTGTTCGAAAAAAGAAACGAGTTCTTAGAAAGTGCGAAAATTGGATTTTGGAAGGGATGAAGTTGAAATATTATTACGACATCAACAATCAAGTCAGATTGTAATCCTGATTAAAAGAATTCAGAAAAACTTAAGCTTGTAATTACTATATAAAAATCACAAAAGATACTCACTAAAAATTCTTTCAACTTTGACAGAGAAAATAGTCGCCCAAAACTTCCTAAGAGACTAGGTTTGAAATTGGACTTAACAGTTCAAAGTTCAGCCAAAGTACATAGGAATAAGAAGATCCAATGCAAGTTCAACACTTAGCAAACTGGTAAAGCTATAGATTGGCCATGCACAGAGTAAGAGAATACTCATGCAGCGCGGACAAGTATATTTTACTCAAACCATCTCTTCCCACTTCACAGAAGGGTTCCATCAGTGACGTACAAGCTTCCCTTATCAGACCGAGCATCCAGCCATTTGTACTTAAAACTTGAAAGTTTTTGAAATTATCATCACTTTTACAAATTTGGCGGAAATTTAAATAAACTGACTATTTCAAGAGCCCTGATTCTATGTTTTTATATGCCAGTATACGAGAAAATTTCCAGTAATTTCTCTTTTTAATACAATGAATTGTGTTGCCCGAGGAAAGAGGAAATATTGGTAATGGACATTATAATGTATTATAGGCTGCAAGAGATGTAGAAGGCTCCAGCAGACTAAGGAAACACCATAGGACTAGCGTAGATACAGAAAAACGCATCCTTTGGGTAAAGAGCCGAGCAATCCCATTATAAACATGAACCTTATTTGATATGTTTTATGCGAAAAATGATATCTGTTTGCTGCGAATCCATTCTATTATTTCCCTGGAATGTATTTCCTCGATGTCGTTGCTCTAAAAGATTAATGATGTTGAATACCCTGCTCTTGGCACATTATTCTTCTCCTGTACGTGGTTGAGAAGCTTTAAAATAGAGTTAAAATTTTGTTTCCCATTTCCTTTTCAAGACTCTTGAATGCTTCTTTGTACATGCATCGCATTCTCATGTCCAAAACAACAAGAGCTATTTAATTTCTAATATTTGCCTTGTACTAGATGCAGATTACATATCGATAATGAAGTCTTAGATTTTGTATGGACTGAAATCAATCCTGTTTGCAGTACCTCATTCGTTGCCGTAAGTCTGTTGTGAGAACGTTATATTCAGTATTTACGTGCTTATTTACTCATCTCCTACGATATTTGTCTCTAGACAATGAAATTTTAGTAGCTAACATTGCTGTTGTCTGCCAAATACTAAATGATAATACTAAATACTATTAAGGAGTGTTGTGAGATAACCTTACCCACATAATATATACTATGTAAAATCAATTCATGAGACCTTTTCCACAATATAAAATCTCGACCCTTAACTTGTGTGGAACAAAATGTTTGGTAAGATTGTTTCTATCATCAGGGAATAGAACTAACAGCTTAGCAGTATAAGCTTTACGAAATTATTGCTTTTTGAAATCGTAATAAAGTTTATCTCTTTTTAACAAATCATAAAACAATTGCAATCTAAAATATTGCGCATCCATAACTAGAAGCATTTTTAAATATTTGAAGAAAAACTTTTCAAATTTTGGAAACTCTAACATAGTGGCTATATGCATGTATGGTAGGTATGTAGCCAGTAATTCAGTGGTACACAAAAGTATGCCAATATATCTAATAATCAAGCATTCTGATCCTTCGTCGTTCTCTATTCAGTAGGAGTATTTGATTATAATATCACTGCAATATTTAAACAAAAAAATAAAAAAGTAGTAGTAAGTAAGTAGACTTTTATTACTAACTGTAAATATGTATCCAACATTTTATTACTCTATAAAATAACATTTGAATTAGACTTTGTTGTAACATCCATTCACTGTGCCGTAGATTAAAATACCAATTATTTTCAACAATAAACTAAATTATCCCCTTCCCCGATTTTCTTCATTTGATTCTTTCTTTCGTTTTTCCTTTAAATAAAATTAAAAGCCTCTTTATTTTCACATTAAATATTACGACTATATTCAGTTGATCCTCCTCGTAAGTGTATGTATGTACGCATACATGTATGTTTGCCACGCGTTTTAAAAGGGGGGCCTATTCAATTCGATTATAATCACTGTAATCAAGTTGTAGTGAAAAGATGAATTTAAACACTCTCTTGCAGTGAAGAGGTATCCTGAACTTATGGTATTAACTAGAAATAATATGGAATGGAATGCGAAATCTTTTTATTTAAAATTAAAATTCTTTTTTCATACTGATTTTGTACTTTGTTGAGTTATGGAGAGTCGAAATCAACAACATCATAGGTGTTGTTAAGTATGAATATGATGAGTACTTCATACTTTGAATATGAAAGGACTCTCTGATAACGCCTGGAATAGAGGTTCCATGATAATAAAAAAAAGTAAGTATGAATAAGTATCAGAAATTATAAGTATGATTCGATTCTACTCATCTTGTATTTTGTGTGTGTGTGATCTTATATTTAAAAAACCATGAAATCAATTCCATCAGTTCCTTGCAATAATTATTCGATATTTTTTTGTTGGAAAACGTCTTTTAAAATTAATTTCAATCTCAGACCTGAGCATCTGTTGTTTATGTGTTATTTGTTGTTGTTGTTGTTGCTGCTGCTGGTTTCTTGTTATAAATTGCGTTGTGTTGCCCGTTGGCATTTGGTATATGGTGCGGTCGGTATAAATTACAGTCTGTGGCAAAAGTAGTTGTGGCAGCGACAACAGCAGCTTTTAGCAACCAATTAACAATTCATTATAAAGGCATTAATATAATGAATAATCATTGACTCCACTGACATTGCGCCATAAATTTGTCCCCATGTCACATGCTATAAAAAAGGCAAGAAGGCAAGACGGCAAAAAAAAAATGCAAAAAAAAATAATTTTTAAAAATTAAACGAAACTAAAACAGCGAGACATAAAATACAACAACAAATACAATACTAAAGTATAGTAATAAACCAGTGGTAGTACATGTATGTCCGCTTTGCTCAGAATACTACTCTCCCGGGTCTGCTCCCCACCCCCTTTTTTTGCATGGCGACTGCAAGCAATATGAGTTCTTAGACTAAAGCATTTTGATTTATTTTTATATGTCGGTTGGTCGGCACAATTATTTGGTCGTTTTATTCACATTACAAATACAGTTTAGCAGCAATAGGTCCACAAAGGCGCAAAGCCATTAAGAAACGAAAAAAAAAACCAGAAAAACAATAACAACTGAATGCAACTACTTTTGCTTGGGCTTGGGCTTTGGCTTTGGCTTAACAATTGTGAATATACGGCAACAGCTACAGCTACAGATTTACACCCAAATTATAACTCAATAAATCTTAAAGAAAACAAATCGTACATTTAATTCCAACAACAACAACAACAACAAAATCACAATGAATAAAGAAAAAAAAAACAGAAAAAAATAACAAAAACTTTAGGAATGATTAAAGCAACAGCAGCAGCCTCTACCAACATATCAACAACATATAGGGCTACTTGCAACATGCTGTTGTTGCTGTAGACTTGTGCCACATTGCATTGCCATAATTGTATTGTGCTCGAGTTTAATCCACACACATGTTATCAACAGCAACTGCAGGACGCAGAAGAACGCATTAATTTGCTTGGCTTGATTTGGTTTGGTTTTGTTTGGTAGCAACGCAAATTCAAGTTGAAAGGCGGGCGTTGAAAACTTGCCTCATACGCATCGACCCAAACAAAGTTTATGCGCTCAATTTTAATCTCATTTCACGCTGATCTTTAAACCGCATAAATTCAAAGACTCTCCACTAAATTTCTGTACGCTGATGCCACTTACCACCTTCAAAATCTCTTTTTTTATTCTTTCTGTTTTTCTTGTTTGTTTCCTTTGTTTGTTCCTTTAAAAATATTTTTTTTCTCTTTACTCTTTTTCTTTTTGATTTATTGTAGCGTGTACGTTTGGTGATACATATTCCAAGGAGCTCCTTTTGTGTGTGAAGAATGCAGAATGCAGTCGCCAGTTTTGCATTGCTTAAATCACAATATGTTTTGTTTGCTAATCATAAACTAATTTCAAATATAAATTGCTATGATACCCCCTCGTATATCCAATTCATATTTTACTAAACGCAGATTACTGTTGAAACGTCCATTAATTTACGCTGTTGTTATGCATGTCGTGTTCAATAGCAACAACACTTAAGAGCTGTATGTTGCCAGGGATGCCATGCAGCGATTCAATAACTTTAAAGCTGGCAAAAACTCTGAGAGGAAATAAACTAGCCATAAAAAGTTTCTCAAAAATCTGTCGTTCAGAATTGATTTTAAACTGCAGATCGCCACACTCATAAGTGGTATGAGAAGCTAGGTGGTAATCTCCTGAGCGAATGGTTATTATGACCAATTATATATGTATGTATGTATGTGTAGACAATGATTTTCAATATTTTGCTTGAATATATTATAGTGAAGAGAGAATTTCTTTCCAAGTTTTTATTTCTTTTGAAAACTTGTTACTGGCAACCCTTAATTGTACAAATTAACTGAATTACGTTGCTGACAAGCCAAACAAACAAACTGGTCAGCCTATTCCAGCAACCAACCAACCAACCAACCAAGCGACATGAACTTCATTGAGTATCCCCACTGAAAATTGCATTTCACTTGTAAATTGTCCTTCTAACCAGATCAGTTCGAATCAAATCGAAATGAATGTGCAGCAGCAGCTGCAGTATTGTGTTGTATGAATATTGTTGAATCCATTCATTTCAAGTCATTAACGTTTTATCGTTTTTTTGCTCGTTGTTGTTGTTGTCGTTGTTGCCTTTTAATTTTATGATCATTTATTGTGGCTAATTGCACTAAACGATGTCTGCTGGTTCAAGCCATCATCCCTCGATCATCGTCAATTTATGGTCGCGTAAGCCTAAGTTAATAACGATTAATTTGATTTAAAGAAGGTCAGGTCGATTTATTCTCAATAAATAACAATAGGAAGGAGGAAAATTTTTATTAAATTAGTGACTTAAAGAGTTTTTTAAAAGGTAACAATTTTTTGTTGTCGTATACATTATGAAGTGTTGTGAGTTTGTACGAATGGAAGAGGTTTAAGAAAGCATGTGCTTAAGTGATCGTAGGTAAACCCATTAAGACTAGTTGTGCTCGTACGCGTACGAACCAGAGCTCAGCAATGAATTGATTTTTCGCCACTTATAAGCACTCATAAAATTTTGAATATAAGTGAGTCAACAATATTGAAATTTAAGTATGTACTCTGATTCATACTCATACTAACTACAACGTTGATTTGTAAGTACAGGTTGCAATGAGTATGCGTACAACGTTGACATCATACTCATACCATTCGAAATATATTTGATTCATAAGCCTACTCTTTGGCTATAGTTTAATTGAATTTGAAATGATTTTTTACAACGAACCGAAAACCAACAATCTTTATAAGGTTTATCGATTTGAAACATATTTAAGGCTTAAAAATATGATGACTTTGGACTCATATTTCTGTAGTTACAAGCATTCACCGTCTTTTACGGATGATAAATTTAAAACAAAGTGTTTGTCTCACTTTACCGCCCGCCTTTAAAAATTAAGGAATCGGTTGAGCACAAAATACTCATATGGACTGTTCAATTCGAATATTTTTAATTGATGTCCGATTAAGGGCGTAAAATTCTCAAAATATTTGACACCAGCCAGTAACACAACAAGAACAACGAAATAAATTTGAAACACAATAACAGAAGTTTTTAAAGGAGTTGCTTGTGTATCCTTTTATAACAAAAGATCGATCGGTCGGTCGGTGACTTTCATGTTTTCTTTTCTCCATTCGTTCAATGGGTGTGAAAGAAAAGTGTAAAGAATTAGAAAAAAGATTCCAATTCAATTCAGTTTTTTTTTTGGGGAATTTTAAATGTCTCGTGTAAACGAAGCATAATTCGTGTTCAATCATAATTCGTGGAAACCTTTAATAGACGCTGCTACCAAAGTAGCAGTCCCTACACAGTTGATGTTGACAATAATGAGATGTGAAGGCCTTTAAATCAGCTACTAAATGATGGTGATGCTGATGATGCTGCACTTTAAAGATGTTTTTCTTTTTCCACTTATTTTTTTTCTTTTTTGTTTGTTGCTGTTGTTTCATTGGCTGCTGCTCATAAGTATTGAATGAATTTGAGTTTTTGTTTTAATGCCTCACCGTGCTATTGCTACTGCCGCTCGTTGTCGTTGTCGCTGTCGTTGTTACTTTCTGGTTCATTAATTTCTGTAAAAGCGTTTTTATCGTTTACAAATATTTTTACGTTCATTTGTAAATGAGGATTTCTGGGTTGGTATTGTGTTCTAAGATCCTTACATTTATCCATTTAATTATCCTTAAATGACGGCAAACGGTGCTAGAGACAATACATAATCGTTTGTTATTTTTTTTTTACGAGTCTTTAAATTTCCTTCTCTCTCTCTCTCTCTCTCTGCTCTGCTCATCTCTTCTATTTTTTTTTTGTTTCTTTTTGGAAACTCTACAAAAAGGATTCATTAATAATATCTCATAATAAATAAAAGCCATTGATATTATTTTTTGAATATGCCATTGTTGTTGTTGTTGTTGCGAGTGTATGTTGTGTGTGTAGCTGGGTGTACGAATTGAGTCCTTATTATTCCCATCTTTCATATGTCTCTGATAATTTCAATGATTATGATTCCTGTGCAACTACAGTGGGTTAGGATGGAAATAATTCTGAAAGAACCTTAAATAGAAGAGTTCAGAAAATTTATTCATATCAGAGACAAGCAATTAATCGTTGTTTCGCTACTCATAAGCACACATGAAATTTTGAATATAAGTGAGTCAACAATATTCCTTCATACTCACTACAACGTTGATTTATAAGTACAGGTTGCAATGAGTATGAGTACAACGTTGACATCAAACTCATACCATTCGAAATATGTCTGATTCATAAGCCTACTCAATTTAGATTCATAACTTTAGAAAAGTACTTATAATACCACTTGTGACTTCGAGTCACTCGAGAATCAGTCGTAGTTGTAAGCAAACAAGACAGGACGGCAAGCAGCGCAAACACACAACCTTCTAATTTAGTGTTCGTACGCGATTCATATTTATCTTGTCCTTCGTGTATATGTTGAGTTATAGAGAGTCGAAATCAACAACATCATAGGTGTTGTTGAGTATGAATATGATGAGTACTTCAAACTTTGAATATGAATAGAGGTTCCATGATATTAAAATAAGTATGAATGTGTATAAGTATTAGACATTATGAGTATGATTCGATTCGTCTCACCTTTTTGAACTCATTGCTGCCCTCTGATGCATATCAGTGTAGTGAGTATGAGAATGAATAGGATTACATAGTTAAATTTCAATATTGTTGACTCATTTATATTCAAAATTTTATGAGTGCTTATGAGTAGCAAAAATACGATTCTGAACTCTGATACGCATCTTTTCGTCTATTAAAATGAAATTTAGAAAATCAATAAAAATAAAGTTAAAGTGTTTCTATATCTTCTGTATGTAGACCCACTGTGACTTCATCTATCTCACCTCACGTTTAGCTGAATTTTTTTGTTTTTTTTTTTGTGGCGAATAATTTTCATGCTTCGTTAAATAGAAATTTATATGTGAAACACATTTCTCTCTCGCTCTCTCTCTCTTTGTTTCTGTCTTCTGTTATTGAGAGATTTTCTTTATTTTATTGTTGTATGATGATGAAGTAAAAGTTAATTTATTACACATTTATTTCGTGTACATTATTCGTATTGCATGTGTGATATTCGTTTTTATTGCTTTTAAATGATGTGCAGCATTTACACACAAAATCCGAAAATATCTACCCCTCCTCGTACATTCATAAAAGTCCTTTTGTTAATGTCTGTCTGTGTGTCTGTCTGTTTGTCCTTTTATTCTATTGTAATCGGCAGTCTATTAAATGTTTGTTTTCTATTCAAGTTGAAGTGGTTTTTTTTTTTGTTTGAAGTGGTACACATACACACACACACACATTTGCCTGTGATAGTTGGTGATCTTGAATTTAATTTAATGATCCTGCTGTTTATGATTTTCCTTTTTTTGTTATTGCCGTTTTTATTGTGCATTACGATGATGATTCCTTAATCTGTGTTAATTGTGAAAATATTTAGACCCATTTGTGCATTGGAGTAGGGGAAGTATTGTGTGTAAGTATGTACATATGTAGGTATGTATTTAACATTCTGTTTATATTCAATTGCTAATTAAAATCGAACAAAATTAAAATTAAAAATTCATCCCTATTTGTTTGGCATTTATTAGATAGAAGTGAAGAAGCAGAAAAGAAAGGAAAGTAGGAACAATACAACAGCATTTATGCCTGCCTGCCTGGCTGCCTGTGTGAATGGCACTCATTTTATCCTTCATAGTACTCATACGTTTATATGTTCATGACTTTTTTTATTGTCGACATTATTTAGTCATACCACCTCATGATAAAGAAATGGCTGTGGCCAGCAGCATAGAACAGTCGAGCAGACGAGGGTATGTACTTAAGCCTCATTAGAGTTTTACTAAAGTGACGATGAATTTCAATTTTAAACTTGATTTATAATGCGAACATAAGCAATTTAGATAAACGCAGTGAAGTTAGAAGCAAAATAAAAAAACAACAAAATCCACCACCAATTTCACTTCACTAAATCGCCATTATCATTGTCATCATCATTACTAGCTTCGTTATTATTGCTATTATTGTCGTTGTTATTGTAATTGTGATTATGGGAAGGAAGCACAATTTATGGAATCCAAAATGGTTTCGTCACAAAAAAAAAACGAATGAAAGTTTTTTTTTTGCTTTCATTCAAATGAATTAAATTAACTCGATTAAATGGTATTTTTTTTCTCTCAAATTAAGTGTAAATGATTTGTCGTTTAGGAAACAATTTTATGAGGAGGGAGATATTTATGTTTCGAATTAAAATTCTGAAGGTCAGAGAAGAAATCCTATTCAAATATATATTTGTATATGTAGTTCTTCTCCATATCAGAGATCAGAAATGAGTATTCAAAAAGATGAGTAGAATCGAATCATACTCATACATTTCTGATACTTATACGCATTCATACTTATTTTAATGGAACATGGAACCTCTTCTCATATTCAAAGTTTGAAATACTCATCATATTCATACTCAACAACACGTATGATGTTATTGATTTCGACTCTCAATAACTTAACATATACACGAAGAACAAGATAAGATAATGAATAGCGTACGAACACTAAATTACTTACTAGAATGAGTATGAGTTTGATGTCAACATTGTACGCATACTCATTACAACCTGTGCTTATAAATCAACATTGTAGTGATTATGAATAAATCAGATTGCATAGTTAAATTTTAATACTGTTGACTCACTTATATTCAAAATTTCATAAGTGCTTATGAGTAGCGAAAAAACGATTCATTGCTGATCTGTGATGTGTCCTCTAATATTTCCTAGTATCGTGTAAACGTCATCTGCTTCCCAAATATAAAATATATTGTATGTGGTTTTTGTATTGGATATAGTGGTGCTTATTGACTCCCATTCCTTTTCTGCGCTTTGAATTTTGAAAGTAGCCGAAGGAATTGTTTTAGTATTTGAATCAATACCGATTCTTTAAGTGCAACAATATTATGCAACAAGAACTGAAACTAATTTCCTCTTATCTCATTAACTCATTAGTAATCTTATTAAATATTATTTTATCAGTTTTTTTTTTCTTCTTCTTCATTCATACTCAAGAGTTCAATAAACTTCAATTAATAAAACAAACAAATCGCACTCTTATCATCTTGAAAATATTAGAAAATTATTAGAAAACATTTACAATTTCTAATTGTTATGACCGACCGTCTCTGACAAGCAGACAATTCAAAAATATTCAAGAAATAAACAGTCTTTCGATAATGTTTTCTTTCTTTTATTCTTCAATCATATTTTTATCGATAGAAAGTAAAAAAAAGAAACACAAAAATTCAATGCAACTGACAACAGATTTAAGGATAAGAGCGATGGAGCGAGAGAGAGAAAGATTTCAATAAACGCTAAATTGACAGTAAATGGAGACAAACACAATATTTTTATGGCACATCAATTGCTGCTTAATGTGCTCAACGTTGGCAAGGGCAGGAGGAGGGATCAATAAAGCGATAGATGGTTGTAATAAAGCCAACGCTTACCACCGACTCTATCTGTCAATTTTTTTTGGAAGAAAATAAATTCTTATCTGCTGCTACTCAAACGCACCACAAAAAAAAGAAAAAAACACCCAACACCCAAGAGTTGAATGTCTAAGACCAGTGTTTTGGTGTGTAATTGATATTGTGATGCTGATGTTTGTTAATCAGCAGGCATAACGCTTCACTAAATTCAATCTACACTACAGACGCATCAAAATCAACAACAACAACAGCAATAATAATGACAACACTTTACAAAAGACTGTTCGTTTCCAATAACCACACATTGTATGCAAAGGAACTTCTTCAGTTGTTTACATTAATGTTTCATATTCTCTGCTGCTTTACCATCTCTAGCTATCCAATATTGAGTCACTCTCTCACTCACTCTACGACTTATCTCTACCGTTTCAGTTTCACTTGTATCCTCTAATCACTTTCAATCTTATAAGCGAGTATATTGTTAAATGCATACAAGCTAGACAGTATAATTATTAATGCACCCTACATGCTACATGTGAACAGTGTTAAGTGTTCCAATAATTCGAATTATCGTTCGAGTTGTCCTTAAACTAAATTTCATTATTTTTGTATTCTTCCATGTACCAGCCGTACATACATAATTGGTCATTACAACCCTTTAGTCGGGATTATGACCTAGCTTCTCACACCACTTATGTAGTGTGTGTTAATTTCATAATTGAGTGGCGGGTTCTAGGATTTTCGAGTCGTTTCCGAACGACAAATTTTTTACATTTTATTTTACTGTCAGAGTTTTTGCCAGAAAATTGCTGAGAGGAAGTCGCCTAAGAAAAAATTTTTTTAAATTCTTGTTTTTGTTCGTGATGTCTGAGGGAGGAAGTAATCTGGATCGCGCCTAATAAGCCAACACACTGCCTGTTAGACCACGGTGACATCATTCTGCCGTGTGGGCCTTTATCTTTGTAGTTCTATCTTATCTAATTGGACTTTCAAATTGTATTGAAATGTCAGTTCTAATAAGAGCAGATTTCAGTGACTTATCATCAGTATTAGCAAGAAGCCGAAATTCTTGTGGATTAATCATAATTACAGAGGACTTATGTAGGTACCAGAGATCAGCAACGAATCGTTTTTTCGCCACTCGTAAGCACTCATGAAATTTTGAATATAAGTGACTCATATTGAAATTTAACTATGTACTCTGATTCATTCATACTCACTACATTTGTTGATTTATAAGTACAAGTTGCCATTCAACTCATACCGACTCATTTAGGTTACATTTATAACAAAAGAAAAAAAGCAGAGCAGCAAGCGGGGAGCAAACACACAACCTTCTAGTGAGTATTTTAGTGTTCGTACTCGAATCACACTTATTTTGTGTTGTTAAGTAGGACTATGATGAGTACTTCAAACTTTGGATATGAGAACAGGTTCCCTGATATTAAAATAAGTATGAATGCGTATGAATAAGTATCAGAAATTAGAGAATGAGAATGATTCGATTCTATTCATCTTTTTGAATAATCATTGCTGATCTCTGGTAGGTACCCAGCTTGACTTGATTTTGCTTTCGCTTTTTAATTATAGTAGATGTGTATATGAAGATATGAAAGACTGTGCCAATAGTTGCTTTCGAAGGTACACCATCTCACCAAAATAACATGCACTGTAGGCTATAGACCTAAAAATGTTTTCCTTCTTCTGGTAACAGCTTCTTGGTGTAACTTTTCGACGTGCCACGCCAAATATAAAATTCTGTATTGAAGGGTATTTTTCAAATCTCTGTCTACTGCATAGTATTCGAATTGAATTTCACTTTCTTTTGTAAGGAAATTATTAACAATTTACAAAATGCTTTTGTTTTTTTTTTGGTGTTTTTTTTTTCTCATTTTAATGATGAACGAACAAGCGATAACCTCTGGTGTGAACTGATTTCATTCCATTTGGACACAAACGCAATGACTCTGAGGATCTCAGGGTGGGATAAAGAGTATTTATGTTGGTTGAAGTGTTTAATTTTTAATTCGTTTTCCTTTACTTTTTTAATTTTTTCACTTCATTTCGTTCTGTTTCGATTCGTACGTAAAAATATTTATTGATTACAGCGCTAACGTTTAGAAGCAAAGAAAGAAAAAATTAAATTGTCAAGCGTTAAAAGATTTACGAGAGTCGTTCCTTTTTATTTTCTATTTTGTTTGAAGTCTATTAGCTACAGTCGTAAACGATTACAGAATAAAATTTCGATAACACTTGATGAGTTTGTTGCTCCCCTCTGCAAAGTGTTTCTAAGAGCATTACTACCAGTCATTAGATAAGATTTGTAATACGATGCCTTTTCTATAAGGCCAATAAGCAGATCTGTATTGTTCTTTAAGAACTTAAATCATATGCAGTGACAACGATTAGCACTAAGATTTGTTATTGAAAATTGTTAAAAGAATTTATTATTTTTCTTTTTATTATTTTAATTAAATTGTTTTCTTTTTTTAAATTCATTTATCTTTTCACTAGAAATTGATTTTACAAAACAAAATTAATGACAATCAAGACAGTCATACAGACAGACAGTGGTCTTATGGTTGCTTGAATTTCAGACAGAGCGTCTACAACGTTTAATCACAACACGGCGCCAGGGGCGGCGCATTCGTCTAACTTAGTTTTGCCCCCTTTTCTTTTTGCTTTCCTTTTAAGCGTGAAAACATCATTAACTCTTAACCATCTATGCTAAATGGATCGTATGACATTTGATTACAAATTCATAGGCGCTCTTTATTGTCCCCGTGAGCTACTGTTTCACCGCTTACAAACGATATACATTGTTGTGTCGCTCTATAGTTTGGTGCTAAATTCCTGGAAATGGTGTGAAAATTAACACGACATCTGTCCAAAGTAAACATAATTTGTAGAGGAAATTTTGTAAGTGAAAGAATACATTAGTTTGTACATGTGAAAGAGTGTTTTAATTAATTTCGGCTTAAATTTTTTTTATTTGTTACGTATTATCAGAGAATAAAGTTCTCTACGACTGTCTATTCTTAGAAAATATTCTGCTTTAAAAAGCTAAAAAACGCCTTTCTTAACAAATCTACATAAACAAAGTCTTAATGTCTTGTGCGGCCTATTAGATCTCAGATTACGGCCGACAACTATACTTTCGATATTGTCAAGGAATTTATTTTCTTGGCTTCGCCGTTACCACCAAAAATCATGTCAGTCTGGAGATCAAGCGCAAGATCACTCTTGCCAACAAGTGCTACTATGGTCTCAATACATTATTTAGTTGTAGTAGTATCCTAACATACATACATACATAATTGGGCATTACAATCGTTCAGTCAGGATTACGGCCTACCTTCTCACGTACAACAAAACTAATACTCTTCAAGACGCTCATCCTCCCCGTACTTTTTTATGGCGCAGATGGGTATTTGATGCGGGGATCTGCGGAAGGCAGCGAAGACAACAACCATGTTTGCGTTGGAAGGTAAAAATCGACGAAGCCCTGTCATCGATTGGTATGACTAGCTGGCGTCGGCGCGCAAGAAGCAGAGGCGCCTGGAAGGATGTATTAAAGCAGGAAGAAATGCGTTAATCGGGTTGTCAATGGCCAATTAAAAAGAAAAGAAGAAGTCTTAATAGTAAACCTTTTTCAAAATCAGATGGTATGAAAGCACTGTCAAATAAAGCCTTACTAACAAGCCAACATCGAACTCTAACGCATATTCAAGCCGCTTACTCTTTTGTTGTCGACCATAATGGAAGGCTTTATTCTAGGTGTATGAGTAGGAGAATGAGTGAATTTTTAACGATTTTTATACTGTTGAGAGCGTAAAATTACATTCGTTTCGATCGGACTTTTACGATATACTACACCACCTAGTGCTATTGTCTATAGATCTCTGGGCAGGGAAGTTAACATAAAGGATTCCCAAAGCATGAAGACTGACAAAAGTTCTGGAAACTAACGAGTTTTTTAATTGCTAGTTGGACGTTACGTAAATTGAGAGATACATTTCGACACTTTTTTTGAATATTTTTCTTTATTATTTGCATCGATCATAAAGGAAAGAATGCTGAGAAAAATTATTGTGGTTTAATGCGATAATTGCGCTTAAAATTCGTTACGCTCTAAATTAAACGAGAAATTCTTTTGAATTCTTTCAAAATGCAACACATTTTTGAAAAATACGCAAAAACGCCTTCTGTTTTTGATCTCTTGGCCTATTGAATTAATAAAATTTTGGATTTGCTTTTAAAAGATTTTCAATAATTTTCTTTTTTTTCCCGATGCTAAGAAAAATATAAGCAGGTTCGGCACTCTGTTAGAAAGTGTGAATTTTCACCTTAAACGTAGGCGTCGTCAACAACTGCTCAAAAGATGCAACAATACATATGCACATACATACAGCGTTGAAACTCTTCTTGAGTTTTAATTTTTTGTTTTTTTAATTTCCAGACTACAATAGAAGTGACTCTTGAAGAAACAATAGAGTTCGGGTAAAACATCTTTTGTTCTGTATTGTCTAGGCACACTGTGTTGCCCAGTGTGTTTACACTCGCGCTGTAACAGTGGGTGTTTTTTGTAAAACGAAATTTTGCAAAGAAATTGAAAATTTCTTTATTGTTCTGTGTGATGCGTAGACTGTGAGGCGCATGGTTTACTGATGGTGCTGCAGTTGTTTGCTTATTATGGCCCAATTGTTTTGTGGCAATATTTTTACACTCTTTCTCTCGCACTGTTTTCTTCAACAGTATGTGAGCATTGATGCTCGTATTTTTATTGGAAATTTTCCAGGTTAAATAGGATTTCAATTGTTTTCGTAACGATTTCAAGTGAAGCTTAACTAATTGCCTAAAAATTTCCTTAAAAATAAAACAAAACAAAACGAAATAAATAAACAAAGAAATTGAAGAAAATCAAAGCCGTGTGCAGTTTGTAAAAAGGAAAATTAAAAATTGATTTTATTGTCGTCACAAATTAAAATTAATTGTCTTCGGGTCAATCGAAAAAAGGAAATAACCGCTTTGCTTGGTGGCTTAAGAAGAATGGAAAAGAATTTTCCGAATTTTCATTGCACCCGCATTTTCTTTGTAACCCACTTTTTCCTCTTTTCCCTTCTTTCTTTCTTGTTTTTTTTTTTTGTTTGTTTTTGTTGTCAAATAACGATATACTCAGAGAGACAGCAAAGGCAGATGTGCTGTGTGCTGTGTTGTGGTTAATTAAAGATATTTTTGGCGCATATGTTCAGGCTTGTTTTGGGTGACTTTTTATTTTCCAAAGCCAATAAACCACTTATAATTGTGAAAACAACTAGAAAAAAAGAAGTAAGAATTATCAACAACATCACCATCAACATTGTTATTAACAATCATAAGAATTTTAAAATGTTTGCATAGCCACCATAACCAACCACCCTGGCTATAAAGTGCTTGAGAAGAATCCCTTTTTGCAATCACAATCAAATCTGTTGTCGTGGCTATTGTTGTTGCTGTTTGATGCTCTGCTCATTATAAAGATGTTTATCAACGATTTGAACTCTTGTTTGATTTGAAGAAGATAATCCATGTCTGTCTGTCTGTCTGTCTGTCTCTCTGTTCGTCTATTTAAATCATTATTTTTATTTAATTTTTTTGATTTTGATTCCATATGCTTAATAATAAAGCAGCAGTTGTTTTTATAGAAACAAATCCCCTTGTTTTCTCCCTATTCACAGTCCTAAAAGGGCAAACATTTAATTCCTCTCTTCAAGTGCGGGATGGATGGATTGGCTTAATGTTGTGTTTTCCCATTCTGTGACAAAATATTTACGATGACAACAATTTTTATATGATGTTTTCAAATATTTTTCATTTAAGAGAATTCAGTAGAAACAAGCAAATAAAAATGCCAATTATGTGCAGATTAGAATGGTATTTATTTCCGTAACTCACAAACAGTTTTATAACAACCCCCGCATTCCGGGAATGAAATGAAACTGAAAATATATTGTATGATAAATGAATATCAATTTTCCATTTAATTTTGAGATTTTGTTTTTCCTTTTTGCATTTAACAGTCATGCACCACCACCCATATGGCTTTATGAGCCACTTAAACGAATTCAATTTATAAAAATTCTTTATTTGAATTGATTTCATATGTTTGATATGCAAAATATAATCCCAATTTAGTTGTCATGTCACAAATAAAGTGAATACATAACAGCTTAATTGCAGTCCTCTATGTTTTACAATTTCTGAAATGGACTTTTGTAAATCACTTTCAATTAAGAAATTAAATTGCTATGGCCCGGCTTATTAGTGCAGAGCAGAGATCAGCAATGAGTATTCAAAAATATGATTAGAATCGAATCATACTCATAATTTCTTATACTTATATGCATTCATACTTATTTTAATGGAACATGAAACCTCTACTCATATTCAAAGTTTGAAGTACTCATCATATTCATACTTAACATAATACGTGTTGATGTCATTGATTTCGACTCTCCATAACTCAACATATACACGAATCACAAAATAAATATGAACCGCGTACCAACCAGACATCAGCAATGAATCGTTTTTTCCCTACTCATAAGCACTCATGACATTTTGAATATAAGTGAGTCAACAATATTGAAGTTTAACTATGTACTCTCACAACAACATTGATTTATAAGTACAGGTTGCAATGAGTATGCATACAACGTTGACATCAAACTCAAACCTTCTAGTATGTATTTTAGTGCTAGTATGCGATTCATACTTATTTTAGATTCGTGTATATGTTGAGTAATGGAGAGTCGAAATCAACAACATCATCATACGTGTTGTTAAGTATGAATGTGATGAGTACTTCAAGCTTTGAATATGATGAGTAGAGGTTCCATGATATTAAAATAAGTATGAATGCGTATAAGTATCCTTTTGAATATTCATTGCTGATCTCTGGTACGAGCACTAAAATACTTACTAGAAGGTTGAGTGTGTTTGCTCTGTTTGATGCTCAGTCTTTTTTGCTTATGTGTCTTTTTTCTTTTTTTTGCAAATGCCTAACAACAGTTAACACTGTAAATTTTGACGAATGATTCGAGTCACTCGAAGTATTTTTCTAAAGTTATGAATCTAAATGAGTAGGCTTATGAATCAAACATATTTCGAATAGTATCAATGTGATGTCAACGTTGTACGCGTACTCATTACAAACTGTACTTATAATTAAACATTGTAGTGAGTATGAATGAATGAGAGTACATAGTTAAATTTTAATATTGTTGACTCACTTATATGCAATACTTTATGAGTGCTTATGAGTAGCGAAAAAATGATTCATTGCTGATCTCTGGTAGTGAGCATTTCAAAACCAGCTTAATACGGCATTTATTAGCCTACTACGGGAAATAGTAGAAGTGAAATAACTCTACCAAGTAAAATGTATTCAGGAACATGAAAATAATACTGACAGACAAAATGCTGCATTTAAATGATCAATTGTGTGTGTTCTACCAGTGTGCTTAGAATACCAAACATTTTTGAAATTCTTTTGCTAAATGAGAACCATTTATCAATAAAAACCCACAAAAATATTTCTAAACAAACTTCTTTAATAGTTTTCAAATATCTTAGCATCACATGAAACAGGGAACATATTCGAAATATACGGAACACTATAATCTATAGCCGCAATACTCCTCCTCATCCTCCTACGATGAATACAACAACGAAACAACTGACACTTTGATGATTTATTACAGGCGATCAAAACATGTGTTGGAAATGACAGCCACTTACAACATCTTTAACACCGACAAATGGACGGACGCATTTATTGAAACTGTGTGTGTGTGTGTGTGTTCATGGAATGTATACAATAATGGATCAAAATGCAGAGCAAGAAGAAGAAGGCGAAGAAGAAGTTTCCACGAAATTATGTTGTTACGGCAGCGCCCAACTTGTCTGCCGTTAACGATCCTTGAAGCGGCAACTTGTCTAACAATACATTAAGGATCCAATATCAATTGCCACAGTCAAACGCCAACCAAAGACAACATGAGGGAGAAGTCTCTAACCGATCATGTGGAGGTGTTTTAAATACCATGTTTTGGTGAAATGCAACATTTCCGTAATTCGTTGTGCTTTTAAAGGCAAAATCGATTTATTTTATGAAATTGGAGCAGGAAAACAAAGAAAATCGAAATTTGAAATTACAAAACAATTAAAAATAGTTCGAAAGAATTTAAACACGTGATTATTTTAAAGGAAACAATTTGAAAATGTGTGATAATTTTTAATTTACCATTCAAAGGATGAAAAAACCAGTTTTTTTTTAAATATTTTTAAAATTTGAGGAGAAATATTGTATTGTATGCAGAAAAGGTGTTTTTCTTTAATTGAACAAATGAAAGAGAATTAATTGCTTCAGCTAATAATAACAGGAAATAGGAAGCGTTTCTATTTTAAAAGTAATTATGAATGGGTAACATCGTAAAGATCACTTACAATACATACAGTGAGTGTTAAAAGAAACTGTACATTAAAAAAGTATACATTAATAAATTACCGTGATTTTTATTTTAAAATTATTTCATTGCCAGTTTTTAAAATTGAAACAAAAAATAAAAAATTACCAAAAAAATGTCGAAATATTGTAAAATTTATTCGTGCACTCTCCTTGTAAGTGTGTGTGTGTGTAAGTGGTAAAAGTTGAGTTTGGTGATGGTTAGAATTTTATCCTAAGTGTACAGTTTCTTTTCACGCTCACTGTACATAAAATACATTCTAAATTCATTAGTTACTATTAGTGTTCGTTTACCTTTTTACCCATGATACTGGAAAAAACTTCGTTTTAAAAATGTTGCTCAACAATGTACATGAGATTAGTGAAATTAAGTTGAATTCCATCAAATATTGAGACTCTAGTCACTAATTTCTTCATGATGTTTATGCTTACATTGAATTTCTTTTCAGTTAAAATATACAAATGATGTCATAGGATTCTTCCAAATTTACCTTTTATATTGAAAAAATACTTCTTTTTAAATTTAATTTTACAAAACAAACTCTTTGTCCTCTTTTATAATTTATTTCATTACATATAATAATTATTTTGATTTGCACTTTATGCAGCCATAGTTCATATTCACATCATAATACAAAATGGCTGCAATTTCCAAAAATTATTCAATTATGCCATTAAATATGCCAATTCACCACTTTCACATACAAAATTGAAATCATTAAACGAATAACAGCAGAATAAGAGAATAAATTCGTTACGCTTGTAGACTAACTGACTGCCATTCATTATCCTATTGCAGTCAGCTTGAACACTGTGCCGTCCTTATGCAATTAAACACATCCATTATTGACTGTAAATTTTATTATTTTTATCCCTGATGTTGTCTAATACGGTTTGTTAAATTTCAATAAAAGTTACAACGGCGAGTAAATGAAAGAGTGACGCGATGATTTCAGCACCCTACTGTCTACTACTGCATATCGAAATATTTGAATCGAATTAATGTGACAGCAATTTACATTGAAATACTCTTCCATTTACTAACAAACTAATCGTGATTGTTAATATATAGTATTTCACCAGCATTTCGTAAAACACTGAATAATAATGAATGGTTGACATTTAAAGTGTTGTGTTTGAAATAAATTCACATTCAAATGCAATAACTGTGTTGCGATAGTATTTAATGCTGTATTGAAAAACAAGGGAAGATAAGTTCAATACAATACATGCATAAGTATGATTGTTGTCTCACTACTGCTGGTCCGAATTCATTTAATAAGCTCTTCAAGAAGTACTTAATTTAGCAATGTAAGGAATGGGAATATGTCCTCCGTTAATTACTAAAATTACAAGAGATTTCAAACAATTTATTTAAATTTACCAGGACAGACTTAATGATACGTTTATCCGGTTGCCTGAAATCAATTGCTATTTAATCGCAATGTTTGTGTGTTTGTATGGGGGAAGAATATATTTCAGTTGTGATTTATTTAATTGTTATTTAAATGGCCGCTTCAACAGTTTTAATGGCCATTTAAAGTCGTCATTCGATTAAGTTGTTAACGTTCAATTTTAATGTGTACTTGGTTACTTACAAGTGTCTCTCCCCCATTGTTTTATCGTTTAACACATAAAAATTATTTCTTTTTAGAGATTTTACAACCAAAAGATGCTGATTTTTTTAATGATTTTTTGTGTAATATGACCAGTAACCCTCATGTGAATAATAACACTAAAATCAATGTAATTAAAATAAATAATAATTTTTAAAATGATTATTATTAATTGAATTTGTGTTAATTTCTTATTATTTTTATTGAATATAATAAAATCGCAGTTAATAAATTGCATGGGAATGGACTTCTGTGGTATTTATATGATTTAAATTTATTTACCGTCCATTACCATAATATTGATGAAAGCTATGTATTGCCATGAAATTTGTTCCACTTTAAAAGAAAAAATCTAAAAATTCGATCGTTTATAAACGAGTTACATGTAATTTTTAATTTTAATTTTAAGCTGAGGCTTAATTTGTAATCGAAAGAGGTTCGAAGTTCTATAATAATATCAAGCGTGGATTCATTTAGAGTTTCTGTTTTAATTTAGATAGTTTGTGTAGATCAGAAATCAGCAATGAATAGTTTTTTCACTGCTGATAAAAGCACTCATGAAATATTGAATATACATAAGTGACTCAACAATATTGAAAATCAAGTATGTACTCTGATTCATTCTCAAACTCACTACAACGTTGATTTATAAGTACAGTTTGCAATGAGTATGCGTACAACATTGACATCAAACTCATACCATTCGAAATATATTTGATTCATAAGCCTACTCTCATTTAGATTCATGATTTTAGACTCGAAATTTTAGTGACTCGAATCATTCATCAAAATTTACAGTCTTGACTGTTGTTTCATTTAGGAAAAAAAACAGGAAAAAAACACAACCTTCTAGAAAGAATTTCAGTGTTCGTAGGCGATTCATACTTATTTTGTGCTTCGTGTATATGTTGAGTTGTGGAAAGTCGAAATCAAACAACATCATACGTCTTGTTAAGGATGAATTATGATGAGTGTATATTTTTTTAATGTACAGTTGCTTTTCATGCTCACTGTATGCCAGAACTAACATCATAACTCTCAGATACACGAACACTAACTTTTGTAAATACAAAAATATAAATCCATTAATTGCTTTAAAATTATAAACAGTGATCGATCGATAACCAACGAGCTTCAGGCTAAAATCGCGAAATAACAAGAATTGTTGTCGGTTTTTTTTTGTTCGTCACTACATATCCTCATCTCATTGTTTTGGAATATAAATTAACACTCTATTGTCGCATCGTTTTTGCTTAACTAGCGTCGTATTGCTGTTAAAAAAGAGTAATCATAGCCTACATATTTCACTATTAAGGTTGAGGTCCTTGTGTATTCGTAGGGCCCCAGTTGGCTATCATGTTCCCCCATTCTGATGTAACTGCAGCGACAAATTCTAGTCTATTAGATTCAAACCGCACTTCTTCTTGGTTGATTATCGCAACAAAGGACGACCAACCAGCTATTCGAACTTGATTGTAATTTCATCCTGACCACATCTGGATGGTTTCCCAGTGTAGGGTAATCGTGCTTTTAATGTGCAGCCCTTCCGTTGACCAACTTCCTCCCTAGTTTGGTGGTACTCGGTCAGTACAGGGACTGCGTTTACCTGTGGCGTCACAATAGGCCGCTATGAATGCTGAAGTGAGCTTTGGCTAACACTTCGACCTAACCTAACATATCCTATATTCAAAGTAATCTTAAAAATAATACAGACATTATGCAGAAGCTTTATATTCATTTTAATATTGTAAATAAATATCAGAATATCAAAATATCTTATATCTACTACAGATATACTACGTATGCATATGGCTACTCCCAGGACTATTCACATGTATTTTTAATAGAATTTATTTCTTCTGTACGTGGTGCTATTGTTTCTCTACTAACATGATATATGATACATCCAATAATGTTACAGTTGATCCCTCTTAATTAGAACGTATTTTTTTATTTGTCTCATTAGAACCATATTTTAAACCTTTTATTAACACACACACTATAGCGCTGATCAAAATACACAATAAATTTTGAAGCTGAAAACCATAAATTTTCGATCATAAATTCATTAAGAAACGAACATCAAAACACAAACACATACCCACAGACAATAAGAAATTCTACTTAAAGATTCCGTATTTTTGTTTTTTTTTTATTTTGTTGTCCTTTTATTCGATTTTTGTTTCGTTGTTGTTGAAGTGCAACATCTAATGCACATCTGCTGCATATGTGCCACTCGAATTGTGTATCTGTGGTAAGGATATGAAGAAATACTAACTCGAACACAATCAAAAGGTATTTAAGTTTTATTAATGCAAACAATACAATACAACCTTTGACAGGACTGGGATTGTGTAATTGCCCAACGTCGATTGGCTCTTTTAGCGCGCGTAAAAAGGACAGCTTGCCTTTGCGTCTATTTGTTAAATATTATTGGCTTTTATCTTAAGGATGTGGTTGCTGCTCACGTAATGTTGACTTCTCGTATTTAACACACTTAGATGTCCAACATTTGTCGCATGTTACAGGGTTATTAATACAATCAAATGATGGTAAAACAGTAGAAGACAAAACGAACACCAAGGATATGTTAAGTGTCAAAGGAATTCTCTCTTTCATGTTCTTCTTCCATCGAACAACCATTTACTCACATTAATTTTGAAGTCAACAACAACATTGAAGAGCAGATGTTTGCAATCACCTTGTAAGTCAATGGATGACTCTTAAAGAGCGATTTTGACCCGTACTAACTATGAACTGTACCGGCAACAAAAAAGCCGTAGAACAACTGGCTAAATTTGTTACCAACACAACACTTAAAAACTTCAGTCCTCAACATTTTTCTGTCATTCAATAATTCTGTAAATAAAAATTGTTTTTTTTTTTTGTATTCAAGAATATTTAATCCCATTAATCGGCTTGTTGTCGACCACCAATGATCATTCTATCATCCTCTCATCTCACCTTTACACTTACTTGAGTGCAATTGTCCATCAATTGTTCGTCTGTTTGTTGTTCCCTACAAAGAAGTCATTTTGGCCAAAAGAGCAAAGAGATGAGTACGTGTCCGAGATTTGCGTTTGAAAGGAATAAAAATCCTCTTCTTTTTGAAGATTTTTTGGACTTGCATGGTTGATGACTTTGCTAGAATTCCAATTTAAGAAATTCGAACAACAATTGCATACAACTGACCTCTTGTTTGTTGTTCCCTAAATAGGATTACATGGCAAAATCTATGCTGCAAACAATGCAGGTCAACAAGCATTTCTATTATCTTTTCTTTCTTTTTGTAGAATTAATTTCAAGTATTTCCTCTGGGGGTCAGTTCTCAGATTAGCACGCAAACGAACTGCCCTGAATTGGTACGTACTGCTGTGTATTGCATTTGACAGAGTGTGGAGTGTTGCCGAACGTTTCGTTATGACGGTATGAGTCAACATTTTTATCCTTTAATCCTCTTTATCTCGTGTCAGATGTCAAATTGTTGGAAAATTATTGTTTGCTGCTGTCTTAATCTCATTAAATAAATTATTGTTAGTGTTGTTCGTCACCTCCCTCAGTGTCTAGTTCCATATACTTTTCATAGCACAAGCGAAACCTCATCTCTATTTTAATTGCAAATTGTGCTGTGTTGTATGCTGTTCTAATTAGGTTTCACATTCAAAATTTTGATTACAATACATGCATCATTATTTCTGGAATCGATTGTCCATTTCCTTAAAGTTATTCTGAAATTAATTCCATTGTGTTTGATCTAGCGAGTGGAGTGATGGTTTACTTGACCAGGAACCGACAGTTCAAACTTTAGCTCAGACATCTTGAAAGAAGAAAATATTAAAAAAATAAAAATTATTTTGGTAATCCCCTCTCAACAATCTCTGGCCAAAGCCAAAAAAAGCTACATAAATTTGTCATTTGGCATTGACGTTAAACAGTAGGTCCCGCCACTCATGATAAAATTAACACACACAACATAAGTGCTGTGAGAAGTTCGGCCGTAATCCTGACTGATGGGTCAAGTCAATTATGTATGTATCAGAGATCAGCAATGGTTATTCAAAAAGATGATTAGAATCGAATCATACTCATAATTTCTGATACTTACACGCATTCATACTTATTTTAATATCATCCAACCTCTACTCATATTCAAAGTTTGAAGTACTCATCATATTCATCCTTAACAACACGTATGATGTTGTTGATTTCGACTCTTTATAACTCAATCTCGAATCACAAAATAATTATGAATCGCATACGAACACTAAAATACTCACTAGAAGTTTACGTGTTTGCTCTGTTTGCTAGTCTATCTTTTTTGCTTATGTGTGTCTGTTTTTGTAAATACAACAACAACTAGGACTGTAAATTTTTATGAACGATTCGGGTCATGAATGAGTTTGATGCCAACGTTGTACGCATACTCATTGCAACCTGTACTTATAAAGCAACGTAAGAACCTCATTCAGCGCAAGTAGTAGCACGCATTGATCATTGAGATTATATGTAGGATGCATAAGAAATCTTTACTTGGGATGTATTAATCTCGATTGGTTTGAAACCTTATTTCACTTTAACTAGTCCCATATAGTTAGTCCAATTGTTGACGGAGTAGATCCGGAAAAACTAGTTTGATCGTAACGAAATAGCCCACTGTAAGTACACCGCAAAAACATACAGTTCAAGAATATTTAAAATTTTTGGCAGTATTTGTACATTAAAATCATGCAAAAGCAAAAAAATATCTTTTTACTTAATCTGTCTCCTTAATGTCTACTTCAAATTGTAGTTTTACTAGGTAAAAAAAAAAGAAAATCCCTCATCAAAATTGTTAAAAATTTAATTTTGCATATGGCAGCATAATTCTGCTGCCATCATGGCTCGTAAAAACCAACGAAGAACAATAAAATAATTTGATGGATCACCCAAGGTCTGTGTAATTGTATCTGCAATTATTTTCCAGTTTGGTTTTGTTATCCTCTCTTACCTTCTCACAATGAACCTCTTCCTGAGTGTCGTAAAAGACAAAAGGACGATAATAAATGTCCTGCGGTTATGTCGTTGGTCAAACATTAGAAAACGGCATTTCGAAAGGCAACTCTTAACGAGAAAGTACTTGAATTCTGAAGTATTTAAACGATCATGATGATCTTCTTCCTTACGTTTACTTTGCCATACAAATCGTTACAACAGCTGCAGTATCTGTAACCATTTACTGTGTTCTTAAGTGTTGCATGTACTCAGTGGGTGAAGATTAATATTTCTGCCTGCCTGCCTGCCTGCCTGTATTTATTTGGATGGGCCTAATATCCATCAGATTGTTGTTTTTTTTTTCGTTTTTCGAATATTGCAAATGTTCTTACATAATAGCGTTTCTTATTACGTTCGAATACTCGAAATGAGATATGATTTCTTCGGTCGTAATTAATTGTTTGTTTTTAAGTACCTCCATTCATTGTAGCCCTTCATAAATCATCATCTCATTTATGATTTTCGAGTAGCAATTGAGTATTTTTTCAATTATTTAACTCAAGTACATACAATATTTTCTTTTAATGTTTTGAGATTAAGTCAACACCTACTCTACTGTACTGTACTGTACTGTATTAGCAATTGACTTTTGGCATAAGGAAGCTGCTATTGCTGCTGTTAATTAATGATTTTTTAAAGTGTCTTAAATAGTGGCTTCCCCTTTGCTTTATTTTTTCTAAATCATGAAAATTATTACCTTCATAATGAGTTTTTAGTGTTTCTTAAGCCTAGCTTTAATAATACTTGAAGCGGTTACTTTAAAAAACCAAAAGAAACAATTTTGTTTTCAAAAAATTGTCAATATTTAATCTTTTCAGATCCACTTAATATTCATTTAGCTCTTGATATTATTCTTTAAAAAAAAAAAGAAAAAAAAACAGAAAAAAACAAGTAATCTTCAATCAATATTTTTATGACAATTATTTTATTTGTTTTCAATATTTGTCTGCGTTCAACTTCTGTTATGTTTCTTTGACTCTTACAATACAGTCTGTAGCAAAATTGAACGTATAAAAATATATACTTGTACAAGTTTCTGTATAATGCAACCTCCACCATAATGCACCAAGCCATGTGAAATCTTCTTCTTTTCATTGATTTCTGTAGCATTGTGTACAAGTCTAATTCGCCAGAACCAAATAAATGATTTTGCTGTTTAAAGCATGATTGCAGTGTAGTTTGTAGCAAAATCGGGAAAATTATATCTAGTGTATCAGAATTACAAACCGAAGGATATTTTTCATTGAATTTTAATTTCATCACTAGAAATAAGTGTCAGTTTTCTTTCTTTAATTTTAAAACACGTTTTTAAATTATTTCTAAATGTACCATAACTATTGTAACCAACTGTATATGAACAGGGAGTAAATATTTATTTTTTTATTTGATTTAAATGCTAAAAAAATACGGCCACCAACTTGAAAGTAATTATCATCTGTGTGACTTCTGTGCAAATCTCAACTCATCCATCTACTGTCTGCCCTACCACCACCGCAGTACAATCCATTACAGGCAGCCCTTTTAACAACAAAAAAAAAAGAAAAAAAAAACTTAAGAAATCTTAGTCAGCGCTGCTAAATTATTTTCATCCCAAGTAAATACAAACAAAACAGAAATTGAAACTGAAACCTTTATTTGAACGCATTACGATTTTGTAAGACGTTTTATGCTTCTTCTTCATCATTGTTGAAGAAAACCGTTTTTAGTAAGGATTTTACAAAATATTTGCATTTCAATTCAATCCAATCCAGAAATCAATTCTAAAATTAAGTGACTTAAACGAGTGCTTTTAACCCACAACTTTAATTGACATAAAATGTTCGTAATTATGAATACAATTCATTGCAAAAGAATTCATTGTGTAATGTTTAGATGAGCAGACTTGCAATGATGCACAGTGGGCTGAACAACAATATAAAGCAGACACTAGGATTTGGAATTTTTAATAAGAAATTACGCAACTTAAATACCAAAAACAAACCCAATTGAAAATAAAAACAATGATGCAAAATATTGACTAAAGTTGAAATAGAGAGGAGCCTAAGCAAAGCGGTTTCATTACAACAAAGTTTGAAATTGAATCTTCATAAACGATGAACGATATTTTCCATAAGAAACAGTTATTTTGTTTCCATATTTCTTTTTTGAGATATCAACGCTGAGGTCTAAACTCTCGAGTTCTCGTTTTGTAAGCTTTAATTATGCTTTAATCAAAATATTATTAAAAACTCGTTTCTGGTATCACTTGATTTTGAAAAATGCAATGGATTCTATAGCAGCTAACATGAACAAAATCTTATGATAACAGCAAGCCAAAAAAAAAAGTTGTGATAGAGCAGCCAAGCAAAGAATTGCACGGAGTAATCTAATTAGAGGCGGCTATATCGAGATTGATTAGTTCCAGGCAAAGGTTTCTTATGCATCCTACTTATAACCTCAATGATACGTGCTACTGTTTGCGACGAATGCGATTCTTACTGAAAAGTGTATACAAAAAGTGTAGTCGCCGTAGATAGTGTGTTGGCCTCGGTTCAAACCCCAGGTCAGAGACATCGAAACGAAAATATACAAAAAATATTTCTTCGACGATTTCCTCTCAGCAGATTTCTGTCAAAAACTCTGAACATATAATAAAATTGCCATGTAAAGTTTCTCAAAGCAAATCTATTGTTCGGAATCGACTTTAAACTGTTGCTCCAGCCACTCATGTATAAAATTAACATTCAACATACATCAATGGTGTGAGAACCTAGGTCGTAAACCTGACTAAAGGGTTGTAATGACCAATTATGTTATGTATGTAAAAGTAGCGAGGGTAGCGCGAAAGTTAGTCAAGCCAGTGTTAACAATGAAAGCCTTTTTCTATATGTTTACAGGGATTAGTAGTGCATCACCTACAGTGGGCTATCTCATTATGATTAGACTAGTTTTTCCGAATCTACTAGATCAACAATTGGGCTAACTATTTGGGGCTAGGTTTCAAACAAATCGAGATTAATACATCCCAAGTGAAGGTTTTTTTTATCCATCCCACTTACTTATAATCTCAATGATGAGAAGTGTATGCTAAAAGGATATGGGAAACATTAAATTCTATTATGAAAACATTTTTTTTTTCTTTATTCTAGTCTACTGTACCTACCACCTTAATTAGTTGCATCGGCAATGAATTATAAATTTTAAACTTTTTTGTAATGTAATGTTACGTATGGTAATACAATTTGAAAAATATTATTTCAAAAGTAAAGATGGTGTTGCAATTATTTTATTTAAGCAAAAAAAAAATAAAAATAAAGAGCTCTACTCAAGTCGACCACAACTCATGCTGTCTGTCACTATTTAACACTATTATAAGCATTTAATATGGAAACAATAGGCCCATATATATAAATTCATATAAAACAAACAAAAAAAATCTTTTCAATAATAAATAAATAAATAAATAAAGTGAAAAACACAAGCCAAACAAACAGGCAGACAAACAGACAGATAAACAGTGAATAAAACAGCACAAATAATAGTGATTTTATTTTTACTGTCAAACTTAAGAGGAGTCAGTCGTAAAGTTACAGTAGAAGTACAAGTATGTGGCAGTATTTGTTGCCCTGGCCAGGTCTGGCTTCTCTGGCATTGTATACAATGTCAATTAGCAGCTGCAAAACGACACTTAATGTGCGTCACCAAAAGTACAATAATAATGCAGTACGAGTACGAATACGAATACGATCAGAATAAAATAAAATCAATTTGAAATGAAATGAGACTTGAAGAAAGAAAAAAAAAATCGAAAATTTTAAAACGAATATTAACGTATCGTGCATATATGTATGCATGTAATCCCCAAAAGTAAAGACTAAACCAAAACGATAACCATGCCGTAGGGCTGTAAAGCAGGGCTTACACTTTTTGTCTCTCTCTGCCTCTCTCTCACGTTGAAGGTGATGATAAACTTTAAAACTCATTTAAACAGGTAAAAGGCAAACAAACAAACAACAAACTGACACACAAATAACACAACCGATCGTTGAACACACAAATAAACAAAGAAGGCTTAAACGAACGAAAGAACAATTGTCGTTTCGGTTTATGCTTGTGTCGTCTTCTTGTTCTTCTTCTCTCTGACCAAAAGCCGCCTGCCTAGACAACGAAACTGATTTGAACATTCACGGTTGCCAGATTTGAACGATACGTCTTCGTTTTAGCGATTCTAAGAGCTAAAAGAATAAGAATACCTAAGAAAGGTTAAAAAATATTGACTAATGTGGTCAATTACGGTATTCAACAGTCTTTAATTTCACTCGTTATAACGCTGAGGAAGAGTAACTAAAAAAAATTAATTTCGGTAGTCGCTCAGTGCTGCATATCAGATATCAGCAATGAATCGGCTTTTCGCTTCTCATAAGCACTCATGAAATTTTGAATATGTGTCAACAATATTAAAATTGAACAACCTTTTCTGATGCATTCATACTCACTACAACGTTGATTTATAAGTACATGTTGCAATGAGTATGCGCACAACATTGACATCAAACTCATACCATTCGAAATATGTTTGATTCATAAGACTACTCTCATTTAGATTCATAACTTTAGAAAAATACCTATAATACTTATAAATGATTCGAGTGACTAATTATTCAACAAAATTTACAGTCTTAGTTATTGTTGAGCAAATGAAGAGCAGCACGCTGAGCAAACACAACCTACTAGTGAGTATTTTAGTGTTCGTATGCGAATCATACTTATGTTGTAATTCGTGTATATGTTGAGTTATGGAGAGCCGAAATCAATAACATCATACGTGTTGTTAAGTTTGAATATGGTCAGTACTTCATACGTGTTGTTAAGCACGAATATGATGAGTACTTCAAACTTTGAATATGAGTAGCGGTTCCGCGATATGAAAAGAAGAATGAATGCGTATAAGTGTCTGAAATTATAAGTATAATTCGATTCTATTCATATTTTTGAATACTCATTGCTGATATCTGCTTTGTAAGTCCGTCTTTCAAACGAATAACTTTTGACATCAGTTCAATATTAATTTTCATAAATTTTGGCGACTTTCTATTGAATAAGTCTGGTATTCATATGAGGCCATTGGAATTATTGTTGTTGGTTTATTGTAAAGCTTCCGTTAAGTGGTCTTTAATAAACTTCAATGGTGTTTTGAAGCATTCAACGTACAACATTTAGTTGTTATTGTATTGTTGTCTTTGCTCATTTCGATTTGAGCAGTTTCTCAGTGTTTAAAGGAGTAAATTCATTGCGATGTAAAATTGTTCTGATGGGGATGTTAAAAAATAAAATGGTAGGTAGTGTGTCGGCTTATTAGACACAAGGTGGTGGTTGAAAATCCCAGACCATAGTAGCACCCATTGGCAAGAGTGATCCTCCGCTTGATGTCCAGACTATACTATCCTTGACTATATCGAACGTATAGTTATCGGCCGTAATCTGGGATCCAATAACCCGTATGTCCTTACTCTTCGACAATATATTCTTCATTTTGCCCACATTTACTGCCAGACCCATCTTAATAGACTCTACGAAATTTGATATTGTTACACAAGCAAGTCAGTGTGGCTTATTTAAATTTTTTTGTTATAAAAATATATATTTTTGTAATGAAAGAATGCACTACTTTATATGTCTGATATGCAAGAGCGCGTATGTTTGTTACATACACTGGCTGAGTCAGGTTTTGACACTATCTTAGCGATAAAGCGCGAGCATTACAAATAGTAGGCGCTGTATACTGCTAAGAACTGCCAACAATTTTACAACTGCTACTACCACAAACGATTACGAAGCTGCAACTGCCTAAAGCACCAAAAAAAAAATGGAAGAAAAAATAAGCTGTTGTTGGTGTTAAAATTGTTTACTTGAAGATCAAGAAACTGAAACACATTACAAGTTCAATTCAATTCAATTCAATTTAGAGTTTAACTAATGAACTCTTTACAGGATACATTTTTCTTTGTGCCACTGCTCCTGTTGCAACATTTATTTGTTGGCATTTTGCAAATTGACAAAATAAATAATGCCAATGAGTGTCTTCTATTTGAAGAATACATTCACCGATTCACTACCTTACCATCTGATTTATTTGTTCTTTTCATTTAAAGGCTTTTCAACTGTGTGTTGCTAATTTCTGTTTGTCTAGCAGCTGAAGAAGATTTGCTTTTGGGATTCTGAAGGCAATCCTTTCAATTCATTTCAGTTTGTTTAACTAATTCTCTCTCTCTCGGTAGTAGACTTGAGATATGGTGAGTCAAGAAGATGATGACAAAAGACATCGTAATGCCATCACAGTATTCACAGGCAAATTCACAAATTTGTTAAACAAATAATTAATTCTACTAACACTACTCCGACTACTACAACAACAACAACCTAAACTATGCTGCGATAGTCTGTAATACAATAGCTTTGAAAGACTTTGTAAAGAGACAGACTCGTCTCATACTGTTGTTGTTGGGTTGAAGTTGGAGTCATTGAATAAACAAAAGTAGTACGTCTGTCCCAGGTTTTGTGCAAAAATCTGGTGATGATGATGACAGAAACATTGAAAACAAAACGTTTAACAAAATCGTTAAATAATTAAACGAAAGTAAATGTTTGTGTTAAGACAACAAACAAACAACCATCATCACCACAGACACAGACTTCATTACCTCTAACACTCCTTACAGTCTGGCAGCAATTGTTAACGCTTTAACACCCATCAAATGAGCAAATATTTCCTAACCCCCCTCCGCCCTACAGCCATAAAATCAACAATGAAACGATTTCAAATCAAAATTCATTACAGCCATTAATTTCAAACTGTAAATAATTGTGAATCCCCCCTTCTTTCTAAGGAGAGAGAATTACCCCAAGGACAAACATGTGAAATGATGGCAAACATACGGTTTTGCCGTTTCACCATTGGCAACACTGTGTAAACATTCAAAATATTTCCGTTTTTATTCAAAAAGTTTGTTTTCTCTCCCATCTCTCTCAATCCTTACCCTTACATGCTATGGATTCTAGCGCTTATATTGTATTATTGGGCCCCCATTTAAATGGCAAAATTGCCTCTGTTGAATTCAATTTCGTGAAAGTTTTTTCTCTCTCTATCTCTATCTATCCAAGCGAATAAAAGAAAGAAGATTGCAAATTGAATTGAATTATACTGGCTGTTGACATGCTAAACGATTTTAAATGCCAAAAAAAAAAGGGAGTTAAGCAGCCAGGGAGAAGAGAGTAAATTGTGGTTTCATGCATATTAAAGAACCTGTCTGTCTGTCCGTCTGTGTGCTTGTCGCTTCTACTTCTCCACCTTCTTAAATGTGTTTTAAAAACACCCTGTGGTATTTACCAGTCCTTCGTCCTTTCGTCTCTCTTGCCTTCAAGTGTCACGCTAACCGAAAACAAACGAAATTATTTAACGTTTTATTATCCTTCTTGAAAATGTTAATTTAGATGCCATGACTTGTATACCACTTGGCTGTTTTATTTATTTAAGGAGTGTGTCAGTGTGGCTGTCTATCTGTCTGTCTGTTAAAAACAAATTATGTGTGTGTGTGTGTGTCTATTATTCTAGAAATTATAGAAATTTGATATTTGGCTTCCAGGAATTATTCAGTTTTTTCATTATTCGCATACGTACGTATGTATACGTATACGTGCGTACGTACAGATAATGTTTTACGAGTATTTGCTTTGGCAGTGATTTCACTTTTCCTCCCCCTGAAGGGTGGATTCTTTTATTGAATTTTCTATGTGTAAATTGCTTAACAAGCTTATCATCATTAACGTTGACTCGTTTTTATTATGTAATGCGTTTTTTTTTTAATTTTTTTCTTTCTTTTCTATCTTTAGTGGAATAATTTGGTGATTCCGTTTAAATGAATCGATTAAGGAAGAGAAAGGACCTGTGTTATAGATAACCATGTGAACGCAAACCAAAAAGTCAAAAGTCTGCTATTCCCAAAAAGAAGAGCTCTGAGAGCTCTCGAAATCGTCAAAAATGCTTAATGGAAGTATCTCGGGAATCGGAAAAACATATTTTATTGGTAGCAATATTGATATACAATATTCATATACATACTTACAGACAAATAAAAAAATAAAATATTCTTTCAGTGTCACTGGCTAATAAGAGTATTTTAACTCAAAAATTGGCTTCTGAAAACAAATTATAGCCGTTCTATCTATATTTTATAGTCCAGCTACGAAAACAAACTACAAAACAACAAACGGCCACTTTGCCCAATACTAGAGGATTTATATTTCATCACAAGGCAAATCCATTACGAAATAGCCACAGCATCGAATTCCATTAGTCCTTAATTGTCACCTGCTGCATGATAAAATGTGTACAAAAACCAATTCACACGCTTGGTCAACAAGAGAATGCCAATTTAAATAAACAAAATGCTTTGGTAGAAATCTTTTTATTTTCAACATAATCATCGCAAACAATAAATATATAAATAAAGAAATAATCATCAACAGAATCCATATCCTTATACTACCATAGCTTTCCTCTCTCTCTCTCTCTTCATAACTGTATGCTTCAGATTATTTGTGTTATCAGAACGTAATCATCCCTTTAAATAAATATTGAATCAGCAGTCTATCGTTTAAATCTATTAGCCTTTCTATTTGCAGCGCAGTTTGTTTGGTTGACTGACTGACTGACTTACAAGCAAGCAACTGAAACTTCAGAGAATAAGAAAATGAAAAGCAAAAAATAATAAAATTTTATTTGTTTTTATTGTTTGGCAAACAACATTTTCTTTTTTTTTTTTGTTCAATTCCAGGCAGCCACAAAATATTGCTGGGCAGCGCTGCTGCTTAAATGTACGCATTTTATTGCACGCAGTCAGCTTCTTCAACAGACAAGCAATTCTACTCCTTGAATGTTCAGTCATGCCAGCCATTTATTTAAAACTAAACGAGAGAATAAAAAATAACAAGAAAATCTTGACAAAAGAAATTATAATTGAATAAACGCGCCATAACCACACTTATTCCCTTAATATTGTATGCCGCTGATGTTGTTGTTAATGCTATTTTAACATAATCATTGTCATCATCAAACTTAAACGCAGCAGAGGCATTATAAACTGACACACAACCACCACCACCACCATTACTGGCTGACAGCTTCACGGACCAGTGTCAGTTAACAAAGTTATTATTATCGTTTAATCGTTTAAAGCCTGTTTGCGTTTCTTCTTCTTCTGTCTTGTTTTTTTTATTTTCACACCACTACTGTCTAATGCTGCCATTGCCACCACTACCAACACCACAATGTATGTACATTTACATACTTTCTCTCTCTCACACATACTGTTACACATTTAGGAAAATCACAAAGCCAAACAAATCTATTGTTTGCTCAGAGTTTTCTTCTTTTTTCTTTCGGTTTTCTCTCTGTCTTCTCGTTTATTTAACAAGAGGGGTGTTTTATTTACCAATGTGTTGTTGCAAAAATACATCAACAGCATGGCAACCCCCCTTTTTTCAGCAACCTTAATAGTAAACATTGTGGAATCCTTCTTGAGTTTGTTTACTTTATACACGCACACATATGTATGTATGTAGTCTCTTGTTATACAAGCATAAGTATAATGGTGAGTGTATGCTGAACATACTACAAATGTATTGCAAATATTTCTCCAATACAGTGTGTTTACTTAGCGTTATTTTAATAATAAAAATAAAAAAATTTTATAATTTTTCTTGTAGCGATGCTGAGAGAAAGTAGCCGAAGAAATATTTTTTTGTATTTCGTTTTGACGTCTGAACTGGAGTTTGAAATCTGTACGCCTAATAAGCCAACACACTATCTACTAGACTACGGTGATCTAGTGATCAGTGATGTACACTGTCAGCCGAACTACCATAAAGTCCTTTTCAAACTTGTCCAAGCGTGTCAATGGATGTCGTCTATTATTGGATTAATTTAAGGCCACCTTTATTTGGGTCTCTGTGCGTGGCAACATTTTGAATATTCTGTTGGGGATGCACTGGATATCATAAAGGAAGACCCCATGCAAAGACATCCCCTTGGCCATGACTATGCTCGAAATTAGAGAGAAATTGCATTTCTTGGTAAATGTGTCCTGGGTAGAAGAGAGGACCTGCTCGACCGCAGTGAACTGTTTTCATTTTCTACCAAGAGGAAGACAAACGCTCTTCTTCCATATGATGGAGAAGTTTTCGGCCAATTAAGAACTTCATTCTCCTCTAAAGCTTTTTTAGCTAGCATCTAAACGAGCATTACATATAATTTCGCCTTGTTTATGATCACTCCTAGCTTCATTAAGGACAAATTTCCAACTGAATGTAAAATTAACGTTTTCTGTTTGAAGAGAACTTTGACAACACTTTTTTTTACACTCATCTCTAGTGTAACGTAAATTGAAAAATTTTCCCACACATATTACGATAGGAAAGCTCACTTAAGCACATATAGTGGCACTTTGTGATACCATAGGAGGTGATGCCTTAAAACAAACTGAAAAGTTCTGAATAACCGTTTTCGACAATCAGCATCAATGCTTTACAATAATGCTTGACTTTCTTAAAGTCAAACTGAAAATTAGGCTGAACGTTAAGTGCTTGTCACACAGTGGAGCAAGGGTATGCAAAATCAAAGAAGTTTGCAACGAAGTTGAGATTGATGTTGACAAATAAAGTACACGATAGATACTCTCTTCTTCCTCAGCAAAGGTCGCTTGTCTACGATCTAATTAAAGTACATAATTGGTACTTTACTATCCAATTTAGCTGACCTAAATTAGCCTGGCAATAAAAAATTTGGGATTTGTAAGTAGCCATGAGTAACCAGCCTCACGGAGGTGAGAGGTGTGTACTAATATTCCTGTGTGGGTTGTTAGTATTCGATAGGAGTGTGCTGATCACAATTACCCGGGAAATACCCACAATTTGAAATGCACGCTGTATTGGTACGATTGATTAGATGACGTACCGGATTAAAATTCTGCGAATATCGTCTAGAAATTCAAATTGTTTGTTACTACGTCTGCAAGAAGGCAATTGAAAATGCAAAATTACTAATTTTTTTTCTTTTTCTATGTTTAATTTTAAATGTTAATTGATGTTATTAACGTATTTCTATTTGATTGACATTTAAGCGTTTCTTTTTCGTTTCTCTTTAATTTCATTTAAATACTTTAGGGGTTAAACAGTACATTGTTAAGTGAATACAATTCGTGTAAAACCCTTTCATTATTTCGTTCTTTCTTCTTGTTTTTGTAATTCATAATTGGCTGTAATGAATCGTTTTTAATTAAAATCAAAAGCATTTTATACCAGCGAATATTTTTTGAAAACAGGGGTTGTTGGGTTGCTAGTGAGAACGTACGTGTACGTATGTGTATCTTCGTCTGTCTGGTTTTACTTTTGATCTTTTTCGTATTTAAAGGGTTAATTTGTAAAAGTAAATAAAATATTTGTAATCATTTACAATTGTTATCTCGTTAATTATACCAAAAGTTAAGAGTTAAACAAATAGCGGGGAAAGGAAATGATAATTAGAAGCAGGCAACAAAAGCATATGGAAACTACTTTCTGAAATGATTTCTTAATGTTCATGGAATTTTTTAAAATACATACAAAAAGTTTATTTGATTTCAAAACGCATTTTATTAGAAACAAACAAACTTTCCATTTTTATGAGCAGCAATAAAAGTAAATCAAACAATGCATCGTTAAATAATCCTCCTTCTAATAAACAATAAATAATCCCATCCTTGCAATCAATCACTGGTTGGCTGTACAAAAACTGTTCTCTTCCCATTTTATTGTATCTCCAAACGTTTGCAACCACATTAAAGGCATACAGATGACGATGATATTCATCATCAGAAGCGTACCGTCGACGTTAAACGAAATATCCTTATCAGTTAAGTAAAATCTCTTTATTATACCCGCAACAGACGAGTAAAAACCAAAAAACGAAAATGCTTAAGGAAAGCGGAAATTATTTTTATTTTCAATGCTGTTTTTTTTTGCCTCCAAAATATATACAAATTTTTTCATTTTCATTATTGAAGCCGTTTATTTATTTATTTTTTATTTTTATTCTTGTTTTTATTGTATTTTATTTAATACTATACATACTTAAATATTCGTTTGTTTTGAATTTTATTTTTAATTTATATAAAATATTTATTTATATATGTAAATATAAAAAACAACAAAAGCAACAACGAATAAAATGAAAATAATTTATCAATTATGCCAATTAATAATGATCGTTAATTGAATTTGGACATGAAAGAAACACATTTCACTAATGAGACCACAAAACAAATTATTTTTATTTTATTGTTCGTTTTTTGTTTTTCTTTTTTAAGTGTTTTCTTTATTTTTTTTTTTTTTCTAGCAATTTTTTTGTTTTTGTTTTTCGTTAATGTGAGAATCAAATAAACGACTCACTTAACAGAAAATTAAAAAGCCATAGACGGGCGGGCGAACAAATGTACGGAACATCAGACAGATACATAGGCATGCCAACGAACCAACCAGCAACCAAAAAATTTTTATTTGATTGTGTAATAAATACATACATACATATGTACACCGATAACTAGCCTGACGCTTAGAAATAAAATTTCAAATGAGATTTTATTTTACAGTTAGGCGGCATTCAAAATGTAAGGTGAAGTAGAACTATACTTGAGTAATCTGTATGTAACTTAGGATCACGCTTTTTGAGGTTCACTTCTGGAGAGCAGAGAAATGAGTCACGTACCACAGCACCAAGCAAGATCCAAAAATGTCGCATTGCAGTGATGAATCTACGCAAATATCGTCCCACCTATGTGTATTTGAAAGGAATATTGTTAGTTTGTATATCGTCGGGACTGAAATGTCATCAGAATAGCCTTAGGAAAAATCAATCGCCAACAAAAATCGGGAGAATTGGGCGTAAAAAAACAACTTGGGTTCTGCAAAAGCAACATTAAAGCAAACACATGGCTCGCCTAAGGCCCTAAGAGCATAGTCGGAAATAGCTTTCACTTATTCATTTATCTTATTGCCCATACTGTTGCTATCAGCAGCACATTTTGGTGATACAATATATGTCTTTATAGAAACTGGCATGTTAAATTCTGAAAATAAAAATTTCTGACATAAAAATGCAAATTTTGTAAAAATTTATGCAAAACCTATCACATGAACAAGGAAGTCACGTTCTTTGGAAAGATAGGGAACAAGTAAATCAGCTTAAGGAACAGATGCAAATCTTGTGTCTTATTTGTATACAACAAAAATTTTCAGAAATTCTGATAAAACAATCATGAATGATACTTCAGTTGTTGCGAAGGCACTTCACAAACTTCTACGCACGAATAGTTCCACGACAATGCCATTAAAAATACATCTTAACAGTATAACTGGAATTCCATATTCAAAGTTAGTGTAACACCTTAGTGTGGTTTTGGATTACAAATTAATCGGTGGTCTTTTCTGGCATAAAATGCGAAAATAGACGAACAAGAATTAAATCTTTTAAAATGTTGTCAAATTATGTGTACTTAAAGAAAAAAGACTGACAATCGAGGTATAAGTGTCCAATAATCCTCACAAATAAAACAATGCATAATAAACAGAAGAAAAACTTTCTCACATACAAACAAATTAAATTTTATAAACGAACAATTATTGTTTGTTGCGAGGGTAGAAGGGAGGAAATGAAAATGGACACATTCATTTAACGTTTACACGCCAACACATTCAATTTCTTTGCTTTTGTTTTTGTTTTATTCATTCTTTGTTTTCCATTCCATTTTGATTTTTGTACCCTACAGTGGCATGTAAGATTGTATTTATGCCATAAACTTTACTTTCAACGCTGAGAATAATTGCAAGAGATTTAATAAACAAACCAATCCGAACCATAAACCATAAACACTGAAGCAGATTACAGCTCCAAATCCGTATGCCAATCGATGATGTGTAACTTAAGTGTTTTTGAGATTCATTCTAAACTTCACACTGTGAACCGGTAATGCAATATCGCACCATTTTATTCAAGTTTAAGTGAAAAATTTCTTCGAAATGAGATGATAGGAGATCCCATTGATCAGCGATCATAACATTATCTTGATGGAGTACTTATTCCTTACTCACTCGCCTAGGCTGATCATTTCTGGCCGATAGCTTGATTTATTTGTGGTATTGTTGACAATAATACTTCCAATATTTTAATTGGAATTACGGTTTCTCAATGTGTATTAATTTTACTCATTAGTGGCGAGTCCTACAGCTTAAAATCAATTCCGAACGGGATATTTTTGAGAAACGTTTCATGGCAATTTATTTACTTTCAGATTTTTTGTCAGAAGTCTGCTGAGAGGAAGTCGCCGAATAAATATTTTTTTATATTGCGTTTTATTATTGATGTCTGGGCTGGGGTTTGAACCAGAGATCAGCAATGAATCGTTTTTTCGCTACTCATAGTCACTCATGAAATTTTCAATATAAGTGAGTCAACAATATTGAAATTTAACTATGTACTCTGATTCATTCATACTCACTACAATGTTAAATTATAAGTACAGGTTGTAATGAGTACGTGTACAACGTTGATATCACATTCATACCATTCGAAATAGTATGTTTGATTCATAAGCCTACTCATTTAGATTCATAACTTTAGAAAAATACTACGAATGACTCGAATCATTCATCAAAATTTACAGCCTTAGTTATTGTTTTTACATTTACAAAAATATAAACCAGACAGAGCAGCATGCAAAGCAAACACCATTTAGTGAGTATTTTAGGGATCGTACGCCCATCATACTTATTTTGTGCTTCGTGTATATGTTGAGTTATGGAGAGTCGAAATCAACAACATCATACGTGTTGTTGTTAGGTATGAATATAATGAGTACTTCAAACTTTGAATATGAGAAGAGGTTTCATGTTCCATTAAAATAAGTACGAATGCCTATAAGTATCAGAAATTATGAGTATGATTCGATTCTACTCATCTTTTTGAATACTCATTGCTGATCTCCGGTTTGTACCATGACCCCACACCTACTAGACTACGGCAACAGAAGTAGCCTTTATCACGCTATATTTAACATCAAAATAACTCCACTTTATTTGATCGTTTTGTGCCTTTATCTTTACCGGAGAAAATCCATGAAGTATGACATATTGTTCCCTTGCTGGTGTCTAGGTTAAGAAACCATTAAATTGGGAAAATCTATTTGAACGGAGCCGCCTAGCATTTTAAAATATCATCAATAGAAAAATAACGGACTTCTGAAATTAGGTAGGGTATCTATCAAGCAATCATACTTCCTGATTTTTTTCTATTTTTTTTTATTGTTTTTTCTTTGATTGTGTCTTTAATGTTTAAAATTGTTCAAATTAATATTTTTAAATTAAAAAATCCTCTTTCGCGGCCAAAGCCGCTTTTGATGCCAAAAGCAAAAAACAAAAAAAAAACAAATCAAAGAAACTTTCAATAGAAAGAAATAGAGAAACCCAACCCAATCAAATCCAAACTAAACGAAACGAAACTAATTTGATAAATGAGTGGCCAGCGTGTGAAAACATTTAAAAGTTTAAATATTTTGATAGTTTTTAATCACTTTAAAACGACAACAACAAACAAAAAATATAAAAATCAACATTATTTATGGGATTTATTAATAAAAATAACACTTAGAAAAAAAAAATAAAACAGAATGGAATTTGTTAAAATGAAATCAAATTATCATCAGTGCGATTAAGACCAAAAACAAAATGAAAAATAAAAACAAATTCATCCTTAACACGCTCATGATTTCAACACATTGTTGTTTGTTTTTGTTTTTTTGTTTTTAATTATGCAGTCCAATTTAATTTAATTATGTATAATGATAATGATTGTTAATAATTTTTTAATTTTCATGTTGAATACATTTTAAATTTTTAATGAATTTGTTTCCAACTTGTCAAGTTCAAAATGTTAAAAATTAAAAACAAAAAAAAATTTGTTTTTCGGTTTAAATTCTTTTTTTTTTTTTAATTAATCATCATCATAACATTGCATACATTATTATTCAATTTATTTAAATAAATATACTAAGTATGTATGTATGTTGTCTGCATAAATTTAATAATTTTTTTTTATTTCTTCTTTTTTCAATTTATTTTTATTATTGTTATTGTGATTATTATTGTGTGACATTTGTTGCTCGTTTGTGAGTTATTTTATTTAATTTCGTTTTTTTTTTATTAAAATTTTAATTAAAAACAAATTCAAATTATTTTCATACCATTTTGTTTTTATTTTTATATACAATTTAACACGGGGCTATTTAATGTCTGTGATTTTTAAACTCCATTTCGTATGACATAATTTCAAATCACTCGCTCTTTATTTATGCAGTCATATAGACCTGCTTTAAAAGGCAAACATTTATAAATCAATGCTCTTCACATCCTTGGTACATGTCCAGTGAGAGTTTCAAGAAGCTGGATGTACCTGAGCTCAATGATCTGTCAAGGATAGATAATAGAAAATTTAAGTAACTTCGTCGAAAGCTCCAAATGGTTGCAGAGTAAGCATACATACAAACATACCTAATTGTTCATTACAACCCTTTAGTCAGACATTCTCACCACGAATGGCAGATTATTAGCAAACTTTTCATGCCAATTATATTACACTCTCAGAGTTTTTGCCAAAAATCTGTTGAGAGGAAGTCGCCGAAGAAATATTTTTTTTTTTCATTTTTTCATTTTGATGTTTGACTTGGGGTTGGAACTATGGACTTACATCTATCTAATAATCCAACACACTAGCTACTACACCACGGCGACTTCAAGTGGAGTCGGTATTGAAATAGTGTGGGATAAGAAAGGGTCGTATGTGAGAGCGACTTTTATCTACCTGTCTAACGCAGTATTCTTCCAGATATTATGAAATCCTTTACCCTTTCGCTGATTAATTCGTGTAATCGGGCTAGTAGTGGCCGTAGTCTATTAGGTAGTCTGTTGACTATTAGATACAAGTCCGTGGTTCAATTCCTAGCTCAGGCATCTTGAACAAAAAGAATAATTAAAAATAATATTCCTTAAAGCGATCTTCTCTCAACGGCCTTCTGTCAAAAACTCTGAGAATAAAAATAAAATTGCCATGAAAAGTTTTTTAAAAATTTGTCGTTCGGAGACGTTCATTAAACAATAGGTCCCTTCTCTTATGGATGAAATTAACACCCGCAATATCAGTGGTGTGAGAAGTTAGGTCATAATCCCGACTAAGGGGTTGTAATGACCAATTAAGTACGTAAGTGAGATTGAGCGTAAGAACAACAAATTGTCAAGGTGATGGTGTTTTCATAGGCTGATAAACAATGGATTTTCCTAAGCTTCAAATCATTAAAAAAGCAAGAAAACAATTTACAATTTAAAAAAAATCAATTAATTTCAGTTTTTTTTTTTTTTATTATTATTAAATATTCAATAAAATAATGAAAATTAGAATTAAAATTTCGAAAATATTTCTATTGGCATGCATTCGGGCATTACAATAAAATTTATTTTAATATTCGCCCATCATCAGTACTTTAAACAATTAATTTTTTTCTTTTGCATTTTATTACTTTTCAAAGTTTTTCTAATAAAAACAATTCCAAAGCATTCCAAATTTGTGATACATCAACAAAAAAAAAAAAAAAAGAACATTTACTTGCTTGCCAAGCACCCGAAATAATTTCGTAATTTACGCTCACATTTGTTGGTAAAAGTTTTATCGATAATAATTGTTTGGTTTTTGTTTTTGTTGTTATTCTTGTTGTTGCTTAATAGACTAGCCCGTCGTATTTAACCCTATTTTAAGGTTTATGACCTTAATTTTGATTACATTAATAACAAGAACAACTAAAGTTTTCTTCAATTGCAAAAACATGCTAGAACTACGTGCGATTAGTGCGAAGAATTGAAGGAGAAGTTTCGTTCTATTTTTAAAGCAGTCATGTTTTTAAATGAATTCATTTTGTTTTTTTTTTTTTAAGAATTTAAATTATAAAATATCACAATTTGTAAATAGGACACAATGAGTATAATAATTAACCCATTAAGGCATGTAGAATATACAAAAATGTGTTTACAATTTGATAAGAGGCTCTTGGTCTTCAAATATTGTTTTAAAATCTATTTTGATTTGATTTCTTAAACAAAATCTTTGGATTTGATACTGGAAATTAATCATAGAATTGTTGGTTTTCAATCATAGACTCAATTGATCAGCGTAGCTTTGGCATCTTTATACCTATTGGCAAGCAGTGCCTCTTTTTTCAAAAATATCAACAACTGCCTGTACCATCTTAAGGAAAGCCTCAATGTACATATTCCTATTGATCTGTCACTGTTGTTTACACCTCATAACGCTTCCAGTAGGCTAAAGCTTTATATGGAACAGCTTAATCGAAAATTTTAGCGAACGATGTCTTTTACGTAAGAGAAATACCTAAGAGAATATGCTTTAGGCGTAAGCTATGATATAGCCATTGCAAAGTACAAATACAGAGATAAAGACGGAGATTGGAGCCCTTAAAGATTGTTAGTCAACCTTGTACGCTCTGGGAGAATACCTACCTACCAACCATCCTGTTCAAAGAATACAAGGAATACAACAATGAAATGAGTACGTATTCCGCTTTGATCCTTAACTACCAATAGGCACAGCAAGTACCAACAAAATGATCGGTTTTTCAATTGTTTTGATTAACTGGAGACTAAGTATATGCACCGAGTGAGAGAGTAGGTAAAATGGTGCAATGCTAGGACTTTTGTACCTGTAGAAAAGCCTCTTATTGTCTCAGCTTATTCTGGACGGTGAACAGATTAAAAACTTATTTAATGAACTGATGTGGCATTCACTGATGTTAGCAAACTTAAGAATTTATTAAAGCTTCTGTTGGCACCAGTGTTATTCAGATGTTTTACTCAATATGCTTGATAGGTCACTTTTGTTTTTTTGGAAACTAGAGTTCGGCTCCTACCACAGATCAGAAATGAGTATTCAAAAAGATGAATAGAATCGAATCATACTCATAATTTCTGATACTTGCACGCATTCATACTTATTTTAATAGAACATGGAACCTCTACTCATATTCAAAGTTTGAAGTACTCATCATACTTCATCCTTAACAACACGTATGACGTTTGATTTTGACTCTCCATAACTCAACATATACACGAAGCACAAAATAAGTATGAATCGCCTACGAACACTAAAATACTCATTAGAAGGTTGTGTGTTTTGCTCTGATTGCTGCTCTGTCTGTTTTCTTTTGACGTCAACGTTGTACGCATACTCATTGCAACCTGTACTTTTAAATCAACGTTGTAGTAAGTATGAATGAATCAGAGTACATATGTAGCTAAATTTCAATATTGTTGAGGCTCACTTATATTCAAAATTTCATGACTGCTTATGAGTAGCAAAAAAGGATTCATTGCTGATCTCTGGTTCCTACATTGTTCAATTTGATCATTGATCGATCTAGTAACTTAAATATTTTCGACTCATCACATACTACTCTCTTCCTATTAGTCGTACTACACCAAATTTTTTTTAAATATTAAATTTCGCTTGTATTTAATTAAGGAATTAAACAAAAACACTGGCAATATGTTGTTCTGATTAATCCTAATAACTAAAGTCTCCAGTTAGGGGCCTCTAACCAATGACTACTTTCTGGCCTCCCAAATTCAAATGGGTTAACGCAAGCGAACCAAACCAAGTGGTACCAAAAAAGTAGAAAAAGTAGAAAAAAAATAAAATTTAATTGGAAATTTATTAGAATTCTAATTTGTATTTCAATTTAAAAAAACAATTCAAATTATAGCAAAAGGTTATCGTTTACGTTTTAAATTAAAAAAATAAATAAATTGAAATGGAAAAAATTATGGAAAAAAAAGTAACGAATATAATAAATCGTGATGGAAGACAGAAATAAAATTAAAAATTAAAACTTAAATGGCATAAATAAGGCTTATAAATGGTACATATAATGAATGATTGTTTAGTTGGATTGTTTTTCTTTTTCTGTTTCTATTTCTGGTTTAATGACAAAATAATTCCAACTGATAGGGGAATAATGGCTTAACATACGTACATACATATATACATTGCGTAGCAGACGGCCATGGATACAGTGAAATTAAATCAAAAAAAAATTGGGGAAATTTCAAAACACTCAAAAAGTGTTTGAGAGATTATTCTGATCGGGATTTTTTTTGGGGAATGAAGACAACAACATGTATTCAATTCTTATTATTGTTTACAGTTCGGAATTAGGCGTAGTACCAGCGTAGATAAAGCATCGTAATTTCTTCTTCTAATAACTAAATTCATAAACAATACACAGAAAAATGTTAATGCTTCGGAAGCGATACGTTTTTCAGTGATTTTAATTATCAGTTTTTCGACTCGAGGCAGAGAATATTCAACTCAATATTCGCTACAACCATAAACCAATTTCCTATCGAGCATTATAACATTTTATCAGGTTAAAAAATTATTCACTCCTTACGATTTCATATTCACGCGTTCCATTACAAAAGTTTACTTGGCAAAGCGAGATGTATTATATACGTAGTGATGGTCATTAGTTATTGAGCATACTCACTGTTTAAAATGCCAAAACCATTATCCCCATTTAAGTGGAATTTACTGTATCCCTATCCTACGAGTATTTCGTCCCATCATCAGTGATACTTTTATGTCAGTTGTGGTGAAAATGAATAGAGTTGATCCATTTCTCACAAACACTTAAATATGATCAAACATGGAATCAAAATATCAGCACTGATCGAAAGAAGACGTCTGTCAGAAAATAATGTTCATGGTCGTACAGAAGTCCAACATGTCGAAGAAAAATATTCCGCAAGGCTTGCAGTTTGTGAAAACCTATCTCAATTAGATTTCAAGTTACTGGATACTCGTAGTTTAGAATGCTGAGTTTAAATTCAATATTTTCGCCATAGTCTAGTACAGACATACTCAACCTGCGGCCCGCGGGCCGCATGCGGCCCGCTAAGCTTTTTTTGCGGCCCTCAGCACATTTATTATCAGGAACATGATTTACAAAATCCGGCATTCTATTTTAAGTATATCTTGAGATTAATTCCGACTTTGAAGTACAGACATAGAAAACCGAAGAGGATTGTCGTTGTGGTGTCAACATGAGATCTGGTATAAAAGTGTTGCTACTGTACACGCTAGATTTATTTCCAAAAAATAAACATTTGACAACACATACATTTTTGACAGCTCTAAAGTTGAATGTGTCACAGTTGCGGCTTTATTACAAGTAAACATTTCGCGGAATTGTTTCCTTATAATTTATAATTTAATTATCCATAATGGCGGGAGTGTCTTCAAAATCCAATCGAAAAATTTCCGACGAAAAAAGAGTGTTTCAAGACAAGTGGGAAGAAGAATATTTTGTTGTGTCAAATAAACATGGTTCGACCACATGCTTGATATGTCGTGAGAGTGTTATAGTGAAAAAATATAACATTCTTCGTCATTATACCACGAAGCACAAGACATTTAGTGATAACTTCCAGCGTGGCTCTTGAATAAGACGTGAAAAGTTAACATCCTTAAAGAATTCCTTACAACATCAACAAAATATTATATCAATGGCGGTATCACATGACGCAGCAGTGACAAGAGCGTCGTATGAAATTTGTTACATTCTTGGTAAATATATGAAACCATTTACCGATGCAGAGATTGTGAAAGAATGTTTCCTCAGTGCTTCCAAGGTATTATTTGATAAATTTAGCAATAAAAATCAAATAATGTCTAAGATCAAAAGTATGCAGCTCTCTGATTCTACCGTTGCTAGACGCATTGAAGATATTGCAAAACACATATTTAATCGCATCATAGAAGATTTGAGAAAATGCAAATATTTTAGTTTGGCTTTTGATTCCAGCACCGATATTTCAGCCACATCACAATGTTCCGTTTTTGTTAGATACTGTACAGGACACAATTCAGTTCATGAAGATTTTTTGAAATTTCTTCCTATGAAAAAGCAAACCAGAGGCACGGACTATCTCAATACTATCTGTACATTTCTGGAAAACAATAATATTGATATTAAAAAATTGGTTTGTGTGTGCACTGATGGATGCCCTTCAATGATAGGATCCAAAAAAGGATTTATTGCTTTATTGAAAGAGAAATATAATTTAACAAATCTCTTATCTTTTCACTGTATCATACACCAAGAAAACTTATCAGCACGTATCTTTATTGCCGAAATAGATGCTGTGATGAAGACGGCAATAAGTACAGGGAATTTAAAAGCCTTTTGGAAGAATTGAACAGTAACTATAGTGACATTATTTTACATACCTCGGTGAGATGGCTAAGCCGAGGTAAAGTTCTGGAACGGTTTTATTCTTTGAGGCATGAAATTATTTTGTTTTTACAACAAAATAATAAAATTTACAGCGAACTTAATAATGACGAATGGTGGTGTCTTTTGGCTTTTCTGTGTGATATGACAGAAAAACTCAATGAACTCAATCGTGGCCTACAGGGTGAAAATAAAATCATTTCGCAGATGGCGAATAAAGTGTTTGCTTTTGAAGAGAAATTGAACATCTACCATGAAGAAATAGAGAACCAAGTTTTGCATAACTTTCCAACTGTTATAAAAGCTAAACAAGATGGTATACATGTTTCTGAAGAAAACTACAAGATATTTTTAAATTATTTAGCTGCCTTAGCTAAGGAATTTAATAACAGATTTCAGGACTTACGTAGTATTAAGAATTTTTTGTTACTTATAGAAAATCCCTGGCACCTAGAAATAGCAACTTTAACACATTTAGCTGCATTGGGATATGATTATGCAGTGCTTTTTGATGAATTTATCGAATTTAAGAACGATACTAATCTGAAAGCTATTTTTGAAGAAAAAAGAGAGGGGAAGGAATACATCCACTTTTGGGAATTAGTTCCTGAAAAATACAAGACTGTAAAAAATTGTGCCTGCCTACTTCTCACATTGTTTGCATCAACATATCTTTGTGAGTCATCATATTCCAAAATGAAATATGCAAAAAACGTATACAGGAATCGACTTACTAATTCGCACCTTGATGACGTATTGAGGGTAGCATGCAGCAATTATAAACCCGATTTGTCTAAAATTGTTGAAAATTTATCCCAATGTCAAAAATCACACTAATTTCAAAATAAAAGTTTGGATACATATTACTTTTGAGTTTTATTTTCTTCACTATTGTAATTTTTAACAAACCGTTTGATGATAAATGATATGAGCTATTATTTTTCTGTTTTGGTTTATTATTTTTAAAATCTCAAATGGTTTTCCAAAAAAACCGAGGCGGTAGGTTTCATGATATTTTTTTCCATACCAGTATAGTGTTGCGGCCCGCGTAGCCTTACAAATATATGTATGTGGCCCGAAGAAAAAAAAGGTTGAGTATCATTGGTCTAGTAGGTAGTATGTTAGCTTATTAGACATAAGGCCACTGTTCAAAGCCCAGGTCAGACATTCGGTGACTTTCTCTCAGCAGATTTCTGTCAAAACTGAAATAAAATTTCCATGAAAATTTTCTCAATAAATCTGTCGTTCGGAATCGACTATAAACTGTAGGTCCCGTCACTCATGTATAAAATTAACGCACTGGATAAAAAAAACCATTTTTTTTAAAACCAACAACACGGCAATACTGTTAAGCTTGTTTGGCTACGCAAAATTACAAAAATATTGCATAAGCGCCGGTAAAATCCTTCAATTCACAACAATTGCAAGCAACTGTTTGAGACACTTTCGATTGATTGTTGATAATTCGCAAACAATTTTTTTTGTATAATTTTTTTAACGGATTTATTTTCATTAAATTTAAAAACAATATTTGTAGTTCTTTTTGTTGTTGTTGTGTTATTTTAAACAACAATTAAATTTATTATTTGTCCGAAATTCTTATTGATTTTCTTTTAACACTTTATGGCTGCTTTCTCCATTCAACACATAATATTTGTCTCCATCTCTCTCTCTCTCTCTCTCTCACTTTCTCTCTCGCTCTCTGTCTATTCTGTTGTGATTGTCTCTTCTTTGTGATTTTGTTTGCAATTTGTAATTAATTTCATTTCATTTAATTTGTATTTAATTGTCTTCATGGCTTAATTAGTTTTTCAATTAATCCTTCTCCATTGCTCTCCAAACGATGATGATGATGACGATGGCGACATGATGACAAACCGAATTGAACAATTTTTTTTCTTGTGTCTCCCTATTTCATTCATTTATGTTCTTCTCCTTGTATTTATGTGTGTATTTTTGTGTGTTTTATGCTTTTATTTAAAAGAATGAATGAAAACAAAAAAAAAACACACTCTCTTCGTTATTTCTACTCTAGCCAAACAAACTCACAGCAATAGACTGAGTGGCCCCAAAAACAGCCCACAATGTAAAAAGTAATGAAAATGAATGTTAGACAGAGATAGCAAGTTACGAAATAACAAAACAAAAACAAAAAAACGAAAAAAATTGGGGATAAAACGATAAAACCAACGGTCTATTAGTGTGACGTCTATATAATAACCTCGACGCTCGTTTAAAATGCAATTGGAATTGTAGAGAAAAGCAAGAGAACACATGAATAAAAAAAATTCATATTTTCTTGCATTTACTGAGTGTGTTAGAAAGAGACAACAAGCAAGAATTACTGTTTTTTTTTGTTTTGTTTTTAATAGTGAATGAATAAAAAACAAAATTTTTTTATTTTTTTTACTTTCAAGAGAAACAATTGTGACACAGAGCCATAATGCAAAGGTGACAAAATTACATGAACTATTTAACAACAGCAGCAACAAAAACATAAGAACACTGCATAAAAACTGTTTTAGTTTTTTCTCTTCTCTTTTGAGTTCTTTTTTTTTTATTTTCTAATGAGAACCCACCATACACATACCGTTTAACACTTTTTTTTTCTAACACACTTCATATGCACACTGTTTTCTGCTCACAAAACATACAAAAAACCACAATGGCTGTTAAAGAGCAATAATTGAGAGTTAAATATTGAAAAGACACGTAATTATACACATTGTTGTTGTTGTTAGCATTTTTTTATATTTTGGTGAAACAATACAATACAAAGAAATAAAAACAAGAGAGAAATTAAAAAAAACCACAGCAGTTATTAACCGTATAGCACTAAAGCAGTTAAAAAGAGATAAACACAGTAACACACCATCAACAAATATGGTTAATATGGTTAAGGAGTTGAAATTATTTGAATAAAACAAAAAAGTCAATTTGCCCCTCTTATTGAGTATTTAAAATAAATTCACCACTAAAATTTATCAAGAGGCGTTCTTTTGCTTTGAAAAGGGGAACAACAAATTCACCACTACAGGCTTATTAGCTTGCTAAATAGAGTCAAACAGAGAAAGTCTGTTTTGGTATATTAGAGTGAGTAAACCATAGCACATGGACAGGCAAACATATTAAGAAATATAAAAATGGTGTTTGCTTACCATAGACCACTAAAGACAGAGCGAATAAGTATGTGACGGTTTCTCTCTTTCTTTCATTTAAATAACCGGGTGGTGTTATTTATAAAAATTCTGTTTTTTCTTTCTCAACCACCTTGTTCAATGCCCCATGCATTTGTATATGAATTCCAGTTTGTTTTTTGTTTTTGTTTGAAGAGCATAAAAGAGCATTGGTTTAGCATTGGTGAGTTTTGTTAAATGTTCGACTGGGTATGCAATTCTGTGTGCATGTGTGTGTATATCTGCTTAATTTAAGTGAATGAACCGAGATTTCATGTGAATGTTTTAACAGCTCAGTTGTTTAACAGTCGTGATCTCAACAAGACGTGTCTGATGTCAACGAGCGCTTAAAAAATAATTGAATTGTTCAAAGAAAAAGTGTGTGTTTTCTCTTACTGTTGTTGTTGCATCAATCCCATGAAAAGAGAAAGAGAGTGAAAGAAACAAAAAGCAAAACAATTTACAAATTAGCAAAACGAAAAAAAAACAAATTAATCGGGCACAATCAATCATTTAATTAAAAACAAATTTTCCAATTACGGAGAAAACACTTGAAATTTAAACGCTTAAAAATTTTTTGCAAACAAACAAAAGAAAAAAAAGAAATAAAAAACAAATGAAAACTTTTAAAGTTTTGTTGTTCTAAAATAGAAAAATTATACAAAATAAAAATGTTTTAAATTAAAAAAATTAAATAAAAATATTCGAATTTAAAGGAAATTCAAACAGAAACAGTGTAACCGACTGCTTTAGTGAGAATTAATTGAAGAAAATAAAGTTTGTTTTTTGTGGAAATCGCTTTATTTTTCCCCGGAAATACTGTTGTTGACAACTGAAAACTTTATGTTGAAATTGTCATCATCAGGTATGACAGTCACTGGTTTACGAGCGAACATGACAAGTCCGACGGTACCGCCGCAAACCGCCATGAATTCGAATAGCACATCCACCAGCAGCACTACCGTTGTGTTGAACAGTCCAATTAATACGACAACAGCGGTCAATAGCCTACAAGCAACCACGCCCACTACGCCCTCTGCTTTGATAATGGCCCATCAGCAACATTTAAGAAATTTACAAAATTCACAACAGGCCATCCATAAAACCTCATCCAGACTCAGTAATTTCAGTGTAGCCTCGCTGTTGGCCGATACCAGGCCTCGAACGCCACCCTGCAGTGCAGATGGTGGAACACAAATGCTACCCACTAATTTATCGAGCACACCTTCGGCCGCTACTTCACCTGGATCACGTGAATCCACTTCATCGTCACCTGCCTCACCAAATCATCATCACCAGCCTCATCAGTCACACCAGCAGCAACATCCCCAGTTTCATTCGGTGGCCATGGCTCATCACGCCAATTTGTTGCATGCAGCACAAGCGGCTGCAGCAGCTCATGCCCAGCACCAACATGCGGCCGCTATGGCAGCGGCGGCAGCGGCACATCATTTGCCAGCACACTTACGACATCCGCTAAATCCTTCCGGATCCCTGCTGCTACAGACCAATAATACCTGCCCTCCATCACCCATAAGCAACAGTAATAATCATAATTCGACCGCTGCCACCACCACCACACCACCCGCTTCATCGGCCAGTTCCCTAGGCAATAATGAGTGCAATAATAATAACAATAACAACACTACCTCTTCCCTTTCCAATTCCTCTTCGGCAAATGCCCAAGCGGCGACGGCGAAAAGTGAACGTCATTCGCCCATCGGCTCTTCGATAGACTCTGAACTGGAATACGATGATGATCTCAACGATCAAGAGTTGGATCAGGACGAAGAAGAAGACTCCATCGTGGATATCGAGGATATGAATAACGATGATTCACCGCGTTCCACGCCCGACGGTTTGGATTCCAGTAAATCACCCGATGGTGGTCCTCAGTCCTTAACCAATTCGCCTCACCTTTTATCACCTGCCGCTTTAGCTGCCTCGGGCCATGTACCCATTAGGCCAACACCGTTTAGTGCTTTGGCGGCGGCAGCGGTAGCTTGGGGCGGCATAGGCGGTGCTGGAGTACCCTGGCCTGGAGCCAGACAAATGGGACCATTTGGACCACCCGGCCTATTTCCCGGTCAGGGTTTCGGTACAGGAGGTAAGTGTGTCAACATCAATTGTCACGATGATTAAAATTCTAGGAGAAATTTGTTTGCAAAAAAAAAATACAGTGCGTAACAAATATTAGACAACGAAGAGCTTTGCAGTATAAATCGAGTGTTGAAAATACAGATTAGAAGAATTTCAAAAGAAAGTTTTTGCATTTACAAGCAAAAATTGTTAAGCATAGATAGTTATCATCCATTATGGGGGTAAAAGTATGAAAACATATGCTGTTGTAGTCCTTTTAAAATCCAAATATGTAGTTTGAATTCTCTTTAGCGTAACAAACTTAATTTAACTATTATATGAGGATACTATATGGTCCTGTAGTTTCTAGTTGCAGCCAAGGCTTATAATAAAGATCTTCCCGATTTCTAGTATCCCGCTCTAAATATAGGCGGATCTTGAGGGTCGCATAGCTTCCTCACATTATGAATGCTCCAGTTCCATTCATAAATATATTATTGGCCATTACAATCCATTAAACAAAATTACGGCCTTGTTTCTCTCATCACAAATGCTGTGGCTGGACTTACTGTTTAATGGCGGCTTCGATCGACAGATTTCTGAATCTTTCCGAATACTTTTTGATTCATTTTCTTTTTGTTTCAAGATGTCAGAGCAGAGACTTGAACCCGCAGTTCTGGTTTAACAAGCCAACAGTCTATGTATGGCAACCCTACTAAGCTGCATTCCCTGTACGAAATTTGTTGCACTAGAGGTGTTTGTCGCCTTAGCCTTTGTGCATAGTATGTAGAATGAGTTACAGATGCTCATTGAATTTGAAAAACTGATCGAGACTGGATGATATGTTACTAGACTTAGATGCTTTATTACTGGTGATACTTTCTTCCCTCACAGAGCCATAAATAAAGTAAAAAAATTATGATTGGACAGCCACCAGAGATCAGCAATGAGTATTCAAAAAGATGAGTATAATCGAATCATACTCATATTTTCTCATATTTATACACATAGTTACTTTAATATCGTGGAACCTCTACTTATATTCATACTTTACAACACTTATGATGTTGCTGATTTCGACTCTCCATAACTCAACATATACACGAATCACAAAATAAGTATGATTCGCGTACGAACACTAAACCACTCATTAGAAGGTTGTGTGTTTGCTCTGCTTGCTACTCTGTCTTTTTTGCTTATGTGTCTTTTTTCTTTTGTTGTAAATTTTGATGAATGATTCGAGTCATTCGAGAATCATTTATAAGTATTTTTCTAAATTTATGAATCTAATTGAGTAGGCTTATGAATCAAACATATTTCGAATGGTATGAGTTTGATGATGTCAACGCTGTACGCATACTCATTGCAAGCTGTACTTATAAATCAATGTTGTAGTGAGTATGAAGGAATACTCTTAATTGACAAGTACACGTCCTCTAACCTAACCTAATCTATGAAGGAATATTGTTGACTCACTTACTATATTCAAAAATTGCATGAGTGCTTATGAGTAGCGCAAAAACGATTCATTGTTGATCACTGAATATGATATGAACTTATGTCATGACGATGCTATTCTGAATAGCGGAGTTGAAATACTGGAAACTTTCCATTGGATCCCGTTTTCTAAAGATAACGTGTAATGTCTGTCATATTTCTAGATGAAATGGTGTTATGAACTTAATGGCCCATTGTCTTCTAACAGAAGTTCAAATGCAAAATAAAGGAATCAAAATAAAAACCATTAAAAAATATTCCTTAGCTTTCGGCTTATTTTACGCAGATCTTAAAAGCGTTTCATCTCTTGCACAAACCAAGCGTGTGTTAAATGAATTTCTCAAATTTTGCTTCCACATCTGATTGGAAAAGAAATTTTTGATTAGTTTTGCCTGCCGCATAAAGTCATCAAGAAATGCAATTTTCTAAAAAACAACAATTTTTTTAAATTGTTTACACTCAAAGTCTGGCGGCAAAGAATTTAACAGTTAGCCTAGGTTTATATGTTTTTAGTGGGCACTGTATATATGTAAACGATGAAAGTAGTACCCAAATAAGAGGCCTTTTAGTTTATCACTTCAAAGAACCAAAAACAAAAATTAAATATTTTTAAAGAAATACTTCGAAGGAAAACAATTCTTCCCGTTTTTGTTTTTGCATTTCATGGTGACTAAAATTTAAGATCTGCTATCATCCCCACATTCGCTCGTTTGCTACATATTCAAATTGAAATTGAAATGCACAATTCACACTCAGATATAAAACCATAAAAAACCACACACACACACATTAAAAACTAACCAATTCCGAAAAGGGCATTGGGAAAATGGTTTTTCCTTCAGCCAGTCAGTGCCTAAACAGAAAAAACTGCAGCAGTTTTTAGTGAAAAATTGAAAAGCCATTGTAACCGTTATGAAAAACGTGTAATTCTTGCATTTCGAAATGGGGTTCCTGCTTGAATTTATTCTTGTTACCTGTGGTTCACGCTGGACATAACAGTGTGAACGTGTGGCTACACTGATAACGAACCCCTTCGAACAAGAATTTCCGGAGTTTTTCTAGCCAATTTTTTCAAGTTGGTTTCATTATTTTTTTCTTCAGATTTTATTATGTTCTTTACAGCCGAAGCTTTTAATTCATTTCTGTTTTCTGTTTTCTGTTTGTAATTTATATACTGCTACAGCTACACGTATGAATGTATTTGGTTGGCATTAAAGGAAATTATTTATGCCTCTCCAGACATTTGAACAAGTGAAGTTGAAGTGAAATGAAAACCGAACGGGAGTAATTAAATTATATTATGAATGAAAAAACAACAAAGCAAAACAAAACAAAAAACAAGAAAATGTTGAAACAACTGAAGAAGAAAGAAATTCAATTTTATAACAGAGTCCACATGATTATTGAACTTAAAAGACGATTTAATATTTGAAGGCTTTCGTGAAGCTATTATTTTATTCAGTTTCATTTATAGGACGGCTCCTACTCATGCCCACTGTATTGATAAAACTAAGAGAATTCATGGTGGAAAAGAGTAGAGTCTGTGGACATTTGAATCTCGTTACATTGAAAGACAGATAGAAAAGATTTCGGAAGTTAAATCTCACTAGATGGCTAGAAAACGAAAAATTTCTTCATCGTTTGTGATGACATACATAAAAGAGATCAGCAATGAGTATTCAAGAAAATAAGTAGATTCGAATCATACTCATAATTTCTAATACTTATAGCCACTCATACTTATTTTAATATCATGGAACTTCTATCCATAACGCAACATATACACGAAGCACAAAATAAATAGTCACTCGAATCATTTATGAAGTATGTATTATAAGGTAGTTTTCTGAAGTTGTGAATCTAAATGAGTAGGCCTATGCATCAAACATATTTCGAATGGTATGAGTTTGATGTCAACGTTGTACTCATACTCATTGCAAAATGTACTTATAAATCAACGTTGTAGTGAGTACGAATGTCTCACTTATATTTAAAATTTCATGAGTGCTTATGAGTAGCGAAAAAACGATTCATTGCTGACCTCTGGCGTGTGTTAATGCCATAATGCTATTGAGCGTTTATTTTAGAAGTTATTATTATTATTATTATTCAGTGGAATTGACAGCAACTATCAACTCATTTATGAGGGTCTAAACTTGCTTGAATGTCTTTAACAACTAGCTTAACATTGACTTCAACTCCGAGAGCACCATTGCATGGTCATTACAACCCTTTTTGGTCAGGATTACGGCTAGCTTCTCACACCATTTATGTTGTGTGTGTTAATTTTTATGCATGAGTGGCGGAAGCTAGAGTTTAAAGTCGACATCGAACGACAGATTTTTGAAAAACTTTTCATGGCAATTTTATTTACTCCCAGAGTTTTTGCCAGAAATCTGTTGGGAAGAAGTCACAGAAGAAATATTTTTTCCATATTTTCATTTTGATGTCTGACCTAGAGTTAGAACCGAGACCTCAAGTCTATTAAGTCAACACACTATCTACTATCATTTGTGATTCCTTTATCCGATTAAATGAGCAGCATTGCCAGACCGTAGCACAGATGATATGACTTTCTCTTCGTTTTCACAACATTGACTAGCTCATTCAGCTCACTGGCGATTCGCAAACCGAAATCATTGCGTAGAACTTTTCTCATGAATTCTCCCATGGAATGGTGCAAGGGAAAGTCACGAGACGGATGGTGGATTTGTAAAGAATCAGTTCCATCGTTTGAGAGAGGTGTCTGCTATTCACTTGGCTAATGAGACCATAAAGCACCTGCTGGCAAGAGTAATCCTACGCTTGATCCACAGACAAACAATATTTTCGCTCTGGTAACATAACGGCCGCGCTAAGGCATATCAATTCATTGTTTGAAGAATTTCCTCCCATAGAAGCTTGTGAAAATCAATTTTCTCAGTTTTTGTCTTCTTTTCTAATGGGAATGTAGGAATTCAAAGTGGAAAAAAAAGTTTTTGAAAAAGACGAAATAAAGCCTTCTTTCATCTTTTATTAGCTGATACCGATGGCTATCGTGCTAATTTTGTAGGCTTTCATTTCTTTGTTAAAAATTTAAAACCTTTTTTGAAATGATTTTTAAAATTATAGCGAAGGGGGGATGTGGAGGTGTGTATAGATTGTTTATTCGTTTAGACGATTTATTAGCCTCAGGAGTTTATAAAATGTTTTCGAATAGTTTTTCTAATAAATTTTGCAGGACTTACATGAACTTCAGTTGTTTTTCGTTTGTATTTGAACGAAATAAATTAAATTAAGAAATCCTTTGGCTTTCTTATGCAGATTTGAAATGGCGTTTATGATTCCTTTTACAAAAAGGCCGTCCCCAACAGGAACAGGTGACTGACAATATTTCTTTCCTGTTAGTTTATGTTGTAACACATTTGCCAGAGCAAAAGTGTTGTTACCGTTCAAGTGTTTTTTATTTCTGCTACGTTCGTTTCGTTTGGCATTTTGTTTTGCAGATCTAGAGAGACTGTTTACCTGTCACATTATTTTCAGTTTATCGATACTCAACAAAACGATAAACGGTCGAGTGAGTGTTTTGTCACACAGCAGGTTATCGCTGTCAACAGTTCGTCTTCTTATTAAAAAAAAAACCTCCACAATAACAACAACACAGAACAGAAGAAGAAGAAGAAGAGAGTTTTGTCAGTGTCACAAATTTTTTCTCAATTTTTTCTTGGTGTTGAGTGTGTGAAGTATTTAAAGCCTTTTTTGTTTCATATTGTTTTTCATTGTGTTGTTGTTATTGCTGTTGTTAAGTAATGAAACAAAAGGAGTCCTTTTGTGTGCTCACTTACTTACACACAACAACTGTCAGATTTTTCATTATGATAAGACAGCCTGTGCCTCATCCATACATACATACATACATACATACATACAGACGTACGTACACACCCGTAAATATTAGTTGACAAGCGGCACAAGTCGGTCATTTACTTTCAAGTCTTGCTTAAGACTACTGAAAAACGATAAAAGAAAGACAAAATATGGACAGTAGACGGACGAACAACGGTATTTGGTTTGACATATTACACCTGATTATGTATTATTTACACTTAATTAACCGTTAAACAGAGTTCGTTTGTTAAGATTATGCAACAATTAATGACCAAAAAAAACAGCTTTTCCTTCAGGCCACATTGTATATGATAAGCAGAGCCATTCTCCATGCTACTAACTAACACTTGTGCACTGCCACTACTACTACCAATACGAGTAGTAATAGAATTTTAATTATTTTTTGTAAGAGAATTTGTTTAGTTTTTCATTTATTTGTTTGCTTATCTTTCTTTCACTGTGTGATAAATTAGTTTCCAAAGCATTTATTTCTTCTTCTTCTATTTCAAATGTTTGCTGCAAGTTAGTGTGGTAAGTTGCTGTGGCATGTTGTTGCTGTTGTTGTTGCTGTTAGTTCAATTATATTAACAATTAATTGTTGGTAAGAAGACAAAGCTAAGAAGAGCAAAGAAAAGAAGAAAAAACATTGTTTTAGTAGGTGTGTCTTTAAATGTTCATGATAGTTATTGCTGTTGTTGTTGTTAGTTTTTATGCTGGTTTCCTATTTACAAACAGCAGCAACCCACCTTTAAAACACGCAACACCAAACAATAAACGAAAGCAAAAAACAACAGAAGAAAACAAATACTTGAGGTCTCAACATGCATAACTTTTAACACCATTCGGATAAAGCCCATGCAACTACAGTGAAAACTTTATAAAATGAATGGAATAAAAAAAAAATCATTTACAGAAAACATAAATTGTAAACAATTATTGGCAACTGTAAACCAATTCTGAAACTAGTAAAGTAGGAAGACTTATTAGACGTGAGGGCTCGTATCAAACCCCAGGTCAGACATCAAAACCCAAAGTATGAAAAGTATTACTTCGGCGATTTCCTCTCAGCAGAACTCTGGCAAAAACTCTGAGCGTAAAATAAAATTGCTTTTCTTAACAAAAAAATCTGTCATTCGAAATCAACTTTAAACTTTAGGTCCCGCTGTTCATGCATAAAATTAACACACACAACATCTGTGTTGTGAGAAGCTAGGTCGTAATCGTGACTAAAAGATTTGGAAAGACCAATTATGCGTGTAAAGTAAGAAATAAACGTGATACGGCTAAATATGGAGCCGTTTTAACAAAAATTTCATTGCATCATGACCCAGAACTCAACACTTCCTCTTTTTTTAACTGAATCCATGCAAAATTCTTAAATAAAAAAATAAATAATCTGAGAGAATTAATCGCTGATTTAGATTTGCATGCTCCTCTGACCTGAATGTAGGTTACTGTGCCTGTAAGATTCAAGCATCAGGGTCCTTACCTTTAACCTTACATATCGTGACGATATTTTTTCAGTGTGTTGCAACCTTAATTTAAAAAAAGCTCTAAAAAATTCTTTTTGGTAACGATTTCATGGTTCTGACCTGCATTTACTGAAATTCTTCAAATATATGGAGGCAAGTAATGTTTTCATCAGTAGACAATACGTTTTCCTCGGCTTGCTCTATAAATGATCTGTTTTGGGAATCCAAAATCTCAGAGCTTGCTCCTCTACAAGTTGTTTTCAATGGAATTCTAAACAAATAAGTATAGAATTTAAATTTGTCTCTTTGTGATTCTAATCAGATCCGAAGTCTTGCTGATTACGTTAGCATTTGTCACTCATAGTGCTTCTGCCTGCTATAAACCGATCTTATGGAAAAACGTATTGAAAATACAATATCCGAATGGTTATCCCAAATATAGAAAAACTCATCAGAAGTGTTTGAAATGTGCCTTGATTTTAAAAGTAAGCAAGAAGCAGAGCCTACTAATAATTAATATTTTCTATTTCCAAGGGAAAATGAAATATATTTGTCCTGCAATCTATTTCCAACTTTCTTCTATGCAAGCATTGATTGATTCACTCTTTTGAAGTAAGAAAATATATTCCCATGCAACGCATATTTAAAGAAAGTATCTAGTCATTGCTGATGATCATATCCGCTATTGGTCGATTGACTTGCGAACTAGACAGGATATTATAAAGAGAGTTTGTATTTTAGCTACACTATACACTGCTGGACGAAAGCTTTCCAGTCCCTTAAAATATGATTCAATTCTAATGTCCAAAGCCAACGAACAACATAAAAGTGCTGGTTGTGTAATAAGGAGACAAGGATTACTTTGACTAGTGGAGCTTAGTTTCTTCTAAATTTAGCAATGATGATACAAGTAGTGTGAAGTCGCCGTAGTCTAGTCTAGACAGTGTGTTGGCTTATTAGATATAAGGCCACGGTTCAAACCCCAGGTCGGACATCAAAACGAAAATATGACAAAAAAATATTTCTTCGCCGACTTCCTTTCAGCAGATTTCTGGCAAAAACTCGGGGAGTAAAATAAAAATGCCATGAAAAGTTTCTCAAAATTCTGTCGTTAAGAGTTGACTTTAAAGTTTAAACTGTAGTTGCCGCCAATCATGTATAAAATTAACATACAATCATGTATAAAATTAACACACACAACATATGTGGTGTGAGATGCTAGGTTGTAATCCTGGCTAAAGGATTGTAATAACCAATTATGTATGTATGTATGTATTTGATCGCTTATTTCTAAAACAATTAGAAAAACATTCCTTTTAATGGCCGTTTCATTGAACTCAACAGAAATATCGTTTTTAATTGAAAATACATACCGAGTAGTTGTATTTGTATTAAGGGCGGCCTAATTTAGCAGGCTTTTCTTTACCATAAAATAAGAAGCATTTGTGGCATGAAAAAATATTTCACCTTTGCACGCCATGGTGATGACATTTTCTAAAACGCCTTTAAATTCAATTAAATTTTTTACGTTTGCAAAGTACTTTTTGGAACCCAAAAAAAAGAAGAAAAAAAAATATTTTTCATTCGATTTGAAATTGAAAAATGAAGGCAATAAATTATCTTCAAAAAACCAAAAGAAAACCAGAGAAACAGAGAGAAAAATATACGAGCGAACGAGTCACAGCGAGTCAGTTTAGTTCAGTTGTTCAGTCATTTGTTGACAATTGTTAGTTTTTACAGTAATTTGTTAATATTAGTATAATTTCTGTTGTTGTTGTTGTAATTTTTTTTTTCATTTTTTATTTGTTTATTTACCTAAAGGTGCCAGCTTGTCAATGTTAAAAATAAAATTTACATGTAAAATGATTACAAAATAAACTGACTCTGTGACGACTGACTCTCCACTTGTACGAGTATAGTTCAATAGACTGACTTACATACATACATCTACGACAAGTTGTATACTTGCATACCAATGCATTATGTATGTACTCTGTAGGTATGTATTGTTTAGCTTGTGTTTCTCTAACTATAACTTGTCATAGCAATTAGCAATAAAATATTAAATATTGTTATTAACAATAACAGTAAACACTGATGACATTTAGATGGCATTTATAGACTAATCACTTGCTGTTAAATGCTTTTTTCTTTTCTTTTATTTTTTTTTTTTGTATTATTTAACGATAGCTAAAGGAAAATTATTGAAAGAAATGAAAAGAAAAGCAAAAAAAATAAAAAAATATCGTATTAATAATTATAATTAACAAACACCTTTTAAATGGCCATGACTAAAAGCATACACACAACACAAAACACATTTCATTTGTTCATTCAGAGAAATATTTCAAAGAAAATAAAAACAAAAACAATAATGAAACACACATTGAAAAAATGCTTTCAAGAAATAATTCATATTTAAATGAAATGAAATGAAAGTATTTACTTTTATGTCTTATACTATGTACATTAAGAGGGAAATGCGTTCAAGTCCAATGTGGTGTGCATGTTAAAAAAGGAATTTTTGTAAAGTCACTTACACAAGGCGTTGAATAAAACTGTCCTTGCATTGTTTGAAATTAAAACTGCCTAAGTGGACTTAAATGACATATTCTATAGAATAGTTTGAATTCGCCCTGGTCTAGTAGGTAGTGCGTTGGCTTATTAGATGTAAGGGCACGTGCTATTGGTACAGACCACACTCAATTGTCTTTTTTTGTATTATTCAACACTGTGGTGGTCGCCATAGTCTAGTAGGTAGTGTGTTTGCTTACTAGACGTAAAGCCCGGGTTCGAGCCACAGGCCAGACATCAAAACGAAATATGAAAAAAAAAAATATTTCTTCGGCGACTTCCTCTCAGCAGATTTCTGGCAAAAACTCTGAGAGTAAATAAAACTGCCATGAAAAAGTATCTCAAAATCTGTCGTTCGGAGTCGACGTCTAACTGTAGGTCCCGCCACTCAAGTATAAAATTAGGGCACACAACATGAGTGGTGTGAGAAGCTAGGCCGTAATCCTGATTGAAGGGTTGTAATGGCCAATTATGTATGTATGTATGTGTTAACGACCTATTATAGAGCTTTAAGGAGTGTTTGTTTACTTTTAGTGGCGACTGTAACACCTATTGTATGTAATTACTACAAATAAATTCTTTCTTTATCTGCGTTACCCGGCCTTTATTTTTTCTATTCGATATTATTCTTGTAGCTGTTGTTTGTTTTTTGTTTAAGTCACGCATAGGTAAGACAAGTACTTGCATTACCCTAAAGCCGAGAGTGCGGATGTGGTTGGACTCCTCATTTTTTTTCTTTCTTGCTGGCTTTATGTCATCTGAAATTGGTTTAAATGAGTTTCTCTTACCCTTTCTTTCTTTTTTTTTTTTGCAAAACAGGAGATGAAAGAAAAAAAACATTGAATACGTTGCCTTAACATTTCTATGGTAAGAAATTGTAAACGTGAGTAGGTTGAAAATGCTATTTACAGCCATCGTTGTGTGTGAGACATCTAGCTGTCTGTCCTATATGAGTAGTATGAGTGGTTTTTTTCGTTTTTTTTTAGATTTTTTTGCTGCTGTAGTCAGTCATAATAAATATACACGCATTTATAGCTCAAAGCCTAAACATCTTATCTTAACTTGGCTGGTTAAAACGAACATAAAACTCAAGTTAAATGATAAAGAAAAAACAACAACAAACAAACAAACCAACTGAAATGAAATGAAAAACGAAAACATGGTCATTTGGCCACAACAGAGAACAACAGAAACAGAAACAGAGAACAAAAAATTGCGAATAAAAATAAAAGGAGGAACTAGTTAAACAGCAATGCATACATACATACATAATTACATACATAAATAGCCAAGGAAAGGCAAGGTTAAAGTAAGGAAAGAAGATATAAATTGATATGATAAGATACTACGTTACGAACAGGTACAACAACAACAACAACAACAACAGAAAATAAAGAAAATTTATCTGAGGAATTTTAATAATCACACACATCATATAACGCTTATTAATTAACTAAACAGTGTGTAAAACGCTTGTATTGTGTGTGTTTCAATGTAATTAAAATAAAAGGAACGAATTCCTGGAAAAGCTCTCGATGGTAAAAAGATGGTAAATTGTTGTTGTCTGATGAAAAGAAAAGTTTTGGTCACATTTTATTTTCTCTCTCTCTCTCTCTCTCTCTCACTGGACTTTTCTTTGATTTCTTTTATAATTTTGGCATTTGATTGCTGTTGCTGTTGTTGTCAATTAGGTGCTGTATACATACATACATATGTATGTACATACATGCATATTGTATTTTATTATGATATATTTTTACCTTAAAAATCGACTTTTAAACATTTTTTACCACCATAAACCAACTTTATTTAACAATACATACATACATATTTGTATGCTGTATGTTGCAGCAATAATTTCAAATTTATTATTGCAGTCGTTTGTTGGTTAACACAGGTATTTCAGTTTCAATATTTGTTGGGTTTCAATTAATTTGCCAACTCTCTAAGGTATTGTAACGAAACAAAGCCCCTCTACTACCCTCCAGCTGACTTACACATGATGAAATGCCTGTTTGATTATCATTATGGCCATCATCGTCGTCATCATCATGATTGTTGCTATCACAACCATCATTATAGACCAAGTCAAGACAAACCATTATTGGTTAAAAACTATAAAATCTTGTTAATGTTTTCGTTTGTTGCCTTTTTTTTAACATTTTTTTCTAATGTGGTTGACTGATTGATTTTTTTCTTCCCATTTTTTTTTGTGTGTGTGACTTATTACCAACATTTTGATAAAAAAAATGTCTTTTCTTTTGCTTACAGCATGCATGAGTGAATATAGTATAGCAAGCGAATGAATGAGTGAGCGTGTTAGAGTACATAGTACATTATATTGTTGTTGTTGTTGTTGTGGCAAGACAACGCGTTGCAAATTGCTTTGCAATTAGTTTTTCATTAAATTAAAACGCGTTGCAATTTTCGCAACCATATTTAGATTTTTAATTGCAAAAAATCTGTTTTTTCTGTTTTTTTTTCGTTTTTTTTTTTTTTTGTTTCAAATTTAATTTCTGTGTAAAGTGATCATTTTTTCGCCTTAAAGTGAAAACGATTTCACAATACATCCATCAGAGTGCTGTATTTGTAGCTGTTGTTGCTGCCAGTATCCATTGCTTTGGCGTTTATAGAGCTGAAGTATCTTAAAAAGCAATCTTGAAACTGAAAATATGTGATAGACAGACAGACAGACAGACAGATAGTGTCTATCTTTTTTGGTTTCTTTTCTTTCCTTAGATGACAGGTCGCCTCTCTATTGGTTGCTTCGTCGCTTACAACTGCTCTGGTGGTGGTGTTTTTCAAATGATTGGGAAACAGAAATTTTTTAATGTAATTATACGCCCGAGTGTAGGCAATTTTCAGTGTTTTTGTTGTTGTTTTTCTTTCTAAGATTTCATAACATTAACTGTTGTTTGTCATTTAATTAATACCAAATTAGTTTAATTCTTCTAGCCAAACAAAGAAACGAAAATTCAATTGGAATTGCAATTGCAATCGGAATTGGAATTGCAATTGCATTTCAAACAAAAGTTGTCTTATAAACGATTAAAAACATTAAAAAGCTTGTATTTCCTAACAACTAACAAACACCCACAGAAGACCACACAGCAGGCTCAGGCCGTCAGAAAAAGAAATCGAAAATAATTGTCAAAATATTTGGGTCAAATCAATTTGCAAAATTCAATTTGTCTGCAAAGTTCTCAGTCAATATTTTTTAAAATCATCAACATTTTGTTGTGATAGATAGAAGGAGGGGAGGGGAGGGGAGTACATTATTTATCGTCAAATTGTCAAAACAAATGTTGAAATGCTTGTTATCATCATCACAACTTTAAATTAATATTTTATTTTGACTTTGATTTCATTTTAATTTGTTCACTTGTTTGTTTTCGTCTTTTCTCCGAACCATGATAATTGAATCTCAAACTAGTTTCCTTATAAGACCCAAAACCAAAGGGCTATTTCAGTCATTATTGAATGGTAATTAAACGCTTTTAAAATTTTAAGTCGTCGTGATGTATTTAAATAAAATGCTTTGATTTCTTTTTTTGTTTGGTTTTCTTTCGTTTTAATTTATGTCTGTTTGTTTATAAAATGAATACACTCTGAAATGTCACACTAATTACTTAATGATCCAAAAATACAATAAAATAAACGACAGCAGCAAAGAAAATCTTCTTATACAATTTGAAAGAGAAATAAAAACTACCTGTCTTACTGGTTTAAAACTCCGTTCAACTAAACCGTTTGATTATTATTTGGTAGAAATTAATGAAATTTTATTCTCTTTTTTTTTGTTAAAATAATTAAAAATTATTTTATTTACCACAACTAAACTTCGAAATGTCTAAACTAAAGGCAAGTAAAAGTAAATTCTATAAAATTTTTATAATAAGAATCGATTTTTATTTTCAAATAAACTGACGGCAATTAGAATTATGCATTTAAACTTCAAAGACAATTAACAAAATTAGTTTAAAAATTAATTGAATAATATGGACGTTACATACTTTAATTTTTCAAAAACAATAATTTTTATTTGTAATAAAATGAAATAATAATAAAATGAACTGTTTACTGTCAAATAGTTTGTTTGTTGCAACAAAAGCAGTGTGTTGGCTTATTAGAGGAGGCTGTGGTGCAAACCCCAACCTGGATATCTCAAACCCAACGAAATATGACAAAACATTTGGCAAAAACTCTGAGAACAAAAAAAAAATCATTGTCATGAAATGTTTTAAAAACATATAGCCCTCGCGGATTTGCACACTAAAATGACCAATTACGGGAAAAAATGCTTTTTAGCGGTTAGCGTCTGGAGCTTTTTACAGAATTATAGCGTTTTTTTAGCGTTTTTTCTAAGGTTGAATTATAATTTAACCTAATCATATAGATATAAGAAAGAAAAAATGGAACCATGTATGTATTTGTATTCGAGAGTTGAATAACGGTTAGTAGAAAAAGTACAAAGCTAAAATCGAAAACGTAAACTTGAAATCTATTTCAAATGAAGGTGAAACTTAAAGTGTTGTGTTTAAATAAGAAGGCAGAAAAACAATATCAAAAATGACAAAAAAATATAAAATGTTACAACATAAATTATATGAAAATAATTTTAAAATGTACATTTAAATTGAATTTTCTCTTTAAAAAGTTATGGCACCTCAGTACCCACAAAAGTTTCGAAACGTATGGCTGGACCATTAGAAAGTAATTATTTACATTTTATTTTATTTAACGTTAATTTAAAATTTTCAAACTATTTATTTGACGGGTTTCTGACGGTTTTGTAAAAATTTAATTTAGCGATTTCTGGCGATTTTCAAAGCCCAATTTGATGGGAAATTTTGAAAAAAAATTTGGCAACACTGGGCGTGACCTTCAGTTTAAAGTCGATTCCGAACGACAGATTTTTTTGAGAAACTTTTTCGAGGCAATTTTCTTTACTGTCGGAGTTTTTGCCAGAAATCTGCTGAGAGCAAGTCACCGATGAAATATTTTTTCACATTTCGTTACGTTGGAGATGTCTGACCTGGAGTTTGAACAGTGGAACCAACACACTATCTACTAGAAAACGGTTACTGCCGAAATAGCCGATAATAAATTTCATGCCCAATGTCGAATAATTTAAAATATTTTCTTGGTTAATTAAGACTGTTTTTTATTTCTGGTAACAAAAATTAATTTCGCAAAATTAATAAACCGTAGAAAAAGCCTTTAAATTTGTGTCGCTGTTTTTTAATTTCTATTGTTTTGTAATCAATATATCTGGTATATTAACCTCTTAAAAGTGTTGTTGAGCTTGGAAAAATTTTTATTTAAAATGTTTTCTTATGGTTTGAAGAAGTCAATTAATTGATTTCGTGACATAATCGAAAAAAGAAAATTTAAAATCAACATATGTTTTCCTCTTCTGTTTCACGTATCATAAGATTAAACATGAAATTGTTTAAAACAATTAAAATTTAAATTTAAATTCACATTCAAATTCAAATTCAAATGCAAAACCACATACAAAATTAAAACAATGCAATACAATGCATTATTGCAATATAATACGATATATGTATGTATGTACATAATACAATGAATGAATGCAGTGTGTAATTAATTGTTTAATTAATTGTGAAATTAAAATTTTTTTTAAAGAATAAAATTATCTGGCCCCTCATGCCTGAAAGATATCACTTTTTTGGTTGAATTTTAATTTTCTTTTATTATTGGTTGTTGTTGTAGTTTCTGTTGATTTAATACTATTTTAGTCGTATTACTCGTTAATTTTAAGAATGTCTTTGTTTCATGCATTCAACCAACCAACCAACCAACCAACCAACCAGCCAACTACAAATGATGCAATAAATTATGGTTGTGTCCTCTGCTTCTTCGTTTACGTCTTCGTCTTATTCTTCAAAAAAAAAATAATAATGCCTCCTCAATGCCTGATGTTAAAACTGCAGCAACCTGCAGCCTTAAGCAGCAACAGCAATTGCAACTGTAGTAGCAAGCAGCGGCAGCAATAGTAGAATTAAAATGTTTGTAGCTGTGCAGTGTAGTCGTGTAGTTGACAGTGTGTTTTTGATTGTAAGCCATGTGACCTTATTATTTATATGTATTGTACATATAAATTTATTTATTTTTTTTATTGTTTTTTTTTCTTCTCTGTTTCATTGTCTGTTTGTCAAGTGTTTTAAATTGTCGTTTTTCTTTTGTTTTTTATTGTTATTGTTGCTTTTGTTTTTCGAAAACACTTGAAATTTCAATTTAAATCTTTGTGGTTTCTCAAAAAAAAAAAAGAAAAAAGGGGAGCCAGCCAGTCAGTCAGTCAGTCAGCAAGCCACGTATTTATATTTACATTTCCACCATATGCATCTGTAAAGTTGTGTAAAGCCTTTGACTTTTCCAAGGAAAATCTATAACACGTATTAACATGACTCAAATCAAAATTCCTTTTAGACTCTTTTGTTTTCTGTTTTTGTATTTTCTTTTATGTTTTGTATCGATTTAATTACTCTATCGATCCCCATTTAAATAAAGAATTCTTTGACTTATTTTTTGGATTGTTTTTGGTTTTTTATTGTTTTGCCTGAAATACTTTCTTTAATTGCTTTTAATGGCCGAATTGCTATGCCAGCATTGTTGTTTGTATGTTTTTTAAACAATTCTTTTTTCGAAAAAAAGTTTTTAAAAATACATCCCCAGTGTCTAGTGTGTCTACTTATACTCTGTGTGTGCGAAATAAATGACGATGATGGAAATCATTTGTTAATGGTGTCAAATGGTTTTGCAATGTCAACACATTTTAAATTTAATTAATTGATTGCTTTTTGTGTTTTTCAAAACACACGCTAAATTAATTACTTTTTTTTTATTGATTTTAAAAACAAACAAAAAAATGTATAAAAAAAGACGCAAAAAAAAACTAAAATATTTCGTTTTCCTTATTTTCTTTATTTTTAGACAATAATGAGCCTCCACGCATAAAGTGTAATTTGCGTAAGCATAAACCGAATCGTAAACCCCGCACACCTTTCACCACACAGCAACTGTTGTCACTGGAAAAGAAATTCCGCGAGAAACAGTATTTAAGCATAGCAGAACGAGCCGAGTTCTCCTCTTCACTGCGATTGACGGAAACACAAGTGAAAATCTGGTTTCAAAATCGAAGAGCCAAGGCGAAGCGTTTGCAGGAAGCGGAAATTGAAAAAATCAAAATGGCTGCGTTGGGTCGTGGTGGACCAGGGGCCCAATGGGCCATGGCTGGCTACTTTCATCCTAGTTTAATGCATTTGGGTTAAGCTCTCTCATACATTTTTCTCGATTTAATACACACAAAACGCCAAAGTTCTACTTCATAAACGCTGCTGCACTATCTTTGTGTTCACATATCACTTTCATCCCTTGGAAGACCAGGAGCACCCCTCCCCGCCCCAAAATAGAATATGAAAACAACCCAAATTGCTGTGATGTTAGCGCATTTTTTAACTGTAAATACGAAAGAATACAAGCGATGATAACTTTTTAAAATTTTGTAAAAAAAAATGTCATAAGAAATAAAAAAAAAAAACAAAAACAAAAACAAAGGCACTCAAAATGATTCCTAAGCAAATGTATGGAAAGTAGCCAACATTAATTAATTCGTTAATTAATTAAATAATTATTTAAAATTGTATATAAAATTATTATAATTCAAAACAAATAGTCTTGTTTTCTTGAAAACACATTTTAAAACATTTCTTTAATTTAATTTTTTTTTGTTTTCAAAATTCTTTTTTATTTTAATTTTTATGTTGTTGTATTGTATATTGTATATTGTTTTGTAAGTACAACTTGTATCTATATATGTATGTATTAATAATTCTAAACAATTATTATTAGTTTAGGTAAGCTAAGCAAACAGAAGAAGAATAAAAAAAGAAACTCTTGTGTTAAATTCTTATTCAATTACGAAAGAAATAAAATTGAAATGAATTATGAAAACTTAAAAACTAAATTTAATAAAAAAAAAATAGAAAAAGAAAAAAAAACAACAACAATAACATGTAGAATTTATAACTGATAGTTATTAAAATCATAATCATAAATTAATTAATTATTTAATGAATGATTTTTGATTGTATGTATGAAAATATTGTAGAATTTAATTACTTTAATAATTAAATTAAATTATTATTATGATTATGATTATTATTACATAATAATGCTGAATTTAAGTTGTAAGTTAAACCCAGTATCTGTACGTATTAAATTAAAACAAAAACAAAAAAAATTACAAAAAAAAAATTCTAAAGAAAAATTATTAAAAAAAAATACAAGAATGAAGAAAAAAAAAATACAAAGAAATAATTTTTGAAAGAAAAAAAAAATCAATGAATTCCTTTTAATTTATTTAAATTTTATTATTTGGGTTGGAATTGGAAAGTTTCCTTGTTAAATTTTTATGCCTAAAAATGTGAAGTGAAAGTGTGAAGAGCATATCTGCATCAGAGATTATCAGTGAGTGTTCAAAAAGATGAGAAGAATCGAATCATACTCATAATTTCTGATACGTATGTATATGCATTCATACTTATTTTAATGGAACATGGAACCTCTATTCATATTCAAAGTTTGAAGTACTCATCATATTCATACTTAACAACACGTATGATATTTTTGATTTCGACTCTACATAGCTCAACATAAGGGAGAAGTTCTTAATCTCCCTCCCTCTATCTCTCTTCTAATCCTATTTACTCATTTGCAGATGGCAGTAATATTTGTCATACATATTCTTTTGTCCGTTTGGAGATTAAGTCGAAAAGGCTTAGTGTTAATGACTCACTAACAGCCGACATACTGCCAATTTGATTGATTTCAATGCGCGAAAGACATATTCTTTTACGTGAATCCATCCAATATTTTTGGGAAGCGTCTGGACCATCTAAATTAATTTTTTTTTCATCAGAACAAATAACTGAAGCCCATTCAACAAAAAAAATGTCGCGAAATTTCAGTGGAGGCACCGTAATGATTTGGGCTGGGATTTCGACTACGGGAAGGAATCCTATTTGTTTTATATCAACTAAAATGAATAGCGAGAAGTATATTGAATTATTAGATGACGTTTTAATTGATTTTGGGGATGATTCGTTAGGCAATAATTGGATATTTCAGCAGGATAACGCCGCAATCCATAAATCAAAAGCAACAAAATCATTTCTGTCGTCCAGAAACATACCAGTTTTGAATTGGCCGGCATGTAGTCCAGATCTAAATCTGATAAAAAATTTATGGGCAATACTATCGGACCAAGTTTTCAAAAATAACACCCAGTATACGGATGTAAAATCTTTAAAAAGTGCCATTATAAGGGAATGGAGTAGGATTGATCAAAATTGCATTGAAAATTTAATAAATTTTATGCCCCGTCGACTTCAGGAAGTCACTATTAATCACGGTGGACACACTAATTACTAATAAATACAAAAATTACTCAGTAGTTGTTTTTTATCATTGTTATTTTAGCTTTAGGTGAATATTTTTTAATTTTGGTCTTATAATTTTTTCGTTTGAAAATGAAATTCATTTTGTGTTATCCTCTTATTAAACAAAGTAAAAAATATTTTTTTTACATAAAAAGATTTATATTATAGTTAGTTATATTTAACCCAAAAATGGTACGAATTGGTCTAATAGATTTTAAGTTTTTCGAGAAATACGTTTGGTCTTATAAATATTTCGGGGAGTGTATAAGTATCAGAAATTATGAGTATGATTCGATTCTAATCATCTCTTTGAATACTCATTGCTGATCTCTGATGTTGATGCAATTACCAAGAGCTGAAACTAAGGTATGTGTTAGCGTAACACATAAGAATACACGAAGGAAAGGTATGGCAACTTTGTAAAGCTTTACCTCTCCTCCACTACTACGCTTCTATTATACGTACTATACTCTGTGATTTGGAATCAAATTTGCTGAATTGATGCAAGAGGTTGATGCATAATATTTCTTAAATTTTTTCAATTCACTTTTGTTGCTCCAACCACTCACTCACTGTTGTCGTAACTACAGGTGCAGTTGTTGTTGTAATTACAATCAATTTTTTTATTATTTTTTTATTTTAAAAATGATTCAAGCAATGTAATGTAAATTAGTTATAAAACATAACCGGCATAATTGGTATTTTGCACAATGAGCTGAAGGAATCATTACAACGAAAAAAACTTAAGACGATCCACTTAGAAATGAGTGTGATCTGTGTACATTGATCTCTCAGAGAATCCCATTCAATTGAAGGGGTTTTTGAGAAAATATATCAGAGATTCGTTATTTGATGACATTCAGTAGCGTTGGCAATTTATATGTATGGACTGGCGTTAGAACACTATGATCACTAGAATGTATGAATCTCCAGTGATATACGCAACATGTATGCACGTACACGTACACGTATGTATTTATTAATGTATAAATGTTGCAAACAATTTCGTATCCGATATACCCCATGAATGTATGAATGTTTCTTAAAGAAAAAGGAAAACTTTACCATACAATATATGAATAATTCATTCAATTGTTGTTATTTTTTTTTTTTTTTTGAGTTGGTTTTTCCTTTGTTATTGTTGTTGCTGCTGCTACTTGTTGTAGTTATTTGCTAAAGATTTTTATATACAATAAGGCTGGGAGTTTGGTATGCTAGTTGGTTGACTACTCGGTTAACTTGTCAATGATACAATATTTTCTTGCAATGTTGTTTGTTGTTGTTCTTATTGTTGTTGTCGTTGTTTTACAATAATTATGGAGTAAATGTTCTCATGATCAACAAATTCTTTACGAATCTAAACAACTAAACTAACCACCACAAAGTTCTTGGACTTAACAGATCTGTAAAGATACGAAATAAAATATTGCAATCGATAAACAAATCTTAGAATTGTCTCCTGTAAGCCTCATGTATTTTTTTAAACGAACTTTATATTCGAATATTGCCAAAACCGCCGATAGTATATAAGAATATCCAAGCTTCGCCAACACTTTACGAAATACTTGGGTTACGTAAAAAATAAGAAAATTTAGGGAGCAGCTCATTAATGGAACACGTTAGTGTTCTTCCACTCACTTAGAAACCGTCCAAACCGATGGTAGAGGTAAACTGCATCCTGTATATAAACGCATATTCAATGTATATCTTACATGATCACATTAGTATGATGATTGGCAAGGCTCGGGCTGTTCTTGGTTTTGTGAAAAGATGGGCTAGGGAATTGATTGATCCTTATATAACTAGACTGCTATACATTTCACTTGTTAGACCTATTTTGGAGTATGCGTCTATTATTTGGAATCCATACTATCGTTGTCATAGTGATTCAATAGAGTCTGTACAGAGGCAGTTTTTATTATTCTGTTTACGTGGCTTAGGATGGGATTATGCCAATGGGTTTCCGTCATATGAGGATAGATTAGGTTTGATAAAACATCCAACTTTGGAACGTAGAAGAACTGTTTTAGGTGTTTGTTTTGTTTTTAATCTGCTTAAAGGTGATATAAATTCTGAGTTTTTGCTTTGTAATCTGAATTTCAGTATTCCTGCAAGATTTTCACGGCACTATCGCCCTCTTTCTTTAGATTTCTATAGAACGAACTATGGATGTAATTTTCCTTTTCGTAGATTATGTAAAGATTTTAACTTATGATTTTATTGATTTTAATTGTAGTGTTTGTAATATAAAACGTAGCTTATATGCTGGCACTAATTTGTAAATTACTATATAAAAATGTATTTTCGTTCTTGTCATAGATAGTTCCTGTGGATTGTTAGTTTATTCAGCTTGTGATTAAGTTCTGTAGCTGATTTATGTTCTTGTTGCCATTACTTTTCCCTTACCCGCTATAGTCCGGACTGTAGTGTGTACGTGTCCCTTCGTAATGGGGACGAGCCCTCCGCGGTCGGGTGAGGGTGGGTTAGTGTGTGGCCGGGGACGTTCGAACATACATACATAATTGGTCATTACAACCTTTCCGTCAGGATTATGGACCTGGTTTCTCACACCACTTAAGTTGTGTGTGTTCATATTCTACGACAAACGACAGATAATTTGAGAAACTTTTCATGGCAATTTTATTTTTACTCTCAGAGTTTTAGCCAGAAATCTGCTGACAGGAAGCCGCCTAAGAAATATTTGTTCATATTTTCATTTTGATGTCTCACCTGGGGTTTGAAATGTGACCTTTTCGTCCAATAAGCCAACACACTACCTGCTAGACCACGGCGACTTCCAATATATCGTATTGTTACGAAAATTAAAAATCTAGATACTGGTGTTTTGCTTTTAAATCGCTTAACTCTAATATTATAAACAAAAGCTACACAAACAATTACAAATTATCGTACAAAAAAAATGGTAAACAAGTAAAAAAATATACCAACAACTCTACAACAATAAACTTATACAACGATGCTTAAATTTATAGAGATTTCGTGAAGTCGAAGTCAAGAACGTTCGTCTTCAAGAACATTCATCAGACTGTTTACCCTGCCATATAAAAGGCAAGCTAAAGCAGGCGATTGAGTTAGTGAAGTTCAGTCAGTCTTGTATGAAGACGCGATGCATTTGAAGAGATTAATCGTGGTTTCAAGATCAGTATACTCGTATAACTTGACGTGAATAAGAAAAAATTTTTTCTCTTCAATAACCACCAATTTGTGAATGCATAGATTTAATGCTCTGTTGATTAAAATCGATTGTTGACTGCTGATACATGAATAGATCTTGTTGAGTTTATAACAATGATCTGCTTTAAAAAAAATCAAAATCTATCGTTTAAAATGATCAATTGTTTTGGTTCAACTTACAAAAGAAGAAAAGAAAGGAAGAAAAAAACGTTTTTTTTCTCTTTAACCAGGTTAAAGATGCAGCATAGTTTTTCAATTTGATTGGCAGTCTGGCCTGGCCTGGTCTGGACGTTTGGTAGCTGGCTGCTGGTTGCTTTGGTCGTTGGAGTACTTGTTAAGATATTTTAATTGAGACATCAACAAAAATTACACATGTATACATAATTAGATACAATCATAGCTGCATACGAAATTATTTCAAACGAACGGACGAAGAAGGCCAAGTTTGAATGAACGTGTTTGAGTTTTCGAATAATGAGAAAAACTTGTCATCATCTTAAGAAGAATAAAAAAAAAATAAAAAAGAGAGGAGTTTTGTGGCAAATCTATGAAATATTAATGCAAGAAAATCATTCTATATTCGCTTAGATTCATATGTAGAAAGCAAATGATTTTTATTTCAAATTGTTTTTGAGTTATTGAATCAAAACAAAAATAAAATCCAATAAAGTATTACAAGTACTAATATTAGTAGTAAGGAGACTTGGTCATTGCTGTAGTTGCATAAGATCAAGTCCAAGTTTCAATCAGTATGTGCCGTCGTCAAGCTTGGCAGGCCCCTTATCATCATCATCATCATCATCATCAGCACCACTGACTTGAGTATTTGAAAATTGCGCATGCAATTCTTCTTTATTAAAAAGCAATTAAATTTTAATTAATTGACGATTTAAATTGATATTTTTCTTATCACCACCACCATGTTACATACACTGATTGACTATGTACGTATGTATATATGTGCAGTAGTACAGTACGACACAATATTTACAATTTTATTGTGATTATACAACTGTTTTGTTTTGCATTTTTTGTTACGTTTGAAATTTTTTTATTTTTTTTTACACTTCTTTTGAAAAGTTCACAATTTAATCAAATTGTATTGAAAACGCGCAACGAATAATTCTGCATTAACACTTAATAATGAAAAAACAAAAAAAAAAAAAAACAAAAAGGGCGGTGGGGTAAATAAATATGAATTTATTTTTAAAAATAAGAAATTCTTCAGTACAACGCATTTTATTGTACTGCCGCCGACTAAATAAATGTTTAATTACGATCTCCTATTTAAACGAACGTATTATTGGTTGTCGCCGTGGTATAGTTGGCGTAAAGGGTAGACATCAAAACGAAAATATGAAAACAATATTTCTTAAGCGATTTCTGGCAAAAACTCTGAAAGTAAATAAAAATTGCCATATAAAGTTACGCAAAAAATCTGTCATTCGGAGTCGACTTTAAACTATACGTCCCGCCACTTATGTAAGTATAAAATTAACACACACAACATAAGTGGTGCGAGATGCCAAGTCGTAATCCTGACTAAAGGGTTGTAATGACCAATTGCGTACGTACGAAATAATGGTTGCATGAATTGGGGTAAACCTTTAACACAAAACTGTATGTCAGGTATCTTCGTTGAACAGCTAGGATCAAAGAGGGTTCAAGTAGCTTTTCCAGAAGCGATCAACCAAGATTTTAATATGACCAAAAATTTCGTGCTCTTGTAGCGTTCATCGTTTACATCGACCTCAAGTGTAATCTGAAGGCAGTATTTAAGCTTCTTCGATCCGATGTAATGCTTATAACTGAGATGTTTTTACGATCAAGAGTAAAAAGTGTCGAATGTGATTTAAGCATCAAATAGCATCAATCTGCACCATAATTGCTATTTTTGTGTTGCGGACATAATTACTGTATTTATTCTTGTACTTTCAGTTGATAATAATGCCTGATCAAAAGTATTTTATTCTTTTTTTCTATTACTACACTTAGTTAGCACGTTCGCCTTTATTTATTAGAATTGATTAAATTGTTTATACAATTAAACAAATTATAAAATAATAATTAAAAAACATTTTTCATATTGTTTTTTGTTCTTTGAATTTTATATGAATTTCTTTTTGTGATTTTCATTTCATAGAAATTTGTTTAGCCTTCATGGAATGACACTTTAATGACCTCCGTTATCGCTGAATTAAAACTCAATTAATTAAATTACAAACAAGACAATAATCAAGGCATTCATTCTCATTTTTTTATTTCTGATTTTTTCTTCTTCTCAAAGTGTATGTTTGAATGTGTGAATGTGTTTAAACCACAACAGCATTGCCTTAGTGAGAATAAAAAATAAAAACAAAAAAAAAAAATTAAATCGGAATCAATAAAAAGTCATTAAAAAGTATTATAAATTGCAATTTATTAATTATAATTTATTATTTGATTTAATTATCATCATTTCACTATTTATTGTTTATTATTCTGTATTTATTTATATTTTTTAATTTCATATGTATTTAATTTTCTTTACATTTTGCGTAATTATGAAATTAAATTAAAAAAAAATTAAGAAAAATACGTTACTTTAATCAGCTTATAATTAAAGAAATAATTTCTTTGTTTTCAAACTGATTTTATGTAACATGGAACAGTACATCAGTACAGCACCTTATTTCAAATGGATTTGACTATGAATATATGTATGTAGATTCTAGAGAGTCTACAAATGATAAAAAATTCTTTTTTTTTAAATTTATTTTCTTTGTTTTCAAACTGATTTTATGTAACATGGAACAGTACTTCAGTACAGCACCTTATTTCAAATGGATTTGACTATGAATATATGTATGTAGATTCTAGAGAGTCTACAAATGATAAAAAATTCTTTTTTTTTAAATTTATTTTTGTGTCTTAGCTGGCACATTTGCAATAAAATTTCGTGAAATAATTGTTTTTATGAATTTCTAAGTCTAGATCAGAGATCAGCAATGAATCGTTTTTTTCGATACTCATAAGCACTCATGAAATTTTGAATATAAATGCGTCAACAATATTGAAATATGACCAATTGAATTATAATTAAGAATAACTACATTAACTAACTGTTTATTAGCTATTGTGGCCAGTATCTGAAAGCCATTCTTCTTTGAGTCACAACGGCAGCCTACTTTTTTTCATTTCTAACTTGTTTTAAGTAACCCAACCAGCAGAAGGAATTTTTTAGCAAAAAGACAAAATATGACTACAATTTCAATGAGCTCGTCAGCGTACATTAATTACGAAATTTATTGTTTGCCACTGAAGATTCAATAACAGTCATCGTCACAATTTAAGACGCCAGTAAAAGCGTCATTTTGGTTGGAACTTAAGCAGCCACTGAAGCTTAACAAATTTATACAAACGATGGACAATTATTGACATTGAATGCGAAAATTAGAATGTCGTCGTAATAAATTACGATACCAGCTAATAATGTTTTTAAATAAGCCAGATTAAGTATTTCCATCAAATCATATCGGTGAACTGTTGCATGAATATTTGATAAATTAAATTTACAGAAATTTCTCATACTAACCTCGTAGTTTTTGAATTATTTCGATGGCCTGTTAATAGTGGCAGGTGTAACATTTAACTATAATTGCTGTGTGTGTGTGCATGTGTAATAATTTTACAATTTTTAAGACATTTTTTTGGGCGAGTGTATCAAATTAAAATGTTTATCACTCGCTATTGGTGGTGGTGATGGTGGTGGAGTGTGAATTATAAACTCAAGTCATTGTTGCTGTTGTTTGTTGCTTGTGTTGTGTCTTTGTTGCATATTAAAATTATGAAATTTGTTTGGTTGTTTAGTTTCTCAACAGACAGTTTTACAAGATACATACTCTTAAAACAACAACAACAACAATGCATAATAATAATAATAACGATCATAACTTTTGTGTGTTACAAAATGCGTTGGGGTTTCTCTACCCCTCTCCACTGTTGATTTGTGAAAATCTTTCCAAACGCAAAACAGACACTCTGGTTCGGTCGGGTCGAGTCGTGTCTGGTCTGCTGTGCTGTGGCAGTGTCCAAAAAATGTTCTCATTTTGTTCGAAATCTTTAAATATCTTCATTCATGAACGACGAAACGGACAAAGTGAACAATACGGCCAGAGCGGAATGAGCATTTAAAGTTTTACGTTGGCACACTACACCAACCACAAGCTTAGTGGTGTTGCCGTTGTCGTTGTCGTTGTATTATGTGTTGTGTTCGTGGGATTAGAGTGCGCCGCCTCACAGTTGGGGGCGTTGGCAACATGCAGTGTTGCATAGAAATTCATATTTGATTGGACAGTTAATGGCCTTTCGATATCAATAATAATGATAACCGAGGGGTGTTTGTTGTTTGTTGTGTGTTTTGTTCTCATTTCTGTTGCTTATGAATTTTTGTTTGTTTTTTGTTTTGTTTTGTTGGCTTCGAAAGTGTGACGAGGGGGGTTAAACATAACATGGCACGATTCGAATACAACACAATACAATCGAACACCACATACACACAATTCATTTGATTTTATTTCAATTCGTTTATTTTTTTTCCGTATAGTGCGGAGAGTAAGAGTAAAGAGCTTTAATAAATGCGTGCAATCAACACAGGCGGCATTTGGGCCATTAAGTGGAAATAACGCTTAATTGTTTCCCCCCTAATGGGCCGCCACGCAAAGTTAACATTTAATTTTTATGTTGCTGTTTGCTCTGGCTGTTGGCTGTTGTTTGATGTTGTTGGTGTTGAGTCAAAAAAAAAAAACAAAAACAAAAAGTAACATTTTGATTTGATTATTGAAATCATCACCCCACTCTTATTAATTTTTTTCTTTTTTTTTTTGATTCTACGACGTTTTTATGTCATGGGTGCTAAGATATCGTAACCCTTTTAATCCACATTTAGACACCTGTGGTTTTGGGTTTGTTGTGTGTGTTTTGCTCTTTACGATCTGATCTGATCTAATTAATAATCAAGTCACTCTGATTATTAAATTCTATACTTTATTAATTGCCGAGACAATCAATTGGACATTTTCGAAAATTAGCATGTAAAACAACACAGTCAGTCACCGTCATAAACAAACAAAATTATTATGACAGACGGACGGACGGACGGTACAAAATTGTATGGAAATACAATTTGAAATTCTATTTCTTCTTCTTTGGTTTTGTTTGTGAACGATGTAGGTTTCTTAAAAGGCAGACGACAGAGGAGGAGTAAATGAAATGAAGGAGGAAAGGAGTGTATTATTCATCAGTCATGGGTAATATTTGTGATAATTTGTTGCTGTTGTTGTCGTTAATAATATTAAGTCTTTCGTTTGTTTTTCATACAATCTTTTAAACCAATTAAGTACACTGAGGTGGTAAATGGGCACGACGAGAAGCAAATATACCCAGTCGTCCCAGGAGAACATACACTGAACGATTCACTAAACACCATAGTTGGAGTAATGTAATCCGTATGTAATCTTAAGATTCGTAGCTTTCATTTGAGCTAAGTGAGGCACTTTAAGTTTGATTATATCCCCCGTACAGTTAGATTTCAACGTTCTTGTTGCGTGAAGACTGGCTAATACATACATAATTGGTCATTACAACGCTTCAGTCAGGATTACTACCTAGTTTCTCACACCACTGATGTTGTGTGTATTAATTTTATACATGAGTGGCGGGACCTACAGTTTAAAGTCAATTCTGAACGACAGATTTTTGAGAACTTTTCATCGCACTTTAATTTGCTCTCAGAGTTCTTGCCAGATATCTGGTGAGAGCAAGTCGCCGGAGAAATATTTGTTCATGTTTTCATATTGATGTCTGACCTGGGGTTTGAGCTGTGGGTTCACGTCCGTGACTACGGTGACTACTTCTGAATGCATCCAAGTTTCAAGTAAACTTTTTCTTTCAGTGCATTTCTCTTCGCAGATACACCTGCACTCCCAGTGTTAAAGAGGCGCCACAAAGCAAAGAGCAAAAAAGAATGTCCAACGAAATGTATTTTCACTTCTTCGTTGTTATTCATGAACTCGAGCAAACAGAACTTAGACTAGAGGAAAACAGTTGGTTGTCAAAGTTATTAATGTTCCACAGCAGAGCCTTATAGCGAACGGTGTAGAGAGAAGCATAATAAACGAATTAAAAGAAAAGAGAGGAAAAGAAAAGGAGGAAAATTTCTACTCTGGTTCTCTGCTTGACATGAAACTGTTCTTGTTTTTTCTTTCCAAAGCTAGCTTAATAGCCATGAAAAATCAGAAGAAGGCGTGACTGGAGTCGTAAGCGAAAAATGAGCTCAATTAGTAGAGTCCATAATTAAATATTATTTTTGTTTTTGTTGTTTCTTTAGTTTTTATTTTTTAACAAAACAATGTTATTGACATAAAACTATTTAATAATATGCGTATTTTCATACCCTACAATAGATAGGGAAAGTATGTTCCTCTGTGTTGATGTTTGTTACAAAAAAAAATTGTCTTTAATTATTGAAAATAAACGAGAATCATTTTCAAAATCAAATTTAAATAATTTGAAGTTTTGAAAAGATTTAGTTCAGCTACTATTTGTGCAATATTTTTAAGGCGATAGAAAAAATTCACAATGTCTGTCACAAGTGCTTAAAATAATTTCTGTCGGACAGATCTTTGCAACGGAGATCTTGAAACCACGATTATTCTCTTCAAGCACACTGCATCTTCACACAAGATTGACTGACTTTTTACTCACTCAGTTGCCTGTTTTGCCTTGCCTTTTATATGGCAATGTAAACAGTCTGATAAATGTTCTGGAAGATGAATGTTCGTGGCTTCGCCTTCTCGGGATCTCTATAAATGTAACCATCATTGTTTTATTATTGTTGTTTGTGTATTTTGTTTATATTTATTCTTGTCGTGTTTGTTGTTGCATTTTTGTTTACTTGTTTATCATTTTTTGTATGCTGGTGTTTGTTGTGATATTACGGAATGCAATAATTTGTACACAAGTCCATTAGCTTTGGTTTATAATTTTAATGTTAAGCAATGTAAAAGCAAAATATCAGCATCTAGATTTTTTTCATTTTCGTAACAATATGCACTTTTATTTTCTTTCCTAGTACAGAATTTAATGAATATCGGAAATCTGCTTCGTTCTATAAAATGAATACGTAAGAAACTGCTAACTAAGCCTCTGATCCTCCGATCGATTCTCAATTCGTGTGGTTGTGATAATGGAACACTCTTCGCCTTCTTATATTCAAAAAGTGAGTGATTGAAATGGCCTGCAATTTACCTCTTTGAACGTACAGATCGTAGAACTGAAGATGAGATGGTGCATCCACGTTGTAAGGGTGCCTCCTGTTTGATCATTTCAACAAATATTGGGATTGGGATGTACACATACAAGTCCTTAATTGTCAAAGCTGTGTTCACCAACGTTTGCAATGGAACACAGCAGACCTCTCATTTCAATATGTACATTATTTTGCAGGGATTCAGGAAGCGAAAGGGCATTCTATTCTAGACTATTGTATGATACTTCATTGAAAATGATACTTCAAAGCCTGCAAAGATGACAATGCTACAAGGCGATGGGGACACCAATACCCCTTTAGAAATGATTTACCGAACCCGATCGATGATGACGGCTTGGAGATTCCGCAGCCTAGCCTAAAAAAGGAAGACCCTACGATATGTGCCAACTACAGGGATATTAGACTTCTCCCTATCGCATATAAGGTTCTTACGGGCGTATTCTGTTAACGACTGAAGCCACTCGTCAAAACACTGATTGGACCCTATCAGTGCGGCTTCAGACCTGGCAAGTCCACTATACGCCCGATCTTCACACTACCTTAAATCCTGGAGAAGATCCACGAAAAACAAGTCGACACACACCATCTTTTTGTCTTTTTGCTGATCTCTGGTATAGGGTGTCGTACAGTTGGGCTATTATTTTTTTCGTTTTTGCTTTTAAATATTAACACTGTTCCTGTTCATTTTAAATGGTTTGTTGACTTTTGAAAAAACAAAACCAAAATAAAAATGTTGATTGAATAAATGATTAATAAATAATAATAAAAAAATAGTTTTAACAAAATGGAAAATAGTTTTCGGTTGTTAATTTTATAAATAGAAATCATAATGATTATGACAGTTAAGTGGTATGTGTGTGTGTGGGTTTAGCTAAATTAAAATAAAATTTAAAAAAGAAAAAACAAAACATTTAATATTTTTTTGTTTGGCTTTTGTTAACTTCTGGTTATTTATTGTATAATTTCCTGTGCATATCATTATAAATATATTGAAACACTTCGTATATACATACCTACATATGTGTGCCTTTTTTTGTTTACTTTCTATTTTCTTTTCAGTGTTACTATTGTTGTTGTTGCTGTTACAGTGTTATTTAACCCTTATCCTGTACTTCAAAAATATAACGCATATGACATTAGTGGGTCAAATTTGCCCAATACAAAAAATTGTAATATTTATTCAGTTTTTTTTATTTTTTTACATTCATTACGTACAATACTGGTGTGGGAATGCTTTTTGCAAATAAATTTTAAACATTCGGAACATTTATTTGCATATTTGGTGCTGTCAGAGCGATTTGGATAAAAGTAACAACGTCCCCTTTTTAAATATTTTGCTTGCGGATCTTCGGCAGAATCCTTTTAAAGGCTTTTTACGGCTGCTTTAGCAGGACTGCTTTGTGGCATGTTCGGTCTACGAGCTATTTCTCCGCTTATTAGCTCCATGCCTAAGGAGCTAATCTTTTATTTGTCCAAGACAACGCGGCGTCCTTGATCTTTATCTGGCTTACAGTTTCTCTCTATTCCAGTATACACCTGTAAGGAACATGCATAATTTGTTTCTACATCAAACAAAGCCAAAATTTTTAAACCATATATTACTGCTTTTTATAGTATGTATTGCTTGAATGGGCATCGTCCACTATGCGTTACGAGCTCATCCACTGTCACATATTCGCTAAGATTAAATATAATTCGAAAATGCGTTTCCCAACGGTTCCAAAAATCTCTTATGGGAGCAAGCTTGTCACGGAATCTTCTTTCGCTCCTGTCTGACTTTTCATCAAACCGTATCATTAGAGATATATTTAAAATCGGTGAAAATTCATAGTGGATGTTAATAGCGGTCGTCCGATAGAGATTATAAAGCTTCACCATGAGATCTAAATACACCCGCCAACAAAAGTAGCTCGGAATTGTTATGTCATCTACAATTGTTATGTCATCTACAGCAATGCAATTATTTCCAAATACAGATTAGCCTTGTAAATTAGTAATATCAACAACTAATTTTATATTATCACTAGGCATTAATAACAGAAAAATAGTATAAAATTATCAGCTCTTGAAATAGCATAGCGCGTTGGGCCAGGAGGCAAATTTATTATGTCCTGTTTAGAAAATCTTTCAATTTTGTTTATTGTTGATTATTCTGACCATAAATATTTCTCACATTTGGATAGATACATTAAAACTTCATCCGAAGTTTGATCGAGAATTTCGGAATTGTCCATGCTAGCGCCTGACGAAGAGTGTGACCCCAACTCACTCAGATACAAGTTCAGAAAAGAGATCGTTTTCATCTTCACTTGATATGTCCTGGGGTCTTGCATTGCCTGAGTCGGATTGCATAAGAAAAGTTCTTATCTATTCTGGTTTCATTGTTCCAAAATAAGTAAAGTATTCAATTGTATTCAATTCAAGAACATATAAACGAATGAAATATTTATACTACTTAACTTTTTTTTTGGTTTTGTTGCAGTTTGTTGTACCGCCATAAAAAACAAAAACAACAAAAAACACTTGTGGACTTTAACTTATCTTTTGTTTTGTTGCTAGTTATGATGTTGTCAAGGCACACAAAATTGTTACTAAGCTTGTATCACATGCGTAAATTGATTTTGTTGCATTGGGCAATTTTGACCCAAAATACCATTTGCGTAAGTATTTTTACATACGCTATGCGACACGATCTACAAAAATTATATTTTAAATTTCAATAGTATTCACTAAAAAAATAATTGTAGAAAAGTTTCTAAAAAATCCGCTGAGTATTTAAAGAATAAATGAGCAATAAAAACTGTTTGGGCAATTTTGACCCATGAATACAGGATAAGGGTTAAATTAATTTCATAATTATTTGTTATTATTTTGTTAATTTATTAAAAACAAAAAAAATACTTTGAATATTTTAATTTTTTGTTTGTTCTCCACTTTATTTGATTTGATAATCGTTTAATGAGGCAAATTATTCATAATTTTCTTGTTGTTTTTCTTTTTGATTTTGTTAAATATTTAGATTGTTTTGTTTTTGTTTTTTTTTTTTAATTTAATTTTTAATTTCAATTTATTATTTGAATAATTAAACAAATTATGAATTATCATTTAACCTTTTCCAAATGAATTGACTGACGTTGCTGTAGTGTGTAGTATGTACATGTATTGTATTATCAGCAATTCTTTTTTTAAATTGTTTCGAATAGTAACAAAAGTGGGGAGCTAATTAGAAGAGGGTATGGTTGCTGTATGACATTATTATCATTTCATTAATTATTAAAGAAAAAAAATAGAAAACGAATGATGTGTGAACAAATTGAACTTTAAACATAATTTGTTAATCTATTTTAGATCAAAAAATAATAAAAATAATAGGAACCAGAAAGAGATTGACCGTTCTATGCTAACAAATTGTACTTCATATTCCAGCAGTTACCATTAAACCTGTTTTGTATAGAGCTGTACCCAAAATGGTCTTCATCGTTATTGGTATGTCCGGGTAACGCTCAGAAGAACATCTACTAGACCACATTGGGATTGATAGAAGACTGTTAACTTGTGCTCATACCATTCTAAACAGATAACGTTTCTATCAAAAGATCCTGATGGCACTCAGTGGTTGAGTTAGAGTCTGTCTTTGGCATAACTATAATCGAGGAAAGACAATTCTGATTTGCTCTTTACTTTGGCATTTCGAAGGCTTCTAAAACGGCGTTATATGGGAGGTACATAAATATGAAACTTTAGTTTGGGCTTACACAGGAAGAAGGTTAAGACCACAGGAAACATTGACTAACAAACAGAAATGCACATAAAGTATACACCACCATTTGGAAGTTAAATAAGTGGACATGTATTTGGCATAAATGGACAGATCAAAACCAAATTATGGAAAATGTTGACATATCTAAAGATGGAATTTGCAAGTAACGCCACAACATACCTAAGCAAACTAAAAATCAAAAAACCCCAATCCAATAGAATATCAGGAACTTCTCAGATAGATCTAGCCTTAGGTTGGAGGACGTGCACTTGCCATTGAGACAAGTACAGTACCCGGAGGTCATCCTACATCCTAAAAGAGTACGAGATCGTGAGCTTATTTACGATACGAGTCAAGGACAAAGGAGAAAACAGGTTACGTCTGGTGCAGCTCAAGGATCAATTCTTGGCCCTGACCTATGGAACATAACATATGAAGATATCTTTCGCATTGAGATGCCAGATGGCGCCCATCTTGTTGGATATGCCGATGACGTTACGGCCATAATTGTGGCTCGGAATGTCGAAGAGGCTAAAAGGAAGGTCAACCAGGTCATAATAAGAACGAAGTCATGGCTCGAGGACAGAGGACTCAAACTCGCAACGGAGAAAACGGAGTTGATACTTCTTACGAGGAAGTGTATACCGCTGGAAATCGACATCACGACATGCGACACCATTCTGACGACGCGGAAAGTGGTCAACTACCTTGGCATTCGACTGGACCCTAGACTGACTTTCTGGGCTCAGATACAACACGCTGCAACCAAGGCAGCTAAGGTTACCTCCTTACTTAGCGGGCTTATGGCCAATATTGGTGGTCCTATACAGAGCAGGCGCAGATTGATGATGGCAATAACGGACTCTATTCTGCGTTACGGCAGTGAGGTCTAGGCGGAGGCATTGAAGGTCGATTGTAGAAGGAAAAATCGGTACAACGAACAGCAGCACTTAAAGTGGCGTCGGCGTATAGGACTGTATCTAAGTCAGCAATACTGGTAATCAGTGGTGTAATACCTATAAGTCTACAGGCAAGTCAGCGGAAGAGAGCGTGGGAGGCTAAAAACGTGCACGGAGAGACATTAAATATCAACGACGCCAGAAAGCGAACCATACAACACTGGCAAGATAAATGGAACACTGAGACGAGTGGTAGATGGACGGCAAAACTTCTCCCAGATATTACCCGCTGGATGGAGAGAAAATTTGGTTTGGTTAACTACTATCTGACACAACTGTTATCTGGACACGGTTATTTTTGTAAGTACCTATTTAAAATGGGGAAGATGACACGACCAAATTGCATCTATGATGATGCGCCGATAGATGATGCGGAACACACTTTCTTTCAATGTGAGAGATGGAGACTGAGGCCAAAGTCGGCGTCTTTACTGTCGAGAACTTCTGCGATGTAATCCTGAACAGCGAGAAGAATTGGAACAGTATAGTAAGATACGCTGAAGTCTTACTAAAATCTAAGAAGATTGACTTAGATGAGAGAAGCAGAATGGACGTTTGAACACCTTGTCAGGATTCGTTACGCAATCCGGACGCGGATATTGATGAGAAGGGGCCAAATGGCCAAACGGACTCCATTTCGAAGTAATACCACAGTAGTTCCGGAGTGGGCATAAGGAGTCCAAAAGAGGAGGGGGAGATTTAGTGGATGAGGACCCCACACACGGGGGATAGTGACGGGGTAGTCGTATGGTGCGGTTGGGTGCATTTACTCCTCCTCAGCGTAAAAAAAAAAAAAACATCCTAAAAGAGAGAGGATAATGGATGAGATGGAACTACATATGTACATTAGTTCCAATTTCTCATATGTACTCTCTTCATTTACACGAAAAAATCAAACTGTATTAGACACCTACGTTAGCGGATGAGCAGTGAGCAATTCTTGAATATTTTTATGAAAATCTTCAAAAGAAAAAAGCTTAAAAGGCTACTGACCTTATTTGCTAAATCTAAACCTCGTTCCAAAGGAGATGAAATTCTATTTGAGATTTTCATTACGTTCAGACACGGTTTTAATTGTGTAATTCGTTGAAATAAATACAAAAAATAATTACCTTTACTTAACAGCTTAATAGACGACCAAAAATTACGTTAATTAAAGCCAAAAAAAAAAAAAAAAACAACAGAAAAGAAAAGAATTAAAGAAAAAAAAATAAAATTTTAATAACTGTTGAGAGATAATGCTAAGTGATGGTGAAAATTCATTCACTAAGATACAGCGATATGACCTGACTGACTGACTAACTGACTAACGATCTCATTTAAGCTTAAGAAATTCAAATTAAAAAATAGAGAAAAATCATTGAAAATCATTGTTTGTAGTTGTTGTTGTTGTTGTTGTTACGAACGAATTAAATAAACGTGCGTCTAGAAAAAGTGTTTGAAAAATTTAATTGACTTGAAAATTCCACGGAAAATTAATCATTTGCATAAAATGAAATGAAAATATTCATTTCAATTCATTTCTCTCTCTGTCTCTCTGTCTCACTTTCTGCCATTTGCTAGAAATACGATTACAAATTCAAATTCAAATACAATTTCAGTTGAATTAGACTTTTTACGTTTTTGTAAAGCAGACTCCCAGGCAAAATAGATTGTAATGAACATGAAAAATAGAAAACAAAGTGTAGTAGAACAACACCTTGTGGTAGTAAAATTAAGACAGACACAGAAAAGTTATCGTACAGCACCACGATAGACAACAGACGGAATAGAGCAGCCTTAGAGACTGAATTCATAAGAAACTGATGAAATTTTAAGCAGGTTGACCACTTACTGAACTGAAATAGTGGCAGCTTTCAAGACCATACATATGTACGTATGTATATAAAGTTGCATTAATTTTGGCCATTAGAAATACGGCCAACAGCACACACATTTCAAATACTCATTGTACGGCGGGGTACACAAATAATACGAAATGAATGAATGAACGAATGGTGAACGGGTGCGCATTAATGAAACTCTACGAGATGAGAGATATACACGTACTTTTACTGCCTCAAATGATTAAAATGTTGCGCATTTAATTGCCACAAATTCAATGCAAATGGTTTTACAATGTTTTCTTTTTTTTTTTAATTTTCTCGTTCTTTCTTCTCTTTTTTGGTAAAAAAAAAAAATTAGAAATAAAACGAAGTAATAAAATGGAAAACGGAAAACCAATTACCAAGAATTATGAAAATTTTAATTATGAATGGGAAAACCATTTATGCTGCATATTTATTCATATAATCAGGTGGTTGGTTTTTGTTTGTTTTTTTTTTTTTTTTTTGTTTTCCACTAAATATAACCCAGATCCCGATCAGCTCAGTCATTTATTCATTCAGTCAATCAAATGCTTCTTTTGACTCTCTATTGTAAGTTTGTGGTTTTTGGGGGAATGAATGAAATCCCAAGAAAATTATGATCATTTCAATTTTATATTCCACTTCCATCATAATGAGCATTATGATCGTAATCATTACGATACGTTTATTTATGTTCACATTTTTTATGACCGAATCACCTGAAGTGTTTATGTTTCTCGTTAAATTTTCCAATTCGATGAAATTGTTGTTGTTGCGGTTTACATTAATTATCTGGAAATATTAAACACGAGTAATTAGTGGGAAACCACCAGCCACAGACTGTAATGGTGGCCATAAAATTGAACATTGTTTTGAAGGAAATTATTCTGAAAGGAAATTAAATTCATATTCTGCATATGATGGAATGACGGATTAATGGGAGAGAGAGAGAGAGAGAGAGAGGGGAGAGAGAGGGAAAAGAATTCTTAAAAAACAACTTTTATTTCTACTAATTTTGTGGAAATGTTGTTATGTTGATTTAACCTACTTTTGGAATTATAAATCAAAAGGAATCTTCAGTTTTTTACAATTCACGTTGAAAAGAGCAAGTGGATTTTAATATGGAACGTTCAGTTCTCCGAAATGCTTTACAATGGCCAATATCCCTTAGGGTACAACAGATGGATATGCTATGTAACAAACATTCTTAACTAAATAATCCCCGACTTGGGTTTTTATAAAACCGGAAAGTATTTCTATTTTTTAGACTGCTTTTGAAGCTTTGAATAGTTTGCCAAATTTGTGGTCATTTGCCTATCTCTAAGAGCCGGAGCATTCACATCAGAGATCAGCAATGATTATTCAAAAAGATGAGTAGAATCGAATCGTGCTCATAATTTCTGATATTTGTACGCATTCATACTTATTTTAATATCATGGAACCTCTACTCATATTCAAAGTTTGAAGTGCTCATCATATCCATACCTAACAACACGTATGATGTTGTTGATTTCAACTCTCCATAACTCAACATATACACAAAGCACAAAATAAGAATGAATCGCGTACGAACACTAAAATACTCACTAGTAGATTATGTGCTTGCTCTGCTTGCTGCTCTGTCTCTTTTGCTTATGCGTGTTTTTTCTAGTGCCTAGCAACTAAGACTGGACATTTTAATGAATGATTTGAGTCATCGAAGCATTTTTTAAAGCATTTTTCTAAAGTTATGAATCTAAATGAGTAGACTTATGAATCAAAGATATGTATTTCGAATGGTATGAGTTTCATGTCAACGTTGTACGCATACTCATTGCAAGCTGTACTTATAAGTCAACGTTGTAGTGAGTATTAATGTATCAGAGTACTTAATTAAATTTCAATATTGTTGACTCACTTATATTCAAAAATTTCATGAGTAGCGAAAGATCTCTTGTTACCAGGATAATCTAATATTTTACAGGGCTAATGAGGGACAAACTCTCGATTTTATTTGAGCACTTTTTATCCCAATACGTAACCCACTTTATGCCGCTGCTCTAGTTATTGATTAATGTACGTACTCTTGTGGACGTTAATGAGAAGTTATTCAAAATTATTGAATGCAAACACAGGCCGCGGTGTCAATAAGACACTAAAAATATTACAAAGAGTGTAATATACAAACCGATTAAATGTAAATTTTTTAATTTTATTTAAAAAAATTTATTATGTCTGCCGAAGGAATCTCAACTAATTGGTATCTAATTGTGATACAAATATTCCAATTAATTCAACTCTATTATGTATGTATGTATGTTGTTCCACCTACAAAATTTATGTTGCACACATCCTGTCAACATTGTCACCATCATCACCTACAATCGAAACAACAACAAGAGCACAAGCAATGATATTTATTACAGTGTGGCGTAATCGCATTTTTAATGTTCCAATTAAAACAAATTATGAATTTCGCCAAAAATTCTAAGAAATTTTTATCATCACAAGAAGCCAAAAAAAGAAATGAACAAACAACACAGAAAACAAACAGAAAAAATGAAATTTTTAAATGAGTTTTTGTGCGTATGTTTTCTAAATTAATTGTTTGTGAGATTTACGAGGCTGGGGATGGCATTAAATAAAAATGACTGAAAATAAAATGAAAGAAAAATATTTGAAAAAAAAGAATGCAATGAAAACGTCATATGCCCTACTGCATGACAAGTCTGTTGTTGCACGGCAAAGTATGAATAAATGAATGCAACGGAATTTAATTCGTTTTTTTTTCGTTTCGTTTCGTTTTTTTTCTTTAAGGTCTTGATGAATTTTCGCACTATTTTTTAATATGAATTAAATTGAAATAATGCCTGAAAAAACAACAAAAACAACAGCAACAAGAAATATAAAATTACAATAGCAATAGCAATAGTTGCTGTAAATAAAAACAACAACAGATATTGCAATGAAAAGAAAAAACGAAAAAAAAAAGAAAATTTTAAAGAAGATTTGGGCTGTACGAGTACGAGTGGCAAAAAGTGAATGTGTCTGCAACAGTAGAGCAACAATAACAAATACAGAAGCAACAACAATAATAATAATGTAAAATACAAGATCTTCATGCGAACAATTTCAAGGAATTGCGCATATCAAGCGCGTCGGCACGCTCCGTTTCGGCTCACAATTAATTTTCCCTATGGGCCTGTAAATAAAGACATTGATGATGATCATCCACAGCCATAACAACAACAACAATAACATCAACCTCATAATGACGTTCATCAACATCATCATTATAGTTATCCTCTTCATCTGAAACTAATGTGAGAAATATACAGTCGTAGACACTTTTTTCACTTACCAAATAGACAAACGCTTTTCTTTTCTTGTGTTTGTGTTTTTGCGATCAGCATAGAAAATTAAAATTTCAATTTAACAAACACACTCAAACATGCACTCATATACTATACACTCACACGCCTATTCCTAAAGAAAAAGTGGGCAAATGCTGGTACAAAAAAAAATTTGTCTGAAGATCACAATCATGATTTAAAAGTGGTGGCAATAGTACCACACTACCAGTTGTTAAATGAATAAAATAAAGTGGCAAAAACTATTTTTAATACGTACACATACAGAGCCTTAAAATAATGAAATCATTCCTTCAGTTATCATCGACATCCTTCTTTGGGGCCTATAAGCAATTCATCTGTTCCAAGTAACAGATGTAATTAAAAATTCACATTTTCGTTAACGCCAATTCTAACCTCAGATAATATTAGCTCGGAGGAGATCCCAGATTCGTTCCATACATTGACTACAAGGTATAAAAGCACAGAGACAGTAGGACAAATGTGTGCACTAAATTGGGGGCAAGAAGATAGTGATCGTTAATGAATATTGTTACAAAAATGATCAATCTATATACTGGTGTTTTGCTTTTACATCGCTTAACATTAAAATTGTAAATAAAAGTTACAAAAACAGAGCAATGCAGTAAACGAACCTGTTTACAAATTATCGTACTGCTTAATATAACAACAAACACCAGCTTAAAAAACAACAATAAACGCTACAAGAATAAATATAAATGTAAACATCGTTGTTTACATTTACAGAGATTTCGAAAATGGATGTCATTCGTCTTCAAGAGCATTCATCAGACTCTTTACCCTGCCATATAAAAGGCAAAGCAGGCGAGTGAGTTAGTGAAGTTCAGGCAGTCTTGTGTGAAGACAAAACAATGCAGTAAACAAACCTGTTTACAAATTATCGTACTGTTTAATATAACAACAAATACCAGAATAAAAAAAATGGTAAAAAAGTAAACAAGTCCTGTGTGAAGACGCAGTATGTTTGAAGAGAATAATGGTGGTTTGAAGATCTCCATTCCAAATATCTGTTGAATAATTGCCTAGTAATTGAAATTGTTTATGCAAAGGGTATAAACAGAGAAATACGAATCAAGGCAATTGTTGTTGTTTACATCAAGTTGTAAGTGGCATACAGAATTGTGCAAATAATAAAGAATTTTAATTAAAATTAAACACCGATTTATTTTTATTTTATGTATTTGCATCCTACGAACTCATATTTTAAAGATTTTTAAAAGGTAAAAACGTAACAATGTTTTATTCCAACACCTTGTAAGCGAAGAATGAATTGTATTAAATCGTGTGTAATCATATCGCATTACTTGACGACAAGACGTCACCAAAGTGGTAATATGGATTCAATCAACCAAAAGTTGTGAAAGTTGTGCGGGCACAATTGAAATGTTTCTAGGGAATCAAAGAGAGACAAGAGTAATAATAAGACATTGGTCGAAATACATATCTCCTCGTATAATGATGCAATGATTTCACTCTTTTAGCTCTCTTCCAGTGTATCACATTCAAAGTATGGGTGGTGTTGCACTTGGAGATAGTGTTCCAACATTTTTTGTTTGTTTTGTTTTCCAGTTTAAGTTGAATTTTAATTCAATTGTATCCCGTATTACGTATCCAGTATGTATTTAGTTTTTGTCCTTTCCTTGAAAGCAATTCCTAAATAATAATGTTGTTGGCAGGTTTCTAAGTTTTTTCTTCCATTTTTTTCTTGTACTTTCTCTCTCTCCCTCTGCACTTTACCTAAATACCAGTGATCGTAACAGATAGATCAGCACCAACAGCACACAGCGGATAGGCAATTTTGTGTTTGTGAACACACACACTTTACACAAGACAATTTAGTTTTGTGCGAGAAATTAAACAGCAGTTGTAGTCACGCGTGAATCAAATACAGATTTCAGATGAAAATTAAGAGGAATTAAATGAATATAAAACTAAAAAAAAACAAGGGGAAAATATATACGACAAATTTTACTGGATCTTAAATCGCAAAGAATTTTTTTTTATTTTTCAATTTTGTTGGTTTATTTCCTTTAATGATAGAGAAATCATTGTTACTGCCAAGCAGTCAAGCAGCCAGCCAGCCTGCCTGCCAAACATTGCAATTTAAAATTGCAATTGATGCTACAAGTAAGTGTGCAGCAACAGAACATTGCAACTGGCATTGCTGCAAGGGCTATAACTAATTACATTCGCAATTATTTCATGTTTTGGCCAATTTAGTGGGACAAATTTATCTGTGCGGTGTCATCTACTTAGAATTGATGTTGCAGCTGTATTTTTACAACTACATAAACAGCAACAGTAGCAACAGCAGCAACAACAACATCGCCAATTGCATGGAGTGTTTATAACAGCAACCTACACAAAATTCAAACAACATACAATGCAATATGTATTGTACAACAAAATAAGTGAAGAAATGACAAGAAAAAACAACAAAACAAAAACAAATAAAAATAATTGAATTACAGTGAGCAACATAAAACTCGTACTATTGGTGTTTGTTTCTTAAAATTACTGAATATAAATACATATACATAATTGGTAATTACAACCCTTCAGTCAGGATTACGACCAAGCTGCTCACACTACCCGTGTTATGTGTGTTAATTTTATGCATGAGTGGCGGCAACTGCAGTGAAGTCAATTCCAAACGAGAGACTTTTCATGGCAATTTTATTTGATCTCAAAGAGTTTTTGCCAAAAATCTTCTAAAAAGATGTAGTCGAAGTAATATTTTGTCATATTTCGATTAGTTGGAGATGTCTGACCTGGGGTTTGAACCGAGACCTCAAGTCTAATAAGCCAACACACTATCTACTAGACCACGGCGACTTTAAGAAGAAAAACTTCTTCAAAACGTTGGGATTCCTTTATCCAATTCGCAGCACCGATGGCATGGCTTTCTCTTCGCTTTCTCATCAGTGGCTAGCTTAAAGAGCTCACTGGCGATTCGCATATAGAATTCATTGTGTAGAACTTTTCTCTCGAAATCTCCCATGACATCTGCAGCGGAACATAATGGTGCCAGGGAAAGTAAAGTAAAGTAAAGTATCAGTTTCATTGCATGAGACAGCTCTCAGCTATTTGAATGGCTAATGAAACCAGAAAGCATCTGCTTGCAAGAGTAATCCCACGCCTGATCCACAGACTGACAACATTTTCGCTGGTAACGACCACGTCAACTTCACTTTGTGAAATGTCTGAATATGAAATTTCAAAATTATTTTCAAAATCTTGAAAAACTTTTCATATCGGAAAAATTTTGTTAACCATTGTAGTAGTGTAGTCGTCACTATGAAAATCCCTGCAATTGTTATTTATTTTACAATATCCAGTGATTGTCCAAAACTGGAAAATGAATGAAACTGTTTGTTTATTAAAACAATTACAACAACTACAACAACAACATTAGCAATTGCAACAAAACGAATTTAATTCATTCCACAATGTCAGAAGAGATTCATTCTCTCGTTTTATTCAACTCCACTGCTGCAGGCTGACACAGTCATTGTGTTCCACTTGATGATCATTTTGGAGTGTGAAGCCAAAAAAGAAAGCCATTAAGGAGAATCATTCTAGATGTTGAATAAGCATTCTGCTGCATTCAGAGAATTTTTCAACAAATGCAATGCATTCCCTTGTAATGCAAAGGAAATGCAATTCTGTCGTTCTCGGCCCTATAGTTTGCCAAATTAGATCCATTAAGAGATTTTTTCCATTTATGTTGTTGTTTTCTAATTTGATTGTGGTATAAATAAATCACATGAAAAATGTGTTGCAAACATTACATACCACCATGATAACACCATTTTGTGCAAATAAAGTAATTTTTAATTATGAATTCCATTCTATTTTTTCATTTTTTGTTTCCTTTTTTGTTTTCGTTTGATAATGAACAAAAAAATCAATAAAAATTGTTCGTTTAGTTTCTCCATTTTGCTGCTACGTTGCATACAAAATGAAAATGAAAAAATCTTTCTCTCTCTCTCTCTCTCTAACCGAGTATATTAATTTTATATACATACGTATACTTGTATAGTAAAAGGCTCCATAAAGATTTGTGCCTGTGCTTGTGCACTTACAACAAACAAACCCTTGTGAAAGCATCCTTTTTTTTCTGTTTTGCTACAAGTTGAGGAATGAATAACCCTGTAAATGTTGAAGTTGAGTGTTCAGAGGCATGAAATTACAATTTCAACAAAACATCACCATGATTTTCATCAAGAGCAGCAGCAACATTTATCATCTATGTATGTACGTACGTATACAGCTATCTCGCTTTAATGCTCTGGAGAGACATTACCAAACACCCAAGCCATCCACCCATCCAACTAAATAACTTTGCCGTTCCAAACCAACCCCATGTAGCGGAGTATGTGTTCAAATGTCTGTGTGGACCATAATTTTAGTTTCAGTTTGTAACAGTTCAAGTACTTTTTAATTGGATTGCCTCTGTCTCGTTTGCCTAACACAGCAATAACCACAGCCACGCATACACATACAATGCCACTTACCATTTGGCTCTGTAGCACTAGCATGGCTGTAGCTGTGCTTATTGTCTCACTTACGTTTTAACTGAAATGACTTTCAATGTAAATGGCTCGACAGTTTGTTAGTCAGGTTGACTGCCTGGTTAGTCTGTCTGTCTCTTCGTCTGCATGTATTTTAGAGTATGTGTCTGTTAGTGTGGCTGCATGTCCTTCCCATTTAACAATTCGAAAATATTCCTTATGAATCTGTGTATCTGTGTAAGTGAGTGTTTTCCTTGGCATTTTGAACTTTTACCCACACATCGTACAATTATTAAATAATATTGTTACGAGTGTAATATTCTTTCCTTAACATATACATACACATCTTCACACATACACAACACACACACACACACATTTGCAATTTCCTTAAAGATATCAGCTGAATGAGTACTTTTAGGTCTTTTGTATACTCGTGTATAATATTTTTTAAATTTTTTCGTCTCATAATCACGTTGAGGATATTATGCGGTAGCGATATCCTGCCTCCTTTGAATAACAATCACATTTTTCACTACTATTAATGCATGATAAAGGGTTTGAGTGAAGACACTCTAGTTGGTAAAATACAAGTAAAATAATAGAAGGATTTGTGAAAGGAATTGCTACTTAATGCCACTGGTATCATCAATCTTATTAGAGGTTCTGAAGAAAATTAAGAGATCGTTGAATCAAATATTTCCCAAACATAAACATTACAACAAAGCATTTTTTATCAGATTCTCCGATGTATCTGTACATTGTCAAATTTTATTATGTTTCAATTGGCCGTGGATAATTTAAGAGATGTCCGCCACATTGAATAAAACACAACTGGTAGCACTGAATATCAGAGATCAGCAATGAGTATTCTAAAAGATGAGTAGAATCGAATCATACTCATAATTTCTGATACTTATACGCATTCATACTTATTTTAATATCATGGAACCACTACTCATCTTCAAGGTCTGAAGTACTCATCATACCGCATACTTAACATCATACGTGTTGACGTTGTTGATTTCGACTCTCCGTAACTCAACATATACACAAAGCACAAAATAAGTATGAGTCGCGTACGAACACTAAAATACTTACTAAAAGGTTGTGTGTTTGCTCTGCTTGCTGCTCTGTCTTTTTTGCTTATGTGTCCGCATAGCAGGCTCATGAATCAAACATATTTCGAATGGAATGAGTTTGATGTCAACGTTGTACGCATACTCATTGCAACCTGTACTTATAAAACAACGTTGTAGTGAATATGAGAATGAATCATAGTACATAGTTAAATTTCAATATTATTGACTCATATTAAAAATTTCATGAGTGTTTATGAGTAGCGAAAAAACTAGTCATTGCTGATCTCTGTTGGTAATCATTTGAGTTATATCGCAAAGATGAGCGGTTTTTTGCACCTTGAAAAACGGATCATTTAACTCATAGTTACTGAAAGTAGTTTTAATAAAATATTCGCTATTTTCTTATCGAATATGTAATAAACAAAAAAAAATGGCACTAATTCGGCTCGTTATTGCATGGACAAAGTGGGATTAAATTGTGCTACATTTGGACAGAAACCTAAATTGCTTGCCCATCTCCAAAATCAGAATATAAAGCTGCAAAATGGTCGCACAGTTTTCTAGTAGACAGTTTCAACTATTTTTACGCAATTATAGATTATTAATAGGACCATATTCAACAATTATCAATTGCAAACCGTTTACTAAATAAGTGTTACTTAAGAGTTTGACAGTTTGGAAGAGCTGACAGTTTGGAAGAGCTGAATGGATAACCCAATAGAATCTTTACTTTAGTAAACTTTAGCTTAAATAAAAATTAAGTATTCTGAATGACTGGCAACAATTGATTAAATAAGATTGTTAGTGTTGAAACCCACAAACAAACATACATGCATAATGGGTCATTACAACTCTTCAGTCAGGATTACGACCTAGTTTCATGAGTGGTGTTACCTACAGTTTAAAGTCGAATTCGAGCGACAGTTTTTTATTTTATTTTTTTTTTTTTTGCAAATCTTCTCACGGCAGTTTTTCTTTCGCTCAGAGTTTTTGCCAGAAATCTTCTGAGCGGAAGTCGCTGAAAAAATATTGTTTCGTATTTCATTTTGTTGGACATGTCTGACCTGGGGTTAGAACCATGGCCTAACGTCTAATACACCCATTTGCTCTCTACTAGACTACGGCGACGTCTACAATTTACTTAAAACATTCTAAAAAGGCCAAACAAGGCGTCTTGATACCTGATGATTATGCTGCATGTGATATAAACAATAAGTTTAATTCAAAATTCTTTAAAATGAAATTTCTTGTAATTTTTTAAATTTGTATTTGCTACTCGATTCAGCAGCTACCCCCAGCGATCAGCGTAATTTCTGATAGAAATAAAATCCAACTTCCATTGCTCGGTTGAATGAAACTGATAATCGAATTATTCTTTTCCATTCTTTAAACACAGTAAAAAGAAATCAAATTAAAAATTAATGTCGATTATAAAATCAACTCAAGTCTCCCATTAATTGTAAACCCTTTGGACAGCGTTTTTCTTATTTTTTGCGCCACTTTTTAACCAAAACCCACTCCAACACCTACAGATCTCTGCCGTTTGTTTTTTCATCTTTTCTTTGGTTTTTGTTTTGTTTTATTTTTCTCATTCGTTTTTATTTTTCTTAATTTCTCCACTTTGTTCAAAATTAATTGAAATGAATTTATCACAACTTTTTTTATGTGTTTTTTCGTTTTGTTGCAGGAGCCAAAAGGAAATGAAATAAAAATAAAAATGAAAAACAAAGAAAGAAAAAAACAAAAGAAATAATGAAACAACAGCAACGGCAAGAGTAACAACACCTTCAGAGGTTAATTAAAGTCTTTTTCATTTAAAAAAAAATAAAAATAAAAAACAAAACAAATTCTGTTAAATTGAATGGCAACTTTTCGTTTCTATTTTCTCTCTCTATAGATAACTGCATAAAACCACACACACACACACTCACATATATTCATTAAATTAAGCATTGCTGGCATACAGTTACAGTATGTGTGAGTGTGTGTATAATTTTTATTTCATTTTATTTTAACCCATTTTAAGGATACCAACACACACTCATACACATGCACTTGCTGTTACACTCTGTTGTGTATATGTTCTCTTACGTATTTTTATGTTTATTTTATATGGAGAATATAACAATAATGTAGACAATAACAGCAACAACAACAATAACAACAATATAAATAAACAACAACAACCATTGGCAACCATCATTTTTATAAGTGAGTGGAAATTTGTTACGTTATAATTATTTTCCACAATTGGACATATTGGTATGGTTTTTACTCAGAATGCATTGGAATGGCAAACAGCAGTAGGAAAAATAGCAACAGCAACAACAGCAACAACAACAACAGCAATAGCAATAGCAACAGCAATAAATGTAATAACAATAAAGCCAACAACAGCAACAAGAATAGCAACAGAAGCAGCAGCAGCAGTTAACGTTTATTTTGCAAAAAAGGAAAGAAAAAACACACACTTATACACATATACATATATACATACACACAAATTCTTGCAATTTATTATGCTGCTACTATTGTCGTTACCAATTAAGGGGGGATGTCAGCAGCTGAAAGCAATTTAAAGGATTTAACCAGAGGGTATGTATGAATGAATGTTGAAATGAAAAAATTAGACGCCATTTTTAAGATTCATTCTATATACATACGTACATATGTATGTACGTATTCAGAACATGATTCTTTTTTTTTTGTCGTACCCACATTGTGTTTTTTTTCGTCCTTTTTTATGTCGTATTTTATTTACTGCTCCGCAAAATTAAGTTGTCCTTTTCATACGCTCTTTATGCATGTATTCAGTTGGTGCGTATGCGTATGCGCATGTTTAATTCTGTATTTTTTTTCTCGGGGGGGTGAGGGGATGGTGGTTTAAAACAAGAAAATTTCTTTGCAAACATCAATTCCCCACACATGAACTGAGCATGTCCAAACTATTAGATCAGAGGGGTATTTTTGCTGTCTACATACATAAATAATTATTGATTTTTTTTCCTGTGGAGAAAGGTTTTTGCAAGCAGAACTGGAGAAAAAATATTTATTTCCATACATCCTTTATTTTCAGTATGTATGTGTGAAAGAATTTTTATTTTTATTTTTTTATGTTCTCGTCCTGCTATGTATTTGTCAAATATTATGGCAAGAAATTTAAAAGAGTGTAATCTGTGGAACAAACATTTTTTTTATATTTGTAATAGGAGTCGGTGCGTGTATGGAAATGAATTTATTACACCTTCCTTCGTAATCTAATCAATTACTTATTTACCTTATTGATTCAATGTAATGTACTTTTAAAGGCATTAATTATTACACGTTACGATTTGTTGTACAACACATGATTTTTCTGCATGCTTTATTTATAAATTGTTCTTTTAGCATCATGTTAGTCGTCGATTGATTAAAATTAAAATTTTTTTCTTTAACCAGCCCTGCAATGTCACAACTGGTTGTACATTACGCCAGCCTCCTCGATTGAGTACAAACATTTAAGTGCTTGAAAGCATTTGAGTTTAATTTTTGCTTACTTTACCCATACACTAAGGCCCAATGAAATATGGTTTTGCCATTTTAATTTCATGAATTTTCTCATCAATACATACATACACACATAATTGATCATTACAACCCTTTACGATCTACATTCTCACACCACTTATGTTGTGTGTGTTAATTTTATACATGAGTGGCAGTTTAAAGTCGCCTCCGAACGACAGGTTTTTTGAGAAGCTTTACATGGCAATTTTATTTGCTCTCAGAGTTCTTGCCAGAAATGTGCTGAGAGGAAGTCACAGAAGAAATATTTTTTTGAATTACGTTTTAATGTCTGAAGTGGGGTTTGAACTGTTTCCTTACTTCACACTACCTACTAGACTACAGCGACATATTTTCTCATCAATACTGAGGTGATATGTCACATTTCATTGATGCTTTCGTTTTTTAGTTTGCATACCTTTAAATCTCTGCTACTAAGGTACTAAAAATTTCAAAAATTGTGTGTATGTATACACACACACATTTTCATTATTTTGAAAACCAAACACACTCTTACACATACACATTAAAAAGAGACTGAACAGTGAACAGTTATTTGCTTTTGTGCATTAAAAGAAGAAGCTTTCGTACAGATTGAAGTCGATTTTCGGTAATTTTTATTTCCGTTCAATTTAACGCCCCACCACCACCTTATTGTCATCATTCTGTTCTATATATTCTGAACACATCTTGTATCTTTTAATCTCTCTCTCGCTCTCTCTTTCTCTCTCTCTCTCTGTCTCTTTTTTGAAAAAGAGAAGAGAAAAGAAAAGGTTGTTAATGCCCGTTGCGGTGTCGGTGTTGGGGCTGGTGTTCAAAATAGGAAAGCAGGGCACGTATTAATCGCATATTGTTGTTGTTGTCCCATATAAAATAAAAATTATAACGAGTTTTTCATTGTCTGCTGCTTTAAAGTTCTAATATTTTTACAAATGACTCAACGTCATGAATGTTGTTGGCTAAAATAGTTGTTGTTGTATTGTTGTTGCCGTTGTTGTAGTTGTTCAATTCAATTTAGCGCTAGACGGTCCAGTCATTTAAACGACATTAAATTAAACGAGTCACAATGTCCGACAGTTAGTCAACGAGTCAGTAGTCAGTCGGGCACTTAGTTTATGTGTACGTGTGTTAGTGCATGTGGGTGTGTGTAAAATTAGAACTGAAAATTGGGGAAAAAATAAACTTTTACCAGAGGCTCTCACTCACTTCACTTGTGGAGAGACATACAGACAGACAGACAGAGAGTGTCTGTAATTGGGGTTTATTTACTGTGTACGAGCATTTGTAGTTGTGGTAATAAAACGCCCTTTTAGCCAACAGCACAATACAATAACAACAGTAACCTGGTAATGTAAACTTACAATATACAATCAAGTAAGTGAGTGTAGAATATATTCTTGCTGTTGTTGTTGTTGTTGTTGTATATTGTACAAAGAGAGACGTGTTGTAATTTTCCTGATTTTTCAAAAATGATTGCTTTTCACAATTTTTTCTCTTTTTTTTTTTGGTGTTCTATTTAGAGTAGCAAGTAAATAAGTGACAGTGTGTTTGGCTGCGTGTGTTTGTGTGTACATAAGTGAGTGTTGGTTACAATACGAAATAAAATGGCAGGAGGAAATACTGCAATTAGAGCCATATTAACCGTAATTAAATTTAATTGTTTAATTAAGCGCGAAAAAAAACAAGTGGAAAAACAAACATCAAACAACAACAACAACAAATGCGATGGCAATAATAATGATGTTGCTGATGATGGCAATAAAATAAATTGTTTTTAATTAAATAAATAACAAATAAAACCAAAAAAAAGAAAAACGGTATCGTATTAGAATTAAATTAAATTGAAATAAATTCCATTCGTATTTTTGTAAGTGAAACGTTATAAAATGCCACGATTATAATCAATATTTTATGGTTAATCGGTCTACAACAGAGATCAGCAATGAGTATTCAAAAAGATGAGTAAAATAGAATCATACTCAAAATTTCTGATACCTATACGCATTCATACTTATTTTAATAGGATGAAACCTCTTCTACTCATCATATTCATACTTAACAACACGTATGATGTTGTTGATTTCGACTCTATATAACTCAACTTATACACGAATCACAAAATAAGTATGAATCGCGTAGGAATACTAAAATATTTACTAGAAAGTAGTGTGTTTGCTCTACCCTTTGTCTTATTTGCTTATGTCTCTTTTTTCTTTTGTTGTAAATGCATCAAGAACTAAGACTGTAAATTTTGATGAATGATTCGAGTCATTCGTCGAATCATTTATTAGTATTATAAAGTATTTTTTCAAAAGTTATGAATCTAATTGAGTAGGCTTATGAATCAAACATATTTCGAATGGTATGAGTTTGATGTCAACGTTGTATGCATACTCATTGCAACCTCTACTTATAAATTAACGTTGTAGTGAGTATGAGCACATAGTTAAATTTCAATATTATCGACTCACCTATATTCAAAATTTCATGAGTGCTTATGAGTAGCGAAAAAACAATTCATTGCTGATCTTGACTAAAAAGTTGTAATGACTAATTATGTATGTATGTATGTAAACACTTCGCCATACCTAAAGAAATTGTGTAAATGAGTGTGTGTGTAGAATGTTTCAAATTCAAAGAAAGAAAGAAGAATATTTCTTTCTTCTTTGATGGGATATCCTTTACAAATCGCAATTAATTGAGTGCCTTCCAAAGGCCAAAATAAAAATTTTTAAAATTTTAAATTTTAATTCTCCTTTAAAAACAAGTTTTTAATCTTTTCTTTTATTAAATATTTCTTTGAAAATGAATTCATTTGTTTTCCATATTCAATACACAATAAATAAATAAAATTCGTCTTTCAATGGCAATTGCAGTAATAATTGGAATTGCAATTGCCATTGTTACCATAAAACATAAAACAATTGTTTAATTAAGAAACCATAATGAAAAGCCAATTAAAAATTTAAAAAAAAAACAACAACAAAAATTCATATTTTTCTCTTTCATTTTCATTTGGAAAACAACAACGAGCAAACAAGACAAATAAAATCATCAATTATAATCAACAACAACAACAACTACAACAGGCAGCATCAACCTCATTTGGAAAACAAAAGATGCTGGTGCATACTACATATGGACAGACAGACAGACAGACAGTAAACGGTTGGTTACATGGCGACACAAACTCACTCACCCGGCCAAGAGTTGTCAAAGAAACACACAAACATTTGCAATTCCAATTGACAATTTTCCTAAAAGTCCAAAGAAATTACAACAACAACAAGAATATGCAACAACAACAACAGCAACAACAATTATAATTGTAAACAAAATGATGTGGGAATTTCAATATCACCTCCATAGAAACACAATTAATGCACAGAGTATCACGATATGCATCCATATATGACGGCCGATCCATGAATAGGAGAGCATATGAGATAAAACAGTGCTGAGCAAAATAATAGAAATGTTTCATACAAGGTAGTATTAGTAGAAATGGTATCATAAGCAAATAAGCGGTCGCTAAGATCCATGATCCATGTTTGGTCCACATTCATTAAAGCGACTCTAATTGCCACTGTGAACGATAGGTTCCAGTCGAATAGTTCTTGTAACGACAGTATTACACAGATTGTGACAAAATTTGATTCATATAAAGCTTTGAACTTTTAACATTAGCCAGGAATGGATCTGAGTTCTCTAAAAGGGATATTATCTCATCGCGTTTAATTCTAAATTAACCAAGAACCAGCTAAGAAAGTACAGTCTACAGTAGAGCAAATGGTTTATAGGAACGGCACTAACCATCAAATCAGCCAAATTCGTAGAGGGATTTAGTCACCATAGTCTAGTAGGTAGTGTGTTCGCTTATAAACATTTTCCAAACGGTGTACATACGCAGAGAATTTCTACTAAGTAAGACTTTGAACGATAGCCTAGCTATTGTTCGGCCATCCCTATTATTTTTACCAAAGTTGTATTCGTATAGGTTCGTATGTGTTAGTGGGTATATGTATGTATGTATACATTCTATCATTTAGAGTTGATTGGTATTTTTGTCTTTCTCTTTCCCTCTTTCTCTCGTTTTGTTATTGGTTTTTGTTTTTGTTTTTATCTCATAAAGACATCAACAACATTAACAAAAACAGAAAAAAAAACGTGGTCATAAAAACAAATTTAAAAATTAATTCATCATTATTAACATGTCACTAAAACTAGTTGACATTTCTGTCCCATTGTGCATGGATGTATGTATGTCTGCATGTATGTGTGTGTATGTGAGTGTTGTTTTATGGTTATTAAATGCATGTTTAACAGACAACCAACGACACTGAAAGGCAATGGTAATGACAGCAGCAGCAAACAACAACAACAACAACAATAATTTCAATATTTAAGAGGGAAATTAAATTTAAAATGACATTTACAAGGACTTGTAGGAGTTTTGTTGTTGTTGCTATTATAGTTGTTTTATTATTTGTTATACTGGCTTAATGGACGCACCTGCAGATTGTTGAACAGAATTGAATACCAACACAATGAAAGATAAACAAACGAGAATATTATTGATGAGATTTACAGTTCATTCGTCCGTTCGTTCGTTCGTTCGTTTGATTGATTTGAATGAAACAAAAAAGAAAGAAAAAAAGGAAAATAATTCCAGGAATTTTTATTCAAATCGGGATCGTTAAATGAATGTTGGGTGCCACAAAAGGAAAAAGAATAGATCCTTGGGAGTAGCAAAACACAAGAATTCTATTTGAAAAATACTATAAAAAACAATTTAAAAAAAATATTTATTAATTAAGGAATTCTTGTATATTGTGATTAAATCAGGAGCAGATTTGAAGGCAAGAAAAATTGAATATTTTACTGCAAACACGAATTTTGTCGCGTAGAAGATGGAAAAGTGGCTGTCAAGCCAAAAGGATGCTATAGACAGGCACACTTAGTCCATGGTTGGAGTTTGAACCATGGCCCTATAAGTCATTACACTACATACTACCGTCCGAAGAGGTGTATTAAGCAAAACTCTGCCAGCAGATCTTTGTATCCGCCGTATGAAACTGACGTTACAAGAAGGACATGAGGTTTAATTTATTAAATTCGATAATTTTCAACGACTAGTGAGCCATATTGAGGCCGTTTCTATTGATTGGTTTCTGAGATAATTTCAATTCGATTTGAGAGTTTAATTTCTTTTTTTGTGGTTGTAGTTGTTGACTTTGTTTTTACATTGTATTTGTGTGAACAAATAAATAAATAAATACCACTGTCAAACACATTTAACCATCCATGCCAGTGCGTACACATCTGCAAAATATCACTTGTATTGAGAATTGTGAAGTGTGTGCATGATCTCTACAACTCTGTTTGAGAAACAGAGGATCATGTAGAAGAAACAGAAGAGGAAGAAAATTTTTATGAATACAAAATTGTGTTCGACGATGAAAATTTCAAAAATTTTAATTTAAAATTTTATTTGTTGTTATTGCGGTTTGTTACTGTTGTTCATGCGGTTCAAACGGTCTTGAATGGCAATGGATTTGGTTGGGTTAGTTGCCCCATTTAAGTTGACCGAATGATGCCTTCTGAAGATGAAGATGAAGACGAAGATGGAGAAGAAAAAAGAAACAGAAAACAAAAATTTGGAAACGTTTACCAAAGGCAAGTTTGAGCCAAAGTCGAAAAGAGTTGCCAATAGAACAACAACTATTGGTATGACAATGATAATGATGATGATGACACTGGTGGACATTGAATACCAGCGGTGTTGTTGTTATTGTTGCTGTGTTTGTGTGTGTGTGAATATTGTCGTGTCTCTTGTTTGTTTCTAAAGAAATTTCAAAATTCTCGCAATTTTATGTTCGTTAAACTTCCCTTTTATTTTCCAGCAATTTCTTGGTTGTTTTTTTTCATTTCTTTTCGTTGGTTTCTAGTATGGCCCAAACAACGAAATAAATTGAATTGTTAAACGTGCAATACTGCTTCTTATTCCTTTTGGTTTTTGTTTTTGAATGTTTTAAACTTGTCTTTTACCGCATATTTAAACAAATGATCAACAGATTTGGGCTTTAAGCTTAAAAGAAAAACGGCACCAGCAGCCACAACATCCACAAAACAATGCAATGCAATGAGACAATAAACTGTGGCCATAACTTGCCAGACGCTTCATGAATACCTACCTCTTTGGCTCTTTTTAAGCTGAAGCTTGTTTAAATACAATCATCATATAGACAATATGATATCAATTGCAACAATAACAACAACAACAACAACAGCTACAGCAAGAAGATTTAGAAAAAAACAATTCCAATTTGACCGTCGTCATCATTGTTCTCCTCATCAATTTCTCTTTGCTGCATTTAAAAAACAAAAAGAAAAAAGGAAAAAAAAGAAGAGACAAAAATGTTAAAATGTTTTGTATTAAAAAAGGTTTCAAAATTTTATTTGTCGTAGCGCCTGTATAAGTGAGTGAGAAAATTTGCTATTAAAAGCCATCCATCCAAGCAGCCCACTGTATTAAAGCGATAACAACAACAACAACAACAGCAACAGTAAAAACCCCCTGGTATAACCAAGAGCAAATAAAATATTATTGCCAACCATGCATTGGAACATAAGGCAAACGACAATGACAACAACAATGATTGTTAAGGATGACACGAACAATTTATTATCGAGGTATTCCTCTCTCACTCTCTCTCTCTCTCTCTCTGTTTGTATGTGTATTCAATGATTAGGAAAATGTTTGTTGGTTTCTTTATGTAAATTTTTATCAAGAATTTTGTCTCATTTGAATATCAAACGATAAATATGAACACATACATACACTCACACACGCACATACATATACACTCAATTGCATACATACATACACTTCATTCACTTGTCCTCAATTGTTGATCGAAAACAAGTCATGATGTCTTAATCTAAGCATGGCTCTCTCTCTCTCTCTCCTTCTTTCTCTCTGTACGTACAGTACATAGGTTTTGTGTGTGTGTGTGTGTGTGTACTGCCTTGTATTCAATTACAGTATGTTGCAGATCCTGTTGGAGATGTTTTTTTTCATGTTGTTGTTATTGTTTTCCATTAAAATTTTTTAGTAATATTTTATCATCGTCATTGTCATTGTTGTTGTTGCTACTGCTGTAGTTGTTGTTGTTATTGGTTGGCTGTTGCTGTTGCTGTGTTATTATTTTTATTGTAATCATTAGTTTTGTTGTTGCCTGCAATTGCCATTGTTTGTGGCATGCAAATGCGAAGCATCAAGTTGTTGTTAAACTTTATTTCTTAGGAATTATTACTATTGTTGTTGTTGTTGTTATTCCTGTAAAAACATTTTTTTTTAACAAATTAATGCAAAAACGTCACATTATTTGGCAATCGGAACGTTGAGTGCTGCAACAACGCCATCACCATCTCACACATACTCAGCAGAATTCTCAAGTAATTCGTTGCAATTCAAGTCATTTTAATTCGTGGCTGTCTTGTACAGGGTTACCAGATAAGAAAATTATTTCCCATACGTTCCGGTATTTGTGCAGGAGGATGCCAATGTGACGCTTAAATCTCCAGTCCATTAGCAATATGTGGCTGAATTTCCAAGATTACAAAAAATATGTATTTGAGCGTACCTATTGCTCTAACCTGAGAAATATCGGGAATCAAACAATCCATAAAAATGAACTCTTGACCATAATCCTATTGTTTAGTGACGTTAACCATTTCTTATGATCTACGCTATGTCAAACTTTTTGAGGAATCGATTTCTTTCTACCAAGAGTATCGTTACGCTGCACCCTCCAGCTTGGTATTTTATGGTACTAAAGTCCCGTCTAAAACCAAAAATTATGGATTTGCATGCGAAACTGAAAATCCTTCAATGTTGATCAAATATTATAACATTATCGACTGATCAGAACCGAGGACCAAAGAACACAAATTTACTTCCATTTTTCATTACAACGATAGGACGGACGATCGCATATTTAAAATTGAAATTCTTGTATCATAAAAACCTCAAGTATTGCTTGTAGTCGCCGTAGACTAGTATGTATCGTGTTGGCTTATTAGACGTGAGGCCACGGTTCAAAACCCAGGTCAGATATCGTAACGATAATATGAAAAAGTATTTCTTCGTTGATTTCTGACAAAAACTCTTAAAGTAAATAAAATTGCCACTAAAAGTTTCTCAAAAATCTGTCGTCCTTTAAACTGTAGGGCCCGCCACTCATCTATAAAACATAAGTGATGTGAGAAACTAGATCGTACTCCTGTCTAAAGGGTTGTAATAACCAATTATGTAGGTATGTATTTATTGCTTAAGTGAAGCCTGCTTTGCTAGAAATTTTAAAACTTCTTTAGAATTTACTTACAAGTAATTTAAAGTTGCCATAGACTCTAGTAAGTAGTGTGTTAGACTTGAGGCCACGATTCAATCTCCAGGTCAGTCATACACCTCGATCAGAAAGAAATATGAAACAAGTATTTCTTTCGGCGAATTCCTCTCAAAAGTTTTCTGGCAAGAACTCTGAAAGTAAATAAAAATTGCCATTAAAAGTTTCTCAAAAATCTGTCGTTCGAAGACGGCATTAATCTGTAGGTCACGCCACTCATGAATAAAATTAATGCACACAAAATGGACGGTGTGAGAATACTGCCAAATAATTTGGTTTTTCGGGATGATCCTATCTTTTTAGTCTAAAATTCCATTAGAAAGGATCAAACAGAATCTGATTGAACAGATTCTTTCATTAAATTTTTCTTTATCTTTCTCCATCTCTCTTGCTTCCTTACTCTGTAGCAGCAATTGCTCTAAAACTATCCCAATAAACCAAAAGGCTTTCAAAATAGTTTGTAACAAACTTACTACCATAAGCGTTAGGTTTGCAAAACTGTTATGATAACTATTATGAATGGCTTGTTAACAATTATTTTATTAAGAAAACTGAACCCTTGCGATAATATTACAAGTTAAGGTATATAACAAGCTTAGAAGTGTAGTTATGAAATAAGCTTACTTTCGTAATATTTTTATAAGCTTTTAAATTCAATGAAAAAATAAAGATTTTTATTTTATATAGTTTTAATTATTTTATTGCTATTTTTTCATTTAGAAACTATATATATAAATATGATTTTGTGCCTCAAATATATTCGCCCTCCCCCAATCCAATAGAAATTGCGGCATCTATAAAATTAAAAAAAGGAATGTATTAATAAATGGATAAATTCTGTACGTACACTACTTTACTTCTTATGGCTTTTGATGTGCTCAGGCTACGGACACTCATTTTTTCTTCTGTTCCTTTCTAGCATACTAATAGTTTCCTCCAACATTTTTTGGTCAAATTTGGAGTCTTTGCTACAGTTTGGAGCTCTTTTGCCTTTGAATAAAAAGAAATAAATATTAGAAAGCTATAGCGAAATATATTTTTAATTTAACTTACAAATGAATCCGAAAATTTTTAGTCATCTTGTAACTTCATCATCTTGCAACTTTTGTAATCAAAAATTTTATATTATTTTTATTTTATAATTTAATTAAAAAACACTCTTAAAAAACACAAAGCACACCTGTTTTATCAAACAAAAGAAGACTGAAAAGAAAAAGAACAATAACATGACGCAATATTATAACGGCATATCTTTTGCGAAAACGATTACAAAACTATTGCTAGCATAAGTTGTTTACAATCACGCTTGAAAAACTGTAACAAAAAATAACCCATCATAAGTACGCTTATGAAATGTTGTAGAAAATCTATTATGATAAGTTTATTTTAAAATGTAGTTATATTTTGATTATTGTTTGGTTTGTTGGGATTCCTTTAGTTGCTACATACATACATACATATATTATGTGCATTGTTTTTGTAGTTATTATTATTGTTGTTACCGTTGCTGTTGTTGTTATTGTTCTTGCTGTAAGTATATATAAACATTTCTGTATTTGATTCGACATCGAACATGTGAGAGTTCAATGTCATTTTGTTCGTTATTGTTGGTGTTTGTTGTTTGAAATTTATGGGTGTCATGGCACAATATAAATTGTATTCACAAAAACAACAACAACAACACGAATTACAATAACATTAAATGAAGTTGTTCAGATATTCCACAAGCAAGAGACAACAATAAATGAAATGCAATACAATAAAAATGACAACAACAACAACAACTACAATAAGAATAAATGAAATATAAAACAGAGAAGTTCATCATGGCAATGGTATTGGCATTATCGGTAGGAAGGAGTACAAATGAGAGAAGACTCTTATAATAAAGCTGTATAAATATTTCAGATGCTAATATAACAGCAACAGAAACGACAACAACAACAGCAACAACAACAATATTAAAAAGAATGAAAAAGGTGATGGTGAGTGTGTGATGTTACTTGTATTGATTACATATCGAAATAAATGTTTAACAAATTTACTTCATATTTTACCTTCGATTTGTTACGATTTTTTTTTGTTCTTCTTTTCTTATATTTTTGTTCGTAATTCGTTTTAAATAAGTTCGATCGAAGTTTCGTTGCTTCAGCTTTTACTAGATATTTTCAAAAACAATTTTAAATAAGAAGCTTTACAAGTTAATTATGTTGTATTCTCTTCTATTTAATGAGCATAGTTTAGTTAGTGGTCGCGTGTTATGTTGTTGCAAAGACCATCTGTTCGATGTCAAATGAATTTAAAAGATTAAAATTAACCTCCTAGTAGAATGTTATTTTAATAAATTACTGTGTTGCAATGAATGGAGTTTTTATTTCAGTTAATTTAAGGAATAAATATGGTTCGCAAAATTTATTATTTTTAATTGTTGTTGTTGGCAATATGCATTTGATTAGAATGACACACCACCGCACTCTCCTGTTAAAATCAAATACAACTTTCATTTGGCTTGTTAGACATGAGGCCACGGTTCAAAACTCAGGTCAGACATTAAAACGAAATATAAAAAAGAAAAATATTTCTTCCGTGACTTCCTCTCTGCAGATTTCCGGCAAAAGCTCTGAAAGTAAATAAATATTGCCCTTAAAAGTTTCTCTCAAAAAAAATCTGTAGTTCGAAGTCGACTTTAAACTGTAGTTGCCGCCACTCATGTATAAATTTAACACGCACAACATAAGTAGTGTGCGAAGCTAGGTCTTATCCTGACTGATTTTCCGTCTTTTAACTAAAGGGATAACAACGCTTTTGCCGGCATCCATGTGTCATTTGGCTCCTGAAAAAATTTGAAGAATTGCTGCTTCATACGCAGCAGGAGTGATATCGATTTCGGCCCTAGAGTCTATAGGCTTGGGAGAAGGAGGCTTAACTTCAACAATAAAGTCATGCCACAAACAAATCTATTTTGATGGCCTCGAGAAACTTCATTTCTTAAAAGTAAAAATTAAAAATTAAAGAAACTTTGAACAGAAGTTTAGAGCTCCAAGGAACTTAATTTGAAAAATAAAATAGGTTTTGTTGTTCAAGATCCTGTGTTTGATTTAAAAAAATTGAGGACTTACGGACGGATACTTTTGGAGAGTTTTCTGTGTGTAAGAATGGATGGATTCAAGAAAATCTTTGAGTTTCGAATTGTGATTGAACAGCAGTTCCAGAACATGCTAACAATTATTGTTGTGATGGCATTTCACAAACAACAAAAGGATAACATAGTATGTATGTATGTATGTAATTTTGAATCATATTTTATTTAACATTTTAAATATTTTACCTTTTTTGACAAAACATTTAAAAGCAGGAAAGAGAAATAAAATATTTTGAAATCACGAATCTTGTTTCATATTTTATTTCCCTTTGCTTGCTTTTGTTTTCATTTTTTTCATTACATTCGATGTACGTTTTTGTTTGTGTTTTCTTTGCATGCATTTTTTTATTTTTTTGTTGGTTGAGGTTTAATAACGAAATTTATGCAATCTTAACAAAGATCGTGTTGAATGTGTTGATATAACGCAAGGTTTTTAACAAAATAATTTGCATTTCAGTTGCAGATTCAGATTCAGATTCAAATTTTTGGTTTCAGTTTTATAGATGAATGTACCCAAGCAACTAATGGATGACAATGACGATGATGATGTTGATGGCGATGGCGATGGCGATTGCGATGAAGTTGCACAGAAAATGAAACAAATGAAGAAATTGAATGAAATGAAGCTAAGGCAGCCAACTTCAGTACAACCAACCAGTATTCATTTAAAGTTTCACTCACTCACTCACTCACTTACTACTCACGGTCCATAAAGAAGAAAACGACACAAAAAAAAAACAAAAAACGTCATTTCGTGGTGCGTTTGACGTGTTTCTCAAGTGACATATTCGCATACGTATGAGTTGATTTGGATTTGAATTTCGTTTCTTTTTTTTTTCTCTTCTCCTTATTTTTACCACTGAATGAAAACTGCTTGAATGGAAAAAAATGTCAATTTTGCAAAATGCCAACCATTTGCTACCACTTCAGCAGAAAATAAACCAGAAAAAAAGAAGAAGAATTATTTTTATATTCAAATCAGGCAGTGAATTAAAAAAATAAGAAAAAAGAGACGAAAAGACTTGTCATAAGTTTGGAGGGGCTTCAGTAGCTGCTTTCGATGTTTTGCATCTTTGGCAGTTGGCAGAGTGAATATTTTTTAAATTGTTTGAAAATGTCGAGTATTTTTTGGTAAAATGTTAAACTGTCATTCTTTTGTTGATTGTGTGTCCTTTTGATGAATTGGCTTGAAATAATACAAAATTTCAAAAGAAAAATAACTGAACCAACAACAAACAACACGTATTTGGTTTTTGAAACCTTTACCAACCAGCAAAAACCAGCTGCAAATTACGAGTGTGCGATAATTTAAATATTTTTCAAATATTTTTTACCACTCAAGTCAAACTGAAGTTCATTTTTAGTTGGTAAAATTTTTAAAATTTTTTCAACAAGTATTTACTGAATTTGCTATCAAATTTATGTTCTCTTAATGGAAATATTTCATGTTTTAAAACAAAAGTTACAGGAATGCTCCAGTTAATGCAAATATACGTCACTCAATTCGATTGGTTTTGAAATAATTGAACAAATTATGAATCACTTACGAAATGAAAAACTTATGAGCACACAGAAATCATATCAGTGGGATATACGCCATGCCTTGTTATAATTGTCACCGTAGTCTAGTAGGCAGCGTCTTAGCTTTTATACGTAAAGCCACGGTTCAAACTTTAGGTCAAACATCTCGAACAAAACGAAATTTGAAAAAATAATTCTTCAGCAGATTTCTGGCAAAAATTCTGAGAGTAAATGAAATTGATATGTAAAGTTTGTCAAAAAAATCTATCTATTGTTCGGAATCGACTTTAAACTGTAGTTGCAGCCATTCATGTTTAAAAATTAACACACACTATATCAGTCGTGTGAGAACCTAGGTTGTAGTCCTGACTAAAGGGTTGTAATGACCAATTATGTATGTATATATTTGAGGGTATCACCAGCTGATTGTGTAAATTAATCAATCCACAGCATATTAGGGTCTGAATATTTCGAACATTGGCTATTTATGCAGTCGTAAACCCATTAATCTCACTTAAAGTGTAAAAAAGGATCATCTATCCTGATCCCCTGCCATATTGTTGTCGGGATTATAACCAGGAAAGTTAAGGCTTTCAGAATATATTCTGAAGACGCTATCCTCCATTGGCAAGAGAGATTTTTCGAAGTTTTTAGCACCAACTGGCGGGTCTTATGTCTACTAAAGCCATGAGAAGTCTGCGAGTGAAAGTCTGTGCTTAGATTAAGCAGATTTTCATACGAATGTGAATTAGAAAGATAGTATGAGGCTTATTTGACAAACTTTTGTGCAATACATTATTGGCAAGAGGACCTATACTCTTGCAAATGAGGTATTGATTAAAAAGACACTGAAGTGTAAACAAATTTAATGTCCGATTGATCCGCACTAAAATTTTATAAAATAGTTATGAATCCTACAGGCTCTTCTAAAGTATGTAAATTCAAATGGTACTCAAACATTCACAAAAGTCCCAAATTGCTCATGACACTTACCTGCCTGAGAAGACTTAGATACCACCTTTGCCATGTAAATAAATCTCTTCGCTCTAAAATCCTTTAATGTGTTGAAATTTGTTGAAAAAACAAAAGCAAAATCCAAGAAAATCTAATTAAACAACCGCAGGCGTTTATATAATTTAATTTAATTTCTCATAACAATAAATACAAATTAAAATTGAAATTGAAATTGAATTTCTTTGTGTTTGCAAAGTAGTGACGCGTGGCTATACAAATCCGTATTGATTGTGAGACCAACAGGGCAAGTTTCGCATAATTTGTTGCACCCAGCAAAACAACAGCCAGTGTTGTAAATTACAGCTAATCAAATAACTTGTAAAAGTAAACCCTCCTTAAGCAAATCGTATAAAATACAAGAGAAAGAGAAAAACAAAGTACAACCAACTTCAGTTGCATTCAACAAAATCACACTTCCATAGTGAGTGTACAAGTAGTAGGGCAATGTAAATGATAAAAAAGTTGTGATTGAAACATATATAATGACTGGAGGATTAATTTCCAAAGTTTCCCAGCCTCATCAGTCAGTATCAATGACAACAAAAACAAGCAATTATAAAAATATACACAACAATTTAACATCCAAAACGAGAAGAAACAAGTCATAATCTGCTTAAAACCAACAACCAATCTATCCATCCATCCATCCAACAGCCTTTTTTCATTTTCTTTTCCTCTTTTTTTTTTTTTGTTTTTTTGAAGTTTAAAGCTGTTTTGGTGCGCATGCCTCTTTAGGAGCAGAAAACATCAAATAATCGGATTAGAATTGTTCACAAAAGTATTGACTTTCTCAGGCCATTCAGGACGAACAAAAAAAGTCCTTTTCATATTCAAATATTAACATACATGCCTATGTGTGTGTGTGTGCGAGTGTGTTTCATCCACCCCTGGTTGTGAAAAAGCAGAAATGCATGTAAGTCAGTCAGTCAGTGAGTCAGTTGATGATGTTGAACATCAAATCAGCCCTTAAAATTCAACAATAATACTCCGAGTACTGTTGTTGTTGTTGCTGCTGCTGGTGTTGTTAATGTTTATTAGATTTGAGAATCACTGCCTGTCTGTCTGTCTGTGCGTCTGCCTCTCTATTCATTTATTTATTCATTTGTTTACCTTTATCTGTAAGCGTTTATTCGTTTTGTGTTCTTTTTTAATAAGTTTTTCATAGTTTCCACTCTTTTTTTTATGGGTTACAGAGAAATTAGATGATTAGCCAGAATCTGTTGGCCTCGCAGTGTATAACGCTCTCAGACCGTATCTGCATAAGTGTGTCTGTCTATTTATTTAAAGATTTTGTTGTTCAAATAAAAGAAATTACAGAAAATAAAAAAACAACACATTAATTTACAAACGATTTGTATTGTGGGAAATGTAAACACGGCAAAAATTCATAAATTCATACATAAATTCATACATGAATTTATATTCATATGCATTCTTTCTATTCATTCTCTAATAATGATTATCACCATCATAATGATGCTGATGATGATGATGATCTTATAACATTTCCAATTTTCTCTCTTCCTTTCTTTCTTTAATTTTTTGCCACTTCTTTTGGTTGCAGGCGTTGCATGGGCGTAATTTTTTCTTCACCCAACACAAGTCCAAAACAAATAAATTGCGAATGACGATAGTTGTTGATGTTGCTGCTATTGCAAGTGCTGGTACTGGTGCTGGTGCTGGTACTGGTGTTGATGATTACTTGTTTGTTTTTTTCCATTCATTAAATACTTGTTGGCTATACTTGTGCTGCCATTTAAAATGAACGGAATTAAATTTAAAAATAAAAAATAAACATTGAAAAAAAACCGTTTGTTGTGATCATGGGTTCAATTCATAGTCACTAATCTCGCATTACAAAATAATTACAAAACAAAACTTCATAGAGAATTTTTTTAAGACCCTGTTTTAAAGATCCTGTTAAAATGTACGTCCAATTCTTTCTGACAAAAATCACCTCCGTAATTAACATCACAAAATATTCATGCATACCAGAGATCAGCAATGAGTAGTCTATTGATGAGTAGAATCGAATCATACTGATAACTTCTGATACTTAAACACATTCATACTTACATATTTTAATAATATGGAACCTCTACTCATATTCAAAATTTAAAGAACTCATCATATTCATTCATATTTAACAACACGTATGATGTTGTTGATTTCAACTCTTTATAACTCAACATACATACATACATATATACAAATCACAAAAGAAGTATGAATCGCGTTCAAACACTAAAGGTCACTCGAATCATTTATAAGTATTATAAGGTATTTTTCCAAAGGTTATGAATCTAAATGAGTAGGCTTATGAATCAAACATATTTCGAATAGTATGAGTTTGATGTCAAAGTTGTACGCATACTCATTGCAATCTCTACTTATAAATCAACGTTGTAGCTGAGTATGAGAATGAATCAGAGTACATAGTTAAATTTCAATATTGTTGAGTCATTTATATTAAAAATTTCATGAGTGCTTATGAGTAGCGAAAAATTCATTTATTGCTGATCTCTGATACATACATAGATAATTAATCATTACAACCCTTTAGGGAGGATTACGACCTAGCTTCCTCCACCACTTATGTTGTCTGCGTTAATTTCTCCCGGAGTTTTTGCTAGAAATCTACTGAGAGGAAGTCGCCGAAGAAGTATTTTTTCAAATTTCGTTTTGATGTTTAGCGCGGGTTTTGAACAGTTGCCTTACGTCTAATAAGCCAACACACTACCTACTAGATTACGGCGACTACAATATTGCCGTAAGTAAAAATAGAAATTAGATTAAATGCGAAGCAGCAGCATCGTCACTTGTTGTCGCATTGCCTTTAAAATAATCAATTCCATATACACCCATGACAAATTGCTGCGCCGTAAATGTTGCGCCTATTGCGTTTATAGCAATAGATGTGAAATACAAATAAATACGTTTACTATATAGTGTATTTTGTTGTTGTTTTTTTTACACATCGCTGTACTTTTGCCTTTACGGTCTCCGTCTCCGTTGGATGAGTTGTAAATAAAATTAATAAAAATGAAATTTTCTCAAGTAATCGTAATCGTTATGAATTTTTCAAACAAATGAAACAAAAGGAAGACAACAACTGAAAAAGAAAGAAAAAGAATACATAAAAATATTCTACAAAAAAAGGAAAACTCATTATTGCTTTTTTATTCGCACTGTGTTCTCTTCCAGCAGCAGCAGCAGCAATGGAGGCAGCAGCATTTCCTCTTATTTTTTATGGTTCATCCTTAGCTGAATAAAATTTTTGCTGACAACAAAAACAAGACGAAACAACAACATCGTTATGAATTTCATAAGCAGTACGAATAAAAAAATATGGAAAAAAACAACAAAATGAAAATCTGATGAAAATCTAATGAAAATTTGCATGAAAATAATAATTTTTCTTGTTTTTTTCTTTCGTTTTTTGTTGAAAAATTTTTTATTACAGCCATCCAATGAAAATTGTTCATAAATCTCTTGTGCAGAAACTGTAGCAGAAGTCAATGGAAGTGGCCGAGGAGAACAGTGGGGTTCGTTGAGTTTCTGTGTTTTTAAGATTAGTGGGGGAGAGAGGGCAATGATACGTTTTGGACCAATAAAGCCCAGCATGAATAATTGCAAATTAATGGAAATCTTTCGTTCTTTTTTTGATTATTTTTCTTATTGCAGTTGTTGTTGTTGTTGCTTTGCTTTTCCATTGCTATTGTTGTAGTATGATTTGATAATTTTTAAGATTTTCTACACGATAATGGCCTGTGTGTGTGTGTGGCTTGTATTCATGATTTCTGTTTCTCTAGCAAATGATTCTAATGGGAGGTCCATCTGTCTGTCTGTCTGTTTGTTGCTTTTTTTTTTGTACGATTTTTATTTTGAACATCATCAAAGTGTTGTTTCATGATTTATATTTTGTATTTCATTTTTAATTAATTTTTATTGTGATGGATTTGCGATAACAGTCGATGAAAGAAAATTACAAAGAATTACTCAAAAAAAAAGAAATCAAATCAAATCAAAATCTTGTTGATGCGTTCATTGGTTGCCTTAAAACATGTGTAAAATTCATGTAAAATTATTACACGAAAGAACATTACATATTGAATTTTGCAATAAAAACCCAATAATATCAGCATCTGTTTCATGGTGGTGCTTCTCTTAATTTTAAATGAAAATAAAAATTTCGTCATGTTTTTTAATAAAATTTTGATACTTTTGCAATGATACCTATGAACGCTTTGGACTGATGGTTTCCTTTGATTACCGAAGCAGACGGTAATAGGCCTTTCTAACACAAGGATATGCGAGTTCTTAAGAATCTTAACTTGAAATCAAACGTGGTTTGACCGCCTCAGGGATTACATTATACCTACAGGTTAAAGTGTAATGTCCTGCAAGGTTCTGCTTTCTCTAACTTCCAACGCTATCGCATGAATAAGGCCGAATATAATGTGCGACAGAACTAGTATTGTTTATTGACAACAACAAAAAGCAAAACTTCAACCACACATTAGCAATTAAATTCTGTAAATAAAAGAAGCCACAAAAAAAGAAATACTTGAAAATATTTACCAATCGGATTTAGGCATTGCAAGTCAATAAACCAACCACATACATATCGAATTTGATTAAAGCCAGAACGGTTTGTTATCGTTTTTCATATTTTGGTTTGAATATGCAAATATTTGTGTGTGTAATTTGACTAGAGAAAGCATTAGAAAATCAATTTCCGACAACCAGCATTAATGCTAAGCAGCAGCTATGACAGCCAAAGCAGCAGCTGCTGTTTCAACATGAAACTCCTCCAATGCAATATGATATTTCGAAAGAGAATTTTTTTGAATTTAAAGTCAACAATTATAATGATGATTATGTTGGAATCGTATACGTATTTCAAATATTTGTGTAGGTGCTGCTGAAGACAAAAGGCAGCAGCAATAAAAACCATTTGAGTGATGTGATGATACCTGGTTAAATATTAAAAAAAATAAAATTACTCTTGACTTTGGATCAAATGACATTATTTTTCCTTTTTCTTCTCATTTTCAAAAATATTAATCAGTTCTGCATGATTGAAGCGGTTCTCTTTGGGTTTTACGAAGACTCTTTCATCCAATAAGTTAATAAAGATGTTAGACAAACAACACATTAACATTAACATTAACTAGGTATTAAATATTCAATTATGATAACAAAGAATCAGAATAAGAAGAAAATAACGAAAATAAACAATAAACATGAGATTAAACAAAAATGAGCATTAAAAGCAGCCGACTTTTTTGTTAACAAATTACTTGAAAAAGATACCGTCAGAGTAAGTCAGTCAGTCAGTTAGTCAGTGAATTGTTTTAAAATCGAAACTCAAGCATATCTATTGACTTTAACGACCAGAGAGAAAGAAAGAAAAAAGAAAACAAAAGAAAAGCATTACAGCTTATAAAGGAAGTGTCAACATAAATTTCCCAAATTTGAGCCTCCTCCTTTTAAAAAAACATCAACAGCAGCATCATTCGGTTGACCAAACGAAATGTGAAGCCCTTTTTTAACTCTTTCCCCATTTGATTACAAAACGAAGGCAGCAGCCAGGCTTAATAAACAGGAGAAGAACAAGAAAAAGAAGTATTAAAACAGAGAAAAACTCATTTCCGTTATGCCTGTGAAAAAAAAAATTAAACCGGAAATGGTCTGTTTCGTTGGGTTTAATTTTAAATTTAAAATTATTTAAAAAATAAGAAAAACAACAACAACAACTACGATTACTACTGAAACACAATATCTAAAGTGTTAACAATACGATTATGATTACATTTACAGAAGAAAGAGAAAATAATTTCTAATAACATTTAACAATTGATTGCAATCACGATTAAAAACAGTCAACCTCCTCCTTTCCCCTGCTTTCTCAGCTCATTGCTGTATGTGATACAAAATAAAATCTTTTGGCCACGTGACACACGTCACAGGAACGCCGTTTATTTTCTGAAGGATTTCGGTTAAAATTTCGTTGCGCTGGTCTTTAGCCACACCATCGATTATGAGGATGATGATGATTCCAATGACGATGATCATTCATCAAGATAAATGTCATTGCGACATTGTATCACACAATGTTTGTTTGACAACCTAAAACGGCGTCAATGTTGCAAAAAAAAAATCAAAACGAAAGAGAAACAACAACAGAAACTTATTAGAGTCACTAAGAAAAACAAACAAACACATTTTTGTTGCTCTTTCCATGGCTGGCAGTGGTTGCATGGTGGTTGCAGTTTTAATAGTATTTTCCACATCAGGCCACACTGCTCACTCCAGATGACTGCTACCGGCTTAAGCCTCTTATAAAGTACAAAAGTTAAGCAGGCCCATTAATTGTACACGAGACAACCAACAATTCATTCCTTCATTTATAAATTGTGGCGTTGAGATTTTCCCTTAAATAATTGCAATTCATTTCGTCTCATTTCAAAATGATTCGTTCAATTGACATTTATTGTGTGTTGCAGCCTTCAAAAAAGTGATCATTTTAAATGGTAATGAATTTATTTAATACACGTATTTGATTGATTTCCTTACTTAATCAATGAAGCGCATGTAAATTTTGTTATCTTACTTACTTACTTACTTACTTAATTGGCCATTAAAAATCACGTTTATTGGATTTCGGCCTAATTTAACACGTCCTTCCAGACGCCTCTGCTTCGTGCGCGCAATTGGTACCATCAATGGATGACAAGGCTTTCTCAAATTGATCCTTCCAATGTAGACAAGGTCGTCCTCTATGCCAACTTCCGCTAATCCTCGTACCAAACACCCGTCTCGCCAGAACATCCTTTTCTATCCGAAGGACATGGCCGATCCAGCTGGATGTTAATAAACTGCACAACGTCTATGTAGTTGAGAAGCTAATACAGCTCCTTATTGGATAGAATGTGAAAATCATCGCCAACTCACACTGGACCAAAGATCTTACGCAGGACTTTTCTCTCGAACACTCTCTAGGCATCTGCATGGATGCTTAATAGTATCCATTATTCTGTGCCATTACGAAGCGCGGAAATGATGAGCGACTTGTAGTGTATAAGTTTCATCATACGAGAGAGGTCTGTGCAATTGCCTATTGAGACCATAACAACAGCGGAGCTAGTAGCGGAGCCAAGCTAAATAAATTCATTGACAACATCGAAAGTATAGCTATCGACCATAATCTAGGATCAGATACGCCGCATACCTCTACTTCACGACAACATATATTTCGCTTTGCCCTCATTTACTGCCAGACCCATCTTAGCAGACTTCCGTTCAATAGCGCTAAAGGCAACAGTAACATCTCGCTTGGTACGCCCTATGATGTCAATGTTGCCAGAGTACGCAAGCAATTGGACGCTTTTTTTGCAAAAATGGTGCCATTGTGATGCACTCCCGCCTTACGCAGAACACTCTCTATGATGTAGCTGAAGAGGTCGCACGGTATCAAAAGGTTCGCAGAGGTGAATTTCTAACTTGACGGCGCTTCAGGAGTTTCTCAACATCAATAGCCTTATCAGATTCGCGCAGGAATACTGAATTCAGACACATGATTCGTTATGGGGCTATTGAAGGCTGCCTTATACACACACGTACATACAGAATTGGTCATTACAATCCTTCAGTCAGGATTACGACCTAACTTCTCGCACCACGTATGTTGTATGTGTTAATTTTATACCTACAGTTTAAAGTCGACTCCGAACAACAGATTTTTGAGAAAATTTCTAACAACACAACACACCACCTACTAGACTACTACGACTTCTATTGAAGCCTGCCTTATACTCCACAAAATGATATGTAAACTACAACACAACACAAGCCAAACTCCACTGTAGATTCATTTGTTACAGACATTATTATCCTTTCATAGGATTTTTTTTTACAATATTTTCTAAGCGGAAATATCGCATTTTGTAGTTGTAACTCAACAACAATTGCTACGGTATTGACAACAAAACTTTTTGTTTTTCTCTTCGCATCATCGCTGGTTGGTTGCATTGTACAAGATGTTGTATTGTTGTATTGGCGACAACAACATTCAATGTATTGTTGTTTTCGTTTTGTTGGTATGTGTATTATTATCAGCAACATCAATAAATATTGTCAATAATTCGTATGGCAGTTTTCCGTTGCAAATACTTATTGGCAGTTTTGCGATTTGTTTGTATTTCAAATGACACAATAAAACTTATTTTCATGTTTTGTCTCGTTTGTTGTCATATTTCGCATGATGATGATGGTGATGGTGATGTTGATGGTAATAATGATGACAATTGAACACTGTGTAAAGCATACAGCAAACCATTTGTGTAAGAATATGGAACCAGAATATATATGTATAAGATAATAATAAGTAATTTCTGATACTTATACGCATTCATACTTATTTTAATATCATGAAACCTCTACTCATATTCAAAGTTTGAAGTACTCATCATACTCATACTTAACAACACGTATGATTCGACTCTCCATAACTCAACATATACACGCATCACAAAATATGTATGATTCGAGTACGAACACTAAAATACTTAACTAGAAGGTCGTGTTTTTGCCCTGCTTGCTGCTCTGCCTCTTTTTGCTTATGTGTCTTTTTTGTTTTTTTATAAATTAAACAACAACTAAGAAACATTTATAAGCATTACAAGTATTTTTCTAAAGTTATGAATCTAAATGAGTAGACTTATGAATCAAATATATTTCGAATGGTATGAGTTTGATGATGTAACGTTGTACGCATACCCATTGCAACATATCAACTTATACTGTACTTATATATCAACGTTGTAGTGAGTACCAATGAATCAGAATACATAGTTAAATTTCAATATTGTTGACTCACTTTCAAATTCAAAATTTCATGAGTGCCTATGATTGGCGAAAAACGATTCATTCCAGACCTCTGGTTCGTATGCGATTCATACTTATTTTGTGATTCGTATATATGTTGAGTTATGGAGAAATTAACAACATCATACATGTTGTTAAGTATGAATATGATGAGTACTTCAAAATTTGATTATGAGTACAGGTTCCATGATATTAAAATGAGCACGAGTGCGTATAAGTATCAGCAATTATGAGTATGATTCGATTCTACACATTTTTTTGAATACTCATTGCTGATTTCTGATGTATATGCAAAATAAACTGTTGTTTTAAGTTGTTAATGAAAATTTATTTTCTCTTTCAACAGGTTTACTGGGTAATTTCGTATGTCTACTACACGTATGCTGTTTACTAGATAGTATGTAAGTGCATAGACACATGTTCTAAACGTAAATATTGAGGAGGGATTTGACATGATTTTGTAAAAAGTTTTGATTTATTCAAATGTCATGATTTGTACAACAATGTAATCGCCTGTGTAATAATAAAACTAACGGTGAAGTGTTCAAAAACACACAAAAAATAAACTCAAAACAAACAATACATAATAGTTTTAAGCCATCAATATATCCGTTGTGATATAAGAGAGACAGAGCCAGAGACAGAGAGAGAGAGAGAGAGACTGACAAACGACATTCTTTGAATATGAAAAAAAAGAAGAAAACTTTTGAAAAAGCATTGAATTTATTCCATAGACCCCCCTCCCAATCATCTATTCAAACGATGTAAAACGTTGCAAATAACTACAAACAATATTTCAATATTTTATTTGTTTGTTAAATACTTACAAAAACGGAGCATTAAATTGTATTTTCATTTACGTTCACATTCACCATCAAATTTGCCTTCAAATATTTGATTGGAAAATAAAACTGAAATTGTACTGCCTCGGCATTTATCGTTCATTAGGGAATTATTTTCTTTTGTAAACACGGAATTTTATTTTCTAATTTCATTTTGATTTTAAGCAATTTTCTATCCTTACAGAATAAAAGAATGAAAGCATTGTATTAGAATATTGAGCCATAAACATGAGTTAAATTGAGAATTTTTTTTATTCTTTTCTTTTCTTTTTTCGTTTAATTTGCATAAAGTAAGTGAAACATTTAGTTTCAAAACTTCTTTTTCCTTTTCTTTATTTTTATTTTTCTCGTGTGGAAATTTACTTTTTTTGTTTGTTTTTCGAATATCTTTCATCTTAATGGCTCAATTTGATTGAACAACAAAACAGTTGCCAATCAAATTCTTCTGATTTGAATTGAAAGAAGAAGAATTTTAATACATACACACACATGCCGATACATATACTTGTTAGTATGTATGCGGTATAAAGGCAGGGATGGAAACATGCCGATAATGGAAAAATAATAAAAATAAGTCGTGTTTAAAAGCTTGTTTGTTTTCAAAGAGCACTTGGCTAGTCCCATGGACAGTGTTATTATCTCAAATCTCTTCTCATGGTAATCACCCTATAAACGTTAGTTTGAAAAGAGGGTTTGCCTCAATCGCTCTTCCCTTTCCCATCTTACAAACATCTCTTACCGCATTCCTCCTTTCTTATCTATTCAATGCCATGAATACCCTTGTAAATTAGAACACAGTAGAGGCTGATCATATTTTCAGACAGTTCGGTGCTATTCTCGAGTTAACCTTATACGGTCCCAGTGTTGTGATGGAACTTAGAACTTAGTCCTACGATTGTTTCTCATTTCTATTTTCAACAATTAACGAGATTTCAGCAAGTAATTTAATTCATAAAATCAGAATGGATCGACAGAAAAGGTGTTGTGTTTTAACATTACTATGCCAGACCACACATATAATTCATGGCCCGGCAAAAATCGGAAGAGTTTAATTGGGAATATTCGATACATCTTGCATCTACCTCGGATTTGCATCTTCAAATTATCATTTGTTTCGCTCTGTATAGAGCTCTGTTTGTGATGTACGCAATTGGTTTGGTTTTTAGCTCGGGCAACACACTCCTTCCCTACAGAATCTGGCATTAAAAGCATGAAGAAAAGAAAAAGAGGCGAACTCACAATGTCTGCATTGACCTAGAATTATTACAATTCATTCTATTGATTGGCAATTTCCGTCTCTGGCTTCTATGTATTGTGTCATTTAACGAGAAGAAAATTTCACACTTTAGCTTAATGCCTGCTGCCGAAGTGTTTATTTCGTATGCAAATTCAGTTTCAATTTTCAATTTCATTGAATAAAAGAATAAAACCAATAACAACAACAACAACAACAACAACAACAACAATAAAACGAAAAGAAAATAGCAAAGGAATAACGAATAAAATCTCAACATAGAACTCTATCCCCTCCCCCTCCCCCTAGAAAAGACGTGAAAAAAGAAGGAGGAGAAAAGAGGACGAAGAATTTCTTTGGAGCGTTTATTTAAATGACATTTTATGTGTTAAGAACATCAACAACAACAACAAACACATCACATGACTTTTTTTTTATACATCCTTTGGGTATAATACACACATTCACACACATACACATACAGTCTCTTACACTCTATTCACTTTTCCTTATACTCGCACTCACACACGTACACTTACTTTTTATTTAAATTTGAATGCAAAATCGTATACAAAACAAAATCAAGTAGAGAACTCTGAGGGATGGATGGATGGATGAAGAAAAGTAGAAGAAGTAGAGGAGAAATAAGTTGAGAAAACATTTTGATCGGTTGCTTGTATTTATTTTAAATGGTTTACGAGCCAATCTGGAATTGAATTTTTTAAATTAAAATATTTTTCATTCCTCCTTACGATTACTTTATTCATTCTCTATACAAATACGGTTTTTATTTTTTATTTCCTTGTTTATTTGCTTTATTTTTTTTTTTTTTTTTTTTTGTTTCAAAACATTTTATTATGCAAGAAAGAAAGAAAGAAAGGAAAGAAAAAAAAATTCATTGTCTGTCTGTCTGTCAGTCAGTCACTCATTTATTCAATCATTTTCGTTACAAACATTGTAAAAAAACATTTACAAAGCCCAAGTATATCCCTTTTGGTTTACAATTCGTTTGGTGTTCGTTACAATGGCAATTCACTTGAATTCATTTTATTTGGATTGGCTGGCATTGGATAGGATTCGATTGAATTGGATTGCATACGGTGATGGCTTTATTAGAATGTCGACATAAATTCAATTGCATTCAAAAAATGAAAATGAAAAAATAAAGAAAACTCAACTCAAAAAGTTTACTTAACCGCACTGATTGGCAATATTATGCTGCAAATCAATTGATTCCATATACAGTCATGACGCAGCGCCCAATTCTAGTCATGGTTGTTGTGGTCAAAAAATACAAGCAACAACAACAACAACATCAGCAACCGAAAATTGATTTTTTTTTTTCTTGAAAGAATCAAAAATACACGCCATATATACATACATATATATAGAGAGACCCATAAAAAGTTTCTCATCCTTGCTTTACAGTGGCCAATGAAGTAATCATGTTTGGATTCAATTACGGAAAATTTACTGAAAACAAACGAACAAGTTAAACGAAAATTATATGCGAAATTACGACATGAAAGTAAAGAATCCGAGAATACCCACCAACTCTGCGTTTTTAGTAATTGTATGTTAATGTTTCAACAAACTTGAGCAATAAAGAGCCGCTTGACCATGCACTATTGACAAAAGGATAGTTAAACACTCCGAAAGTCCATGCATATACATGCATACTTATCCTAAATGTAGATACCTAAATCAATCGAGCACATAGAGAGGTCAGCCCATACCAGAGATCAGCAATGAGTATCCAAAAAGATGAGTATAATTGAATCGCACTCATAATTTCTGATACTTATTCGTATTCATACTTATTTTAGTATCATGGAACCTCTACTCATCGTATTCAAAGTTTAAAGTACTCATCATATTCATACTTAACAACACGTATGATTCGACTCTCCATAACTCAACATATACACGAAGCACAAAATAAGTATGATTCGCAAACGAACACTAAAATACTCACTAAAAGGTTGAGTGTGTTTGCTCTGCTTTCTGCTTTGTCTTTTTGCTTATGTGCCTTTTTTCCTTGCTGATCTCTGATACACACATACCCGAGAAATGATTTGACCACTGTTCATGCAATAAATAAAAAGGATACTAACACTATATTATGTTTCGTAAAAATTTCATAACATTTATTGCTTCGTTACGATCCTTATTCCTTCGTTACGATTCCTATGAGAATTCGAACCCAAGAAGCTCTTGCCAAGTATTCGTTCAGAATGCTGCTCATATAGTATGCAAGTAAAACTATCTATCAGTCTGACATGATTTATTCAGAAAAGTTTTTAAATTGTTTCTGTGGACAGATCAACAAAAACTATCCATAATTTGTTCCTTCTTAACCCACTGTGCATCTGTATTTTACAACCAATTTAAAGTGACATTCTCACACACTCTCTTTCTCTCTCTCTCTCTCTATCTCCTCGCTTTGCCTTGGGGTCTCATATATTTGTTATTCATGTTGTTATTATCGTTGTTATTGGCAACATATTAAATATTGAATGTTGTTGGTCGTATTGGTCATACATTTCACGATAATGGTTCGAAAAATCACTTCTGATGATGATTTTTCTGGCAGAAACAAAAAAAGAAATGCATGATGATGAGAAAGAAGAACGAATGAACGAATGAGCGCCTGTCACAGAAGCCACAAAACTGCAAAACTGAAACACAGTTTAAAGTCAGGAAATTGAATTTAAATTCCCAATTCACAAAAATTGCAATTGCAATCGCAATTGTTCGTAAAACTGGCCTTTAAAAGGCGTTCGTTATTTTGTGAGAATATCCATCCATCCGCCCATCCATACATTCATTCATTCATTCATCAATACAATTGAAGGAAGAATAATGTTTTCGAGAATGTGTGAATGTATGTGTGTATTTCGAATCAAATCAAAAATGTAATGAAATCAACTGAAAACGTCAAACAGTCAGTCTCTTAATAGTGAGTTAGTCTGTTTAACTGTCATTATGTAGCCCAGAAAGTTGATCGTTGGAACTGTTCACGTCATACTTTTCTTATAGTTTTTTATGTGACATAAAAATCACTTGCTAATGCACACACACACCCATGATGGAAAAATCAAAATTTTCTTTTTAATCGTTTTTTATGAAAAAAAGAAAATAAAAAACGAAGTAAAAATAAATTCTAAACCCCAATTAATTGCTTACATTGCTCTCGAATAGTTGTTTTAGAAACATCAGGTTTATTTTCCAGATTTATTGAGTTCAAATCATATTTAATTAAAACTATATATGTACTAGGAGGAATAGCAAACAAAGCAATTGTTGTTGTTACATAAAGTTGTGAACACAAATTAATTTTTATTTTATTTCCAATCTATGAGCTCTTAAATGAGCTTTTAAATGTTTTTAGAAGGTATCTTTGGTTTCTGAACCTTTTCCTTTAGCCCTCCTAGTATATACATACACATACATATATACATACATGCATAACTGGGCATTACAACCCTTCAGTCAGGATTATGGACCTAGTTTCTCGCACCACTTATGCGTTTAAAGTTTAAAGTCGATTCTGAACGTCGGATTTTTCAAGAAGCTTTTCATGGCAATTTCAATTACTCTCAGAGCTTTTGTCAGAAATCTGCTGAGGGGAAGTCACGGAAGAAATATTTTTTTTTATTTCCGTTTTGATGTCTGACTTGGGGTTCGAACCGTGGCCTTACGTCTAATAAGACCACACACTACCTACTAGACTACGGCGACTTTTTTGTAGATACTCTCGTAATTTCGTACTGTTATTTTGGACTGTTGTAGACTAGATATGCACGTGAATAATTTGTAATTCTGGCCAAAAAAAAAAAACGTCACATCATTTATTTCTCCAAACAGCAACAACAACAACTGAAATAACATGCAACCCTTTATGAAATTATACGAGAACAGATTTTTCAATTTCTACAATTCATATTATATATTGCTTTGTCCAAAAAGAGAAACAACAACAAGACAAACGGAAAAATATTTTCAAAAAATCCAAACTTTTTAAAAACAAATTATGATACGCATACGACACTGGCATTAAAAACTACCAGACTGACACTAACCATGAACAGCAACAACAACAACAACAATGTGAGTGTCATTTGCTGGTATAAGTATCAAATTACACTTCCGCCGGAAAACGACGTTCAATGCTCGTTAAACTATTTTCTTTATGCTCTACTCTCACACTTTGTATTTCTCTTTTACACACACTCTCTCTCTCCCTTTCGAATAAAATTCGAATTTGCAGGAGATTCAGTTACCAAATCGAAAATTACTTTAGACATATGGAAGGAGTAGAACGTGTGTTTGAATGTCGAAGAAGAAGAATAATCATGAGATTTAAGTTTTTGTTAGCGAATAAAACTTATCGATAACGGCAAAAGAATAAGAAGAAGAAAGACAAAAATAAGAAAAAAAGAAGGACAGATTTGGTCGATCATCATCGCATCTATAAATTGGATTATAATGCGAATGCCAGTAATTCGCAATAAATTACTGGCCGAGGAATCGAATTGCATTGAAAAATAAAATCAAATTAAAGTGTGCAGTTTTAGGGGAGAGTATAAAAATTTCTATTTAAGAAAAAAGTCACCGCAGTCTAGGAGGTATTACACGAGACACTGACTCAGACTTCACACTTTCAGCAGGAAAAAATTGGAGAGTAAATAAAATTCGTCTTGAAGAGCTTCTTAAAAATCTGTTGTTCGGAGTCGCTATTAAACTGTAGTTCCCACCACTCATATATAGCATTAACACACACAATATAAGTGGTGTGAGATGCTATGTTGTTATCCTGACTGTAGGGCTTATTGAAGAGAATTTTTTGCAGTAGCCTAAGAAATATAAATTACGCTTGATAGCACTAAGCAGTAGTAGTTCTGTGATAACTGATAAATCTATTCAAGGTCACTTTTACAATATATTCTATACCTTGCCGGAAGTGTTTTTCGATGTAGTACTGCTCTCAGATTTAGCTGTCGTTTTCGTTCCTTCTTGCCGAGATAGATCCAATGAGTGTAGCTTACGAGTTACCGGTATTTTTTTATATCAAAGGCTGCAATCAAACTGTGCTACTTACCAAAACTAAAGATACCCTTGATAGCTTGGTGAGTTAAGCACTTCAATGCAGAAATATTAAGACTATAACGTATGATATTGCTTGCATCGAAAAAAACCAGGAAAGGCTTGTCATGCAGAGGAAACTCTTCGCTTTAAACTTTAATACTTTATGCGATTCACATAAACTAACCAATAAAAGACTGATATAATCTATGCAATGAATGGCTACTATCTTAAAAGAAGAGACAAGCCTACTTGTTAACTTAGAATGTTTTCTTTTAAACTGCAAAACATAATCCACAAATCAATAACGTGTTAATACATTGTAGAACTGAAAATAGATCTTCAAATATTGTTCCAAAACCAGTGTTGTATTTCGTTATCAATTATATTTGGGAATCCCCGAACAAATTAGTTGATGCTGCTTGTTTGAAAGTGTAGTTTCCGGCAGTCTAACTGTCATTGTGGGTTAGTTGTGAGATCGATTCCCATACCAAGCAGAAGACCTTGTCTAAAATATTACATTTTAATGCAAAATAAAAACAAAAATAATACTTCTACCATTTACCATATATATTGTTCAATAATTTATTTAAAGAAGTAAAGATTTGATATGTAAACTAAAATTCAAACTTGTATCCGATACAGTCCGCAAGCAAACATTGTTTTTGGAATATTCTGCTTGTCTTCCATAATCGATATTGTAATAGAAAAATATCCATTTACCTTTTTTTTGTATTGAGACACCTTAAAGCCAAGTATGTATTTTATTTGTCCGCCCCTGTATTACATATTTTCATTGCCTCTAATCGCAGGCATTATTCTCTCATGAATTCATAAATATTTTCGCCATAAAAGTAATCCCTTTGGCAAACACAAGTGTAAGTTGAGTAAGAACACAATAAATCCCTTTGGGAGGAAAATATCACAACGCTTTTATGAAAGTGTAATAAAAATTTATTCTCGATTTGAAACATATTGAGGGCGTTAAAATTTAATAACAATGACAGTGTGCGATACCATTTTTTTCTCTTTCTCTTTTTTTTTTTTTGTGAACAGAATACAGAAAATATTTCCAACGTCAGCAGAGCATCACAGGGTCACAATATCATTGTCATACACTCATAGACAATAGAGGGTAAGCGTGCATACATACATATGTACATGTATGCTTGTGTGTGATAATATTGTCATTGTTATTGCTGTCTGTCCAAGAAGTCGAAAGCAACCCAACCAACCACTAAATGACAATAAAGTAGCAACTTCCGATGGCGTTAAGTAAAAATCATTCAATTTCCGTTTTTTTCTTTTTTATTTTTTTTTCTTTGCATTTATTTTGCTCTGCCGTAACCTCTCAGTATTTCACTGTGCTTGCTTATGTTGTCTGTGTGTGTGTGTGTATTAAAAACAATTTTTTTGCAATCTCATCATATTTATTTTTCAACAACAAAAACTACATCAATAGCAACAAAACACAAACTAAATAAATTGAGATACAAACAATCCTTTCCTCCTACACCACATACACACAAGACACCACACCAACACACTCACACACACACATATGCTTACATACTTTCGTCATCATCATAAAAACAATAAAAGTAAACAAACCATCTTTTGTTCTCCTTATTTTATAAGCTTTTCTCTCTACTTCTTTTCTTCTTCTTCTTCCTCCACACAAGAAGAAACTATCTCTTCGTTTTTCTCTCTTGATTATTGTTTTTTTTCTGTGTTTGGCATACGCCTCGTATTAGTTACATGAAGGGTGTGATTTGTTGTTGTTTTTCCGTTTTTCTTCCTTAGACATGTTTTATTAGTTTATTTACTCCGCTCGCTTTCTCTTCCTCTTTCACGTTGTTTTTATGCTGTATTAACATTAAGCATGAGAGTGTAAATGTGGCATGTCTAACATTACCACAAAACAGTTATAATGTAATTGTATATCATTATGTATAAGTGAGTATGGGTGGGTGGCATATGGCTATGACAAGTAATCAGTGTTGACGACTTGTAAAAGACAACAAAAGTATATTTTTCAGCTGAAACATAATAAAAGCGATGAAAACGTTGATAAACTCTGCTGAGCATAAATGCAGTTGATAAGGACTCTTGAACACACATCCAGAATAATCGAAATTTTTTAAATCTTTAAATCTTTTTTAATATCTTCGCTTTTCTAATGTCCAACAGAGCGCAGTTCACATTGAAATTAATTATTAAGCCCAGGTAAGACATCTGGAACAAATTGAAAAAAAATTAAAAAAAAAATTTCTTCGGAGACATCCTCTCAGCAGATTTCTAGCAATAATTCAAGATTAATTCCAAAATTAGAATAATTGCCCTGAACATACATACATAATTGGTCATTACAATCCTTCAGCCAGGATTACGGCCTAGCTTCTCACACCACTTATGTTGTGTGTGTTAATTTTATACATGAGTGGCGGCAGCTACAGTTTGACGTCCACTCCGAACGACAGGATTTTTTTGAGAAACTTTACATGGCAATTTCATTTACTCCCAGAAATCTGCTGAGTGGAAGACGCCGATGAAATATTTCTTCATATTTCGTTAAATAAATAAATAAATAAAAAAAAAAATGTCTGACCTGGGAGCTTATGTCTAATAAGCCAACACATTACCTACTAGACTACGGCGACTGCCAGATAATCGTAACCTTAACCTCAACTTGTTGTAGAATAAATCTACACGTGGGAAACTTCTCAAAGCAAGTAACTTTAGACTTAAGACTACAGGAATAGTGTAGCAGGAAATTTGCCTGAAGAGTCTTACGGAGTCAACATTAAGCTGATTCAGATTCTGAGAGGATTTAGCTTCACCTAAGATCAAGAGATCTTAGATATGGGATCCACCTTTCATCACCAGCTAGCAATCAAAACTGGTTCAATATTTTCCGATTTAGCAGGGAATTGCAACTGAATATTACGGCAATAACTCATCTGCTAGTGTTACATCATAATTAGTTTGTATCTCAACTCTACTTCAGTAATTCTACTGCGGATGAAATTTTAGGAAAAATATTAAAAACAATATTTGTATTCGTATTGAATTAGCATCACTGATAAATAATGTTCACATCATCCCTTTTGGCATCTCCTTTTAATATTCCCTTATTGTTGCTGTCATTATATGCCAGTTTCTATTTTTTTTTTTGCTTTTCTGCTCGTTTATTATTTTTGTTTTTTGTTTTCTTCACATACATTATCATCCTTTCTCATAATTTTTGTTGTTTTTTACACACATTTTTTTGCTGTTGTTGTTGTTGTTAATTTGAATAATTTTTATTACAAACCCAACGTTATGAATTTTTGATGAGCATCTTTTCTCCTTGCATTCTCTCTCTCTCTCTCTCCATCCCATTACACACAGAGCTAATGTAACTAATACTGTGACTGTGATTGTTGCTTGTGGACGTGTGTCGTTTAAGCCATGTGACAAACGTTTAAAATTTATTAATATTTGTATCTCTCTTGCTCTCTCTCTCCCTCTCTCTTTTTGGACTTGATGTGCGTGTGTGGTTAATATATTTTTTAAGCGCCTTAAAAGAATTAAATCATAAAAGAAAAGAATTAGAGAAGATTCTTTTAGAATGTCTTCAGGAAAAAATATTTTAAAAGCAGAGGACAACGCCGATTAAGGAATAACAACAATTGCATAACGCAGAAGGCAGAACATCTTTCGAGGAATTTGTTTCCATCATTGGTATCGTATGAGTTAAGACACTGGGTTTTAAAATTTATGAGTCAAATGCAATTCAATTTGGTGCAGAATTATTTTGCATAGGGACAAACACCAAGTGTTAACTGCAGCACTATGAATAGAGTCTTAATTCCAGTTTCATGTACATACTCCACGTTTATTGAGCGTTCACCTATGGAAATATTCCTGATGATCGTTCAACTTGCAGTAGGGTTTACGAGGAGAACAATAATTCCAATGAAGGATTTTGTTGAAATTTGCCATCTGCATAGGCACCAAATTCACATTCTTCTATATGCAGATACCATACGGATCCGGTAACACCACCGTTGTGCAGATTCCCCTTTATCAATACAAAGAAGACGAATGATTAAAAAAATTAAGTACGTAAGTATGTAATCTCAGCAATCTCCGCGACATTGGTGGACCAACATCTCCCACTCCTCGCGTACTAATGCGACACCTTCAGCACCAACAATGATGCCAGTCTGGAGATCAAGCGCAGGATCACTAACAGGTTCTACTATGGTCTCAATAGGCAATTGGGTAATAGAGACCTCTCTCGTACGGCAAAACTAATACCCTACAAGACGCTTATCCCCCCACGCTTCTTTATGGCGCGGAGGCATGGGCCCTATTAATCACAGATGCAGGAGCCTTGAGGGTATTCGAGATAAAACTCCTGCCTACGATCTTCAGTCGAGTGCTAGTTGGTAATGATTTCCGCATTCGATTCAACAGTGAGCTGTATGAGTTCCGCAACGACATAGACGTTGTGTATCTTATTAGCATCCATCGGCTGCGCTGGCTCGGCCATGTCGTTCGAATGGAGGAGGATGCTCCGCCGAGACGGGAGGAAATCGAGGAAGCCCTGTCATCGATTGGCGGGGCCAACTGGCGTAGGGGCCTGAAAAGATGTGATAAGGCCAAAAATCCATTAATCGGGTTGTTAATGGGCAATTAAGTAAGTAAGGTGGTGTTAAAGGATGCAAACGAATTCTTTGACAAATTGGTGATTCCTTGACTTATTATTGCCTGAGCGTCCATGTGCCATATTTTTCAATTTTTGTTTAATCAAAACGAATCTATGTTAGTGATATTACAATAACAATTCACAAGCAATTCCCATGAGTTTTGAATCACTTGGAGCTGATTTTTAGCAAAAAGACGTTAAATGCGTGGAGTTCCACACGTACAATATTGAAAAGTTTTTTTTTCGTAAATTCGATAAGAAGAAAATTAAGTCTTTAGCAATAAATTGTTTTTTCAGTAAAACATTTCGTAACAGTTTTGAAACGGTTTTGACATTATGCTTCAAAACGATCAGATTTTTGTTATACTTTTAACGAATCAATTCCTTTAAGTTCTGTTGCGATTATGGAACCATGCACACAAATTATTAATAAACAGTCTGAAGATGAAATAAATGAAGTCTTTTAACCACGGCCAGGAATAAAGCACGCGTTTATATTGTGCAATTATTTTTCTGAATATCAATGCGTCCGTTTTTATTTACATCGCCTAAGCGCCAGTGCGTTTGAACGGACGTTCATACGCTCTCCAGCCCCTTTTGCCTTGCTTTCAAGGTGCTGAAATAAAACAAAATTTCTCATTTGATTACAATTCCTCACGTAAAACGTATGTAAATTTGCATTTATATTGGTGCGTCTAAAACGTTTCTAATCCTATAATTTCTTTTTTCTTCCTTCATATTGTTGTTGGTGTTGTTGTTGTTTTATTATTTTTAATTAAATCAAATAGTCCATCATCCGGGGCTTATAACTGTTAAGACAAACACACTCGCACTCGCTCACTTACACACACACATTCAGTTTTCAATACAATATAAGTATGTGTGTGCTGTGGGAATAATTTAATTATTGAACAGGGGGTTTAACAGTGTTACTGTGTCTGTTTATTCCGTCGTCTGCTTATGCAGAGGGAGGGTGGGTTGAGTGGCAAAGGATGTCTAATGATCATGATCAATTATTTGTATACAAATTTGTGTTTTTCACGATTTTGCATAAATTTACTCATTTGAATAGCAAAAAATTGTAATTTTTTTTATTCCTGATATTCATCATCAATTTGTTTTAATTGCAATGTTTCAATGTCACTCAATCTTGTTTTTTTTCTCGTGTTTATTGTAATTTTAATTTTTAATTAAAAAATTAATTTAAAAAATTCATACGAGTGCCGGTAATTGTTGATAAAACTGCTTTTAATCATTTATAGTTGTTGTATGGTGTCAAATATTTCATGTAATAGACCATAACCATACCTTTCTCATTCTCTCTTCCTCCCTCTCTCAATCACTGCTTGCATAGTGTTGGGAGGGGGAATAACAGACATTGTTAAAATTCAATTAAAGTCTAAATGAACTACTGTTTGGTAGTTGAATAGAATGCTTGACACTCCCTTCCTTTCCCTATTTAGAAAATACTGGTTGGTTGGTCACCCATTATAAGTAGTAGCAAAATTGTAATCAATTCCAAGCGATTAAATGATTTCATATGCCCCCAGTTGTAATTGGATTAATAATGTGCAGACATCAGCAATAATAACAACGGGTATATCATTGTATGCGGACAAATAAAATACAAGAAAAAAAAGAATAGAAAATAAAATGAAATAGAAAAATATACATACGGGGGGAATACTTTTGTTGATATACATAAGTTTAGATACGTATTCAGACTATGTTCAGCTATAAAGCAACAAATATTTGATACATTGAGAAAAAATGTACAAAACTGACAGACTGTATTATATCCTCCAATGCTTTTAAATCCGAATAACGAACGAGGGATTTTGAAAATTAAAAAAAAATGCTGTCCTAGAAACCGCACCAAACATTATTTCTTTTAAGGTGGTAATTGGCAATTATACAACTTATTTTCCTTGCGGAATATACATACATATATAGGGAAAGTTCAAGTGATTCTATTCGGTTGAAATATGCACAACTTTGTTACAATAACGAAAACCGTGATAATCGATTTTCATATGCTCCTGTTAGAGTGACAGGTCAGAAAAATACGTGGGATTTCTCTTAAACATGTTTATCGAATTAAAACAAATAAAATTGTGGACCAAATTATGTGTTGGGCAGTAGAGGATGTCATTATAGTTGATGATTCTCTTCAAGAACACAGCAAAACCTTTCAAACGGTCGCTCCTGACTTGGTTACCATTTACTGCGATTCGATTACAACTATTGTTGCCTGCTTTTGCCGATTGTGACTCAGTTTTCATCACCAGTTTCAATCCGCTTTAGAGAAGAATAAATTTTGGTGCATCTTCTGAGCGTCTTTTGCAAAGAGGAATCAAAACTTTGTTTCCTAGAAAGAAGGATTATTCAGTGAATACTGCAACCCGAGCATAATTGCTGTGGTTACAGTTAAAAAAAATAAATTGTACACACAATAGTATCCCTTAAAGGAGAGTTCACAACAAACCTATTTGATAACTTACATGTAAACCAAATAGGCATAACACCCTTAGTTGGTCTGTCTCTTCTCCTTCAACCTACTCAATACCAACTTAAGAAATTTCAATTAGAATTCGAATGTCATTGACTTAGTGAAGGCGATAATAAAATGTTTAAATATTCTTCTTGAGATTAAAAGACTTTTCTCCTCAAATATAAACAAGAAATTAATGAAATTTCAATGAATGTTAATCGAATTTTTGTTCAGTGCATGAGAATTTAATCACGATTTAAATGCTTTCGTTTCGGTTATCAACAGTGGCAACACCAATAAGAATAACGATAACGGCAGCAACAGCAACAAACGACACGAAAACTTAATCACGCGTTTCACTATGACCATTAGCACCCACAAAAATGAGCATAACAAGTTACAAGTCATACAACAACAACAACAGCAACAACAACAATGTTAAATTAAAAAAATCCAACAAATTTTAAGGGATGATGTTAAAATATGAACTCCACTGAAACCCAAAAATTTCACACACACACACACTGACGCACACCCACTTCCATACATACTTGCACACAAATAAGCCAATTAAGCAATTCAAAGAGTAAAGAGCAACAGCAGAAGAAGATGATCACATACACATGTACACATTTTTATAGAATGTACGATGATAAACCGAAAAGGGGAGAAGGAAAAACATATTTCCATCATCTCATTTCATTTGCTGTAGAACAAGGGGATTTTAACTAAAGCAACAACTACAAGTGAAACGTACGCATTAAGTGAACATAATTGAGAAATAAACAACGAAATAGGGAGAGAGAGAACGAACTGTAATATAGTGTTAGTGTGTTAGTAAACGATTAAAACTTAATAAAACTGTTAAGCATTTCTTTTAATAGAAGTAGGCAAATGGGGGAGAGAGAGACAGAGAGAAAATTAGGAAAGAGAATAGAAATGATTTTATGATAGGAAACAGGTTTGAGGTTAAGGATAAAGTTATAATTGCTGAATTAATAGGACTCTTTATGTTTTGATAAATGTAAGCGACTACAGTGGAATGCATACTAAAATATACAAGTAATGCTCGTACTTATTCCTTACTGGCCTTATTGACCACGAGTATAGTGTGAACTGAGCGTTTTTTTTAGTTTCAAATTAGAATGGTTTACGTTTGTATGGTGGAAAATGATGAAATGCTGGGATGTTGTGTGGAGACATTAAATGATGATACTCGTCTCATCTCAGACGAGTGGACTGGAGGAAGGGAAGAATATTTTTACAAGATTTCAAACTTCTTATAGAAATTATGAACAACAAGCCATCTTGATGGCTTAAATGTACGCCGACAAGCATGAGACCTTGAATGGTCTCCTCCCCTTCAACATATTTTCTGCTTCTTATAATTCTGAAACAATGTGGCTTAACAATAAATTGCAAATCAGTTTACTTTAATGGCAGAACCCAACTTTGATCAGAGTATAGTAGTCGCCGTAATCTAGTAGGTAGTGGACCAGGGTTCAAACCCTAGGCCAGACATCGAAACGAAAATATGAAAAAATATTCCTTCGGCAACTTCCTCTCAGCAGATTCTGACAAAAATGGTCAAAGAGGTCATATGGATAGTTTCGAAAGGAAATGATTTTCAACTTTTTAAATTGAATTCGAAAATTCATTGCCGATTGCTTGGTGTAATTTTAAAAATTTTAACAGGATGTTGGGTGGGTGGCTGAGTTTACTCTGGGAAACTGGACCTGAATATTTCCCTCAGACTACCGGATTATTGCAGCGTGTTTCAGGCGGAAGTGGATCTTGCTCAATTGATCCGCATCTACGGTGTTCCTTTCACCCGCATCTCGATCTTTTCTGATAGTCAAGCTGCCATAAGATCTATGTCAAACTTTGTGAATAACTCCAGGATCGTCAAGGAATGTCGCCGCTGTCTGTTATTTGGCTCTCCAATCCTTGTCAGCTTGATGGGGCTATCATCGATTGATGTGAAGAATATACCTTCGTTCTTCAACCTTTCGGGCTGGTTTTCCTGCTCAGGGTGGTCGAGCTTTTAGTGTGCAGCCCTTGCGCTGACCAAATTCTTCTTCCCTGCTTTGGAAGAACTTGGTCAATACAGAGACTGCGTTCACCTGTGGCGTCACAACGGGCCACTATGCATGCTCAAGTGAGCTTTTGGTATCAAAGCTACCACTCCAACCTAACTTAACTTAACAGGCTGTCAAACTTCTGTTTTTGTAGAATATATTCCCTGTCGCATTATAAACTTCTAAGAGATCTGTAAGGAGTGTTAATATTTATTAAAAGCACGTATTTCTGCCACATTCATTTGACAAATCGTAGAAAAGAAACGAAAAAACAAAAAACAAACGCCAACAGAAAATGGTGTTTTGCGTTTCGTGTGATTCAGTGTGGTGGATTTGAACGCGATTCGTTCGTATATTAATTATAATCAAAATAATCCCCCAATGTGAAATACAAATAAATTGTCGTTGCTCAGTTCCGCCTGTCATTCGCTTAATTATCGTTAATTAAACAATTCAAAACCAATTAAATTTCTCATTTGAACGTTTCTCAATATTTGATTTATTGGAAATGGTTACAAGCTTACGTACATCCAGCTGACTACTACTACTGCCTGATTGCTTGTCTGCCAATTAACCAAAGTAAATAAAGAGTTAAGAATATGACAACAACAACAACAACAACGACAACAACGACAGCTTGCTAATGGCTAACAAGCGGTACACTTTGGTTATTGTTTTTTTTTTTTTTAAGAAATCTTTTAAGAGAAAAGGAAAACAATTCAACTGATTTAATTTGTCAATAAATCAACAACAACAACAATAATAATAACAAGAAATTCATTTTGAAAACATAAAAAACTTGAGTAGCGGATAAACTCATCGTCAAGTAAACAACAGAGAAATGCAAACAAATTTTAAACAAATCTTCTCTATCTTCCCCTCTACACCTCAACTCATCAATATTTTGAAAAAATCTTTCAAAAATCATCGTAAATGATGATTTAAACGGCAGACTACAGAAGCGGCTTCTGCTTCTGTTGTCAGTACCGAAACCGAAACCGAAACCGCCTTTTCTTTGGTGGTCGTTAACAAATGCAAACATGAGTTCAACGTAAACGTGGCAATCAAAACACTCGCTCACCTGTACTACCGCTAACCACATCAGTTACAATGTTCAGACATTTCCTCGATCTCGACGATTTTACTTTGGTTTTGCCGTTCAGCTAAGGCGGTACATCAAAACAATGACACGACAAATATTTAGTTTTTCCAAAATACTCACTGAATATGATTTAAATGTGTGGCTTTTTACAATTGTTTGTTGTTATTGATTGTTGTTGTTGTCGTTGTTGTTGTTGTTAAACAATCCTAACCATCACTTAACAATTTCAACGATTGATTGATTCTCGTAATTGTTTTATTGATTCTGTGGCCTTATGGTCTTATAAGTCAGTATTTCGGTATTTTGAGTTCGGGGTGTAAGAGATGCATTCAACTTGAAAATTTGTTGAATCTTTTACTTAATTTTCGGTCTGTCCGTTTGTATGACCATCCATCTCTATTTGCCGGTGCCATCCATTAGCTGCCCATTCGACTGCGCGGCATGTACATATTTATTTACATTCCAAAGTGTCAAGTGATTTTCCGTAGATTTGAAAAGTAAATTTCCAAATGCATAAATTAAAAACATTTCGTATGAATCAAATTTTCAACTGCGAAAAATCGACCAAATTTTGTAATGAATACTGATTGGAGATGAGGAGTGTGTCACTTATGACAAACACGAGTGAAATGCTGGCAGTTGAATTGCGTTAAGCCAGTCCAATTGTTGCAGACGTATAGAAATGTTTTGCTTTGCGAAGTGCTCTTCTATGTCTTTGCTCTTAAGTCGATTCTATACCGTCTAGAATTGAACCATCGTATTCATCCTGAATGTCTAAAGCTTGGTTGGTACCTTCTTTAGCTTTTAAATTATAATCTGTACCTATGTACTACTGTTTCTAACTTTGGTTAATTAATAAACGCCTCAAGAGACACCAGATTGTCTCAGTTTTCAGCTTAAGGTTTCAACAGGCTTTCAACACGTTTGCAATAAATTCGTTGTATCATGGACGGCGGTATATAAAATGTCTCATTGGTTTTTGAGGGTAAAGGCATTTCCAGACGTATTACAAAACTACCTGAGAAAATTCTCACCCAGCAGTAACAGGATCATCTAACTTTATTCTATTAAGCCTGAGATATTCAATGCTTTCACTTGCGATATTTCAACCACCAGAATGATATGCAGTAGTATTATTATGTCTTATACCGAGCCATTTGAGTCATTCTTTTTGACTGATATGAATGCTTATATTAAGAAATGTGAAACCAGTTGAATGGTATTCATTGTGGTAAAACTGTACGACACTTTCTATTCGAACACACAAACCCCACACTTAGAGCCTACCGGCCTTTCCGACTTACAATACATATGTACAGACATACATAATTGGTCATTACAACCCTTCAGTCAGGATTACGCCCTAGCTTCTCATAGTGCTTATGTTTTGTGTGATTCAAGTTACTCGAATCATTTATGAAGTATTATAAGTATTTTTCTAAAGTTATGAATCTAAATGAGTTATGAATCAAACATATTTCGCATGGTATGAGTTTGATGATCTCAACGTTGTACGCATACTCATTACAACCTGTACTTATAAATCAACGTTGTAGTGAGTATGAGAATGAATCAGATTACATAGTTAAATTTCAATATTATTGACTCACTCATACTCACAATTTCATGAGTGCTTATGAGTAGCGAAAAAACGATTCATTGCTGATCTCTGATATGTAGATGTCTCTGTTAACTGCAAAAGATTGTGAAACTTTTACCAGTATCAGCACAAACTATAGTATTGTAGTGGGGGGCACAAAAAAATTGTTTTATACCCCCCTGTCTTGCCAATATTAAAAAAGCTAAGAATGAAGTAAACATTCCTTTAATTGGATACGAATGCGATCATCATCCTCATCATCACCATCTTCTTAATGTTGAAAGTAAATATTCCTTTACCATAAATCACTGTGCAAAGCAGAGCACACAGTACAGCACAAAGCACAATGATCAGCACAGTGATCAGCACAATGATCAGCATATTCGTTAAATTCTTTAAAAGAGAATTCAATTGTTAATAGAGTTGCTGTTGTTGTTGTTTGTGTTGTTTGTGAGTATTGATGTACTCAAGTACAACGTACGATCAAACGAGGCAAGCGAACGAACGAGTGAGTGAACAAGGTGTTAAACATTTTATTTAAACATGTTATTAAATCTTAAAACTACAACAACAACAACTATAACAAGTAACAATATTCGGCAAATGTTTGATGTTGTTGTAATTCTCTTCAGTTAAAACAATATACACTAAATGGCCGATCGGCTGACTGGTTAACTGGCTAACTGAATGAATGAATGAATGAATGAATGAATGAATGTATGTATGAACGTATGGCTAATGGAGTATTTTAAACAAATTAACCACCTCCCGGTATTTATGCATTAAACGTATGAAAATTATGTTACCAACGACCATAACTGTGAGTGTATAAGTCGTAACGATTAAAACCACTTGCAACTTTAACTCTAATTGGCGGCAAATGTTTTGAAATCGACAGAAGTCTTAAAAAATTCACATGATTTATAACACCGACATCTGAAAGTGGGTCATTTAGAGTTTCAAACAAACAAACAAACAAAAATCGCAAATTATTGCTTATAATCACTGTACCAGGTACTAATTAATTTCACTTTTCACTTACTCTCTCACAAACCACACACCCTGCCAGACACCCCCAACTACCAACTCACCGAATATGTAGGTGTAAATGGCCATCGAGATTCTCTTGAATACAATTCAGGAATTTCAAATTGAAACTGAAAAAGTGAAATTTTTTTTTTGTTCTGCTTCAGCGTTTGACTAATTGCGGAATTTTTCGAATCGGATTTTGGCAGAATCGTTTCTTTCCTTCTTTCTTTCTTTCGTTGTCAAAATTTATGGCAATTATTCCCACAAGAAATCTATTGTTTTTCAGTTTAAAATCAAAGAAGCCAGAGTATTGTTTTCTGGCTTATCTTATGATCTAAGTTTTGTTCTTTTGAGGCGGCATAAGCCAGATAGACGCTTGGACAGACATTGCCATTGACTATCTTAATAAATCTGTTGTAGTTTTGAAATGTTTTCAAAATGTATCGTTCATGTTGATCTTGCTGATCTGGCTGATCTTGCTAATGATTTGTTGAATTTGCCTGAATTTGTTTGCTCATACCCGCACATACACTCGTACATACTCGTACCTGTATAATGTGATCATTTATTTGGCCATTTTGCCAATACTTTCGCAGGCAAATACGCGTACACATGTGTGTGATGGTGATCTTTTCACACAAAAAGCCGCCAAAATACGCATAAGCCAGTGATAAGAAATCTTTTTTTTTCAGAAATTTTTGAATTTTTATGGATTTCGGCAATGGTCAGCTGAGATCGTACGCTACAGGACAACGTTATCCTTTATTTTGTCGTTAGGTGCACCAAAGTGTAATATCTGCTACTCTACAGGATTAACATGCCACGTGACTACGAGGAAGTCGCACAAAAATGTATGAGAGTTGTATGAACTGCATCGAGAAGAAATTGATCAATTAAAGGCCACGATATCGATAGGCTAATTAAACATGAATGTTGTTAATAGGTAGTAAACCTACAGCTCTAAATCTAAGCCTAACTCCACTGGCCTTCCTGGATACAAGAAAGTTGCTTTGATGCCATTCTCTTCTTCATACGAGGAAAAACAGTCTGTATTTTTTTAAATCCACATCACGATCATTCTAGAAACAATCTAACAGTCCACGTGCTGAATTGTAATAATAATAATAAAAATAAAATAATCAGTAAATAGAAACCAATGGCCCATTGACTGTATTGGAAGACTTTAAAAACTCTTTTAAAAATAACTGACAACACTTACAAGACACAGGAAAATCGCTCAATTGCCTGCGATTGTTAAGTAAATTCGAAAATGACTAGCAAATCTAAGCTAAGTTTTTATCATGAGCAACCTGTGCATGCGTTGAACACTAATTAGTCATGTTTTCAAAACTATTAAGTCCTCTGCATTATTTGCTTTACATTTTACATTGAAATGGTATAGTTTACTTGGGTCCTATAGGTTCCCGTTGTAACATCGAAATTAACTATTTCGTCAAATAGTAGGGACTCCTGGTTTGGCATTGCTCAGCCATCTTAAGAGTTTTATAAAGTTACATACATACATAATTGGTTATTACATCGCTTTATTCAGGATTACAACCTAGCTTCTCATACGACAGATGTTGTGTGTGTTAATTTTATACATAAGTGGCGGGACCCATAGTTTAAAGTCGACTCCGAACGACAGATTTATTGAGAAATATTTCATGGCAATTTTTTATTTACATTCGGAATTTTTGCCAGAAGTGTTCGGGAACACTTATAAGAATAACCATCTGAGAATCTATGATTCAGTTGTTGGGTAACCTAGTTCCATAAATGATTACTTGCATGACATTCTCAAAGAGGCTTAAACAATTATCATAAGAGAATCTAGAAATTAATACGACAAGTCGTCACAATAAAGCATTCCATGATATTTAATGTTGAACTACATGCGACCAATATCGATCAAAATTTGAAATCTTCTTTAAGCTCTTAATTAGAGATGAGCAATTAGTATTCAAAAAGATGAGTAGAATTTTATCATACTCATAATTTCTGATACTTATACGCATTCATACTTTTTTTAATATCATGGAACCTCAACTCACATTCAATGTTTGAAGTACTCATCAGACTCATACTTAACAACACATATGATGTTGTTGATTTCTTCTCTCCATAAGCCAACACGAATCACAAAATAAGGATGAATCGCATACGAATACTAAAATACTCACTAGCAGGTTGGGTGTGTTTGCTCTGCTTGCTGCTCTGTCTTTTTTGGTATGTGTCTTTTCTCTTTTTTTTTTTTTGTAAATGCAACGACAACTAAGACTGCAAAATTTCAATTAATGATTCGAGTCACTCGAGAATGAATCAGATTACATAATTAAATTTCAATATTGTTGACTCGTTTATATTCAAAATTTCATAAGTGCTTTTATGAGTAGCGAAAAAACGATTCATTGCTGACCTTAGCTACCAATGCAGCGTTCCATTTAAATATTGGTTAGTATTTGATCGAAACTGTTGTGTATTTTGTTTATCCTTTTAATGCTTTTTTCTTCCCCAATATTTCTTTTTTTTGTTTTGTATCATACATGCGCATATGAAAAGTTTAAATATGTAATAATATTTTGCTCTTTATCATATATTTTTGTTTTTGTTAATTCATAAATCTTTCATCAATATTACGCATGGTTTATGTTTTATTTTCAATATTTTTCGAGATCATCTGATGGTTTCGTTCGGCTGCTGAGAGGAACAAATCCGCCACAAATATAAATTTCATTATTATAATCGTTTATATTGTGTCATTCATTATATTTTCAATACATACACCTTCTTTAAGTTTTGTTTAGTTTGTGTTGAAGTATTCAATAGAATTTTTGTTGTTGTTTTATTTTTCTCGAATATCGCAGCGACGGTGGCGGCAGCGGCGGCAAAGTGCCCTTTAAGTCACGGTTGCCTACGCCACATGAGATCCCTTTGGATTGCTTTTCTCTTTTTTTGGTCTCCAAACCGAATTTTATTTGAATTTTTGCTGTTCCTCACATTGTTGTCTGTCTAATGATTTTGATTTGTTTTTCTCGGGGTTTTTTTTTGAATTTAAAGTTACAGTTTCTACTCCCGCTGCTTGTGGCGAACGAAGATTATAGCGACATTTGTCTGAAATATTATTGAATTAAATTCATTCTAATATGGCAACGAATGAATTAATGATGAAACATTAAAATTTAATAAAAAAACAAAACAGACACAGACTACTCTCGTATTCTCCAGCAAACTATTCGTGGTTATTTTCTTTAAATATTCATTAATTTACCAAAAAAAAACAACAAATTAAATTTGAATTTAAGATTTCCCAGTTAATTCTACAACAATTTATTTCAATTTCTCTTTAGTGTGTCATTTTATAAACGTTTTTTTTCTTTGGTGTCTCATTTCGATATTTTGTAACTGCCTGTCTATATTCATACACAAGCCGTTAATCAGTGACTGGAAACTGTGAAACAGGTTCTCAACTACTACCCACCCGTTTAAATTGTTATTGATAAATTATAATTTATCACATTTAATGAACATGAGGCCTATACTCACTCACTCACCCCACTCGCTGCACCAGATTTCAATGCAATTCACCCGGCCATCGAGCCACTCAGCCATCCAGTGATGCTTGACAAAAAAATATAAAAATCATTACGATTGGCGCTTGTTTTTGTCAAAGAAATCAAAACATGCAAATGACTTGATTAAGACAATATTTTAACCCTTTGCAGACGAAAATCTCATTTCCACGGATACTGCATGTGTGTAGGAATACGAACAACACATTGAATTTTCATACCAAGAAGATCAAGAACTTTTGCCTTTTCAATCGTTATGCCTCTCATACAATAAATGGTGCTGTTATGGGTTTAAAAAACCCGGTTCGGTCATTATAATCGTTAAGTCAGGATTACGACCAAGTTCCTCACACCACTGGTATTGTGTGTGTGTTAATTTTATTTATAAGTGGCGGCAACTACAATTTAAAATCGAGTTTTCTGAGAAACTTTTCATGGCAATTTTATTTACTCTCAGAGTTTTTGCCAGAAATCTGCTGAGAGGAAATCGCCGAAGAAATATTTTTTTATGAATAATTGCAGCAAAGCCTTTTTATATTAGAAACATGAGTTTCAGTGGTTCAATACTGAGGGGATGGCCTATAGATATAAGAAGAAGGAAAGAGTGAATAGTGCTTATGAACGTTAAATTTGAAACTGTTCATATTTTAAGGCGCAAGGAAAACCTTCTGCAGGAAGAAGAGAGTGCTGTAAAGAACAAATTATCTCTGTTATGTATTAATAGAATGATGGAACTAAAGATTACCACATCAGGCGTATAAAGGTGATATGACGTCATGCTTCTAATTTGACATTATAGACTTCTTAAGGTGATAGTGAAAAAATTCTATTGTGAGCCTGATTTGTTTAAAAGCGTTAGAACAAATTATGAACACATGGATAATTCACTTCGCCTCGAATTTTTTAAATTACAAGACAGTGGTGTTCGTACCACTATGTCTTGCGGTAAATACGGCGTATTATTTTGAAAGTTTTGAAAAAAGAATTAAATAAATTGCATTCCGTTTGATATGTCTCATTTTATTTAACTTCCTTCAAAAAGCGCATCACCTAATGGATTAAATAAGACGATAAGTTTCGTATGCAAAACTCTTCACAGCAATCTGCACAAAATAAGACATCAATGGGCCAAAAAACAAGGCAAAAACAAAACGAAAGAAAAAAAGTAGTGAAAAGGAATTAAACAGTCCAACTGCAAACAAATAATAATAAAATCATAAATAATAATAACAACAACAATAATAACAACATAGCAATAATGTAAAAGGAAAAAAAACTAAAAATATGAATGAAAATGCCGCTTAACATGGACAGCAACAAACTGCCATAATAAAAATAGTAATAATAGCTGCAAACGACAACAACAACAACAACAACTTCAATACCAATAATAACTATTTGCATAAGCATTTGGTAAGAAAAACAAAAAGCCAACAAATCCCAACAACAATAAGAAAAACTTGAACTTAAATTGTAACTCTTGTAGAGAAAGAGAGAGAGAGAGATTGGAGATCATAATCACTGTAAAATAGATTGACTGCCGGGTCAAAACTTTTATAAGCTAAACGAACCCATATTTCCATAGGTTGCTAAGACAACGTACGACTCTCTGTCTGGCTGACTGACTAACTGACTGCATCTTGATCTGTGTGTAGATGTTGAAAGTTCTTATTGGCAAAGACTGAAAGACAAACAAAAACAATGTTTTTTCATTTAATTTCTACCCTTGTCCTCTCGCTCGCTTATAAGCCTGTATTGTGGATTGTATGTCTTTACAACTTAATGTGTTTAATGTAACAACAACAACAACAACTAAATATATATACAATATAAAAATTACATAAAACATGCTCATAATCTAGTCAAGCTTACAACGTACAACAGCTATACAGAAAGAACAAGAAAAGCAACAAATATTGTATACGTATTGATTGTTGCAAGTCGTTGTTGTACAACGAGCAACAAAATTTGTAAACGATTCAATTTAAAGTAAAAAACGTAACGTTTTGTCGGCGAACATTAAATGATTTCGACTCTATAAATGCAACAACAACAATTACAACAACTACAACAGTTACAGCAATAGCAATGGCAAACATTGTAAAAAGAAAACATCAACAACAACAACAACAGTTTAATAGCAACAGCAATAGTACAATACAATACGAAATACAAACATTGAGCGATAAAATTCAATACATTTCATACTCTGACCACAGCAACTAGCCAACCAACCAACAAACAACGGCAGAAACAAGCTAAAGCCGGACTTAATATGATAAAGACATTGTTGTTGTTGTTGCCTGATGATGATGATGAAAGCGATGTGTCTGCTGTTTAGCTGCTGCAGCTATTTAACGGCGCAGAAGGAAGTGCACTCAAGATAGGATAGCATTTGAGTTGCGAAGTTGATTTGAATGCAACGACGTTTTAAGGTGTACGAGCATTATTTGGCCATTTGCTTAATAACAATTATCGATTACTTTTCACAAGTCATTGTGGTAAGTATCGATTGACTTCTTGATTTCATCCGTGTGTTTAGGGAACAAATGAAATCTAAAACTGTTACAAGATTTATTAAGACATTCGGAAAACAATTGGCGAACAATTTTTAAAATCAGATTAAAAGAAAATATCGTAGAAAAAAAACTATATCGAAAACCTAGATTTAATTGCTTTGATATCAACACCTTAAGGAATTTGTTTAGTATTCTTTTTTGTAACATTTAGTTTAGAAGACTTGAAAATTTGGATTTTTTTGGAAAATTCCACAAATAAATTCACTTCCTCAAGAAGTCCTTATTAATCAGTGAAGAACATCGTTAAAATCTTTCATAAATCTATTTTTACTCGAATGTCCAGTATTGAGAACAAGAAAGAGACAAAAGACAGTGCATATATAGGCTAAAATACAAATGTGATGCTGTTGATTGCAATCACAATAAGCAATGACCGGGGCGCTCTCCATATTTACCGTAAGACATGGTGGTAAGAACAGCACTGTCTCTCGTAATTTAAGATATTTGCAACGAAATGAATTATCCACAATTCGTTTCTTATTGTAACGCTTCTAAACAACTCAGGATCACAATTGAAGTCCTTCGCCAGCACCTTAACAAGTCTATAATGTCAAATTGCGAGTGTGACGTCATATCACCTTTATACACCTGATGTGGTAATCTTTGGTTCTATCATTCTATTAATACATAACAGACAGAATTTGTTCTTCAGCCGCACTATCTTCTTCCTACAGAAGTTTTTCCTTACGCCTAAAAATTTGAACAGATTCAAATTTAACGTGCCTTCCTTCCTCTTATACATAGAGGCCATCCCCTCAGTATTGGACTACTAAAACTCCAGTTTCTAATATACAAATGTATTGCTGCAATTATTCATAAGAAACCTTGGATTAAACCCTATGAAAAATATTTCTTCGGCGACTCCCTCTCAGCAGATTTCTGGCAAAAACTCTGAGCGTGAAATGAATTGAGAATGAATGAGTTGCCATGAAAAGTCGAGAGAAAGTCGCCGAAGAATGTCTGACCTGGGGCCTCACGTCTAATAAGACAACACACGACCCAGTAGACTACGGCGGCTATCATTTCAATGAACTTTGTATAATCAAGAGCTAAATATGTAATACCATGCGGGACCAGATTTCTGTAATTTAAGAAATGCGCAACGAAGTGGATTATCTATAATTCGTAACTTGTTGTAACGCTTCTGAATAAACCAGAGTCACAACTGAATGCTTTCACCAGCACCCTTAACAAGTCTTTAATGTCTAAATGCAAGCGTGACGTCATATCACCTTTATACGCCTGACGTGGTAATCTTTAGTTCTATCATTCTACTAACCACATCACAGAGAAAATTCGCAGAGAAGATTCACAACACATTTCTTCTTGTAAAAAATAAAATAAAAATTCAAGAAAAATTTTCAAAATACTTTCGAAATCAGCCCATCTACATAAGATGTCATCCAAATGAAATATAAAAAGAAACACAGAGAGAAAGACAGATGAAGATAATAATAAAAAAAAAGAAACACCAAAAAGGAAAATTTATAATGAATTGCAACATAAATTGATAACAACTGATACAATCATAATAAATAAAACGGTAGCAACGCTGACGCCATTGGATTCATCCAAATGTAGGCTTTATAACCGTGTCCCATTTTAAGGCTGCAATAGTGTAGCATTTCACTTTCGGAAAATTAATAACTTCATTAGGGTTTCGTTTACCTTTTATACGTACATTTTTTTATGTCTTATTTTTTCAACTTTTTCTTTCATTCCCGAAAATCTTATCTCGTCATCTTACGAAACAGATTAGCATCAGCAGGTCATTAAAAAATGTCAAACAGAATTTCAAATAGAAATGCTACTGGGTAAACAGACAAGTGAACATGAGTGGTAGAGTGTAACCTACCCTTTCCAACTCATATACGAATATTACCCATATGAACAGATAAAATAGAGGGGGGAGTAGATGTAGATGATGATGAGAACAACAACAAATAAAAAAAGAAAATAGAAAAGGACAGTGGAATACTTTTAATTATCATTATAATGATCAAGCCTAGGTAAAATGAGTAGGGCAATCCATAAACAGGTACTTTAGATAGCAAAGGTCTTTACAACATCAGACACAAATTGGTCAGTTTGTTTATGGGCTCAACTCAACCAGAGGAGGGCTCCGAAATATTAGAAAATGAAAATTAAAACGCAAAGGAATTTATTATTACCGAACAATAGAAAGTGTTTTCATTGTTGTTTGTATTTCAAAACACTAAAAAATCATCATGATCTTGATGAAAGAAAAAAAAAGAAAACATTTGAATTTTTGTTTTGTTTTGTTTTCAATTTAAATTGTAACCTAATATATACAATAATTTAAGTATCGATAACAGCAACAATAACAACAACTGCAAGATTGGCTACCTCACAATGGCATCATTTTCATCATTTTAATGACTTTCATTAGGAAGCAAAACATCAATACTAACTAGACCAGACCAGACACAAGACAATAAGGAATGCATATATAGCTCTACTCCCTCTAATGTGATCATCGATATGTGTTTATCGATCAATACTCTCGTCTCTTGTACAATGTCAAAATAACAATTAAATTCGTTTGTTTTCTTTTTTTTTAGTATTTTATTGTCTTTATTTTTATTTCTGTTTGGTTTTGTGTTTTTTTTTTGTTTGTTTCGATCTTTTGATCTATTTATGGGTGTTTTAAATTATAAATTAGAAAATAAATCAATTTGGGGGCATTAAATAGCCTCAGTCTAGAGTTGCTAGACAATGTTGATAACATACATACATACATACATCAGCAATAGCAATAACAACGCCAATAACGCCAAGATCTCTTCTTCATCTCTAAAGCAGATGTATTGAGGTTGAGTCTCATTTTTGCCTTCATTTACTTTTGAACTGATTTTTTATTATTGATATCGATGCCATTCGATTGTCTGCATTTTTTGTTTTTTGTTTGTTTTATTTTCTTTACCGGCAACTGTCTTCATTTGAAGACTTATTTAGTGGAGTCCGTAATACAATAAATAACTTGGCAACGAATGGTTTAATCGACTGAACGCCTGAGATGGACTTGATAATTAAAACTTTATCTGGTAGTAACTTTCAGTTACAACTACAAATTAGTGCACTTGAACAGGTGACCGCAATGATGTTATTTATGGACATTATTGTACGGTGTACGTGTATACACCTGAACATGCAGCCGTTGAAGTTGTAACGTCTGCCAGCAATTTAGTGTCTGTATTGCCTTTCCATATGGTTGAGGAGGAATGGTAATGTTTCTTAAAATATTTCAAAAATAAAATGATATTTTGTTGTTATCATCTTACTTACTTAATTGGCCATTAACAACCCGATTAACCGATTTCGGCTTGCCGTAACACATCCTTCCAGGCGTCTCTGCTTCTTGCGCGCCTACTCCAGTTGGTCACTCCAATCAATGACAGGGCTTTCTCGATTTGGTCCTTCCAACGCAAACTTCTGCAGATCCATACCATAGGGTTTTCGTCTCGATTACTCTCAAGGCTGCTGCATCAGTGCTTAATAGTGCCCATGCGTCTGAGCCATAAAGAAGCACGGGGAAGATGAGCGACTGTAGAGTATTAGTTTTATCGTACGGCAGAGATCTCTGCAACTTAATTGCCTATTCAGACCATAGTAGCACCTGTTGACAAGAGTGGATCTTAAGCTTGATCTCCAGACTGACATCTTTTTTGGTGGTAACGTCTGATAAAATATAAATAAATGCCTTGACTATATCGAAGTCATAGTTATCGGCCGTTATCTGAAATCCAATACGCCGCACGTCTCTACTTGTCGATAACATATACTTCGTTTTGCCCTCATTTACTGCCAGACTCAACTTGTGGACTGCCGTTCAATAGCGCTAAAGGCAACAGTAATATCTTGCTTGGTACACACTATGATGTCAATATCCCCATGACGAAGTTGAAGAAAGGATAGCCTTTCCTGAAACCTCTCACGGTATCAAAAGGTTCAGAGAGGTCCATTCCTACCTTGATGGGGCTGCTGAAATTCCTCAACGTCATTCTGCATAGCCTTATCAGCTTCGCAGGTATACCGAGCTCAGACATTGCGGCAAAAACACGATCCCTTATGTGGCTATCGAAGGTTGCCTTATTAGTCGACAAAAATATCGTGTGTGTAGACTTGTTTTTGTGGGTCTTTTCCAGGAGTCGACGTAGCGTGCATGTCTGGTCGATGGTGGACTTGTCAGGTCTGGAGCCGCACTGATAAAGCCTAGTCAGTGTGTTGATGAATGGCTTCATTCTTTCACACAATTGGCCCTAAGAAATTTTCATCATCACTGTATTTTATTTAATTTTCTCAGAATTTAGCAAATATGGATTGTATAAGAATTTTTTTTGGCAGCTCCTAAGTAAGCACAATAAACAGATCCATTTACCAGTCCTAAAACATGTGACTCGTTTAACGTTCGCCTGGTTTCTTATCAAAACATAACGTACAGTAAGACCCCGCTTAACGCTGCTCCGCTTAATGCTGTTTCAGTATTACGCGGTAAAACAAAAGTGGTGCACTATATAGCGTTATAGACTATGTATCTTCTTCAACGCTCTTTTGTTTGTCTGACCAGAATAAAGATTCCAACTGTATTTTCCGAAGTCGCAATCACAGTACGAACGCATCTTTCCTGCGTCACAGTTGTTTTGTTAGTTGCTTCGTTTAACGCTGTTTCGTTTAGCGCTGGAACTTATTGGAACGTATCCACTGCGTTAAGCGGGGTCATAATTGCAATATAATTGGTGATGACAACCCTTCAGTCAGGATTACGACCTAGCTTCTTATACCACTGATGTTGCGGGTGTTAATTTTATATATGAGTGGCGGGACCAACAGTTTAAAGTCGATCCAGGATGACAGATTTTTTGAGAAAATTTATATGGCAATTTTATTAACTCTCAGAGAGCTGTTGCCAGAAATCTTCTGAGAGGAAGTCGCCGAAAAAGTTGTTGTTGTTGATATATCTGAGCTGGTATTTGAACCGTGGCTTTACGTTTAATAAGCCAACACACTACCTACTAGACTACGACAACTTTACTAATGGTGTTTTCTTTTCTACCAAAAAATGTGCACTTTATTTAAAAAAATGTAATTTTGTGTTTGTTTCTTAAAAATGTTTCCCCCTCTAAAAGGGTGGTATGTTTTATTCTAAATAATTCGCACTTGAAAATGGTGGAGGGCATTGCATTTTACGCCCTGTATAAATCGAGAGTGCTGATAATGCCCTGTAAAGCAAATGACTTTTGTTTATTTATAGGGCTACCAGATGAAATTTAAAAAAAGTCGCCTAGTATCGTTATCCAATTTTGAAGTTAATTTTTTCATTGTTTTGTGGGGTAACCTTAAGAGAACATTACATTATTAAAGCTACATGGTCAGTAATATAAAAAATTGCATTCAGTGTTAAAACTGTGTTAAAAAATTTTATTTGGTTATAAAAAAAAGCTCTAAAAAAATGAAAAATTAGCGATCTGGCAACACCTTTTTTTTGTTTACATATTTTATTGAAAACAAATCAAAAAATTAAACATATTTTTAAGGGCACGGGGCATACCCTTTTTTCATATTTGTGTTATGTTCATCTCAAATAAAAATTACATTATAACAGGGTTGGTCAGCAATTTTTTAATGCACCTTGTAAGAGGGTGACATTTTCTTTGTAGAAAAGAAAACACCATAAGTGAACAGGTCAAAATCGAACTCCACAAGAAAGGAGATCTCGTACGCAAGACCATCAAATTAAAGCACAGCAGCTATTAATAACACACTGATGTACCAATCAAATAAACCTTCTACATATCACAGTGAACCGAGTTGTCGCATGTATGTATACTGGCTTCTATTTAGATCCACTGTTTATTGAATTTGCCGCCAAAGCATTGGACACTATTCTACATAAATGGAGAAAAGTTTCGGTTGAATTAATCGTATAATCTTCATTAAAGGTCTGTTCTCAAACTCCGCAGACCGAGTACGACAGGAAAAAATACAGTAAGACATGTTGTTGAAGCTTGCTCTTATTTAAGATTACACGGGATTCGGTTATTGGGTATGAGCCGTCGACTTCCAGATTTCGACAATTCCGATGATTGTTGTCTACTCGTGTTTGACTTCTCCAGCATGTTCATAAAATAGAATCAAATTCATCAGACAGCGGTTGATAGCGAGGAACCAAGTCTCCACTTACAATGTCTTTTTCAAAGGAAACAGTGCAGAAATCGATAAGTTTCCAATCAATTTGTGAACTTTAGAATTATCCTGCAAATTATCTGTATTCACTGCAGTCCTTTGAATATTAGAAATACTCGGAACGAATATAATTTTTAACAGAAGTCTTTGAACAACGAACAGACGAAACACTCATCCTGTATGAAATCACACAAAGGCAACCGAAGTTTCAAGATGGCCCACGATGGTATGTATATCGGGGATAATGATTGATTAAAAACTTTGACCTCGCAGAGAACAATAAGAAGGTTTGCCCATAATAGATCGAAGGGGAATAACTGTTTAACGACTCTTGGCTCTAGCCTGGAACAATCCAAATAACTGTAAAATAAAAACTTACCAGATCAACTATTAACAATTAATTTTTAATCAATGTTTGTCAAAATTATGATCTCAATTTATTAATCAATAACAATCTATGTGGGTGGTTGCCAAATACATACAAATATGTACTTAGACTCAAGTACAGAAAGTAAAATACATTTGACAATAAGATTTAACCATAATAGACATAAAAATAGAAGAGATTGCAGCAAAGATTTAGGTCTTTAATCGCATGCGGCTGTTCTTTTAAGCCGCCAATCATCCCTTTTACCCTATTATGATTGACCGACTTTTTAAACACTTGTGTTGTGTGTTGTTTTGATGTCATTGTAGGTGCTACTGTAACTGGACTACCTGTACACCCTTAAATTTACACCTCCTTGCTTTGTTTCAATGATAATCTATTTGTTTTTTTCTTTTTTTTTTTGTCCTCGTAACCTAACTGGGTTTGGTTGAATGATTGGCTGGCTGGTCTGGCGTATTATCTTAACTACGATCATGTCTTTTTCTGATTTTCTATTAATTGTTGTGCGTTAAATTTTTGTAACCAATAAAATGAAATAAAAAAACATGAAATTTTACAAAAAAGAAACCGAAGGTTACTTAACAATTAAATGAATGCTACCGTAGATGGGAAAATTCTTTATGGGTCGCCAAGATTTTGTGTGCAAGACAAAGATATGAAATTCAGATAAATTCCAAATGAAACACGCACAAGTACAAGGATGAAGTTATTAAGTATTTAGGGATACATTCTATATGAATCCATAGATATTATAATGATCCAACAGCAGCAGATTGAAGAATTAATGAAGAATGTCTGTCTATCACAGATATCGATAAAGTCGATGCTTGAAATGCCGCATGCGGGTGAATTGATTTTCATATCGAATGGTGTTTGAAAATTGAACCAAAATTGAATTTCATTCTTAGTTTTGTAAATTCGCTATACAGTCCTCAGTACTCCGCTAAATAAGAAGGGGTTATGTCCCTATCAGATATCAGCAATGAGTATTCAAAAAGATAAGTAGAATCGAATCATACTCATAATTATACATACTTATTTTAATATCATGGAAGCTTTACTCATATTGAAAGTTTGAAGTACTCCGCCATATTCGTACTTAACAACACGTATGATGTTGTTGATTTCGTCTCTCCATAACTCAACATATACACGAATAACAAAATAAGTATGAATCCCGTACGAACACTAAAATCTTCCTAAAATGTTGTGTGCTTGCTCTGCTTGCTGCTCTGTCTTTTTTGCTTATGTGTATGTTTTTCTTTTTCTTTTGTTGTAAATGCAACAACAACTAAGGCAGTAAATTTTGTTGAAAGATTCGAGCCACTCGAAGTAGGCGATGAATGGGCTTATGAATCAAACATATTTCGAATGGTATGAGTTTGATCCCAACGTTGTACGCGTAGTCATTGCAACCAGTACTTATAAATTATCTTTGTAGTGAGTATGAAATGAATCAGATTACATAGTTAAATTTCAATATTGTTGACTCACTTTCAAATTCAAAATTTCATGAGTGCTTATGAGTAGCAAAAAAAACGATTCATTGCTGATCTCTGAAAAGAGAAAAATCAAGTACGTGAACAATCAATACTCACACACACGTCCATATGTTTACTGCAGTTTTTATTAATCCTTGTTGAAGAAAAATATTCCGAATAAAAATATAACTTCCAATAAAGATTTCCGGCTAATTTCCGAGAGAAACAGTAGAAGAAGTTTTTAAACTACCACCAGGAATCTTGAAGGTAGCAAAAATCATAGTAGCTAGACCTGTCTGTACTTGCTAGTGGCTTAAGATAATGGGTCCTTCAACTAGGCCAGAGCCAAAATGCCAACTGTAGAGTAACTTTAACTAAAGGAGAATTTTTAGCATTCTTAGGATAGCCTTTCTTGTTAAAGATCACAGTGATCACACACAGAACTGCTTCACTTATTGTACGCTATGGAAGAGGCATATTTACGAGCTACAAACAAGTTAATTATACAAGGCTTGTCTTTAAATGTTTTCTATTTTGTTTTCAGTTTCCATTTTCCGTTTTTTTTTTTGAAGTTTTCCCTTTATGTGCCATAAAAAATGTCACTAACATGCTACGCTCTACACTGGCTACCACTACGAGCACTCCTAACAATTGTAAAGCAGGGTCATAAATCATTGACCACTGGCATAGAAGGGTGTCTTGTGTTCTATTTTTTTTTCGACTTGGCCAAAAAACCTCATTCGTTTAAGATACGTAATAGAGATACAGAGGGAGAAAGATAGGGAGATGAAGGCAGAAATAATTAAAGCAGGTTAAACACAAAGAAAAAAATTGTCAAGATGTTCCAGTTAATTACTGAAAGAGCCGCAGCAGAAGAAAGTATTTTTTTGGACATAAAAATTTATTGAAGGAATTGATGTCTCTACTTGCTACAAGGGATATTACAATTAATTGGTTGGCATTTAATTTTGTTTTTGTAATAATTTCTAATTTATTGAGATGTTGAAACAATTGTTTGATTTTAATTTCTCAAGAATTTTACCCTAAGAAACAGACACAGACACAGGCACAGAAAACAATTTTGAAACAATTAAACTTCTTTGGAGTGTCCAAACTATTATTTTGACAATCGCTGTTCAAACTATTCTTTCCTATTCTACTCCCGAATGTCATTATTATCACGGCAATAATTTTTATCAATGAATGAATGATGGAATGAATAAAAAAATCAAACTTCATTGATAAAAAAACTAATTGGACAATGGATTACACAGACAATGAATGAAATCGAAATCAATTGAAATTCCTTCTCTTGTCCCTCCTTTTTTTGTTCTTTCAAGTGCAAAATTCCATAACGAAAGTCTGGTCCTGCTATTGTTCTAAAATGTCATTGAGGTCTTAAAATAAATCTTTTTTTTAATTGTATACTCTTACTATCGAATGAATACTCTTCTCATTGTAATTGAATGGAGTTTTACAAAAAACTATCAACAAGAGACACCGTGTACAGGTTGTAACTCCCATTGTAAGCTGATGAAGATATTATTTCTCTTGAGCACATACTTACCAAATATTACAATTTTTGTATTCATTATTATTTGGAAAGAATGATATTTTTTTCAAGAAAAATTTCTCAGAAATTTCAAAAGGATCTTCAGCCAATTCATTAGGGGTTTTCATCGTTAAGTGTGAAAAAAATTGTGGAAAACTTTTTTGTGGTGATCATTGATTATTTTCTTGGTCATATAAAATGGCAGAAAGTTGTATCGATCCAGGGTGTAGTAAAAAGAAATTCAAGAGTTTATTTCACATAAGTTCATACATGCAATACGTTGTTGTAATTTAGTTTATCTTATAGGAACGGAAAATTAATTTTCCCAACATCAATTCATCACTTAAAAAATGATAAGCACCTGAGGCCAAAACTAACCAAATGCTTAGAAGTGTTAGGCAAGTTAATACTCTCGATGTTTATACTCTGATACTGTCCTCAGCAAACACAAGCAAATTTTGCCGAAACTGTGTCCTCGTGGATAATTGCTTGCCTCAGACGTTGGCTCACTCACCGCTACTTGGTGACTACAACTTACGGTTTCCATTACTAGTAATTCAGCTAGGATAAGAAGTTCGGTCTATTAAGTGTTGTTTTATTTCAATTCATACGCACTTTTAGTATCCTCTCTCGTTTGCATTCCATCTTCCTATCACTGTTGAAAACTACTTGAAAAAACGGAAAACCAAAAGGACAACAGACCTTTTAATGCCTAAAACACAGAGAAAAATTTCTCTTAGCATTATGATCTAGTGGTGAAGGTCATAGTTTGGATTCTGGCACTTGTATAAGAGGAACAGTCCTATCTCCGATCTCCACTCTTAGAGTCATCCGTGTAGAAACAGGTCTTCACAAATGGATACCTTTCAGCAAAAAAGTGTGTATTTTCGGAATTATGCTAAACACACAACCTAGGCGAATTCATGTAATAGGTGGGATTGACTAAACAGCTGATACTATTCCAAGTGTCAAAATTTGTGTGTGTTTGTTGTGCGTGTGTGTTTTGTTGTTAACTTTTTTTTCTTTTCAATTTTTTTTCTTCCTGTTTTGACAGCCGAAGGAGTGTTTTACAAAAACAAAATGCCTGTTGTTTTTGCATTGTTGTACTTGTTGTAGAGTTGCGGCTACCTTATATGAATTTGCCGTGCACACAACATTTGTTTGGTAAATTTCTTATTAAACGTCCAGTGGAATTCATTTGGTAACACTGTTTAAGTCAAGTAAAACACAAAACAGCATAAATAGTACTAAAAATTTAAAAATAATATGATCTTTATGGCAAAAAAAACCGAACATTTAACGGCGAATTGATCCCCTTATTAGTATTTTCCTTTGATTATCAATTTCACTTACCTACCTTATTACACCACCGTAAACTAAATCCACTAATCGAGGAAAACTTTACTTATTCTAGACATAAACCTTCTACTTGACAACAGGAAATACCACTGCATTATGGGCGACACCACGTTATCGGTAACACCGTGCATGTTTGAATTTCATTTTTACTCATTACCTCCTAGAAACTCACCACTTTTACAAATTTCATCTCAATGTAATTCAACACACCTACAAAAGTCACCTCAATAAAAAGAGTCGACTGCACCGTCTTCTCGTCCGTCCGACGTACAACATTGTACAAAGAGGGAGCAACCAACACATCCAAACAATAAGCGCTCAAACCAACCGACCATTCAATATCACCGGTCACCACCAAGCTTTTTCTTTTGGTCCCTTTTTCTTCTCGACACACAAGACAACCACCGACATAAACGGAGTTTACCGTATTCTTTCTACTAAAATCGCTGAAATTAGCAAAAATCATTTTGTGAACAATAAGCTAGTGGAGGGTAGTATGTCTTCCAAAGGAACAAGTAAATATTACCATAGTGTTGACACACAACATTTTTATATTTTAGCGTTTTTGGAATACAAATTTTTGGCAGAAAAATCTCTTATTTGGAAAATATAAAAAGAAAAGAATTTAACATCTTATTACATACTCTTACCGGCTCCAAATAGTTCCTGATTATAACTTTAGGTCCCTAATTAAATTTTATCATATTTTTTTTTAATTACACTTGTGTTTAATTTACGAAAAAGCTAAGTCAGTAAGCCTGGCAACTCTATTTCAATAATGAGTTCTTCGTATCGAAAACACATTGACTGCACTTTTAGGCAACTGTGGTGTGCTAGCAACGAAGAGCAGAAAAATTTTCATTTTCACTTATTTTGTAATACAAAAAGAAGTGTTTTGGGAAAGTTGGCGATTTTATTATAAATCTCTGAAAGTAAAAATTAAACGCCATTCGAAAATTGTGTTGCAAGAATATTGAATTCGTGTGAGTGTGTTAAAAAATCAAATTGAACGACGTTTTAAATGCAAATAAAGAATTAAAAATCGAGCCAGTGTTGTGAGAAAAAAATAAAAGAAAAAATACCGATCGGACAACGAAACAAAAAAAAAAAATAAAATTATTGTGAACAAGAAAGAAAAAAAAAATAGTGAAAAAGGCAAGTATATGTCTGTCTGCTTTCTTGTTGTTGTGCGTATAAAAGAAACACGTATTAAAATAAAATAAAGAATATATTTATTTATAAAAACAAAAATTTATATTAAATTGTCGTAAATTTGCAAATTCGGGTAAGAAAAGGAAATGTTTTCTTGAACACAGAAATCCTTCTGTCTCTTCCAAAATGTTTGTGCGTTTTTTCTTCAATTCCTCAATTCACAGTTGAACGAACATAACCAAACAAAATTTCGCAGTATTTTTGTGATACGGGATTCGCTGCGTGTATATATACGTATATATATATATATAAATATATATCTGCGTGAGTGATGAAGTATTGTGTGTTCTGTTTTGCTTAGAAAATTTGTAAAGAAAGCAAAAAGTAAGGAATGAATGACTTATTTTTCTTCAAATATTGTATAAAAAAAAATTATAATGGCACACGTAAATAATTTTTAAATTGTTTATAAAATTATCGTTAATAATGAAACATTTTTTCTGTATTGTTAATGTTTTTTTATTTCAATGAATGGAATTTCGTTTAATGTTGTTATTCACTTAAATTGTTTGGTATGAAAAAAAGTTATGAAAACAAGAAAAATTTCCAACCACATGAGAAAGAAAGCAAAAAATAAGAAAAAAACAAACAATTCATTCACTCTTTCATCCATTTTATTGCCCCTGCAAAACAATGCAAATTATTGGCCAGCGATGTTGTCATTATTGTTTTCTAATTTTAGAATATTATAAAATTGTGTGATACCACATTTAGCGTTTTTCCTAACAATGAAAAGTGTTTATTTTATATTTAAAAAAAAAGTGCATCATTGATTGCGCTTCTCTTGTTTGTTTGTGTATGTGTGTGTGTATAATGTTTTTTGTTTTGTTTCTTTTCTTATTTATTTTATTTTACACTTTTCTATTGTGTTTACATCACTGCGTGATTCTTAAAAACTCTACTTTAGAAACAAAAACAAATAAAAAAAAATATTCTTTCCCTGTGTGACAATCATTCTCTCACTCTCACTCATCTTTCGCAATGCGACCTTTGCCGTGTTGTTGTCGTTGTTTTAGTCTATTTATTAAATTTTGTTTTTGGTTTTAATGCAGTTTCGTAGATAGTGACGTCGCTAATTTAAAAAAAAACCAAAAATAAAAGAAAGTGAGAAAAAACAATGACGCAGAATTATTTATTAAAATAAATATGATAACAATCTAAATTCGTTATTATTGCGTATTGTTTTGAAATATTGTTTTTTATTTTTCAATGACTAACAAAAAAAGAAATCGTAATCGGGTGATTCACACCAAATAAATTCTATATAAGGATGCAGCAAGAAAAATCTAATTCGATATGATTGATGGACAATAGCAACCCCGGTAGATAATCTTTTTATTATTAATGTGTACGAAAAAGTCATAGACAATATACAGAGTTGCCATACTTATTGGTTTACTTTTACAATTTTTTTCCCTGGTGGTTTAACCCTCTTCGGATCGATCGGTAAGTAATTACACAGAGAGTGGACTAGCGAAATAGGGCAGATTGAGAATCTTCACATTTCTATTTGGCTGCTTCGACCGTTCCAGAATAATGTGGGTATTAGGAGTTGTAGGTTTTATGACGGGTCATTAAGTTTCGAACCCGTGGACTACATACATACATACTACATAATTGGCCATTACAACCCTTTAGTCAGGATTACGGCCTAGCTCCTCACGCCGCTCATGTTGTTTGCCTTAATTTTATACCTGAATGGCGGGACCTACAGTTTAACGTCGACTCCGAACGACAGATTTTTGAGAAACTTTTTCATGACAGGTTTACTCTAGAGTTTTTGCCGGAAATCTGCTGAGAGGAAGTCGCAGAAGAAATATTTTTTTTTTTATATATTTCGTTTTTGATGTCTGGCCTGGGGCTCGAACCCGGACTTTAAGTCTAATAAGCGAACACACTACCTACTAGACTACGGCGACTTCGAACCCGTGGACTAGCATCTGGAATACAAGCTTTCCTTTTTTCTGAGGGGATTGGGATAATGTGAGGGCATTACTCGATGTTTCTCAAGTGCATTCAACTGAATCTGTCGAAAGAAACTTGAAAATCCCTGAATTTGATTTGGATGTTCATTCAATAGTGATAAAACAGAATGCGTACGCAACTTGAAAAAAAAAACAATGTAAAAAAAAAATGTCTTCAAACACTGTCAAATACATTTAAGCATATATATGTATGTTAAACGCCCTTTCTGTTTTGAATTTTATTTTTTCGAGCCTTATGGAAAACATGTTTTTTGTTTACAAAATGCACATAATTAAGGGAAAGTACAACAACATCAAATAGAGATTGTGAGAGCACAATTGAGGGAGTAAGAAAAATCAAAATAAAATAGATTTTATCTCACGACTACTTTTGCCGACGCTTTATCAAGGCCCAAAATTCTGTATCATCTCTTATCCTTTGCATGATTTCTTATACGCCAACCATTATCACATCTGGTAACTCTAAACAGCTGTCATACACAAAACAGTTTTCTGAAAACGTAAACATAACGTTGAAAATTAAAAAAAAAAAAAATACAAAAATAAACAGAGATAAAAAATTTCACTCTCTTTTTCGCTTCTTTGTTTTTCTCTGTGTACTTACATATGTGTGTGTTTGTGTTTTCTTAATTTTTTCTTTTTACTGTCAATGAATGTGTATAAAAAAACTTTGATTTTCGAATTTTTATTTTTCAAATTAAACGAAACAAGCGAGAATGAATCCAAGTAACACCACATTTTCCTAATTTTTAATTATTTTTTTTTGAATGAGAACAAATAAAAAATAAATAATTACGAGTAATTTGTTTCGAGTGTGATAAAAAGGTGAATTTAATTTGATTTTTTTTTTTTCAAATTCAATGAAAAAATAGTGGTTTTTGTGAGATTTCTTTGGTGATATAACCGTGGCCATCTGCTTATTATCCTTATTAATCTATTATGAAAAAGGATCGAATATTGTTTCGTCTGGTTAATGAAATCTAGAAGAAGGAAACCAACTAAACAGATTGATTGATAAACCCGTTTGGAGGTTCAAATTCATATTCTGCTTTGAAAAAAACGGAAATGTAATGAATGAATGCATTGAATGGAGAATAATGAATGAAAGTTTTTATTTATTCATTAATCTTTTTTTTTCACATACAGCAGTACATTACATCTATACTATGTATGTATGTATGTATATCCGCATTCAGACATTGCCGAAAATATACAAAAAAAAAAAAAAAAAACAAAAACCTTGTCCTCCAAGGTGTTATACACATAAATTTCTATTTAACGGCAGCCAACTGAAGCAGCTGATGATGATTGTTTTGCTCTTCAGTTTTGAGTGCTTGATTTTCTAAAGAATTTTCCTTGAGATTTTCTAGTAAGAGCTGGTTTTAAAAAAATATTTTTTTTTTCTTTTTAATATTTAATACGAATTCGTCAAGTAAAAAAAGAAAAACGTTTAAATGAAATCCTATTTTAAAAACAAAAATTATTTTCTTCCAAAAGCATTTGTGTTAACACGCGTCTGCGTTGAAGATATTTCTTTCTGTTTCTGTTATTGATTTTTCAAATCCAAAGTGGCACATTATTCTGTACAGGCCGAGCTAATTGCAACTGGTGTTTTTCATTAATGAATTCGTACTTTCTGTAACTGATGACACAACATTTGTAGATTCACAACCTCCGCCACATGGTAGGATTATAATATAGTTTATTCAAATGGATTAATACATGTCGGTGTTTAACAGCCATCCTCCTAGAGTTCATAGTGACATAAAGGATAAGGCCATTCCGTCCATCCACACAATTTGCTTAATACTATGTTCAGTATTTATATTCGGATTTAAATTTTACTTCTAACACTCTTGCATACTGAGTACACAAATGCCATTTTAAATGCAATTTATTTGAATCTCGTCTATTTAATAATTAATAAAATTAAATTTCAATATTCTTCTTTCAGATATTTAAAGTTTTTATTGATCTCTCTCCACAATCTACCTCTCATTGGATTTCCGAATAAAAGAAAACCAACAATTAATCAACTAAAACACCTTTTTATTAATTAAAATCAAGAAAGAGAACGACCGAACGAAAGAAACAACAAAAACAATTATTTTTTGCTCTATTTTCTTTTCGGGCCTATAAAAAATAATAATTCTGCAGGCAGATCGTTAGATTTGAGACGACAAACTTGAAGAGAAAACAGAAAATTGTTTCACGTTCCCGCTAAATACAGTATGCACAGACGTGATGGGCGGGTTCCTGGATAAGCCTAAAACACTTAAGCACAATGTCAGCGGTGAAGGCAACAAATTGCTCTTCGGCGTCAGTTTGATGCAGGGCTGGCGATGTGAAATGGAAGATGCATATTATGCTCGCGCTGATCTTGGCGAAGGTCTAGAAGACTGGTCATTTTTTGCCGTCTTTGATGGCCATTCGGGTGGCAAAGTGGCACAGCACTGTGCCAGATTTCTGTTGGATTACATTGTTAACACAGAAGAATTTAAAAGTGGCGATCACGTAAAAGGCATACGTGAAGGTTTCCTGCGAATTGATGAAGATATGCGATGGTTGCCCGAAATTCGGTTTAAAGTTGAAAAATGCGGCGGAACCACAGCTGTCTGTGCATTCGTTTCTCCCACTCAGGTGTATATAGCAAATTGTGGCGATTCGCGTGCTGTACTGTGTCGTCAAGGTTCACCGGTGTTTGCCACACAAGATCACAAACCGGTATTGCCGGAGGAGAAGGAACGTATACATAATGCAGGCGGTAGTGTTATGATCAAGCGAGTGAATGGCACTCTGGCTGTCTCAAGAGCTCTGGGTGATTACGATTTTAAAAATGTGAAAGGAAAAGGTCAATGCGATCAATTGGTTTCACCAGAACCGGAAATATTCTGTCAGAGTCGTCAAGACACTGATGAATTTCTAGTTTTAGCTTGCGATGGCATCTGGGATGTCATGACTAACGAGGATGTCTGCAGTTTCATAGTTTCAAGAATGAAAATCACTAGCGATTTAGTGGCCATAGCAAATGAAGTCGTAGACACATGTTTGCATAAGGTGAGCTTCGATTGACTTTTCATTCGTCTTATCAATTCATTCGTTTAATCAATGCGAAACTATTTGCGCCTATTATTTTATATTCTTATGCTTTACACTTGCATTTAATGTCTAAAAGAGTATTTATTTTACAAATCTGCATACATTCTTATTACAGGGTAGCCGAGATAATATGAGTGTTATAATTATAGCGTTCCCCGGAGCACCGAAACCTACCGAAGAGGCGATAGCAGCTGAGAAGCGGTTGGAGGATGAAATTGAAAGAATTGCAAGAGGTTGTTTAAAAAGTTTATTTTGTCTTTAAAATATTTCTTATTCTTACTCTTATTATTTATTTTTAAAATTAAATTAGTTACTTAAAGATGAGGGCTTAAAAAAATGACAAATCAAAACGAATCGAATCGTTCCTTAACATTGCTCATAACAAATTTAAATCAGTTTTCTTTATCCCAGGAAGAAAAAAACTAAAAACAAATAATAATTAATAGTTCTTTTGTTAATTGCCAAAGATATTTATTTATTAAGTGTAAACGAACACAAATAGTTCCTTATTTTCTTATAGAAAATCAGGCATAACAATGCAACGCAACACAAAACAACTAATTTAACAACATGTTCCTTTAAAACTAAATTAACAGAAAACAAACAAACAAACAAACGTAATAACATACATACATACATACATACAGCCAGTATTATTATCTTAAAATTATCATTAATTAAGATGAAGAAGAAGAGTGAAAAAAGTTTAAAATTTAAAATAATAAAAGAAAATATGGAAATTATTGACTGCCAAAGACAGTATGCTAAAAATAATATACAATATGGAGTAAGGTTCAATGACAAGCATTCATACATACAAACACTTACATATACTTACATACTACATATAATGACTAGAAGTTTTTAAAACTTTTTAGTTATTCTATGACGATATTTTCGTTACTGTTACACGGATATTCTTGAAAGTATTATTTAATAATATCGATAATTAAGCAGTTGATAATATTAAACCCGCAAACTACTAACAGACATCATTTATTAATTAATAAATACTCCTGTAGTGCACGTTAGAACAATATTTTCTATTTCTGTAATTAGAAAAGGCAAGAATTTTCAAATTAATACACTAAATAAGTATTATTATTATTATTACTACACGTTGTTAGTAGAAGAAATAACAGCTTTAATATTTTAACTCTGATATTAATAACAAAAAAAAAAGAATTAAATAAATATTATTTATTGGTAAGATTTTGTTATTTTTAAATTAGTATTGTTGTAGTATTACAAATTGACCAAATTTTATAGAAATTTTAAGTAAAGTGCTCAAAATTACAAAATATTGAAAAAAAAATGATACCAAAAACAAAACTAATTATATGATAATTAATTAATTATATAAATAATAATAATAATAGTTTTTAAAATTGTTGCAATTTGTTAAAAATCATTTTAACGCTAAAAAAAAAGGTACGATATTGAAAATACAAATAGAGATACTCACTCGAATATTTAAAAACTATAAAACAGTTTTACGTCTTCAATACTCGACAAGTTCCAAACAAACACTTTTATTCAACGTTTACAAAAATGTATCATGCGGATTAGAAATAATAGATATTAACGTCAGACATCCTTCACATTGTGAGGTAATATTTGATCGAACACCTTTACTATGTAAAACACCTTTACTATGAAGCGATTGATAGGAAATCGTCTGTTTATAGCTTTCGTTGTCTGTCAACTTTAAACAAAGGAAGTAAATTTTTGTATAAACGGTGCAACACCACATTACGCACAATTTTGTAATTCCTTCATCAACAAGAGCGAGGGTTGATAGATGTTGTTGGAATCGTATGTATGAAATCATAGAAAAAGCAAGTTTTTGGTGGTAAACCTTATGTTACATCCTCTTCAAATGTTTTAAAAACGATCATTTTCTTTCGATTTTCTTTTATTCACCCTGAATATTTTCATACTTAAAGCAATAATATAGAAAAATTAACATACTTTGAGGGAAGAATCATTTTCAAGGCTCTTATTATTGATAAATTTTGGGTATACAGCGTAATGATCATTTAGTTGCCGAATTATATGTTTAAAAATCAGACAATCCATATTTAAAAAAATAATACGTATAAATAGTAAATTCCTTAGTGATCAATAAGTTTAAATTATTGGTTTTTCACCACAGCTGTTTATATACAACAATAAAATTGACTTCTTTCCCACAATTCCTATAAATAAATTCGGTATTAATAATACTCTTGATCAACAATAAGTTTAAACACAAAGGCGTGTGAATAACAATCAACGGCCATAGAATATAGAATTTCAATACGTTTTTGCTTTTATTTTATATTAAATTTTCTTACGTTTCGTATCAGCATGCTATTTTTTACTGAATACTCTTAATTTATTTGCTTAAGTTATTAGCAATTAGAATTTGATATTGTAGCTTACAAATAATTTCTACAGATAAAAGATTCCCAAGTATGGGGTAAATACATATTTACCGATGGTATTGGAATGGGAACTTAAGTTTTCAAGAACATTTAGTCTTCCAAAATTATAAATAAATTGGCTCCATATAAAATGCTAAGTTTCTTAAATCAGACATATTTTTGCAAATATACTTCAAAGCGTATACGTATAGGTATTGTTGTTTAAAGCAAATGATATACTTACTGCTGTACTTACATAGGAAGTGTGCGCTCACCTTTAAATAATAGTTTTATTAGGTATTGATTATATTTTCTTATGTACAGATAAGCCAGAGAATATAACTATTAATTCACTTTCAGATACCTAGACTGTTAACTGATTACAGAAAAAATAGAGAAAACTAAAAATAGAAAATTAAAATGATTATGATTATGATATGAACAAATATACAAATTAAAATAAATACTACAATTCATTACAATTATTGTTGAAAATACAATACAATACGGAATTATTTGTTTAGTTTTGTTTTTGGCGAAAAATATATTTATTTATGAGATGATATCTATATGAAGTATATGCAGTATTAACATAAATGAAAACCAAAAACTCAATTCAATTTTGTGACTCTTGAAAGAAGAGAAGAAAGTTTTGTAAAATCAAAAACCTTATGCTCACAGTAAGATAGAAATCGATTAAAATAGACAATTTTTATAAATTCTATATTAGAAGAAAACAAAACAAACAAACAAACAAACCAATAATATAAGACATTAATAAATAACATTATAAATAAAACTGAGAATGATGGATAAATAGAATGATTAATTTAACAACAATATATTGTGTATGCATATATATTTTGTGAAATAAATTAATAAAAAAAAGCCTATAATAACAATTTATAACAAGATTTTTTATGTGAATATTTAAAATTCATTCATGTATACCTTCAATCATAACTAACAATTCTGTTTTAATATTCTTTCAATTCATTCTTATATATAAATAAATAAAAGAACATAAAAGTATTAACAATTTTGTACTTTTACAATTCCATTATAAACATTTTCCTTTTGTTTTTACAATGGAGTTGTGTGTGTGTGTGTGTTGTAAAGAAAATTTAGAAAGCAAATTGAGAGAGAAAGAAAAGAAATACATTAAATTTTATTAACTGAAAAAAAAGTGTGAGCATAAGGTATGTTCTATTTAAAATGTTTTCCTAATCAAAATTATTTAAGTTTATTTAAGCTTTTTTCCATTTTTTCAGTTTTTTTTTCTTTTTTTTCATTTATTTAGTTTGTTTATCTCAATCACTTGTGAAGAATTCGAATTAAAAAGTATTTTTATTTAATAGTTTTCATTTTTATTATAATTTCTCTATACATACACACATGTATGAATACTTAAATTTATTTAAACGATCAGCATGTGAAAATTGTGTATTTCTAAAACACTTGTTTATTACCAAAAAAAAAAAAATTTAATTACATAATAATAATGTATAAATATTTATGAAGCGTATAGTATGCAGCTACAATGAACATCACATACTTTTTCTAATTTTTTCTTGTCTATCTCTTATCCTCTTAGAGTAATGCTTGAGCTCTGCAGCGTATAATAGCAAAAGAAATTTTAAATGTTAATTTTTTTTTCTTCGAATATACATAAAAAAGAAATCAAATACTTTTAAGTAGTCTTAGTATTAAATATTCTCTATTTGTTTAATATTTTTTTTTTTTATTTAATTTGAATACCGAATTAATTGTTGTTCTTTTTGTTTTCTTGTTTTGATTTTTTATTTCCGTTCTGGTTGTATATTTTACAGAGGAAATGAATGAAATCAAAACTTACACGGATCTACTGGCAGCTTTGAGGGAAAAAGAAATTGAAGGTCTTCCACCCGGTGGCGGTATACATTCAAAGTAAGTTTTTCATTTTATTATTAAAAACAAATCAAAAAAAACATTTACTTTATTTCCATTTCAGGTATCCTTTAATAAAGCGTTTATTTAGAGAAACTTACCAAACAGAAAATTGTGAAGTACGCAATCATTTTTATAATTGTTAATACATAGTATATACATATATTCTTTACTTACTTACAAATTGCTTTTTAGAGAATAATGCTTTAGCTTCGTTGTATTTACATACATATTTATTTATTATTTAGAAATTTGGTTTCTTGCGAATTTTTATGACACTGAAAAATGATTTCAATTGAATTTCGTTCATTTGTGGTTTGTCTTTCTAATTTAAGAACTTTTAAAAGCCCAAGCAAAAATAACTTAGTTTGGAGATTGGTTTATCGAGATTTCCATACCACCATTATAGTTCATTTAATATATATTGTACGTAATACATTCGTATTAATGGAGAATAAATTCGAATTTATTGTCGATTTTTCAATTAAGTTATCACAAGCGAAAAAAAAGTTATGAGCGTGTTAAAATATCATTAACGTTGCCTGCTGATCTTCCAGTCGATTATTGATTCATTTTTCTCCCAATAGTTTTGCTGTTTAATCGAATATTCTTCCATGTGGAATAATATTGCCAATTACATACATGTATACATACATACATACATAATTGGCCATTACAACCCTTCAGTCAGGATTACGGCCTAGCTTCTCAATATGGTAAATTAATTTATTTAAAACTCATTTGCATCAAAATATTATGATAAAGGCAAATACTTTTGCATTCTTTGAAAACTTGATAAAACCCAGATCTGCAAAATGCAGCACTCGATTATGATACCTTGGTTATTAAAGTGGTTTGCTTTTTTCGAATACATACATACATACATAATACATAATTGGTTATTACGACTTTTTAGTTAGGATTACGACCTATCGTCTCACACCACTTATGTTGGGTGTTTTATAAATTTTATTTGTGAAACTTTTCATGGCAAATTTTTATTTACTCTCAGAGTTTTTGCCAGAAATCTGCTGAGAGAGGGGATGTCGCCAAAGAAATATGTTTTTTACATATTTTCGTTTTCATTTCTGACCTGGGGTTTGAACCGAGGCGTCACGTCTAATAAGCCAACATACTACTTATTAGGCTAAAGCGACTATGCTTTGTTCGAATATCTTTTGTAAATGGTATGAATTGTTTCCTGTATATTCTACTGTTATATCTACAGTTTACGTATTTTGCGCGATTTATTGTATGTATCAGCAAGCAAGCAATGTTTCATTATTCAGTTGTAATATATGTGGTGGCGAATCGATTGTTTGAAATCATTTTTCAGTTATCATAATACATATTTTAAATTATGTTTAAAGTTTTCTTTTTATTATTATTTATTATCACATTTTTATTTTAAGTAATATAAACGATATTTATTTTAGTTTTGAACATACTTCTGATGTTGTAAATTTAATTTTGAAATTAAACATACAAAAAAAAATAAAAAATGCAATATCCAGTAGTGAATTTAATTATTTTGAAATATTCTGACAAAACAAGTATGGTGTGGATGAATGTATTTATAAATATAAACTATAAACATGAGACATTTTTCTTTGTTATTATCATTACTACAATACAACACATATGTATGTATGCATTTATGTAAGCACAAATATATGTACATATTTCTCTTATCATTTATTTAAAATTCATTCAGTAAAAATTTTAATACATTTTCATTATTCATTACTTACTTACAGCTTTAAATGTTGTGATTAAATTGTGTAAATGCTGCGCTATATGTCTTCCTTCCTTCTTTAATGTTTTTCTTTTTGTTGTTTTTAACAATTCTTGTATGTTTTTCTATTTCTATTTACAGACTGCTGCATCACAACTACAACCGGTTGATAAAGTTCAAATTTAATTACAAAACAAACAAACAATAAAATAAAACACAAAATACAAAAAAAAAAATTAAATTCTAATGTCAACAATAACAACCAAATACAACAAACAAACAAAAAACAATTTTAATAATTTTCAAGAAACCTACAACTACTTACTACAATATTTTATAAATCAAACACACAGAAAAAAAAGAAAAGAAAAGATGAAAAAAAAACTATCTCTACCGCATTGTCAATATACCAATAATAACAACAACAATAATAAGAATAATAACAAACAAATTCACTCAATTCTTAAACTACTATTATAGCGAGATAATAATAATAATTATTTTAAAATGTAATTCTTTTATTATTTTTATTTTTTTACACTTTTTTTTCAATGTCGTCGTCTAAGTTTTAATTATTTTTACTTTGTTTGTCTTACAGCCTTTACCGGCTGTTAATGCTAAGGAGATAAAAAAAAAACAAAAAAACAAATGCAAAAAAATACCATATACTTAAAACTTAAATTAAATTGTTAAATAAGTTTCTTTCTTACGTTTTTTTTAATTAATTTCGATACTATCTATCTATCCTTTATGAGTTATATGGAGTATATAAGTTTTTTTTATTTCTATTTTGTTTAACAAAATATCATTGAATATTAAAAAACAAAAGAAAAATAATCAATAACGCAAAGGGAGCAGCTATGGAATATTGATTGTTCCTGATAGCATTACTCCCGTTGTATTACTATACTAATACTTCCTGTTCCCGCCCTATAAAACAAACACACACACACACATTTATTCACTTAGTAATGAAATATTGAAAAAAAAAAAAAAATACAAAACAATTTATAATCAATCTGTACTTGTAAGTTAAATCTAGGATTCATACATTTAAACAAAACAAAAATGGGAAACAAAACCGAAAACCTTTAAAACTATATATTATAGCACACAGGGATTCCTTAAATTATATACATTACATTACGTTACGTTACATTACATGTATTTTATTTAACGTTTTCCAAAATTGTTCTTTGAAACGCCATTCTATGTATAACGAGCTCAATTCTGTGTATGTACGTATATCATGTTGTTGCAACAAGACGTTTCACAAGACAGACTAGCACAGACCGAACTTTTCTATTATTTGATATGCTTTCGATTTTAAGTCTTTTCATGAGTGTGTTTTATTCTTTTTCTTATTAAAACTATTAAATATCGCCCAAAGGATTTCCATTTTTTTTATAATTTTTCTTTTAAGTTTCCTTTTTATCATTTTAATCTAATGTATGTTACTGTAGTTCTTCTTTCTTTTGTGTATTGAAATAAAATTAAATAATATTGTTTTTTGTTTTAAATTATTTACATACATACATTATCCATACATATGTATATGCAACTTATTTTCTTCTTCGTATTAAAATTTTAAATTAAATTAAACTTGTGGTTCATTCTTTTATTGTGTTAATTTTAATCGTTTGTGATTTTTTTCATTTTCTTTCGTTCTAAAATAAATTTCTATTTTCTATTAATTGTAAGCCTTATTAAAGCCACAACTTATATTCCTACAAAAAAATAGAAACAGAATATTTAATTAACCTTAACAAAAGAAAAAAAAATTAATTTTACACTCTTTTTTTCCAAACTTAAACTAAAAACAAAACAAAAAAATTACAAAAAAAAAACAAAAACTATTTGTAAATTATAAAAAAAGGAAAAGTAAAAAAAACGACTATTAAAAAAAATATATGCTCGAGTTTGTAGTAAATGTTAAAAATAATTGAGAATTTGTTAAAATTTATTCATAGCTTCCCCTGGGTAAGTTTCAATTCGTGTGTAGTAGGTAGGTTTGTGTTGTAATTATTCAATGACAACATTAATATTAAACGCCTTGTTTTTTTTTGTAGTTTGAGTATGTATTCCTTTGAAGTCATCTTTATATTTCATTCATAGTCCACCATCTCTCATCATATCCACCGTATACCAATCATATCATCTCCATAGGCGACATGTATTATCTTTCGAAGCTGTTAGTATTACATCTCCAGCATAGCTGAAAGCGCATGAGAAAACATCACTGTCGTGACCAGCAAGCACTTGTGAACATAAACCCGATTCAACAAGCCACAGACGAGCGGTATGATCTGCCGATGCTGTCAGCAGTAGGCCACCAGGAGGACTAAAACTTACCTGTGAAAAGAAAGAAAAGAGTTAACGTATCTTGTTTTCAATAATAAAAAAATTTTTAAAAAATTTAAAATTTATTAAAAATTTTATTGATAAACATGAAGCCCATTTCGACCCATAGTATCCCTTCTCACTATTTGTGAAGAAAAAAGGGGACAAACATAATTCAAAAGATTCTATTGGGGATAAATTTTCCACTAACAGAGTGCTATTGGAACAAATGGTAATCACTTGGTCTCGGCTCTCCATCAGTTTTGCGGGCTTATATTTAACCTGGCGTTGTTCTGTTTGAAGGAGATAATTATACACAATATATGGTCGGAGGATTTCCTGTCAAATTCAGAACCAAGTATATTCGCTGATGGACGATGGTTTAAGTACTTCAGAGGCCCTATGCTTCTTGTAGGAACCCACACATTTACAGTGGAGTGAATTCTTATCTGAACTCTTCAGGCCATAAATAAATGCTCACGAAACCTGACATAGTTTATGTCAGTTTTAAATTTATGAGTACATACATATATTGGCGAAATAACATCCGAATTCAAAATAAACCAGGGTTCCGGCTATTCTCGGTTTCTGCTTAAATCTACTAACTGCGTTATTGAAAATGTGCGGATGTTATGTGTTATTATATTTCAACAAAAACCTCTTACCTTTGATACCTCTTCCGTGTGGCCTTGCATTACGGAAATCATTTCTAAATCTCCACTTAAATTCCATACACACGCTGTACAATCATTACTACCAGTTGCCAAACGACGACCATTGTAATCGAATGTCACATCCAATACTTCGTCACTGTGTTCTTTAATGGTAAATAAAGATTCTGAAGTTTTTCTTAAATCCCAAACTCGAGCTGTGCTATCCAAAGATCCGGTAGCAATAAGATCGCAAGAAAAATTCCACAAACAATTACTCAGCTCAGCTGTATGGCCCTGAAGCTGAGCAACTAAACTGTTGTGAATAAGAAATTATTTCTGGTTTTAGATTGCTATATGGGTTCGAGCATTACATACCTATTTGATCGTAGGTCGCATACGGCTGCTGTTCTATCAAATGATCCTGTCAACAGTAGATTAGCGTCTCTATTAAACTGACTGCTTATCACTTCGGCACCGTGATGCCGTAAAGTCTGCAACTCTTGGGTGGATTCAATGTGAAATATTCTGGCTGTACCATCCATTGATGCTGTACAAACGGTTTCACTGGTTATTGGATGAAATTGAGCCGACACTACTTCAGCTGTATGGCCGTATAGGGTACTGCGACACAAAGCGGATGAAGCACACCATACTTTAACGGTATTATCAAAAGAGCCAGTTACAATACGGTCACTGGAAAATGTAAATATGAAAATGAAATAACCGTTACTGTTGATTGGATTCTGATAAAAGCAAAAATTCTGTTTCCCTGTTACTCAATATGTACCCCCAACATATACAGTTACCAATGTAGGATAATAGGGGTCCTTAATGGAGATCATCTTTTCCAACATTTTGTTATTCAAACGTGCTGTTATTTGACTGTTACTTAATTTAGTTGAATTCTTGTACTCTGAAGTTTTAGATTTCAATTTCCACACGGTAAAAGTTTGTTTCGTTCGGTTCACGAATATCCTAATATCGGTTCAATACCTAAGCTAGTCTTAATTAATCCTATCGGGTACGATCGATGATCTCCAGAATTAAAACACTTCTTGGCGAAACTTTTCGTACTGAAGGGTGCTTGCGAGTTTTTATTAATTTATGGTTGGTAGGGTCCACAGATTCATTATTAGTTTGAGTTGGTTGAAAAGTGCTAGGGCTTCAATAGTGTACCCTTATTTCATTAGTCCGCGTAATTCCTCTGCTTCCTCATTCGCCCTTGTCTACTTCCTCTCCTTTTTCCCAGGCTCCCCTATTATCCTCTGCCCTTTAGTACGTTGTACATTGAGTCAACTGGACCTCCGGGTATTGTACTTATCTCAATTCGCAAGTACATGTCCTCTAACCTAAACCTAGGGTTGGTTTGCATGACTGACAATTGCTTCTTGTTTAATGGTTCTCGGGATCGGTTACGCATTTCAACATGTGGCGTTGAAAGTGCAATAAGTTCGGTTACTTTCAGTGGAACATAAAGTGTTGTGCACTTCATAAGAATGAAATTCATTTTGTTGCTTGCCGCTATCTCTCTCTCCCTCTCTCTTACGTGTGTTATATTTGTATACATTTGCTTTGTCTGTTATCAATATCCTTGCACTACAACTCGTCCGTTCGTTCAATTGAACCATCAAACTAATGGCACAAATACAAATGTTTGTGTGACTATGTAAATGAATATCATCAATATCTATCAATAATACGCTAATAATGCTTGTATGTTAAGCTTTTCTGTGTTTGTCTGTCTGTGTCTCGTTTTGCTTGTGAAATGAAAGAAAAATGAAAAAACAAAGAAAATAAATTATTTTCTTTACCATTTCGGAAAATTGTATGCAACGGAGAAGACAACATTATCGTGCTCCCCAAGCACATGTTCAATGCTGCCGTTGTGTGTATTGATGATGCGACACGTTCTATCGTAGCTTCCGGTAAGACAGTGTTCTCCACTTCTGTCAAAGGCCACATTGGTTAATGGCAGGACGTGAGTCTCCAGGCGCGTGTGCAAATAGAATTTCTTTTTTGTTGGCTCCTGCATTTTACGCTGCAGCCTGGCAATGGCTTTTCTCAATATGCCATAGACATTGTCACCGTCATTATTTTCATAATTTTTACTCTCAATGAGGTTGTCACATGGTGAAGACGATAACGCCATTGATAATGTAGATGGTGGTGTAGTTGAATTTACCAGCAATGCTTGACGTTTATTTAATGTTTCACATGTTGGTTGTTGTTGGTGTTGGTGTTGTTGACTTTTATTATACTCTCCTGATAGAATGCTACGTGCCACATTACATGGTTTCGAACTGAAGCAGTGACAGTTCAGCAGCAGCATGAAATAGAAACGAATAATTCAATATTTAAAACAAACATGATGATAATGTAGTTGGCATAAGGCATCCATCCATCCATCCATCCAATACCAACACCATTTCCTTTACAAGGAAAATTTCACTTTAAATTTCACTTACTTAACGTTCAAGTCCAATAAGTCGATATGTTGCAATAATTCCTCTCCATTATCCTGCTGGTAATTAAGAGCGATTCCTGACAAATACAATGTATTTACATGTGTAAACAGTTTATTTTGTTTAATTGCTTATACATACATATGTATGGAGTACTGTATGTACTGTATGCCTTACCTGGTGGATAAAATCTAAGAAATATTTTCGTCAACTTCATTTATTTGACTTTGTTTCCTTAAAAATGCGTTTTATGTACTGGAATGTGTTGTGACATTATAAATCAAAATAAAGTTTTGCCAAAGAAATTTCAGTTTAAAGGAATTTATTCATCTAGCCAAGGGAAGTTTGATCAATATTTGCGCTTTAAATACAGGGAGTGAGTTTGTCAAACTCAGAGAGAATTTAATATTTAATGTATTGCCATAAAAGTTATGGACCCAACAACTGATGTGGTAATTTAAGCTTGTGTTTGTGAAAAGCTTTTCTGTTAAGAGAAAGCTTTTCTGTTGCTTCTGCTTGTTATGTTCTGATTCTGTCTCTTATTGTTTACAGTAGTAATAGCAACGTATTTTGTTGTTTTTTGTTTTGTTTTTGAAAATACTGGGAACATAAATGTTAAGGACAGAGTTCTGTTAAGAGAATATATTTTTTTTACTAGTTTTTCTTCAATTCATTGTAAACTAAAGGACGATAGAATTGATGGAATACTAGTAGCGACAGTATTTAAATCAATAAGATATCGGATTTGATCATGTTGATTAATAGATGTACTAAAGGATCTATGACGTAATAAGGATATTTGGCAATTGTTGTAAATTATGACGGCTTTAATAGACAGATGCGTTTGGTAAAATTTGATATGACGATACGTACATACATATTGTTATGAAAATGAAAAATCAAGATACATACTGGTGTTTTGCTTTTACATCGCTTGTCATTAAAATTATAAACAAATTAAAATTATAAACAAAACAATGCAGTAAACAAACCTGTTTACAAATTATCGTACTGCTTAATATAACTACAAACACCAGCATAAAAAATGGTAAACAAGTAAACAAAAATACAACAACAAACACTACAAGAATAAATATAAACAACGATGTTTACATTTATAGAGATTTCGAAAAGGCGAAATTATGAACAAGAACATTCATCAGACTGTTTACTCTCCCATATAAAAGGCAAGGCAAAGCAGTCAATCTTGTGTGAAGACGCGATGTGTTTGAAGAGAGTAATCGTTGTTTGAAGATCTCCGTTGTAAAGGTTTGGCGAATAATTGTCTAGTAATTGTTATTGTTTATGCAAAGAGTATAAACAGAGGAATAGCAAACAAAGCAATTGTTGTTGTTAACATCAAGTTGTGAATAGTGGGCACACAGAATTGTGCGAATAATAAAGAATGTTAATAAAAACTAAACACAAATTATCTTTATTTCATTTGCGATTTTAAAAGGTAAAAATATATTGACACATAACAACTATATGGTCAGCAATATCTCGCTAATCAGCATTATTGACGCACACGGTTTCGGAACTTATTCTCAGGAGTTTTATTTCCAATAAATTCACAGTTTTCTTTATAAAATTTAAATGCCATTCACATTACAAAGTTTAGTGGCAATAATTTAATAAGCACTGCTTTCTGTTGCTGTGCCATGCCCTCTTTAAAGTTGAACGAAACAATATGAAGCATTCATTACGTTTACGTAAGTCGAATAATAAGTTCGTGTCTTCTAAGATATCAGACCTCGTGGCTTTATTATCAGAAATTAGATTTTTTTTTTGTGTCACGATTCATCTGTCGCATGAACACACGAATACACACGTATTTGAGTAAAATTCAAGTTGCGATAACAAAATACTTGTCATACTTTCATAGAGATAAACAGCAAAAAAGCAAAAACAACAAAGCAAACTTCCAAAAGAAATCTTCAACATTAAAGGATATTTCGGCGTATGTATGTGCTAATACCATTAGCAGGTCTTTCTTTCTCCATCATTCTCTCTCCGTTTGATATACTTAATTTCCATTCATTGTTTGAGCATGTGTATGCGTGTGCGTGAGTGCAAGTGATGTTGAGTGAGTAAATGGCATTAATTTTAATAGTCATTAACACAATAATTATTGTGGTTTGTGAGAATAATTTAGATGACACTTGTAATCACGTGTTTCTCCACAACTGAGTAGGTGTACGTATGTATATGCCAGGTTTCACACATATTGTTGTATTTGAGGGTGTATTGACGATGTGCGTGTGAATGTGTCCGTTTATTTTTGCTTGTAATTAAAAGACAAAACCAAATAGACAATATCACGCTGATGACTTTTCTGTACAAAAAGTTTTCGTTGACATAAACAAACAACAACAAAAACAACATATTTTTTCTGTAACTCGTGTAAAGTTATTCGTTATCCTTCACTAAATATTTCTTTTTAATAAAAAGTTGAGCGATTTTACCTACAAAAAAAAAAAAAAAAGAAAACCGGCAGCAGGTAGATAAAATGCTTTGTCATGCACAATAATCATCTGTTGCGAGTATGAATATAAAGCCGAGGATTTTTATGAATAAAACAACCAGCATTTAAAACCATGATGACTTCGTTGCATTGCAAAAATGCAAGTGTATTCAAGTATGCTATAAAATGTTCAAAGATAGACTCACTAGCAGTTCAACGTAAATGATGACTCAAAAAAAAAAAAATAAAGGAATAAAAACATGACGGAATAGAAATATAACAGGATTTTTGAGATGTTTAATTCATTACACCTCTACTAAAAAGAGAAGGCAATTTTCTATTGTTTTTGAACATACATGCATACATACATACATACATACATAATTGGTCATTACAACCCTTTAGTCAGGATTACGATCTACTGATGTTGTGTGTGCTAATTTTATACATGACAATTCAATCTGCTATCAAAGTTTTTACCAGAAATATGCTGAGACGAAGTCGCCGAAGAAATATTTTTTCATATTTTCGTTTTTGATGTCTGACCGGGGATTTGAACCCTGGCTTCGCGTCTAATAAGCAAACGCACTACCTGCTAGACTACGGTGACTTGCTATCTTACTATCGAGGATATTAATAATAAAGAATTTTGCTTCCTCATCCATTGTGAATAGTAGTTTTTTTATGGTAACAATCAATCAAATCAGGATCAAATCGATGCTACTTTAAATCCTTATGAGTCCTGCGTATGAAAAACAATTATTTTAAGTGTCAAACGATAGCAATTATACTGGCACATGTATTAAGCATTGTATGAGTATAAACTTAGAGCAACTAAAACAACAAAAACAATAAGTTATTGCAGAGAAAAAACATGTGCAACAAGACAACAATTGCAACGAGACAGGTCAACAGTAGACAATAATGGAATAAAAACAACGATTCCACAAATGTTAGATAAGCGTGCTGCTACACTTATAGTGTGTTTTAACATTAGATGAGTTTAGAAACTCTCACTCTCTCTCTCACAAACACACACGCTCGCGCTCACATGATACAGAAGGCATTAGATTCTCCATTAGTATTAAACTACGGTTTAAAGTGCAAAAACAAAAAAATAAAATAAAGTTTTTAAACTGTGACAAACAAGTTTCGTTTCATTTCGTTTTTCTATTAATGGCGGTTTAAATGCAACACAAAAACAAAAAAAGAGAGAAAAAACTACGAAGAAAAACTGTTCTGGAAACAATATAAAAAGTTTTTAAATGTCACGTAGACGGCATTCGTGGTGTCAATAACATATAGACACGCACAAATACATACACATACACGCACATACGCACACACGTTAAAGATAATCATGGATTATATATTCGTGTGTGTGTGTGTTTTATCAAAAAGAGAATTAATTTTTAATTGAAATGAAAAAAAGATAAGAGAACAACGCTTAAAATCGTTGTACAAATATTTGAAATTTAGAGCCAGCAAAAGAACAACACAGCGGATATTGAAACGAAAACAGATAAAGGAGTTGAATTTTAATATGCCACAGCTGTTTTTCGAGCAAATTGTTCCCATAGAGTTTAAAGAAACGCTCTGGAAAAACTACTACTAAAAGGATAAGAATTGTTTGCAGCCAATTGTTTTTTGAAATCTATTGCACAGCTATATTCATTTTTGTTGTTGTTGCGTTCTTTTTTTTTGGTTGTTCTGATGTTAGATCAATTTCAATAGTTTTTCTTTTTTATTGTTTTATTGATCACAAGAAAAAAAAAACAAAAAGAAACTATAAACAGTCTCCTAACATATGTTTTCTTATGTGCATAAACAAGCGAAAGAGAAATCTATTTTAAAAAAAATTGAAATTTAAAGGACCCTGTATTAAAACAGAAAATTATTAATGCACCCACGTATGAATGTTCTCTATATGTATATGTAAATACCAATGATGTTTGAAAACTAATAAAACTAAGAATTCTTTGTTATCGAAACTGTTAAAACTGTAACGATAACCTATAAAAATATTTCCATTTTATTTGCTTTTGTTTACTTTCTCTTCCTCTCTATAAAAATAAGACGGAATTCATGCTCTTAAAAAAAATGCTCACAAATACTATAAAAACGTCTCATAGAAATTGACCATATTGTTGTAGTTGAATTTGTTGTGCATCTTACTGTCAATAAAATTGTTGCCGTTGTTATTGTTGTTATTTGTTATTGGTGTTGATGATAACACTATCATTTGCAATGGCATCAGTTACAACGATAAGTATCAACTGTACAAGAGAAATAAATATGCAAGTATTGTTGGCAGTTGTAGTAGTACTAGTAGTTACGGTTGTTGTAATAATGCAACATGTTTGACTGCAATATAATCAACATTTATGAGAGTCTAAGTTAGTCAATATCATTACAAGTACAACTACGAACACTAACACTACCACTACCACCACCAACACTCAACTCAATTCAGTCTTTCTGAAAATTTATCACTCCTTATAACACATGCTGTGTAGTTCTCATTCTGTATACTGTTGCTGAAGTTGTGTTGCGTATGTATCTGTATGTGTCATTGTTTACTTTCAGAAGTGCAGTCTGGTAGTCATCACACTTTAATGTTGTCACTGCTTTAGTTGTGGCCATTGTTGCTGTTGTCGATGCCGCTACTGTAAGTATTGCAGTTTTTCAGCTTTACTGTTGAACACTAGTGCTACCACTACACATGTACGTATGTTTGCCACTACATCTGTGCACATTGTTATTGTTGTTGTTGTCTTGTGGTGAAAAATATTCTTGCGGTTAACCAAGCAAAATATGTAAGAAAGTTTTCTTTTCTCCATTTTCATTGCTTTCGCTCACTCTCACTGTCTCTCTTATGCTTCTTCTCATCGTCTTTATCTCAAGTGCAACACTTTTGTATTTGCATAGTATGATGATGGTGGTGGTAGTGGTTGTTGAGAGGAGGAGCATTTTATTTTGTTGTGTGCATAAAACAGAGCGGAAGGGGGACAATATTTTCAAAAGAAGATTTAGTTGGAAGCATTAAAGGTACTTAAAGTAATATTATGGTTGCATTTATGCACAACTCTCCTTTTCTTCTTGTTGTTGTTGTTGAAGAAACTGTTGCCTTAAAGGGTTTTTTGTGGTTGTGGTTTCGTCGAACCATTTGATAGTTTTTTGTGTTTTAAGTTACCGTTGAGCATGTTTTTCTTTTTTCTTGCGAAATGCTCTCGTATTGTATGCAAAAGATAATTCTCGTATTTATGTGTGTCACAGTTTATTTTTATATTTTTCTAGATAAACTATGTAACTATTTAGATACACAAATAATAATGATAACAACAACATCAACAACAACAATCACTTTAAGCAGGCTTATAATAATACTCTCTGCATTTGCTGCTTCATTTTACCATTAAACATGGAGAGAGAGTGAATGGTAGTAAATGGCTTAGACTTGAGTTTTTAGTTTAATTGGATCTGATAGAAAACTGTCAAAGTAGAAAAAGATTTGTTGACATTATGCATTAGATTTGACATGTTAAGAAAATAAGAAAAACAAACATTTTCTGTCAAATTCTAAGCAAAAAATTCATATTTATTTTAAATGATTAAAGAAAAAAACCTTTGAGATTAGATTGCAAATTAAATTAATTTTTATGTTTAAAAAAATATGTATTTAAATTTTCTTCTCAAGGTTAATTAAATAACAAAAAAATAAAGAAAATGCAAATTAAGTTCGAATTTTTTTTTCAGCAGTTTCCACAACTTATAGAAAATAATTCAATTTAGTGAGACTTACTTAACTGCATTCAAATTTATATACAGATATACAAAGATTTTATCTATAATTAATCTTTTTTAATAAATGCCTTCTCAATTAGATGCTTAAAAAATTACCATTTTTATTTTTGTGATACAAATATTTATTCGCATCATGATTTGCAAAATTTGTTACGTAACATTATGTTTTATGCGTGTCATTCACTTGTTCAGCTGTTCGATTTGACTAATACTAATAAGACTTACAATTTAATTGATTGCATACGATATTATTATGAATTTATTTACCAAATACATGTATTGCTAAGTAGAAACGATGTAAAATGAATTTGAATTACCGAATCAATTGTACCATGCCTTTATGGGCCTAAACCACAAGGCATAATTATTCTTTTTTTTATTGGAAAAAGAGAAGAACAAAAAAGTTAATTAAGATAGTATAGTCTATCTTAATAACTATACTACGAGATTAAATTTTATTATTTATTTTTTGTTTAATAAGAGATTTCCTTAAAGTCTATTCCGTACATCCATAAAAGTCGAATTGGATTAATCCGACTGTCTTGTTAGTTCTGTTTCAATTGATTAAAAACGAAGTATTGAACGAAAAAAAACAAAACTTTTGAAAAATCTTGAATACTTGATCATCCGCAATAGTCAAATTTAGAATGAATTTGCCAGTACCCTCTGGCATTTGGTATACATCAGAGATCAGCAATGATTATTCAAAAAGATGAGTTGAATCGAATCATACTCATCATTTCTGATACTTATACGCATTCATAGTTATTTTAATATCATGGAACCTCTACTCATATTCAAAGTTTGAGATACTCATCATATTCATACTTAACAACACGTTTGATGTTGTTGATTTCAAGTCTTCATAACTCAACATACTTATATATGAATCACAAAATAAGTATGAATTGCGTACGAACATTAAAATACTCACTAGAAGGTTGTGTGTTTGCTCTGCTTGCTGCTCCGCCTTTTTTGCTTATGTGTTTTTTTCTGTTTTTGTAAATGCAACAACAACTAGACTGTAAATTTTGATGAATGATTCGTCGAGTCACTCGAATTCATTTAAAAGTTTATTTTTCTAAAGTTATGAATCTAAATGAGTAGCCTTGTGTATCAAACATATTTCGACTGGTATGAGTTTGATGTCAACGTTGTACTCATACTCAACCTGTCCTTATAAATCAACGTTGTAGTGAGTATGAGAATGGATCAGAGTACATAGTTAAATTTCAATATTCTTGACTCACTTACATATTCAAAATTTCATGAGTGCTTATGAGTGGCGAAAAAACTATTCATTGCTGATCTCTGGTACGTACCACCATCATAACAACAGCTTTTTTCCATTGTGTTTGTCGGACGTATGAGTAATAATTCTTCAAAAGCAATAATTCCTTGTCAATCATACGTTACGGTTGCCCATAAAGTTTAATTTCAAAAACAAATGTACTTTGCTTGAGGCACCAGTCAGTTACCCATTTTTTATTATGGCTATCGATTGTTGGCTGTTGTTGGCTCATATAATAAAAAACTTATGTGTGTGTATGTATGTGGTAAAACAACTAGAAAAACAAAGACTAAATAACTAAACTAAAAAGGCTTTTTAATGGTGTTACATTTTGTACATCATTTATTACCATGTTGTCATTGTTGTTTTTGTTTTTTGCTTGTTTCTTTATTTGTATTTATTTTAGTTTCTTATTCCGATTTTACTTCTTATGTTTTTGTTTTTGTTTTAGTTTTTAACAGTCGCAACACGTCGTCATACCAACACTCATCACAAACACTGCCTTAACAATAATGAAGAGACTGTTAGACATGGTAGTTCTTCTAGCCTTTGGGTGCGCTTGTGTGTGTGTGTGTGCCTTTTTTTCATAGTGAGTATAATACCATGCTGTGAAAGATTTATTTTCTATTTTTACAGTTTTTTTTTTATAATTATTTTGTATTGTTGGTGTTGTTTTAGTAGTTGTTGTGTCTGTCATATGTTTGTTGAAATTTTGAAGGAGATTTGCTTTGAGTACTAAACCGAAAGTGATACTTTTCAACAAAAAAGAAATTGAAATTGGAAACAAAAGCACAAAAGAAAAAAAATAAAAGAAACAAATTTAGAAAAATTGCTACATTTATACGTATACCTCCTTCTCTCTCTCTTTTTGTCTGCTCTCAAAGTACAAAAGTACTAAATGCTTAAGTAAGCAAAAAAAAAAAAATAAAAGAGAAAGAGAGAAACTTCCATTGATTTAGTATAAGAGACAATGATTTTTTGTTTGTTATGGGTTTTTGTATTGTTTTTGAAAGTAGGGTATTTGAACATGTTTTTAACAGTTCCTAACACGCATTTAATGATTTATTGTGCCTTCATTTCAAAGTTTTTCACATTTTTTTCTACAATTTACTTGTGTTTGATGTTTTTGATGAGTTTTCTTTTGCATTTAAAAAAAGATTCAAAGTTGATAGGATAGTTTTTAGAGTATAAATAATAAAAAATAAAATGAAACGACAAAAAGCACTGAAATACACACGATTCTGAACATACAAAAATTAAACAGTTCGTATGTATGTATGTATGTATGTATGTGATCTAATGTTCATACATATTTCATTTGTTAAAATATGTTGATTAAAAAAAGGTTATTTTTCTTGTATTCTTTTGGAAATGTTTCGATACGAGTTCAGTTCATCCAGCATCAAGCACATGTTGCAGGTAATAGTTATCAACAACTTTTGATTTTGTGATCCTCATTATCTGTTTGATAAAAATGTGAAATTTGTATTGCTTCTTCTTAAATTTAATTTAATTTAATTTAATTAAAAATATTTTTTTTTGTTTTATCCTAACACACAGAGGTTGGCCCCTACTTATGAAATGTAATGTGCTGAAATTAGGTAAATAAATTATGCAAGCGATGAAAGAGCGAATAGTGCTTATGGATCTTAGTTTTGAATCTGTTTATATTATGACAAGGAAAATAAGGAGACACACACTGGCTCCTAATAATATGCTCTATGTGGCATGCGACGGTGCTCTAATGAACCAATATAGTTGGATATCCCTCTTGTACATAAGTGGTCGAGAAAACTTAAAAGTGACTTCGCGGCACTGAGAGTGTTATTCCATTTTCGACATATCAAGAACTTATGATTGCTTAATATTTACGTACGTAATTGATGATTACGTCACGATTACGACCTAGCTTCTCACACCACTTAGGTCGTGTGTGTGTGTGTTAATTGTATACATGAGTGGCGGGACCTACAGTTTAAGTTTGAGAAACTTTTTATGGCATTTTTTATTTACTCTCAGAGCTTTTGCCAGAAATCTGCTGAGAGAATGCTGCCGAAGAAATATTTGTTCAAATTTCATTTTGTTGGAGATGTCAGACATGGGGTTCGAACCGAGGCCTCATATGATTATAATGCGTATGATTGAACATCTGGTACCAGCGCTAGAAAACATTTGTAGGGGCTGCTTTGACAAAGAGGAACTGAAACATTCATGGAAACTTTTAAGCATTTCGTTCGTTTCTAAGGAAAGCAGGCAGATCAATTAGGAAGATCACTTGTCTTGACATCACGATAAACAAATTTGGCCCATATTGGTCCAGTAAATCTCTTAATGGTTCGCACTGTTGCTTACTCAGGCTTTGTTAAGTAAGCAAACTAGAATCTAAAAACTAGATCCATATTATGTTGCCGAATATTGATAAATCATTCATTGCCAATTACCATCGAAGCAAAATGCTCATCAATTCTCTGCCATTGGCTTTACCGGTGTAAGCATATTGTGTTTAAAATAATTGTGAATTTTTTAGTTTTTGTTTCTCTAATGAATTCATTGAAGAGTAAATGGAATAAATGACTGAATATTTTATTGAATGAATGAATGACTGAATGATTGAAGAAATGATTAAAAGCATGATTATATGAATGAATGAGTGAATGATATTTGAGTTCAGATTTTGCCACTGACATCATCAGTACTTTTCAATGGGATTCTGCGGTTTGAAGCAGCGACGACAGTCTATTATTTATGCTGGTAATTTAGAAAAAAAAAGAAAATAACTTTAAAACAAATAAGAAATAAAAATTGAAGACAAAAGTTTTAAAATTACATGACAGTGAATCCTTGTGAATCTATTCTGA